>JAZHEH010000904.1:2400000-3600000 GCA_036589455.1 Ateles fusciceps
TTCCAATTGAGTAAATTGACCATTTCTTTTAAAAACATTGCTGAAATATGCACTATACAGCAATATTTCTGAGAAAATGTTAGACAACTGAGAATCACTTTGTGTTGTCGCTAACAGAGAACTGATGTGAGGTATCTCTAGAGAGTAACAGATTCAATTTTGTGAAACATTAGGTAAACAAGAAATGGTTCAGTGTTTCAGAATGTGAAGGGAAGGATTTCATTTTACTTCATCTTAGGCCTTGAGTTCAGTAGCCCTGTCTGATTGCTTCTGAATGCAATGTAGCAGCAAATAAGAGACACTTTTTTATTTCATACATCATTTATAAATTCGACCTCAATTCTACGGAGCCAATACATTTTATTCTTCCAAACCAAAGAAGTGGTATCCTGATTATGTTACTTCTACTGATCACTGGAACTTTTGCTTAAGCACAAATAACTTATATTTTGGACACTTTAAATCACTATCAGGCAGTTATATCTTCCCTTGGATGCCCTTTTCACTGCATCTCTATGTGTTTTATCCTCTTCCCCCTCTAAATTCTGGTGTTTCCTCAAGTTTAGTCTATTTTTCCTGCCTTCTCTATCTATACACTTGTTCTTCCTTGTAACCACAATGACATTGATAATTTCAAATATCTGTACTCAAAAAAAACTCTCCTCTACCTAAATTTTTTAAAACATTAACAAGTAGAATTCAAGCTATCTTTAACAGAATACATATATAATATATATTATACATGTTTTATATACATATATATGTATATGTTGAGCATCTTTAATCTGAACATTCAAAATCCAAAATACCCTAAAATCCAAAACTTTTTAAGCATAAAAATAATGCCACAAGTAGAAATTTTCAAACCTGATACCTTTGCTTTCTCATGGTTCAATATACACAAAGCTTGTTCCATGCACAAATTATTTTAAATATTACACAAAATTAACTGTACCCTATGTGCATAAGGTATATATAAAACATAAATGAACTTTAAGTTTAGACTTGGGTCCTATCCCCCAAGGTATCCCATCACATATATGCAAATATTCAAAATCAAAAATTCAAAACACTTCTGGTCTCAAGCAATTTAGATAAGAGATACTATTATATATCCATCATGTTGCAAAGCTCAGAAGCCACTATTCCCATTGTATTCTGGTTGTACACTGTGATGACCCAGCATGATTGCATATCTGGAAAAACAAGAGAATCCACCAAAAAATTGTTTACAATAATAAAAGAATTTAGCAAAATGACTTAGTGAAATTAATACAGAGAAAACATAGCTTCCATCTAACACTAATTGGCATGTGAAATGGTAGAAAAGATCCAATTTAATATTGCAATTTTAAAATATTAAATACCTAGGATTAAACCTAATATGAAAGGGCAATATGAGACTTTTAGTTTCCAGTCCAGTATGTAAGGAACTTGGAAGTTGTTTCTCCATTCTGACAACAAATGAAAAGCTAAACCAACAGAAAAATCAGTAATTATTCTTAGATCCCTCAGACAAGTGAGTTCACGGAAAAAAAATGGCTTTTCCAAAAATTGGAGAGAGAGACAGGGAGACTTACAATATTCTGGAGCAAAAACCCACAAGCAGAAACCTCCCCTAGGGACCAGTACCAGGGTAGAAAAACCTACACAGTCACTGACAAATTGGCGAAGACTTAGTATGGACACATCTGAGAGATTAAAAACTACAAGGAGGTCCAGACGTTGCAGGTACCGCACACTTTTATGAGTTTCCCTCCAGGAGTTTGATCAGGTTCTCATGGTAAGTATCAGAAGAAAAAAAAAAACCTATGCTTCCATTGGCAGTAAAGGAGAAGAAAATATTTTGAAAGACACTAAAGCATTCTGTCTGTAACAAGAACTGCCTTCAAGAGAAACTATTTTACTAAAGCTTAACCTCTTGCATTTTATCAAAGGCTAATTGACTAGGGTAAAGAAAAATACCCAACTCTAGCTCATTCTAATAATCCTTCCCCACCTAAGGGGGTTGGAGGAGGACTGAGAAGCACTGGTGAAATTGACAGCACAGGGGCATAGGCTTACTAAGAAAGTGAGACCTAATTATAGGACTATGAACTGCCTTCTTTCATCCCATGCCTTACCATACACCACTGAAGGCCTATTTACTGGAGTTTCTTTTACCTAATACATTCTATCTTGCTTTCAACAAAAAGCATAAAGCATACTAAAAGGCAAAAGGCACAGATTAAAGAGATAGAGCAAGCACCACAACTAGACTCACATACGGCAGAGATGTTGGAGTTATCAGGAATTTAAAACAACTATTATTAATATGCTAAGGGCTCTAATGGAAAAGGTAAATAACATCAAGAACAGATGGGTAATATAAGTAAAGAGATAGAGATTCTAAGACAGAATCAAAAATAAATGCTAGTGATTAAAAACACTCCAATGGAAATTAAGAATGTCTTTGATGAGATCATCTGTAGATTGAACATAGTAGAGAGAAGAATCTGTGAGCTTTGAGAATATATTAATAAAAGCTTCCAAAACTAAGAAGAAATGGGAAAAAAAGATTAGAATATCCAAGAGCTGTGAAACAACTACAGAAGTTGTAACATAAATGTAAAGAGAATACCAGGAGAAGAAATATTAAAAGGAACAAAAGAAATATTTGAGATAAAAACAACTAAAAATTTCCTTTAAATTAATGGCAGAGACCAAACCACCAATCTAGGGAACTCAAAGAACACCCATCAAGATAAATGCCAGAAAAACTAAACCCAGGTATATCATATACAAACTTCAGAAAATTAAAGAAAAATTCTTAAAGAAGCCAGAGGGAAAAAACACCTTATCTATAATATAAAAGCAAAAATAAAAATTCCATTCAACTTCTAAGATACTATGTGCAATGGGTTGAATGTTTATGTTCCTTCAAAATTCATGTTGACATAGTAAGCCCTTAAGTAATGTTACCAGGAGGTTGGGACTGTGGGAAATGATTGTCATAAGGGCAGAGGCCTTGTGAACATGAATAGTGTCCCTATTAAAAAACAAACAAACAAAAGACAAAAAAATCCAGAGAGATCTCTCACCTCATTCGCTATGTGGAATAACAGTGAGAAGATGACTGTCAAAGAGGAAATAGGTCCTCATCTAACTCCATACCTGCCAGTACCTTGATGTTGGTCCTTCCAGTCTTCAGAATTGTCAGAAATAAATGTCTGTTGTTTATACAGCATGTAGTCTATGGTAGTTTGTATAGCAGCTCAAACAGATTAAGATAGCATGCAAATGAGAAGAGGATGTAGTGTAATGTTAACAAGCATTGAGAGAAAAAACAGCAACCTAACATTCAGTACCCTGAAAAATTATATTTCAAAAGTGAAAGAGAAATAAAGACTTCCTCAAATGAAATTTAAAAATAGAGGAAATTTTTGTTTATGCTCCCACTTTGCAACAAATGTTTTAAAAACTTCTTCAGAGAAAAGAAAAATAATATAAGCTAAAAACCTAGATCCAAGTAAAGAACAAAAGTAGATTTGGCAAGGAATAAGTGTGAGATAAATAAAAACTTTTATTTTTCTTATGATCAGTTGATCTGAGAAACAATAGTTTGCTCAAAATAATAATAGTAGCAATGTATTTGATTATGTGTAGCATATATACACATACTTATGTGTGAAATAAATTGCAGCAATAATATAAAAGACAGAAGGGAGGAATTAGATTTTGTTATTAATATTATGATGTACTTGCACTACTTTGAAGATGTATAGTATTATTTGAAAGTGGACTTGGATTTGTTGTAAATATGTATTACAAACTCTACAAATAGCAAACAGTGACAAATATAATATATATGAATCCAAATATATAAATAACCACTTTAAATCTCAAAGGTCTAAGTATACCATTTAAGAGACCAAGATTTGACTAGAGCAGATCAAAACACAAGACCCATTGATATGTTGTTTATAAGAAACCCACTTTAAATATAAAGAAACATACACATTAAAAGTAAAGGGATAGAGAAATACATATCTTGGTAAAACTAATCAAAGGAAAATGGAAGTAGCTACATTAATTTTAGACAGAGA
The DNA here is from genome assembly GCA_036589455.1 of Ateles fusciceps. Taxonomy (NCBI): domain Eukaryota; kingdom Metazoa; phylum Chordata; class Mammalia; order Primates; family Atelidae; genus Ateles; species Ateles fusciceps. The sequence continues at coordinate 2,404,086 of JAZHEH010000904.1, forward strand.
AGATGTCAGAGCAAGAAAAATTATCAAGAATAAACAGTAACATTACATAATGATAAAGGGTTCAATTCTCTAAGACAACATAACAATTCTTAATATTTATGAATCCAACAACAAAACATCAAAATACAGAGGCAAAACTGACAAGAATTATAAAGAGAGATATATGAATCCACTACTATAGTAAGATACTTCAATGCCCCCTATCAGAAATAGATACTTCCAGCAGGCAGAAAAATCAGTGAGGAAATAGTTGAACTCAATAGCATCATAAATCAACTATATATAATCAACATCTATAGACTATGTCATCCAACAACAGCAGATTACACATTATTTTCAAGCTCAAGTGAAACATTCATTAAGCTAGAGCAAATTTTGAACTGTAAAGCACACACCTTAACAAATTTAAAAGAATAGAAATTATACAAATCTGTTCTCAGGTCACAATAGAATGAAACTGGAAATAAATAACAGAAAGATAGCCAAAAAATTCCAGAACATTTGGATATTAAATGACTTACTTTTACATGACATATTTGCTATAGTTTGGATGTTTGTCCCCCCTAAACCTCATGTTGAAATTGGATCCCTGATATGGTTTGGGTGTGTCCCCACCCAAATCTCATCTTGAATTGTAATTCCATAATTCCCACATGTCATGGTAGGTACTCAGTGGAAGATGATTGAATTATGGGGGTAGGTCTTCCCTGCACTGTTCTCATGATAGTGAATGAGTCTCATGAGATCTGATCATTTTAAAAATGGGAGTTTCCCTGCACAAGCTCCTCTCTTGTCTGCTGCCATGTAAGATGTGACTTGTTCCTCCTTGCCTTCTGCCATGATTGTGAGGCTTCCCCAGTCATGTAAAACTGTAAATCCATTAAACTTCTTTCTTTTGTAAATTTCCCAGTCTCAGGTATGTCTTTATCAGCAGTGTGAGGACAGACTAATATAGTAAATTGGTAGCAGGAGTGTGATGCTGCTGTATATACCCAAAAATGTAGAAGTGACTTTGGAACTGGGTGACAGAGGTTGGAACAGTTTGAAACAGTTTGGAACAGGTTGAAGAAGAGAGAAAAATGTGGGAAAGTTTGGAACTCCCTAGAGACTTGTTGAATGGCTTTCACAAAAATGCTGATAGCAACACGGACAATAATGTCCAGGCTGAGGTAGTCTCAGATGAAAATGAGGAACTTGCTGGGAACTGAAACAAAGGTGATTCTTGTTATGTTTTTGCAAAGAGACTGGTGATATTTTGCCCTGCCTTAAAGATTTGTGGAACTTTGAACTTGAGAGAGATGGTTTTAGGGTATCTGGGGGAAGAAATTTCTAAGCAGCAAAGCATTCAAGAGGTGACTTGAGTGCTATTACAGGCATTGAGTTTTAAAAGGAAAACAGCATAAAATTTCAATAAATTTACAGTCTGACAATGTGACAGAAAAGAAAATCTGATTTTTGGAGGAGAAATTCAAGCCACTTGCATAAATTTGCATAAGTAATGAGGAGCTGAATGTTAACTCCAAGACAATGGGGGAAAATGTCTCCAGGGCATGTAAGAGGTCTTCACAGGAGCTCCTCCCATCACTGACTCAGAGACCTAGGAGACAAAAATGGTTTTGTGGGCTGAGCTCAGGGTCTCTCTGCTGTGTGCAGTCTAGCCCTCTACTTGGTACCCTGTGTCCCAGCTGCTCCAGCCATGACTAAAAGGAGCCAAGGTACAGTTTGGGCTATTGCTTCAGAGAAAGGAAGCCCCAAGCTTTGGCAGCTTCCACATGGTGTTGAACATGCGGGTTCACAGATGTCAAGAATTCAGGTTTGTGAATCTCTGCTGAAATTTCAGAAGATGTATGCAAACGCCTGGATACCTAGGCAAAAAATGCTGCAGGGGTGGGGCCCTCATGGAGAACCTCTGCTAAGACAGTGCAGAAGGGAAATATGGGCTTGTAGCCTCTTTGTTTTGAGCCAATTTCTCCCATTTGGAATGATTGTATTTATCCAGTTCCTGTAACCCCATTGTATCTAGGAAGTAACTAACTTGCTTTTGATTCTACATGCTTACAGGCAGAATAAACCTGCCTTAACTCAGAGGAGACACTGGACTGTAGACCTTTGAGTTAATGCTGAAATGAGTTAAGACTCTGGGGGGATTGTTGGGATTGCATGATTGGTTTTGAAATGTCAGGACATGAGATTTGGGAGGAACAAGGGGTGGAATGATATAGTTTGGCTGTGTCCACACCCAAATCTCATCTAGAATTCTAACTCCCACAATTGCCACAGGTCATAGGAGGAACCCAGTGGGAGGTGACTGAATTATGGGGTGGTTCTTTCCTGCACTGTTTTCATGATAGTGAATGTATCTCACGAGATATGATGGTTTTTAAAATGGGAGTCTTCCTGCACAAGCTGGTCTCTTCTCTGCTGCCAAGTAAACCATCACTTGTTTTCCTGTGCCTTCCTCCACAATTTGAGACTTCCCAAGCCACATGAAAGTCCATTAACCTCTTTCTTTTGTGAATTGCCCAGTCTCAAGTATGTCTTTATTAGTAGCATGAAACAGACTAACACAATTCCCAATCTTAGAGCTGGGGCTTAATGGAAGATATTTGGTCATGAGGGGATCCCTCATGAATAGATGGATACAATCCATTGAGAGTGAGTTCTCACTTTATTAATTTCTACAAGACCTGACCATTAAAAAGAGCCTGGCACATCCCCACCACCCTTTTCTTTCTCTCCTACCATGTGATCTCTGCACACACTGGCTCTCTTTCAACTCCTGTCATAAGCAGAAGCAGCTTGAAGCCCTCACCAGAATCCAACAGATATGAGCAGTATACGTCTTGTATAGCCTGAAGAAACATGAGCTAAATAAATGTCTTTTCTTCATAAATTACTTATCCTATTTATTTACAGCAACACAAAATGGACTAAGACAACATGGATCAAAAAATAAATCTCAAGAAAAACTTTAAAATATTTTGAACTAAATGAAAATAAATATATAATTATCAAACTTTGTAGATGCAGCAAAGCAGTGCTTTGAAAATTTTCTAATATTAAAATTTATATGTTAGAAAATAATAAATATTTCAAATCAATAATCTAAGCTTCTACCATCAGAAAACAGAAAACAAGGCAAATCAATTCCAAAGCAAGGAGAGGAAACAAAATAAAAATTACAGCAAAATCAATAACCTAAAAACAGGAAATCAATAACCTAAAAACAGGAAATCAATAAAAAAAATCAATGAAACTAAATGTTGGTTATTTGAAAAGATCAGCAAAATCAACAAACTTCCAGCCAGACGCATAAAAAGAGAAGACACAAATAACTAACATTAGAAATGAAAAAGGAGACATCATCACAGATCTCATGGACACTAAAAAGATAATAAATGAATATTATTAACAACTCTATGCCCCTCAAAATTGATAACCTAGATGAAATGAATCAATTCTTTGAAATACACAATCTGCCAAAATTCACACAAGAAAAAACAGACAGCCTGAATGGGCCTTTATTGATTAAAGAAATTGAATCAATAATTAATAACCTTCCCAAACAGAAAGTCTCTTGCCCAGATATATTTGTTAGCAAACTCTACCAAACATTTAAGAGAAATTTTATCAATTCAATAACTGCCAGAATATAGAAGCAAAGGGAATACTTCCTAACTCATGTTATGAAGTCAACATTACTCTAATATTAAAACTAAAGATATCACAAACAAAGAAAACCACACACCAATATCTCTCATAAACAAAGATGCAAAAATCCTCAAAGTAAATAGCAAATTGAATCCAACAATTTATGAAGTGAATTATACACCATAACTAGGTGTAATTTATTCCATAAATCCAAGGCTAGTTCAACATTCAAAGATTAATTAATGTAATCCATCACATCAGTAGGATCAAGAAGAAAAATCACATCATTTTAATATACATATAAATGGCATTTTGATAAAATTGAGCACTATTGATGACAAAAACTCTCAGCAAACTAGGATAAAGAGAATTTCTTCAATTAGATAAAGAATACCTACAAAAAATGTACAGCTAACATATTAATACTTAATAGGGAAAAGGAGAAGTTTTCCCAAAAAGATCAAAAACAAGGCAGGGAGGTTTCCTCTTACTATTCCTTTAAAACATTGTACTGGAAGTTCTAGCTAATTCAGTAAGACAAGAAAAGGAAACAATGATTACACTAATTGGAAAGGAAAATATAAAACTGTCTTTGTTTACCAGTGACATGATCGTATATGTAGAAAATCCAAAGGAATTCACCAGGAAAAAAAAATCTCCTGGAACAAATAAGCCGTTACAGCTAGGTTATGGGATGCAAGCTTAATATGCAAAAGTTAATTGCTTTCAAATATAACAGCAATGGACAAGTGTACTTTGAAATTTAAAACATGCTATCATTTGCATTGGCACCCCCAAAAATGAAATACTTATGCATAAACATAACAAAATATGTACAGAATTTGTATGAGGAAAACTACAAAACTCTAATGAAAGAAATCAAAGAGCTAAATAAATGGAGAGATATGCCATGTTCATGGATAGGAAACTCAATAATGTCAAGATGTTCATTCTTCCCAACTTGATCTATAGATTCAACGCAATTCTAATCAAAATTCCAGAAAATTATTTTGTGGATATTGACAAAACAGTTCTAAAATTTCTTTAAAGAGTCAAAAGACCCAAAATAGCCAAAATAAGATTAAAGAAAAAGAACAAAGTCAGAGAACTGTCACAATCTGACTTATAGACTTACCGTAAAGCAACGGTAACCAAAACAGTGTGATATTGGTGACAGCATAGGCAAACAGATCAAGAAAACAGAATAAGAGACAAAATTAGACCTACATAAGTATAGTCGACTGGCTTTCGACAAAGTAGCAAAGGCAATAAATTGAAGAAAAGATAGTCTTTTCAATAAATGGTGCTAGAACAGCTGAATATCAATATTCAAAAACAAGAAAAACAATCTAGACACAAACCTTACACACTTCACAAAAATGAACTCAAGATACAATGCAGATCTAAACATAAAATGCAAAATTACAAAACTGCTAGGAGATAATATAAGAGAAAATCTAGATGATGTTGGGTATGGCAATGACTTATTTGTATTTTTTATTTTATATTCTTTCTATATATATTATTTTATTGTACTTTAGATTCTGGGGTACATACGCAGACCATGCAGAATTGTTGCATAGGTACATACATGGAAATGTGGTTTGCTGCCTCCATCCTCCTGTCACCTATACCTGGCATTTCTCCTCATGTTATGCCTTCCCAACCTTCCTACCCACCCCCTTCCCCCCCACCAACAGACCCCAGTGTGTGATGCTCCCCTCCCTGTGTCCATGTGTTCTCATGTTTAACACCTGCCTATGAGTGAGAACATGTGGTGTTTGGTTTTCTGTTCTTGTGTCAGTTTGCTGAGAATGATGGTTTCCAGATTCATCTATGTGCATATAAAGGACACAAACTCATCATTTTTTATGGCTGCAGAGTATTCCATGGTACATATGTGCCACATTTTCCTTGTCCAGTCTATCATCAATGGGCATTTGGGTTGGTTCCAGGTCTTCGCTATTGTAAACAGTGCTGCAATGAACATACGTGTGCATGTGTCTTTACAAAAGAATGATTTATAATCCTTTGGATATATACCCAGCAATGGGATTGCCAGGTCAAATGGAATTTCTATTTCTAGGTCCTTGAGGAATCACCACACTGTCTTCCACAATGGTTGAACTAATTTACCCTCCCACAAACAATGTAAAAGTGTTCCTATTTCTCCACATCCTCTCCAGCATCTGTTGTCTACAGATTTTTTAATGGTTGCCATTCTAAATGGCAAGAGGTGGTATCTCAATGTGGTCTTGAAATGCATTTCTCTAATGACCAGTGATGATGGACATTTTTTCATATGTTTGTTGGCCTTATATATGTCTTCTTTTGAAAAGTGTCTGTTCATGTCCTTCACCCACTTTTGAATGGGTTTGTGTGTGTGTTTTCTTTTCTTGTAAATCTGTTTTAGTTCTTTGTAGATTCTGGATATTAGCCCTTTGTCAGATGGGTAGATTATGTTTATCCACTTGAGTATGTTGAACCAGCCTTGCATTCCCAGGATGAAGCCTACTTGATCATGATGGATAAGTTTTTGATGTGCTGTTGCAGTCGGTTTGCCAGTATTTATTGAAAATTTTGCATCTATGTTCATCATGGATATTGGCCTGAAGTATTCTTTTTTATTGAGTCTCTGCTGGGTTGTGGTATCAGGATGATGTTGGTCTCATAAAATGTTTTGGGAAGGATTCCCTCTTTTGGATTGTGTGTAATAGTTTCAGAAGGTGTGGTACTAGCTTCTCTTTGTATGTCTGGTAGAATTTTGTTGTCGAACCCATCTGGCCTTGGGCTTTTTTTGGTTGGTAGGCTATTAATTGCTGCCTCAACTTCAGCCCTTGTTATTGGTCTATTCAGGACTTCAACTTCTTCCTGGTTGAGGCTTGGGTGTGTGCAAGTGTCCTGGAATTTATCCATTTCTTCCAGGTTTACTGGTTTATGTTCATAGAGTTGTTTGTAGTAATCTCTGATGGTAGTTTGTATTTCTGTGGAATCGATGGTGATATCTCCTTTACCGTTTTTTATTGCATCTATCTAATATTGACAATGGGGTGTTAAAGTCTCCCACTATTATTGTGTGGGAGTTTAAGTCTCTTTGTAGGTCATTAAGAACTTGCTTTAGGTATCTGCGTGCTCCTGTATTAGTTGTGTATATATTTAGGATAGTTAGCTCTTCTTGTTGCACTAATCCTTTTACCATTATATAATGCCCTTCTTTTTCTCTTTTGATCTTTTTTGCTTTAAAGTCTATATTATCAGAGACTAGGATTGCAACTCCTGCTTTTTTTTTTCTCTCTCTCCATCTGCTTGGTAATCTTCCTCCATCCGTTTATTTTGAGCCTATGTGTGTTCTTGCATGTGAGATGGGTTTCCTGAATACAGCACATGGATGGTTCTTGACTTTTTATCCAATTTGCCAGTCTGTGTCTTATCATTGGGGCATTTAGCCCATTTTCATTTAAGGTTAATATTGTTATGTGTGAATTTGATCCTGCCATTTTGATGCTAGCTGGTTGTTTTGCCATTTAGTTGATGCAGTTTCTTCATTGTGTCGATGCTCTTTACCATTTGGTACATTTTTGGAGTGGCTGGTACTGGTTGTTCTCTGATGATTGGTGATGATGAGTATTTTTCCATGTTTGTAGGTCACTTGTATGTCTTCTTTGGGAAAGTGTCTTTTCACATATTTTGCCCATTTTTTAATGGGGTTATTTGGTTTTTGCTTGTTGATTAGTTTACGTTCCTTATAGGTTCTGGATATTACACCTTCATTTTTGTCAGATACATAGTTTGGGAATATTTTCTCTCATTCTGGGGATTGTCTGTTTACTCTATTGATAGTTTCTTTTGCTGTGCAAAACTCCTTAATTAGGTTCCACTTGTCAATTTTTATTTTTATTGCAATTACTTTTGAGGACGTAGACAAAAACTCTTTGCCAAGGCTTATGCTTAAAAGTATATCCTGGGTTCTCTTTTAGGATTTTTTTTATAGTTTGAGGTCTGATATTTAAGTCATCTTGAGTTAATATAATTCATCTTGAGTTAATTTTTGTATATAGTAAAAGGTAAGGGTCCAGTTTTATTCTTCTACACATGACTAGTCAGTTATCTCAGCACCATTTGTTGAATAGAGAGTTCTTTCCCCATTGATTGCTTTTGTGGGCCTTGTCAAAAAGAAGATGATTCTGAGTAAGCAGCTTTATTTCTGAGTTTTCCATTCTGTTCCACTGGTCTATGTGTCTGTTTTTGGACCAGTACCATGCTGTTTGTGTTCTTTACCTTTATACTATAGTTTGAAGTCAGGTTGTGTGATTCCTATGGCTTCATTCTTTTTGTTTAAGATTGCCTTGGTTATTTAGGCTCTTTTTTTGGTTCCATATGAATTTCAAAATAGTTTTTTTCCTAATTCTGTGAAGAATGACATGGGTAGTTTGATAAAGACGGCATTGAATCTGTACATTGCTTTGGGCAGTATGATCATTTTAATGATATTGATTCTTCCATCCAAGAGCATGGACTGTTTTTTCTTTTATTTGTGTTGTCTCTGATTTCTTTCAGCATTGTTTTGTAGTTTTCCTTGTAGATATCTTTCACTGCCTTGATTAGCTGTATTCCTAGGTATTATATTTTCTTCATGGCTGTTGTAAATGGTATTGTGTTCTTGATTTGACTCTTAGCCTGGATATTATTGGTGTATAGAAATGCTACAAGTTTTGTACATTGATTTTGTATCCTTACCCTTACAAAAATTGTTTATCCATTCTAGGAGCCTTTTAGCAAAGTATTTAGAGTTTTCCAGGTATAGAATCATATTGTCGGTGAAGAGCAAGGTTTGACTTTTTCTTTTCTTATTTGGATACTTTTATTTCTTTATCTTGCCTAATTGCTCTGGCTAGGACTTCCAGTACTATGTTGGATAGGAGTGATAAGAGTGGGCATCCTTGTACTATTCCAGTTCTCAAGGGGAATGGTTCCAACTTGTGCATATTCAGTATGATGTTGGATGTGGGTTCATGCTAGATGGCTTTTATTATTTTGAAATGTATTTATTTGACCTCTAGTCTGTTGAAGGTTTTTATCATGGAAAGACGTTGTATTTTATTAAAAGCTTTTTCTGTGTCCATTGAAATGATCCTATGGTTTTTGCTCTTAATTCTGTTTATATAGTAAATCATATTTATTGATTTACATATGTTGAGTCAGCCTTGCATTCCAGGAAGGAAATCTACTTGATTACGTTGTATTAACTTCTTTGTGAAGTGCTGCTGGATTCAATTTGCTAGTATTTTGTAAAGGATTTTTGCATCTATGCTTATCATGGATATTGGCCTGAAGTTTTCTTTTTTCATTGTGTCTCTGCCAGATTTTGGCATTAGGCTAATGTTGGCATCATAGAATGAGTCAGGGAGGAGCCTCTGTTTCTTGATATTTTTGAATAGTTTCAATAGGACTGGTACTATTTCTTCTTTACATACAGGATAGAATTCAGCTGTCAGTCCATCTGGTTCTAGACTTTGTTTTGCTTGGTAGCTTTCTTATTTCTGATTCAATTTCAGTGCTTGATATTGGTCTATTCAGGGTTTCAATCTCTTACTGATCCAATCCTGAAAGATTGTGTGTTTACAGGAATTTATGCATTTCCTCTAGATTTTCTAATTTGTGTGCATAGATTTTTCATAGTATTCTCTGAGAATCTTTTTTTATTTCTGTGGTATTGGTTGTAATGTCATCTTGTTCATTTCTGTTTGTATTTATTTGAATCTTCACTTTTATCTTTGTTAATCTAGCTAGCAGTCTATCAATCTTGTTTATTTTTTTTTTCAAAAACTAAACCCTTAGTTTCATTGATCTTTTGTATGAACTTTTACATCTCAATTTTATTTAATTCTTCTTCTTCAATTTTAGTTATTTTTTTCTACCACCCTTGGGGTTAGTTTGGGTTTTTCTTCCTTTAGGTGCAAAATTAGATTGTTAATTTAATATTATTCTAACTTTTTGATGAAGCCAGTTAGTGCTATAGCCTTTCCTCTTAACACTACTTTAGCTGAATCCAGAGATTTTGATAAGCTATGTCCCTATTTTCAATAATCTCAAAAAAAATTTTTTTACTTCTGTTTTAATTTTGATGTTCACTCAAAAGTTATTCAGGAGCAGGTTGTTTAATTTCCATGAATTTTGTAGTTTTGAGAGGTCTTCTTGGTATTGATTTCTATTTTTATTGTACTGTGGTCTGAGAATGTGGTTTTGGACTGGTTTAAAATTTTTTTAATTTATTGAGACTTGCTTTATAACCAAGCATGTTGTCAATCTTAGAATGTTTCCTGTGGAGATGAAAAGAATGTGTATTCTGTGGTTGCTGGGTGAAATATTCTGCAGATGTCTGTTATGTACAATTGATCAAGCATCGAGTTTAAATCAAGAATTTCTTTGTTAGTATTCTGCCTTGATGATCTGTCTAATGCTGTCAATGGAGTGTTGAGAGTCTCCCACGATTATTGCGTGGTTGTTTAAGTCTTTTCAGAGGCCAAGAAGAGCTTGTTTTATGAATCTGGGTCCTCATAAAACCAGTGTCAGGTGTATATATATTTAAGATAGTTAAGTCTTCTTATTAGGTTATACCTTCTATTGTTATGTAATGCCTTCCTTTGTCCTTCTTAATTTTTACTGGTTTAAAATATATTTTACCTGATATAATTCCTGTTCTTTTGTGTGTATGTGTTTGCATGGTAGGTCTTACTCTATCACTTTACTTTTAGCCTGTGAGTGTCATCACTTGTGAGATCTGTTGAAGACAGCAGATGGTTGGGTATTCTTTTTATCCAGGTTGCCATTCTATGCCTTTTAAGTGGAACATTTGGCAAATTTATATTAAGGATTAGTATTGATATGTGAGATTTTGATTCTGTCATCATGTTGATAGCTAATTATTATGTTGACTTGATTGTATGATTGCTTTATAGTGCCTAGGAGCTATGTGACTAAGTGCTTTTATGGCAACAGGTGTCATTTTTTGGTTCCCCTGTTTAGCATCCCCTAAAAGACTGGTAAGGCTAGTCTAGTTGAAATGAATTCCCTCAGTGTGTGCTTGTCTGAGAAGGATTTTTATTTGTCCTTCACTTATATGATTAGTTTTGCAAGATGTGAAATTCTTGGTTGGAATTTCTTTTCTTCAAGGACACTGAAAATAGGCCCATAGTCTTCCGGTTTGTAAAGTTTCTGCTGAAAGGACTGCTGCTAGCTTGATGGGGTTCCCTCTGTATGTAACTTGACACTTCTCTCTAATGGCTCTTAAGAACTTTCTTTTGCATTGATCTTGGTGAATCTAATAACTATGTGCCTTGGGGAAAGTCATATTGTATAGTATCTAGCCAGGGTTTTTGGATTTGCATGTAAACCTTCAACCTCTCTAGCAAGATTAGGGAATTTTTTATGGACTACGTCCTCAAATATAGTTTTTGAGTTGTTTATTTTCTTTCATTCTCTCTCAGGAATGCCAATGAGTCATAGATTTGATCTCTTTACATAATTCCATATTTCTCAAATGTTTTGTTCATTTTTAAAATTCTTTTTTCTTTATTGTTGTCTGACTAAGTTAATTCAAGGAACCAGTCTTTGAGCTCAGAAATTCTTTTCTCAGCTTTGTCTACTGGGATGTTAATACTTCTGATTGTATTATGAAACTCTTGTAGTGAAATTTTAGCTCTGGAAGTTAAGTTTTCTCTTTCTTGGATATTTCGTCTTTCAGCTCTTGGATCGTTTTACTGGATTCCTTGGATTTCCTGGATTGGTTTTCAACTTTCTCCTGAAACTTTGTGAGTTTCCTTGCCACTGAATTCTATATCTGTCATTTCCATCATTTCTGACTCATTTAAAAACTATTTCTGGGAAACTAGTGGACTTCTTTGGAGGTAAGAGGACATTATGGGTTTTTGAAGGCAATGACTTTTTAGATATGTCATAAGGCCATGTTCCTAAACAGAAATAACTGATAAACTGGCATTCATTAAAATTTAACACTTATGCTCTATGAAAGACTATGTCAAGAGAATCACAAGACAAGCAATTGACTTTGGGTGATAATAATGTATCAATATATGTTTATCAATTGTAACAAATGTGCCACTCTGGTATGAGATATTGATAGGAGGAGACAATGCAGGGCAGACAGGGAAGGGATATCTGGGAACTCTACTTTTCACTCATTTTTACTGTGAACCTAAAACTTCTATCAAACTACAGTCTATTTTTAAAAACAGGCAATATGGAAAACCACATAGGGAAACAAAAGTTTAAAATTCAACTTGAGGCTATAAAGGGCTCAAGGTATATCATGCTCTTAGATAAAAATATTTAGTATCTTAAAATTAAATTTCCATAAGTTAAACTACAAATATAACACAATCCCAGTAAAAATACCAACAGAATTTTCAATTGCACAAACTGAAAGCATTATATGTCTATAATGCTCATATATACATATATAAACATTACCAACCAGAAAAATTCTATGAAAAAATAGAGTAATAAAAGAGAGTATTCTACATTCTTTTTATGTATTAATATCAAACCATCTTATAAGAAAGAATAAAGCAGCATGGTGACTTTGCATGAACAAAATTTCAACCCGATAGAAGAGAATAAAAAGAGTAGACACAAACTCAAATTTATGTGGTAATTTTGTACATAATAAAAATAATCTCACATTTTTTTATTACGCTAGATTTTTATCTTTCAAGAAATGATATGAGGGAAAATGTAACCACCTGGAAAAATAATAAAGTTGGATATCTACCTTAATTTGTATAACATAATAAATTCAAATCAAATCAAAATTTTTAAACAAAAAGTAAAACTATAAAGATACTAAATAGAACCCTGGGAGACATCTTCTCTAATCTTTGAGTGGCACAGGCTTTCTCACTATGACACAAAACCTGGAGACCAAGAAGTAAAATAAGGCTAAGTTCTGCCAAAAATTTAAATATTAAATTTAAATAGCAAACTCCAGCACAGACAAGTCAAAATACATGATTACCAAAAAGGGAGGGGAAAAATCCATACTCAATAGCAATTTCACACACACACACACACACACACACACACACACACACACACGTGCACTTGCTTTTATTATTGTGTAATAAACACTAGTCATCAATAAGAAAATATCAGCAACTCTTTCAAATAATAAGTAGACAATATAAAAATTTTTTCATAAGAGAAATGAAATTTAAACTACTGATATATTTTACATATTAGAGTTGCAACAATAAAATGATTGATAATATGTTAGAGGTTACAGGAACACTTGCATCTTGCTAATTGGAGCACAGATCTATGAAGGGTTTCAGCAACATCTATTAAAATTACAAATGTACATGCACTTTTACCCAGTAATTTCCATTTTAGGAACCTATTTTACATATAAATGCAAACATTCTATATACAAATACCTATATATTCTAAATATACTTGTGTGCAAAATGACCTACATACAAAGTTATATATTTTAAGGTTATTTCAGATAGAAACAGATTCTAAAAAAACCAAATGTCACCAATAGGGAATTGGTTGAATAAATAAAATAATATTCTGAAAACTGTTAAGAATGCAGTAAAACAATTTTTTATGTACTGAGACAAAACAATCTCAATATAAGTTAATTAGTAAAACAAGATACAGCATAGTGTGTATAGTATGTTTCCATTTGTGTCAACAGGAGAGGAAAGAATATACATGTTTGATTGTACTTGCCTAAAATCTCTCTGGAAGGAGCCATAAGAACACGATAACACAGGTTACCTGTGGAAAGCTAAGATAGGGGTAGAAGGAGAGTTTTCACACTCTACTCTTTTGTACATTTTACATTTTTGAATCACGTGAATGCATTACCTGTTCCAAAAAATAAATAAGTAGTTAATTTTAACAAAAAATATTGCAAGAAGAGGAGGCTGCTTTCTCATTCCCTAGTTATATGTTACATTTTCTAGTGTGCCCTTTCCACCTATTTGAGGAGGATGAGGAAAGAAATGGTGAGAGAAGACCCAGCGGGGAGCAATAGGAGCCTGGTGTGGCTGGGATGCTTGAGACTCTCAAGGGCCAGCGGACTTAGAAGATGTGTTGAACAAGAGGCAGTAGTTAATGGAAGTCAGAAAGAGGTGGGATTTGAGGCTGTCTCTGCCTCCAGAAGATTGTCTCAAGGGAGAACTCATGGAGAAGCCTTTGCAGACCAATGTCAGCCAATCCGTCTTAGGCAGGAGACAAAGACAGTCAAGATAAACTAAAGCTGCAGTTAAGTAAGAGATGCTTTTCTTTCCATCATCTTCCTCTACAATGCAACACTCCAGGGGAAACGGGGGAGCCACAAGATGGGTGAGAGAAGGAGAGAGAGGACAGACGATGCCCCTTACACACCTGTTCCCTTAGTCTAGTCCAGAGAGAGAAAGGAGTAGATAAGCAATAAAGTGGGCATGAGATGGAGAAGTGGACTTTTTAATGGCCTTCACTTATTATCTTTTTCAATACCTTTTTTATATATACAATACATAAGCAAGATGATAGTAATAAAGCTTAATAATATAACTAATATCCATAAGACCACTATCCAACCCAAGAACAAAAATATTGCAATATTATTTTTAATGATACTAAAATATACACAACATAAAATGTGTCATTCATTTTAACCACTTTTGAGTGTATAGCTCAGAAGCATTAAGTAAATTCACATTGTTGTGCAACCATCACGCCCATCCATCTCCAGAACTCTTTTCATCTTGTAAAACTGAAAGTCTGTACCCATTAAACAATAATTCCCCATTCCTCCCTCCCCACTGCCCTGGAAACCATGATTCTACCTTTTCTCTCTATGAATTTGTTTACTCTAGGTACCTCATATAAGTAGAATCCTACAATATTTTTCTTTTTGTAACTGTCTTTTTTCACTTACTATAATTCAAGTTTCATCCACTTTGCATAGCATGACCACAAAGTTTGGAAACCAGCCCAAAATATTACCAAGGGATAGGAAAGGAGGGTCCACAAAAATATAGTTGATTTAAAAATGAATACATTTCATGTTTGTGCTTCAACTAAGTACAGACTGTTCTCAACAAACCAGTTGCTGCTGATATTTCTTTTGCTGATACATTTAATCCTGTGAAATATCAATGCAACTGGTTTGTTGAGCAAACTGGTCTGTCTGCTGAAGTCCAAAATTAACAAATACCCAGTCATTTACAGAAATATGGCCATGTTCTTCTAGAATTTCTTTAAAAATAAAGAACGCTCTCTTTTCTAATTCGAAATGTCTATTTATAGTTTGAAAATCAGGCAGCTACCTATGCAGATGGTAATGTCAGAAATGTTTTCCTCTCTGATAAGCCAAGTTTAAACAACTCTCTCTGAGGAAACATTCTTTGAGTTCAAGTTCCTCCTCCAGTTATCTCTAAATGGACCTCAAAGCAAATGAAAATAGTCTCACAATAGGTAACTTGCAGAAAATTGACAGATGCAATCTTTTCTCCTTTCTACTTTCCTCAATCATTGTCCTACTCATAATGAACATCTTACATAAAATAGTTAAGTCTCATAGTTCAATACCCTCCTAAAATAAAACATGGAGATGGTAGAGTCCGCAAAAACTTTTGGAGTCAGCAAAACTTTAACGTGCATGTGCTCTGACATTGTTCATTAGGTATTCTGATTTTATTTTTACAGTAAGGGTAAAATTGATCAACAGTAAATATGTAAGATTATGTCTAGAAAATTAATATTTCCAAAGAACCAGGCGGAGTGGCTCTTGCCTACAATCCCAGCTACTTGGGAGGCTGTAGAGGGAGAATCATTGGAGTCCAGGAGTTTGAAACCAGCCTGGGCAACATAGTGAGACCCTGTGTCTAACAAAATGGAAAAAAAAATTAGCTGAGCATGGTGGCACATCCCTATAGTCCCAGCTACTGGGGGAGGCTAAGGAGGGAGGCTTGCCGGAGTCCAAGAGTTAGAGACTGCAGTGATGTATGATGGTGCCACTCTACTCTAGCCTAGGTAACTGAGCAAGACCCCATCTCTAAAAAAATTTTTTAAATATATATTGCAAGACAGAAAAATTTAAAATATATATATTACAAGACAGAAAAGAAATACACACACATATATAATATATTTTATGTAGTATAAATATATATTCTGTGGAGATATATATATTCTTTGGATACATATATATCCAAAGAAATACATCCATAATCTCTCTGGTTTCATATATATATATATATATATAACACACACACACACACACACACACACATACACACACACACACATATAATAAATATATATGTTCTTTGGATTACGTATTTTTTTATATATATATATATATATATATATATATATATATAATATATATATATATATATATATATATATATATATATAATATATATATATATTCTTTGGATATGTATATCCAAAGAAATACATCCATAATCTTTCTGGTTTCTTTGTGCTATCAGAGATAGAATAAGTAACCATAAACTAGTTATCTACTGCTAAAGAGACAGATTTCTTTGTTTTGTTGGTCTGCAAAATTCAGGAGAAAGGCCAAAGGCTACTGTCTTTCTAATAGTATAATATACAAAACACAAGAACACTTGTAAAAAGTGAGTACTCCAGAAAAAAAGATCAAATCGTTCATTAATATTTATTTTACAAAATGATATCTTCCACAGATATTATGTTAACTTCTGAGAAATATAACATCCTGTTGAGATCACAATGACTTGCAAGACAGAAAAGAAATAATTTTACATGAAAAAGTTCAGCTAAATTATGAGACCTTTCAAGATTTGAAATGCGATTTATTTTTTCATATCAGACAAATGAATTTTTTCATCTGATAAGCTAATATATAATTCAGTCTCTAGGTATAATGTATAGTATTATTTTTCTCAAGCTTTCCTTTAAGAACCTGCCAGGCGTGGTGGCTCATGCCTGTAATCCCAGCACTTTGTGAGGCTGAGGCCAGTGGAACACTTGAGGTCAGGGGTTCAAAACCAGCCTAGCCAATATGGTGAAAACCTGTCTACTAAAAATACAAGAATCAGCTGGGTATCGTGGCACGCACCTATAATCCCAGCAACTTGGGAGACTGAGGCAGAAGAATTACTTGAACCTGGGAGGTGGAGGTTGCAGTGGGCTGAAATTGTGCCACTGCACTCCAGCCTGGGTGACAGAGTGAGACTCCATCTCAGAACAACAACAACAACAAAACCATGGATTCAGTAGCTCAGTCAGCTTGTTTTATTTTTCAGTGTCTAACACCTTGCACCCACAAACTTCCTAGCTTTCCCCCACTAAAAGTGATGAAAAGTTGATGACTTGTGCAGCAGTATCAGCAATGCATTATATTTGAAATTGCAAAAAGGTACTTATTAGAGATAAACTGATTTAGACTTTACTGAAATGCATAGAGAGAGGAGATCTTCCCCACCTCCCTCCACGAATAAGGTGATTTCATTATGCTGTTTTTAAACAGACACTTTCCTGGAGACTCCCATCATTAATTAGGTTAATTTTACTGGAAGATGACCCTTTAAACTCAAATAAGAAGGGAAAGTCACAGGTTATTTCCTCATTTTTCCAAAACTGTTTTCTGAGTGTTACTATTTCAGAAATCAGAATGTGGTTTGTTCCGAGGTGAAAATTTAACTGAGTGTTCCTTTTGCCCATTATCACCCTCTCCCTCAAAAATAGCTACTATCAATTTGACAATGCATCTGAGAATTTAAGAACTACTGATGAATATTTTTATAACCTGATGAAGAAATAAAGTCCTTCTCTTCCTTCACCATCATCACTACCACCACCATCATCATCATCGCTACCACTAACTGAATAACGACTTAGAGCAGGCATTGTCCTTTTAACACATTGCCTCCCTATGTATGATCTAAAGTAAATTGCCCTCAGCTCTATCTGCACCTTAAAACATCAAGGGCTTGTAAAAATACAGCTACCCAGGTCTGCTACAGATCAATTATTTCAGATTCTTTAAGGGTAGGGTTTAGATGTCTGTATTTTTTACATCTCCCCAAGAGATTCCAAAGGACAGTGCATACTGAGAGTCCCTGAAAATTCAATTTTCATGAAAATCTTTAGGCAGACATTGTTATTAACCCTGGCTATCATTCAGACTCAGGTCTGCATTCTTCTAAATATTATATTTTTTTAACAATTTTTCTATACTGTTGTCAAATAGCAGCAAGTACTTGGAACAGAAGCTACATTGACTCATGTCATATTCTTTCTAATCAAAACATGTAATATGTCTACAATTTATAAAATGCAGGAGAAAATTACCATAATAAAATGGGCCATGTTCTTAATATTTTTAAAAGAGGAAAAATGGCCACAGGATGAATAGGCTTTAAATTAATTCATCTGAAAACCAGCTAATAACATTAATAACTACCAGGACTTCAAGTGCCCGGCCTTGGACTCCAGCTTTCAGTGTGTTTGTCATTTGTCATAATTAGGGTCACATTTTTAGTCACATCTAGCAGATAAAAGATATTGGCTGCAGGTAGCTAATTGCTACAGTGAAACCTAGTAAGTATTTGGAAGGCTGAGTTTCCATGCTCCACAATGCAAGGTATTCCTATAAATACGCCTCTCTTCAGTTGCTCCCTTTACCGTGAGCATACTGTTAAAAAAAAATCTGTCACCTATTATTAGAGTCCATGCTCATCAGTGGTGCCTCCATGATGGCCTATACTTCACACAATTACTTCCATCTGTTTCTCATACCAATATCTCTTTCCCTAGGGGGGAAATCTAGTAATTTCACACACCCTGATATCAAGTTCTCTTTGGCCAAAGTGGTTTCTGAGGAACACAAAACACTGCCAGATTCTAAAATAATATGTCCTGTTTTCCCCTCCTCTCTCAACTTAGAAGATGTGAGTGACACATAACTCATTAGAGACGCTTTGGGACCACTTTATTGGCATTCTGTTAGAAAGTGGAGAGAGGAAACATATTTTTGTATTCTGATTATTTTCAGAATAATATAGGTTTAGCAACCTGTTCACTGGCAGCACACAGAACCTGGCAGCAGATTTCCTCCATGTGTGAAGTGCATGATGGCACTCGACAGGCACTCATTGACAAGTTCCCTACACCAGCACCATATGCCTGCTGAGCACACAGAGTGTGCTGGATCCCACATACACAGACACTTTCTGCTTTAAATAGCTGCTATCCATTCCTCTGGGATTAGTACTTTTAATTTGTTAAGGGTAGAATTGGGGGAAATGCTTAGAATTGTTTGGGCTCTCTTTTTACCACAGGTCCACAATGGCGAAAGTGCTGCATGCATAGGTGGTTTCCTTCAGCAGCTGCATTTCGTTTCTAACCAGAACAACAACAAACTCAGTAAGACATAACATATAGATAATGGTATTGTTTTTCCACCGTTGAGTTACTGAATGCAAACCTTAATTTACTTCCCTAATTGTTTCCATGATTGGTAAGATAAATATTTAGAATAATGGTTTAAAGACCATTATTAGTTAGAGAAATAAGATTTAAATATTTGCCTCCTATTATAGTTGTGTGTGTGTTTTAAGCAATCAGTCATTAGTCAAGAACATATTGAGCACCCACTAGGTCAAAAATACAGTGCCTCTGGGAATCTAAAAAGATTTCAGTTATGATCCTTTTCCAGGAATTTACAAGACAGTAAAAGAGATTCCCATCTTGAAAGTAATTGTTTTCATAAATCATTTGTAAGAAAGACAAATTAGCAAGCTGAGCACCCAGTGAAATCTTTCATATGCCTAGGCCTTTTTTCATTATTATTGAAATAAAATATCTGCTGGTGACACATAAAATACCCAAAGCAAAATAAGTACATAATTTGTTTTGGTACAAATACAAATAGGATTATATGGGATTGGTAAATGAAGGAATGATACCAGGATAACATTAAAGTTGTATTGATTTATACATTATTATTTTGGCCCAGTAATAATTTGCTAGTACTGACACCAAGTACTAGCAGTTGAACTCAAAGAACAGTAACAAAATTGAATATAGTAATATAGCTGAATACAGCAAGCCACAGCACATTTGCACCATGTCCTTTCTCTGGACTCAGTTTGGTCATGTAATCTGTCTTTTAAAATGCTTATTTCAGGTTCTCCTAGATGTTGCTACAGTTTGCTCTTGTCTTTCTAACTCAGTAGTTATGCCTGATATCTTTCCCCAACTCCACTCTCATTATGAAAGTACCTTTTTTTATCATTTTAAAATACATTTACCGCAGTATTTTATTTCTTTGGAATTGAGGTCTTTTGAAACTAAAATTTGTATTAGGATTATATATTAGTCTGTTCTCACACTGCTACAAAGAACTACCTGAGACTGGGTAATTTACAAAGAAAATAGGTTTAATTGGCTCACCATTCCAGAGGCAGTGCAGGAGGTATGGCTGGGGAGGCCTCAGGAAACTTACAATTACAGCAGAAGGGCGATAGGGAAGCAAGCACTTTCTTCATGTAGCAAACTAGGAGGAAGAGAGAGTGAAGGGGGAAGTGTCACACACTTTTAAACCATCAAATCTTTTGAGAACTCACTTACTACCACGAGAACAGCAAGGGGGAAATCCGCCCCCATGATCCAGTCACCACCCACCAGGTCCCTCCTCCAACACCGGGAATTACAACTCAACGTGAAATTTGGGTGGGTACACAGAGCAAAACCATATCAGATTATTATTATTCTTGTTAGTCCTCTGGTCACAAAGCTTAGGTTTTGAGTGTCCTGCCCCAAGTACATTTTCCTCGTAAGTTCTGATACTTGATTAGTGCACAATTTTGCAGAATACAAGGTTTCCAGGAATGCATATTCAGGTCAAACGTGTACTTAATGAAGGCAAAAATCGTGGCAAGTATTGAAAGATGATTAGGGAAGGCATTACAGCTGCATACCTGATCTAGATGTTGAAGGAAGGGTAAAACTAAAACAAGCACAGAAGAGGGAAGAGGTGGGGAAGAGCAGCAGGAGCAAGGAGGGAGAAGTCATCCATGTAAACCATATGATTAGAACCATCAGTAGAACAAGTAGGAGGAAAGTGTTTTAGATGAGATTTGCCATTAGTATAAAGCCCTCAGATGCTTAAGTTTCTTCTTTTAAGAGTGGAGAGCTACTGGGACTTTGGGATAGAGGTGGAACTGGCGGATTGACAAAGCAATTCCCTTTCAGTGCAGCAAGTACTTCTAGAAACATTCTGGTCTATTCCCATTCTTCTATACTTAAAAAGCTGAGGTCCAGGCAGGGTGCAGTGGCTCACATCAGTAATCCCAACACTTTGGGAGACTGCGGTGGGTGGATCACCTGAGGTTGGGAATTTGAGACCAGCCTTGCCAACATGGAGAAACCCCGTCTCTACTAAAAATGCAAAATTAGCCAGAAGTGATGGTGCATGCCTGTAATCCCAGCTACTCTGGAGGCTGAGGCAGGAGACCTGCTTGAACCAGGGAAGCAGAGGTGGCAGTGAGCCAAGATCATGCCACTGCCCTTCAGCCTGGGTGACAGAGTGAAACTCTGTTAAAAACAAAAAAGAAAAGGTCTAAGTCGGTGACTAACTTATTCACATTCATGTTAATTAGTGGCCTATGTCTCCTGGTTCCCAGTCCAAAGCTGTTATGACTATACCCATCTAAAACAAAAGACATTTAAAAAGTCATATTATGACTACAGCAATTGAGGACTTAGTCTCTACAGGCATTGTTAGATATAGAAAAAAAGAAATTTATTTTTAAGACTTCATGAAGAGAGGATATATATTTATGCATGGTAAATGACTGAGGGATAAGCATTTCCTGAAGTTGTAACTTCATATATGTCATGCTGCATATGACAAATTATTTCAGGTAATTCAAATTTCTCATGATGATACATAAACTATTAAGTTAATACTTAGTAATAAGTAGCAGGTCCTTGCAGGGTTAAAATGTGGAAAAATATATGGCTCATCTCTGAAAATAATAATGGAAGAAAGCAAGAAGAAAAGTTAAGCCATATATAGGATGGTAGAATTATTTCATGAAGCTGGACCAAGACTTTGTTCTACTCTGCTCTTCCCAGGAAATGAGCTACCAAACAAGAGGATTCTCCCCCATTCCATTATATAGCTGTTAGGAGGAGAGAGACAATGAAGACTCCTCAGGTGTGTTGAGGAAGCCAATCTTTCCTAGTCACATGGTCAGCACGTGACATCCATGCAGCATTTAGAGACCATGAGATGAAGATGCTCTGATACAACAAGCTGGCCCTTTAGTGGACCGCATCAGAGAAGCATTTCTTTGGTATAGTGCCATTTTTAAAGTCTAAAATTATTATTTTGTCAGTGTACTCAGAGTTCATCACTTTCTAAAGAGCTAACATCATTCTCTCATGTTAACCAAACTCCCAACAGACTGCTGCATCCGCCAAAATTCCAATGAGAAAAATTGGACCACAAGATCCAGGGTCACTCATTAATGCTTAAAAATCTATTTAGGAACCACAGCATAATCAGAAAATTGTGCTGTGTGCATGGAGGCAAAGGATAGGGAATTATTTGAATGACTTTAAAACCCTTGTCGTGGAGTAATGACGGACTCAGGCATCCAAATGCAAATCAATAGACATCTGCCAGGCAGGTGAGAATACACACGTTCACTGATTAGGGCTGCAGTGAACTGGTTTTAAGAAAGTATTATGAAATGTCTTGTAAAGAAAAACAACCTCGAGTTAGATTTTGGGCAATTATAAGCAATTTTGTAGGACTTGCAGTTAGAATCTTTACACAGTATGTAATTTTAAAATAATTCAAAGCACAATTTTACTTTTCTGAAAGGCTATTTTATGAACTCTTTCCAGATAATTTCAGATTAATCTGATAACAGCCACTAACTAGCCTATGAAGAAAATTAATGAATCCATTGTGGTTCTCTTGGAACAACAGTCTTCCAGAAGACTGGGTGGGATGGAGGTTTGCTTAAAATGCCTGCTTCAGAAACAGTTTGGAAAGTAAAAACAGTAAAATTAAATAAGAAGTCTGGATAGAGGGAAACACGCATTACCAGAGCAAAAGCCAAACTCTTTAGAACTGCCTGTAAATGTGACTTATGGGAAAAAAAAATAGACTACAACAACAAAAAGATATTTCATTCAATTTGATTTATTTAAAGTATACTATTAAAATTAATGGCACAAAAAAATGTACATAAACTAAAATCTTGCATAGTCACTACAAAATCCCGTAATTTTATGTCTGATCAAATCTTTTCATCATTCCGCCAAGCATGACTTGAACCTTTCAGATGTTTTCAAATTTTTATCAAAATTTACTACCAGCAGTGTAGAAGCGTTCCCTGATAACTGCATCAATGCCAACATCTACTGTATATGATTTTTTTATTACGATCATTCTTGTGTGAATAAGGTGGTATCACATGGTGGTTTTGATTTGTCTTTCCCCTGATCATTAGTGATGTTGAGCATTTTTTTTCACATATTTGTTGGACATTTGCATATCTTCTTTTGAGAATTACCTATTCATGTCTTTAGCCCACTTTTAGATGAGATTCTTTGTTTTTTCTTGCTGATTTGTTTGAGTTTGTTGTAAATTCTGGATATTAGTCCTTTGTCAGATGTATAGATTGTGAAGATCTTCTCCCATTCTGTAGGCTGTCCATTTACTCTGCTGTTTCTTTGGCCATGCAAAACCTCTTTAGTTTAATTAAGTAACAGCTATTTATCTTTGTTTTTATTGCATTTGCTGTAGGATTCTTGATCATGAAATTCATGCCTAAGCCAGTGTCTAGAAGGGTTTTTCCAATGTTATCTTCTAGAATTTTAAGTTTCAGGTCTTCAATGTAAGTCCTTAATCCATCTTGAGTTGACTTTTGTATAAGGTGAGAGATAAAGATCCACTTTTATTCTCCTACATGTGGCTAGCCAATTATCCCAGCACCATTTGTTGAAAAGGGCATCCTTTCCCCACTTTATGTTTTTGTTTGCCTTGTCAAAGATCAGTTGGCTGTAAGTATTTGGGTTTGTTTCTGGGTTCTCTATTGTGTTTCCTTGGTATATGTGCCTATTTTTATTCTTTTTTCATTGTCTTTGTTGGATTGGGTTAATTCAAAGATCTTGTCCTCAAGCTCTGAGTTTCTTTCTTCTACTTGTTCAATTCTATTGCTGTAACTTTCCAGAGCATTTTGCATTTCTATAAATGTGTTCAATGTTTCCTGAAGTTTTGATTGTTTTTCTTTATGTTATCTATTTCCTTGAATATTTCTCCCTTCACTTCTCATATTATTTTTTTGGATATCCTTGCAATGGACTTCGCCTTTCTCTGGTGCCTCCCTGATTAGCTTAATAACTTACCTCCTTAATTCTTTTTCAGGTAAATCATGGATTTCTTCTTATTTTGGAGCCATTGCTGGTGAGCTAGTGTGATTTTTTTTTTTTTTTTTTGCTGGGTGTTGTAAAATAGCCTTGTTTTGTCGTATTACCGGAGTTGATCTTCTGGTTCCTTCTCATTTGGGTAGGCTCTGTCAGAGGAAAAGTCTAGGGCTGAAGGCTGTTATTCAGATACTTTTGACCCACAGGGTGTTCCCTTGATGTAATATTCTCTTCCTTTCCCTATGGATGTGGCTTCCTGGGGAACTGAGCTGTATTGATTGTTATCTCTCTTCTGGGTCTAGCCATTCAGCAAGTCTACCAGGCGCCGAGCTGCTACTGGGGGTTGTCTGCAGAGTCCTGTAATGTGAACTGTCTCTGGGTCTCTCAGCTGTGGACACTAGTACCTGTTCTGGTGGAGATGGCAGGGAATTGAAATGGATTCTGTGAGGGTTCTTAGCTTTGGTGGTTTAATGCTCTATTTTTGTACTGGTTGGCCTCTGGTCAGGAGGTGGTGCTTTCCAGAGGCATTACCTATGGTAGCATGGAGAGGAAACAGTGGTGGGCAGGGACCTAGAAGTCCCAAGGGTATATGCCCTTGGTGCTCAGTTACCAGGGTGAATAAAAAAGGACCATCAAGTTGGGGGTAGGGCTTGGCAGGTCTCAGCTAAGACTCTTCTTGGGCAGGTCTTGCTGCAACTGCCATAGGGGATGGGGGTGAGCTTCCCAGGTCAATGGAGTTATGTACCTAGGAGGATTATGGCTGCCTCTGCTGAGTCATGTGGGTTGGAAGGCATGTGGGGAAAAGATGGCAGTCACAGGCCTCACCCAGCTACCACACCATCCAAAGGGCCAATCGCATTCCCACCATGCCCCAACAACCAGAACCAAGTCAGGCAGTGGGCAAGCAGGGCTGAGAACTTGCCCCAGGCTACTCACCTCCCATCTGTGAAACAAAAGGGCTTTAGTTCTTTCCCCCACCTGTGGAGTCTGCACGCCAGATTTGCACCTCTCCCCAAGTTCCTGCCAGGAGGCTTTTTGACTGGTTCAGATTGTTACAAAGTTCAGCTGGAGGTTTCCTCCTCTCTGTGGCCCATGCTTGTGGCCACCCTGCTGAAGGATCCCTGTGATGCCAGGCAGGAATGGCCTGCTTGGGGGACCCAGCAAGCTCTCCGAGCCTTTCTCACTGCTTCCTCTATCCCTGTATCCCGCTCAACTCTCTGAACTGACTCAGCTCCAGGTAACAGCAGAATCTTCTCCCACAAACTAGCCCTTCAGTTTTCCCAGTGGGAACGTATGTCTGGGCTGGAAGATCTCCCTTTTCTGCTTCTGCAGTTTGGGGCACTCATGGTATTTGGGGTCTCTCCCAGGTCCTTCAGGAGAAGTCTGCTTCATTTAGAGGGTCTGTGGGTCCTCCCAACTTTCCTGATTTATTCCTGCAGTCATTCTGGAGCTAAAATTCATGATGCAAGCTTCCACATGCTGCTCTGTCCATCCAAGTCAGAACTGTAATCTAGTCCTGCCTCCCATTTGCCATGATGCCTCAATAGAGAAGTCCTAAAACAGTCCACATTGCTACCATCTCTGTTCAGGCTGCCATAACAAAATACCATGGACTGGTTGGCTTCCGCAACAGAAGTGTATTTTCTTACAGTTCTGGAACCTGGACATCCATGATCAAGGTGCCAGTTAATTCAGTTTCTGATGAGAGCTCTCTTCCTGGCTTCCATATAAATAATGGCTACTATTATTATTAATTGTGATGAGGCCAAAGGCTTCTGAAAGTACATGTAACTTTCTAGCAACACTACTGACCACAAAGATGTGGACCTGTGACTGAATGCACATAATGCATTGCCCTTCTTTTTAGTAACTAGATTCAAGCACAGATTATGGCTGCCTCTGCTGAGTCATGTGGGTTGGAAAGCAGGTGGGGAAAAGCTGGCAGTCACAGGCCTCACCCAGTCACCATGCTATCCGAAGGGCCAATCTCATTCCCACTGTGCTCCAACTACCAGCACTGGAGCTAAAATCATGATGCAAGCCTCCACATGCTGCTCTGTCCATCCAAGTCAGAACTGCAGTCTAGTCCTGGCTCCCATTTGCCCTGATGCCTCAATAGAGAAGTCCTAAACAGTCTACATTGCTACCATCTCTGTTCAGTCTTCTCTATTTTCATGTTTAGGTAAAGGGAGTTTTAAAGAGCATAAGTAGGAGTTGGAAAAGAAAAGCAGGTGATAGTGATCATATCTCCTCCAATTTCAGCCCCTACTTTCAAATCAGATCAAATTCTGATCCCTTGATCTTTAACTTAATATCAGAATATCAAAATGTGTTGTTAAAAATTCACAAATTTTAAAACAATTTTCCAAAGAATTTTTGTCCTTCATCTTCTTATTTTGTGTACAATATTAACTTCAAAAGCACAGCTTTTGAAGCACAGCCTGTTTTTCTAAGCAGTTTTTCTATTTTCATGCAAAATTCTTACTTTTTATCCTTGATGAGCATCAATAAGATGCTTTAACTTATCATTATAAGTCCCAGCAAAATGCCATATACTTTGCTTTTGCATGCCTTGACAGGCATTTAGAAGTATTGTTGGTCGCAGCTGGGCAAATGCTTTGTTTGCTGGAGTGGGTGAAGATCTTTGATATTTAGCATCATGCCTCCAATTGTGATTTTTATGAAAGCATTTAGAGGGAGAATTTATGAGCTGGGGGAGCCCATGAGATGGAAAGACAGGACATGCTAGATGTAGATGAAAACTAGAATCAATAGTAAATGATGATGCAGGTGGAGAAAGGCAGTAAGTTGGAAATCAAGTCTTTGCTTACTTTAAATATGCATTTCAATTTCATACTTATGTGTCATTCTGTTTAGGAGACCTAGATACATCAACTAACCTGAAATAATTGGCTTATGGAACACTTTAGAGGAAAGGGAAGACAAAAGTGAAATTATTATCATCATCATCCTTATAATAGAGACAGTGTCTGTGTTGTGTAACAAGTACTTTGAAACAAGTTTCAGATCTTGAGAAACCTAATATATTTTATAGAAAATCATGTAAAAACTCCTTACATAAAGTTGTATCATACAAAATCAGAAGAATAGAGTTCACCATAAGACAGAGTGAAGACACACAGAAATGGGAAGAAGCAAATCAGAAAGGCAAGTTAATAAACACACCTGAAATTGAACAGAACAACACTGGTTTTGTTTGGAGCTGAGTATTACCAGTAGGGAGATCAGAATGAGTTTCTCCTCACTCCCCTTGAAAGCTCACCATTCCTATTCTTGTTGAAAACAGATTTAAAAAGTGAGAACGCTATAAATGTTACCACGGTCTTAAAAACTCTGGAGAACAAAACAGAACCCAAAATTTAAATCCTCGATTTAGTGGATTCTAGGTATGTGTGTGGCTCTGGAAAGGTATAAAAGATATAAATTAGGAGCATTAGAATAACCAAA
This sequence comes from Ateles fusciceps, assembly GCA_036589455.1. Classification (NCBI taxonomy): domain Eukaryota; kingdom Metazoa; phylum Chordata; class Mammalia; order Primates; family Atelidae; genus Ateles; species Ateles fusciceps. The sequence goes on from JAZHEH010000904.1 coordinate 2,431,653, forward strand.
AGTCCTAGAATTATTCTAAATTTACTGGATTCTAGGCATCTGCATGGCCTCAGAGAGGTATAATAGATAGAAATTATACATAAGAAAGTTAGAATGACCGAAAGTCCTGGTATTATTCAGAACAATAGTAATAATGTTGATTAATCTTAGTCTAAGTATGAGACATGTATGTTAAAATAGTCAGGATAACCACAAAAAGAATACTGTTAAAAGAAAAGCTGCGGCTGAATTAAATTTAAAAGTGCAATTGAGTAAAGAACAATTGGTGAATAGGGCAGCCTCCTAAGCCAGAGTAGGCTCAGAGACCCACAGCATCCACGTGGTAGATTTATGGACAGAAACAGGAAAGTGATATAACAGAAAACAGAAGTGAGATACAGAAACAGGTGGATTGGTTACAATTTGATGTTTGCCTTATTTGAACACAGTTTGAACAGTTGGCCACATTTGATTGGCCAAAACTCAGTTACTGGCACAAGAGTGGGCTACAGTCTGTTTAGAATTCCATTTAGGTTACAGTTCACGATGTACCAAGAAATTTTAGGCTGAATTTAAAAAATGTAAGGAGGTAGCTTTAGGCTAAACTTGATTTAACAATACACATGAAGTGCATAAATTCAAAAGAGTAAAGAGAAAACATACAGAATGAGAAAAATGAAAAACCACAACCCGAAATGTGAAAGGAAAATATCTTGGGCCCCTTCAAGCTGGGAACTGCTCAGGGCAAATCTGCCTCCCATTCTATTCAAAGTCATCCCTTTGCTCACAGAGATAGATGCATATTCTGACTGCCTCCTTCAGAAGGATTTAGCAGAAATTCAAAAGAATGAAACCATCTGTGTCTCTGCCTTTCTGGGCAGAACTAATGTACTTCTTATATATATTGATTGATGCCTTATATCTCCCGAAAATGTATAAAACCAGACTGTGCCCCAACCACCTTGGGCACATGTCAGGACTTCCTGAGGCTGTGTCATGGGTACATCCTCAACCCTGACAAAACAAACTTTCTAAATTAATTGAGACTTTGTCTCACATTTTCTGGGTTCACAAAAGGAACATAGAAAGAAAAAAACATTAAAACACACAACAAATAAAAAACTCATAACAATGTACAAAGCTAATTAACCAAAAAAGATGTAATTATACCCATGGCATAAAAGTAGACGTTAAAGCAAAACACATGATCAAAGATGAAAAATGGCTGCTATATAATAAAATGTTCAGTTTACTCATGTATACCTAACAACATGACCTTATAGTACATACTATAAAGACTGATAGCAATATTAGGAGAAAACCCAGTAGGAAGTTTTTACATACTTCTGTTTTCTTAATCAAAAGTAAAACATAATTCAAAAGGATATAGTTGATTTAAACACACATAATTAAGAAGTTTAATGACAATGAACAGATATGTATATACAAACATAATGAATATAGAACATTATACACATTTGGAGTACATAAAGATTCTTTGCTTTTCAAATACATATGAAACATTTTTTAAAATTACCATGAATTTTGTCATAGTGGAATTAAGTTAGAAATCTTTAGCAACAAGATAAGTTTTAAAAAAAAAAGAAACATTTTCTAAACAATGAGAAAATGAAAAAAATTAAAATGGATATTAGAGCATATTTATACTGAATAATACATATGCTATGTATTAAAATATGAGGAATAACACTTAAGTAGTACTCAGAGGGAAATGCATATCCTTAGACACATATTAGGAAAATAAAGTCTCATGAGCAAATTAATAAGGTAGAAAAAAGTGGTATCATAAAAAAAATTATAGAAGCAGGACTTCCAGCTGTAAGGATATGAAGAGTTTGACAAATTCTCTCCCCCAAAGAAACAAATGTAAAACTGGGCAAAATCAGCTCTAACAAGGCTATAGAAATTCACTGAACACAAACAACAAAGACAGATTTACTCATGAAAAACTGCTACAAGTATAAGTAAGAGCAATGACCACCTGAGGCCGCCTTTGCTGGGACTGCTCCCAGAATCCAAGTTTCACTGGGGTGGGGCTAAGCATGCAAACCAGCAGATTTGCCACCACAGGAAAAGGATTTGATATGGGGTGGAAGATGAAGAACTCTGCTGGAGGCACTAAAAGTGAAAGTAGCAGACATGGTAGGAGACAGGAAAACCACAGTACAGTAGTCTTTTCATCCATGGTGCTGGAAACATTAAATTTTGTGTCTTCAAAATTTGCCATTAAGAAAATGAACTCAAACTACAGAATAGATTACAGTATTTGTTAACCTAATATCTGATAAAGGACTTATATCCAAAATATAAAAAGAATACTTTAAAACTTAATAATAAGGAAACAACCTAGTTAATAATTTTTTTTGAGACAGATTCTCACTCTGTCACCCAGGCTGGAGTGCAGTGGCATGATCTTGGCTCACAGCAACCTCTGCCTCCCAAGTTCAAGCAATTCTCCTGCCTGAGCCTCCTGAGTAGCTGGGATTATAGGCATCTGCCACCATGCCCAGCTAATTTTTTGTATTTTTAGTAGAGGCAGTGTTTTTGCCATGTTGACAAAACTCCTGGTCTCAAACTCCTGACCTCAGATGATCCACCCATCTTGGCCTCCCAAAGTGCTCTGATTACTGGCATGGGTCACTGCACCCAGCCTAATAAGTGGGCAAAGATTTTAATAGAAATTTCATCAAGTAAGATATACAAATGGCTAAAAAGCACATAAAAAGATACTCAACATTATTAGTTATTAGAAACTTGCAATTTAAAACCACAATAAGATATTACTACACACCCACAAAAAATGACTCTAATCTAAAAGACGGGCAAAAATACGAAACGCTGGTGGAATATGAGGAAACTAGAAACCTTGTACATTATTGATGGGAATAGAAATTGGTACAGCTGTTTTGGAAAACAAAGTTTAACAGTTTCTTTAAAAGTTAAACATACGTTTACACTCAACCCAGCAATTCCAATTATGGATAATCCAAGAAAAATGATAACATATGTCTATTCAAAGACTCATATGTTTATAGCAGTATTATCTATGACAGCCAAAAACTGGAAAGAATCCAAATGTCCATCTCATGGGGAATGAATAAACAAAGTGTTTTATTACCATAAAATGAAGTAGTAATTGCTATTAGTAATAAAAAGAAGTAAAATACTGATTCATGTTACAACTTCAATTCAAACACAAAAGACTACATGTTGTATAATTCCATTTTTAACAGAATAGTCCTCTCAGCATTTAGGAAAGTAAATCAGTGTTTTAAAGTATACATCATGCAACCATCACATCACCAGCTTTACCTTGAATTTGTAGAAGCATTTCTAAAACTTAACTAAAACTTGCAATCTTAAAATACTTTTGGTTAATAGAAAAAAGGGCTTACTCCAAAACCCATTTTATAATAAATAGAGCAGACACAGAAAAATAATAAACTAATAACTGATGTTAAGATACCTAAACTAATTATATTCAATATTATTATGTTAATAAATATTAATTACATATATAGAAAAAATTAAATAGTATATCTACCTCATTACCCCCCCCACACACACACACACAAAATAAATCATTTCCATGTGAATTAAAGAGATTTCCATGTGAAATGTAAAACACCTAAAATTTTTCAAATATAGAAAATATCTTTATAATCTTGGAGTATATAAGTGTTATTTGCAACAAGATTTATAAAGTTTCTTACATGAAAATTATCATAAAAAGAGTGAAAACACAAGCCACACCCAAGCCAAACAGATTCTTGTAATTTATATAACCAACAAAGGATTAGAATCTCAAACATATAAACAAATCCTATAAGCCAAGAAAACAAAAGCTCAATACAATAAGGGCAAAAATTCCAAATAAGTATTTCACAAAATAGAAAATATAATATGTTACATATTAATAGAAACATTTTTAAATTATCAAATTCTGCAATAGGGGAAATGTAAATTAAATCATGAGATACCATTTCACACCAGACTGACAAAAATTAAAAGCCAGTAGTGTTACCGGAAGGCAGGCCTCAAGTGTGAGACATCCAGGCTATTGGTGTGTTGAACAAAGAATTGAACAAAACACACAAATGAAGTAACAAAAAATAAAACAAAGCAACAAAACAGCAAAAGTAGGGATTTACTCAAGCAAGAAAACACACCACAGGGTGGGAGCAGGCTGAGTGAGCGGCCCAAGGACCCAGTTACAACATTTTCTCAGGTTTAAGTACCCTCTTCGAAGTATTGGCTACCCCCTATGTGGATGAGGGCATTGCCATCTTCCTTTGCTGTCAGTGCTCTCTAGCTGAGACTGACTTGTCCAGTGACCTTGATAAAACAAGGCTGGTCCTCCAATAAAGCACACGTGTGTGGACACCAGCAAAGCTTTTAGGGCCACTCCACTGCATGATTCCTTTGAGTGGGAATCCTGGCAATATGGCTTGGCTGTATCCCCACCCAAATCCCATCTTGAGTTCCCATGTGTTGTGGGAGGAACCCAGTGTGAGGTAATTGAATCATGGGGACAAGTCTTCCCCATGCTGTTCTTGTAATAGTGAATAAGTCTCACGCGATCTGATGGTTTTACAAAGAAAAGTTCCCCTGCACAAGTTCTCTCTCCTTTTGCCTGCTGCCATCCATGTAGGACATGACTTGCTCCTCCTTGCCTTCTGCCATGATTGTGAGGCCTCCCAGCTATGTGGAAATGTAAGCCCACTAAACCTGTTTCTTTTGTAAATTGCCCACTCTAGAGTATGTCTTTATCAGCAGTATGAGAACAGACTAATATGGTAAATTGGTACCAAGATTGGGGTGCTACTGTAGATACCCAAAATGTGAAAGCAACTTTGGAACTAGGTAACAGGCAGGGGTTGGAATAGTTTGGAGGGCTCAAAGAGACAGGAAATATGGGAAAGTTAAGAACTTCATAGAGACTTGTTGAATGGCTTTGACAAAAATGCTGATAACAACATGGACAATAAAGTCCAGGCTAAGGTTGTCTCAGATGGAAATGAGGAATTTGTTGAGAACTGGAGCAAAGGTGACTCTTGTTATGTTTTAGCAAAGAGACTGATGGCATTTTACCCCTGTTCTAGAGATTGGTGGAACTTTGAACTTGAGGGAGATGATTTAGGGTATCTAACAAAAGAAATTTCTAAGTAGCAAAGCACTCAAGATGTGACTTGGATGCTGGTAAAGGCATTCAGTTTTAAAAGAAAAACAGAGCATAAAAGTTCAAGAAATTTGCAGCCTGTCAATACAATAGAAAAGAAAATCCCATTTTCTGAGGAGAAATTCAAGCTGGCTGCAGAAATTTGCAAAAGTAATGAGGAGCCGAATGTTAATCCCCAAGACAATGGGAAAAATGTCTCCAGGGCATGTTAGAGGTCTTCACAGCAGCCCCTTCCATCACAGGCCTAGAGGCCTAGGAGGGAAAAATGGTTTCATGGGCTGGGTCTCTGTACTGGTGCCCTGCAGTCAGTCTGCTCCAACCATGATGAAAAGAGGCCAAGGTACAGCTGAGGCTGTTGCTTCAGAGTGGGGAGGCCCCAAGCCTTGGCAGCTTCCACATGGCGTTCAGCCTGCAGGTGCACAGAATTCAAGAGTTGAGGTTTGTAAACCTCCACCAAGATTTCAGAAGATGTATGAAAATGCCGGAAGCCTAGGCAAAGTTTGCTGCAGGTGTGGGGCCACATGGAGAACCTCTGCTAGGGCAGTATGGAAAGAAAATGTGGGGTTCAACCCCCACACAGAGTCCCTACTGGGGTACCACCTAGGGGAGCTGTGAGAGAGCTCCACTGTCCTCCATACCCCAGAATGATAGACCCACCAAGAGCTTGCACCATGCACATGGAAAAGCCACAGATACCCAACATCAGCCCATGAAAGCAGCCAGGAGGGAAGTTGTATCCTGCAAAGCCGCAGGGGCAGAGCTGCCTGAGACCGTGGGAGTCCACCTCTTCCATCAGCATGACCTGGATGTGAGACATGGAGTCAAAGGAGATCATTTTCGAGCTTTAAGATTTGACTGCCCTGACAGATTTCAGACTGTAGCCCCTTTGTTTTTGGCCAATTTCTCCCAATTGGAATGACTGTACTTACCCAATGCCTGTACCCCCACTGTATCTAGGAAGTAACTAACTTGATTTTGTTTCTACAGCTCATAGGTGGAAAAAACTTGTCTTGTCTCAGATGAGGCATTGAACTGTGAACTTTTGAGGTAATGCTGGAATGAGTTAAGACTTTGGAGGAGTGCTGGGAAGATATGATTGGTTTTGAAATGTGAGGACAGACTTGGGAGGGGCCAGGGTCAGAATGATATAGTTAGGCTGTGTCCCTACCTAAATCTCATGTTGAATTGTAACTCCCCCAATTCCCACATGTTGTGGGGGAAACCCTGGGGGAGGTGATTGAATTACGGGGGTAAATCTTTCCTGTGCAGTTCTCATGACAGTGAATGAGTCTCAAAAGATTGGATGGTTTTACAAACAAGAATGTCCCTGCACAAGTTCCACTCTTGTCTGCTGCCACTTAAGACGTGACTTGTTCTTCCTTATCTTCTGCCATGGTTATGAGGCTTCCCCAGCCACATGGAACTGTAAGTCCATTAAATCTCTTTATTTTATAAATTGCTCTGTCTTGGATATGCCTTTATCAGCAGCATGAAAATGGGCTAATACAATCCTCAATGTTAGAAGTGGGGCCTAATGGAAGACCTTTGAGTTATGAAGGCAGATCCCTCATGAATAGATTAATACCAACCATTGAGACTGAGTGGTTCTCACTTTATTAGTTCCTACAAGAGCTGGCCATTAAAAAGAGCCTGGCACATCCCCCCACACTTTTCTTCCTCTCCTGCCATGTGATCTCTGCACACACTGGCTCTCTTTCACCTTCTGTCATGAGTGGAAGTAGCTTAAAGCCTTCCCCCAGAAACCAATAGATATGTGTACCATATTCCTTATATTTACCCAGTGCATTACCCTATTGTATCTAGAAAGTAACTAACTCTCTTTTGATTTTACAGGCTCAAAGACAGAAGGGACTTGCCTTGTCTCAGATGAGACTTTGGACTATGGACTTTTGAGTTAATGCTGAAATGAGTTAAGATTTTGGGGAACTGTTGGAAAGCTATGATTGGTTTTGAAATATGGGGATGTGAGATTTGGGAGGGGCCTGGGACAGAATGATATGGTTTGGCTGTGTCCCCAACCAAATCTCATCTTGGTTTCCCACATGTTGTGAGAGGGACCCAGTGGGAGGTAATTGAATTATGGGGGCAAGTCTTTCTCATGCTATTCTCATGGTAGTTAATAAGTCTCATGAGATGTGATGATTTTATAAAGAGAAGTTCCCCTGCACAAGTTCTCTCTATTTTTGCCTCCTACCATCCATGTAAGATGTGACTTGCTCCTCCTTGCCTTCCACCATGAATGTGAGGCCTCCCTAGCAATGTGGAACTGTAAGTCCACAAAACCTCTTTCTTTTGTAAATTGCCCAGTCTCAGGTATATCTTTATCAGCAGCATGGGAACAGACTAATACACTGGCAACCTCTTTCTATTATGTGACACACTCCATTCCTTTTCTGCTCATATCCCAGGTGCCTCTGTTGAGAAAATACAGAAAGGGCATCCCAAGTTCTGCTTTCTTCTTGGCTTCCACTTGACTTGGGAACCTCCACATCATTGCTATACCACCAGATGTGCAAATCTTTCCATTGTTGCTCTCCCTCTCAACCATATAATCTTTCTCCAATTCTCAGCTTCTCTGTTCAAGAGACTTAAAGACAAGATGAGGAAGTCCACTGCCAAGCATATACCCAACAGGAAAACAAGGTGACAACCTGCTCTTTCATGACATCTGATATGGTTTGGCACTGTCTCCACCCAAATCTTATCTCAGATTGTAATTCTCACATGTCAGGGGAGGAATCTGGTGGAGGCAGTGATTGGATCATGGGAGTGGTTTTGCCCATGCTGTTCTCATGATTGGGAGTGAATTCTCATGATAGCTGACGGTTTTAAAACATGGCCCTTCCTCACTATCACTCTCTCCTACTGCCATGTAAGATGTACCTTGCTTCCCCTTCACCTTCCACCATGATTGTAAGCTTCCTGAAGCCTCTCCAGCTATGCAAAACTGAGTCAATTAAACCTTTTCTCTTTATAAATTAGCCAATCTCAGGTAGTATTTTTATAGCAGTGTGAAACAGACGGATGCAGATGTTGGAACCAGAAGTGGTTCTAGAGGAACACAATTTTAAGGATGGATTTCTTTAGTTGGTTTTATGGTTTCTGGAGTTAGCTGCTTAATTAGACTCAAAAATGCTAAGGACTCTACTTCTAATAATATGGAAACATTGATAGTCCTTGACATAAGTTGTTTAGAGAGTTATGGAAAATAAATACATTTAATACTCCTCATTCACTGCTCTTGAGAAACAAGGAATTTAGTGACCCTCTACATAATACCTTCAACCATATGTGGAGAGCCAAGAAATATAATGAAGTTGGTTAATTGCTCCTAAGTTTGTTCACTGGAAAAACTGATGAAAGAAGAGGATGAGCTCAGGGATTCAAACTCCCAGCTGCAGAAGCACATACTTAGCCTCAAATCTTCTAAGATTGCCCTATGTGAGAGTCTTGTCTCCTGTAGACAAAGGGCTGAAATTGCTAAAAATCAGACACAAACTTTTATCATGCAAGTGGCTGACCTGCAACAAAAGGTGCACGCTCAGCCTCACCAGGTGTCTACTGTTAATGTGTGGGCATTTACTGGAAAAGAATGGGATCCTCCAACTTGGAATGGGGGATGTGTGGGAGGACCATGATTAAGCTGGCTTGCCGAGTTTTTTGGCTTTCATCTTTCTTCCATTCTGGATGCTTTCTGACCTTGAACATCAGACTCCAAGTTCTTCAGCCTTTGGACTTTTGAACTTACACCAGTGGTTTACCAGGAGCTCCCAGGCCTTTGTCCATAGACTGAAAGCTGCACTGTTGGCTTTCCTACTTTTGAGGCTTTGGGACTTTGACTGAGGCACTACTGGCTTTGCTGCTCCTCAGCTTGCAGGTGGCCTATCGTGGAACTTCACCTTGTGATCATGTGAGTCAATTCTCCTTCATAAACTCCCTTTTGTATATGAATATATTCTATTAGTTCTGTCCCTCTGGAGAACCCTGACTAATACAGCATCCCAAATCTTTATAAAAGATTCTCCTGGAGCTGCTTTTACTCCACAAACACCCTCCTCATGGAGGTACAGGAAAAAGGGAAGAGTCTCTACCTTCTACTAGGGCAACCTCAACATTTCTCTTCCTGAATCCTTTCCAGTCCTCTGCTCACTTGGACATAAGAGTGGGAGGAGCAGAAAGCAGGTTTATGGTAACAGGACTGATCCCTCCACATTTTGTACTACCCTCCCAGCTGTCTGTCCTCCTTCTCCATTAGGCTGAGGAAATCATGGTATTGGTAACTCATTCTCTGCGAGACACAATCTCTGAAAAATAAAAATCTTTCCTTCCTGCCTCATGTTCTTTGGACATAAACGTCAAAGCCATATTAGAAGATCTGTTCCTGATACTTGACAGAAGATTTCCACTGTAACAGCTCCTGACATTAGTGACACACTTTCAGTAAGACTCCATTACCTATTAGCAACATGCCAATGTCCTTTGGTAGGTGCTTTTAGGGAATAATCAGGTTGACTATATCAGTAAGTTGCAACCTGGCTACCAATTAGAAACCCCTGGGGAGTTTTTACAAAGTAATGAGACCATGGCCCTACCCTACAACAGTCAAATCAGCATCTCTGCATGTGGAGTCCTGAGCAGAGCACAGGAATTCTTTAAAGCTTCCTTGGTGGTGTTTATTATTTGTAAATCATAGATCAATAAAGTTGATCTCTTTTAACTCCTTGAGTAATTCTAACAGTTCTTCAATAACTTTTCTATTTGCCATCACTGACCATATTCACATATGTGGTAGGCTATACCCCCCCCCAAAAAAAATCACATGTTCCTATTGTTTATGCTAGAATAATCTTAGGAGAAAAATCGGTATCATCATAAAGAACATTTTAGTGTGCCAGACCTGAAATGAGCATGCCCTCTTGATACGCATGATGCCTCATGGCCCTAGGAGACTGGTTAGTTTACAGTCTGTGTTCATGGAAACAGGGCACTCCATAATCACCAGAATTATTTCGCAGTATCTGGCACCATTTATATATAAAGAAAGAACTGTAATTCCCAAACTATTTTCATATCTATCAAAAAACTTTATTTTAGACTTATATCAGCTGTTGAAAATAGGCAGAGCCAAGAGTCCTTGATGAAACTAAGATTTTAGTCTTGCTGGCTTGCCTGGCTGGTGGGCTAGGTCACTTATGTAGGAACTGTTTCTAAGACACCTAACCACCTGTCAAAGGCTGCAAAATTCAGACTTTCTCTGGGCATGTATGAGTCTGTTTTCACACAACTGATAAAGACATACCTGAGATTGGGCAATTGACAAAAGAAATAGGTTTAATGGACTTACAGTTCCAACTGGCTGGGGAGGCCTCACAATCATGGCAGAAGGCCAGGAGGAGCAAGTCACGTCCTACATGGATGGCAGCAGGCAAAGAGAGAGGTTGTGCAGGGAAACTCTGCCTCATAAAGCCATCAGATCTCATGAGACTTATTCACTATCCTTAGAACAGCACAGAAAAGACCTGTCCCCATGATTCAAATACCTAACACCAGGTCCCTCCCACAACATGTGGGAATTCAAGATGAGATTTTGGTGGGGACACAGCCAAATCATATCAGGGCATCACCTTAAATGAGAAAAGAGCAAAAGTAAGTCCATAGCCAATAACATATCAATTTGATGTTAACATGCACGTCTTAGCAACACAAACAGTGAGTCCTGGTCTTAATCCTCTACTCATAATATTCTTCATCTAGATCTTCAACCTATCAATCCCCCTGTAGCTAAACCTCCATAGTGAAATACACTCAATATTAGATATGGCTTCTTTTATAATAATAGAAAATGAAGCCACTTGTTAAAGATTTGCTAGGAAGGCTAGCAGAAAATAAAAATTATGTCCAAACAATTTATTCTAGTGAATGTTTAAGCAAGAAAAAAGGTAAAATACACCTATCAAAGTAACTCACAAATATGGCCACTGATTTTTAACAAAAGCACAAAAGTAATGAGTGTTTTCAACAAATGGTACTGAAACAATTGAACATTTATATGTAAAAATAATGAACCACAACATAAACCTCACACCTTGTAAAAAAATTAACCCAAATTGATTATAGATGTAAATGTAAAACATAAAATTATAAAACTTTCAGAAGAAACTAGTATGACCTGTGGTTAGGCCGAGTTCTTAGAAGTGACTCCAGAAGCATGATCCACAAAAGAAAATAATTGTCAATTTCATTAAATATTAAAAACTTTTGCTCTAAAAGTGATATGGTTAAAAGAATAAAAAGACAAGCTAAAGACTAGAAATAAATATTTACAAATGACATATCTGGCAAACAAGTCTAATTTAGAATATATAAAGAATTCTCAAAACTCTACTGAAGAAAAAAACCCAGTTAATAAATGGGCAAAAGATCTGAACAGACAACTCATCAAAGAGGACATACAGACGCCAAGTAAGCACATGAGAAGTTGTTCAACATTATGTAGTAATATTCCTAGAAACATCTTCCCTCTCCCAAATTTTAATGTATTACTATAAAATAATATAAATTATTTAACATTTTTATTTACTTAAATAAAAGGAGAAATAAACCTTCAGAAACATCCACTCCTGCACCTCTACAATCTATTCTCCACAAGGCAATCAGAGCAATCCTTTTAAAATGCAAATTTAATCATATCACGCCTCTGCTCAAAACGTCCAGGGCCTTCCCAACAATCTTAAAATAAAATCCACAATATAAAAGGCCTAAGTAATTGTGCCTGTGCTTAGTTCTCTGCTCGCATCCCTCTGCTCTTTCCCTGGCACCTTCTACTCCAACCACACCGACCTTGCTATTCCTCAAAGCAGACTCCTACCTCAGACCTCCTGGGTCACCACATTCATTGTTCCCTTCATCTAGAACTTCCTTCCTCTGGTCTTACTGCCTCATTTCAGTCAAGCCTCTGTTCAAATGTCACTTCTTTAGAGAGTCTTCAGCAAGTCCCCTTATAACTGCTTTATTTAAAAATCATAGTACTTATTATACTTATGTCAAACGGCTGATACCCTCCCCCCTCCTTCTTCTTCTCCTGTCGCTCTCTCTCTTTCTCTCTCTGTCTCTCCCTTCCTCCCTCCCTCTATCCCTCTCTCCTCCCTTTCCATCCTATGAAGAGATGCCCTGTTTTTTTTTTCACTGATGACTCCCCCAACACGTAGAATAGTGCCTGGTACAAAATAGGCATTCGGATTATTGTTGAAGCAACTTACAGAATATATTTGCTTTTCTCATGCCTTTCAGAAAATCACAGGTAACTTTCATCATCTCCTTTGTCCTTGTCAGCATTTTACTTGATCTTGCCTTGTGAATCTGGTGATCATTATCTACCCATCTCTTCTCCCCGACATCAGTGAATTCTGAAAAAACTCAACTTCTTTTCCCCCCCAGAAAAATAAGAGAAAAGGTTTAAATATGTATTGAAAACTTGCTGGAAGTTATTCACTTTCACATTATTAAAATTACTAAATGTTCTTTCAGATGCCCATTGTTCATTGTCAATGAGGCTTAAATATTCTCCCAAACTTCCTTTTTGCAATGCTGGTAATTATATGAAGAAACATCATTTTGGAGTAATATATAGGAGTCACTTCAATATCTCTGTTTGGGGGATGGAAAATGCTTATTCATTTATTTTAGGCAGATTTCACAGAATTCAAGAGGGCCCATTTTAGAAAATCACTGCAGTTTCATCCCATCATATCTTCAGAATTAAATTACTTATGTTTCATTTTATTCTGAAAATAGCTTGTCATAAGGCAATTCTTTGGGACTTAGTACCTACATCTTGCCTCAAAAGAGAATAACTACAAAGTCATATTTGTTAAATGGGAATCTCTTCAGTCGGTGATTTATTATTTTTTTCCAGAATTATAGATGAACGTTAAACTTTGAAATGTCATCTCTTCTTTGCCAAATATTCAATTCTTTTTCCCAGGAAATTGCTAGTTCTGAGATCACTGATTGTATCTTTGCAATTGCACCATAATTCAAATATAACATTTTAGTGATTGTTAACTTGGCCAGAATGCAACAGAAAAAGTCTCAAAGCTAGGCATTTAAAAGATGTTTTATATCTTAATTAAAAATAAAGTCTGTCTGTCTTCCATGCTTCAAACAAAATACCTCAAAAAGTACCTTTTAAATCTGATTTTTAAAAGATTTTTCAATACATTTTTTAAAGCTTTTGAAAAGGGATGATGTATTTATTATGAAGAAAAACCTGCAATAGTTTATTTATATTATAACATCTCTCAACAATGAGAAAATTTTAAAACTATATTTCTTTAGACTACTGTTTTAAACAAATTTCTTCTCTTATTTTATCCATAGAGTTGTATCACTATTTGTGATTATAATTACACTCACACCAAAAAAATGTTACTGTGAGTGACAACTTAGTTCCTTAAGTTAAAACTAAGTGAGCAGTTTAAAAGAAAACACAAAAGAAAGCTCCATGACATTGGACTTGGTGATGATCTTTTGGATATGACAACAAAAGCACAGTCAACAAAGACAAAAACAGACAAATGGAACTCAGACTTAAAACCTTTTGTGCATCAAAGGACACAATCAGAGGGAAAAGGTAACCTATGGATTAGGAGAACATATTTGCAAATCACATGTGATAATGGGTTAATAGCCAGAATACATAAAGAATTCTTACAACTTAAAAATGAAAAATCTAATACCCTGACTAAAAAATAGGCAAAGCACATGTCTCCAAAAATGATATCAAATGGCTGTCAAGCATATGAAAAATGCTTACCTTCACTAATCATCAGAGAAATTTAAATTAAAACTGCAATGCAATTATCACCCTACACCCATTAGGACGACTACTCTAAAAAAAAAAGAAAGAAAGAAAATGGTAAGTGTTGATGAGAATGTAGAGAAAGTGATACCCTTGCACACTGTTGATGGGATCATAACATGGTGCAACCGCTATGGAAAACAGTATGCACATTCTTCAAAAAGTTAAAAATAGAATTACTGTGTGGTCCAGCAATCTGACTTTTACTATATATCCCAAAGAACTTTTTTTAAAAAAAAAGAATTGCATGATCTTCAAGAGATATTTGCAGTACCATGTTAATAGCAGCACTATTCACAATAGCCAAAGGTAGAAGAAACCCAAATATCCATCAACAAATGAATGGAGAAACAAAATAGGGTATATGCTACATGCAATGGAATATTATTCTGCTTTACAAAGGAAGAAAATCCCAACACATGATGCAACATAAATGAAGCATGAGGATATTATATGAAGTGAAATAAGTCAGTTACAAAAAGACAAATACTACCTGATTCCACTTATATGAGGTACTTAAAGTAGGAAAAATCACAGAAACAGAAAGTAGAAAGGTATGTACCAGGAGCTAGGAGGGGGTGGGCTAAGGGAGTTGTTGCTTAATTGGTACAGTGTTTCAGATCTGAAAGATGAAAAATTCTGAGATCTTTTTACAAAAAAATGTACATAAACTTAACACTAGTAAACTTAAAAATGATTCAGATGACAAGTTTTACATTGTACATTTTTTATCAAGATTTTTAAAAATTATATAGGCAGTTTAGTTGCCCACATTGTCCTAAGAATTGGTATGTTCCTTCATGAGAGTGAGCTCTAGACACATGTCCAAGAAAGTTCTCAGAGAAGGAGGTCATTGCTGACTTATCAACACTTGGCCTGGAACTAAACCATCTGCTGCCAAGAAAGTAGAAAAAGGCACTGGCCACCTATGCAATACTATTTTTTAAAGGTCAGAAAAGTTCTACATGACTCAAAGTATCTCCCTCATAGTGCTTGAAATTCTCTCTTCTGCCTTTGCATAATGTTTCAAATGCTTTCAGTGAGAAACTAGTAGATAAGCATCTACTTCCAATGAACAATTAGCAGGAATTAATATGGTCCTATTGCATTTTCCCTTCGACTAACAAAGATTTGTCACAAGATGTTATTGAGGAAGAAATGATGGTAAGTTTGGCTTACTGGATACTTTAATGAAAACGAGCCCAGGTGGAGTGCTACAACTTGGTGCTAGGAACATCAGGGCAGAGCACAAAGCACTACAGAATAGGGAAGAGACTCAGATCGGCTAATGAATTGTTCAGCTGGACATTTGGAAATTCACTGGGACTGTTCGGTTCTACATCCAGTAACTGGGGGAATTTGAAGCACTGATTTCGATTCCATTTAAACAACCACAGGTTAAATGATAAAATGGGCTGTGTTTATTGCTTGGCTCTTGTGAAAGAGACATCATTTTTCATAAGGCAAATAAGCTGATGGATTGCTGGGACAAATTCTTAAGGATATGGATATTAAGGTGAGTTTTACTATAAAAAATAGTGACAACAAAATATCTACAGATAAAAATTCAGACATATTAATCTAGATAGGTTTTTTAGGGCTGAATTTTCTAAATTTTTTTTTCTTCTAAGTTTGCTATACCACCAAACTCTATAGACCAATAATTTTTTAATTTAAATAGTCATCAGAATGACACGGAGGGCTTGTTAAAACAGAGATAGGTGGGCCCAGCCCCAGAGTTTCCTATTCAGTGGGCCTGGGATAAGGTCAGATAATTGCACTTCTAGTGTGTTCCCAGATGACACTGGTGGGAAACAGAATTTGAGAACTCTTTTATAAAATATTGTTATTTACATACAACAAGCTAAGTAAACACCACAAGAGAAAATTTTGAGTGAAATATATCTCTTATTAAAAAATATTGTCTATTTTACATTTATTCTTTGTTTATAGGTGACATGTATGTTTGTTGTCTAGGCTTACAGCTCAGTAGATAGTCCATATATCTGTGATGAGTGTCATGTCAGGGTCACCACCTGAGACACTGATCACCACCTGCGGAGGTCTGTCCTGCAGACCCTGACTCAACGGCGGATGAATGGATGCCCTCTCACACCCAGTACGGTGACTTTGAGTGGGCTAGGGATGGTCATCAACTGCTTTCAGAGGGTGATTGCAGCTAATTGACCATGACTCCCTGTACCTCCTCACATTTATTCAGTATAGATTTCATAACAGAGGTTCTAAGTCAACATGCTTGTGGATAATTAACATGATTAAAAGATGGCTTTATGAATGATAAAAGGTCTTGGTTCTGGGGCCCGGAGTAAACACCATTAATGGATAATTCCTCTTCAACCTCCCCTTGAGAGGGCCATCCAGCACAAAGTTTCCATGAATAAACAGAACAGAGACAAAGGAATGTGGGGTAAACAGACTTAACTGCGGAAGCTTTATTGTTCCCAAATCTTCACTCTATGACTTAATATTCTAATGTAATGAACTGGCTGCCTTCACCCCGTTCCATTAAAACCATTCAGCCTTCCAAAAGGTTTGAGACTATAATTTTCTAACTTGCCCTAATATTTCCCTAATATTTTGCCAGCCACCCCAAGTGAATTCCAACATATGTCACAGACTTGTTCAGTACAAGGTTATAACCATTTCCAAAACAGCTCTGCTACTGCTGGAAGGGTTAGTCTGCAGCACATGGGTATAATATGTTTTTGTGTTGGCAGTTCTCTATTATGAAGATACACAGAATTCTGATAGATTCATATGTCATTTGAGAAGTTTATAAATGAATGAAGAATAAAACAGAACTGAAGAGCATTTTGGTTCATTACTGTGAACCAAGACTCCACTACTAATAAGTGGTCTGTTCAACATTGTATTGAAACATACCAAAACCAAAATTTGCATTTATCTCTAAGCTGATATTGAAGTTGTCTGTAGTCTCTTATGTTGACATGAGGTGGCTTATGGGAAAAGGAGACCAAAAAAACTGATGTTCTTCATAAATAAGATGCAAGGATAATGCTAATTAACACTAATTTTCAGCAAGAGAACCAATGCATGTTCATACTATATAAAGCACCCATATGTAGCACTTTTAAAAAACAGAAACAAAGCTTTCGTCTGTAAGATTTTATTTTCATTTATCTGACGTAATTAACAAAAAAACTATCTGAGAATGTACAGCTCAGAACACCTCGGTACGTTATATTTCTCAACTCTCCCTCTGTTGACAAGGTTAGTAAACTAGCAGCTCAGTCAGCTCTGAGATGACTTACTTCTAGAGCTCTTCCTGACAACCTTCCTGCCTTCTTTTCTAAGACAAAGCACAGCTTTCATCATGACACATCTCTGTTCAAACTCCTTGACTGGCTTTGCTTTTTGTGTTGTCAATCATTTGAAATAAGAAACTAAAGTCATTACTAATAAGCCTTACATTATGCTGTGTTGGGGTCAGATTGCTGAATGAATGTAGTTTCTGCCCTTGTGCATTAGGGTGTGAGAGGTGGGAGCTAGCACTGAGCCTGCAGGGCATATTCTTCTGCATCTACAGCTGAGCCAACCTGTGGCAGAAAGGGGTGTCCATACTGTGCCTAACATGTTCTAGAATATAATATAGATACCTTTTAAAATACTGTTGATGAATTCAGTTGTTTTGTGATTAGAAGGAAATTTAAAATGTGCCAGACATAGTTCTTTGGAATCATTCCATCCATAAATATTATATTAATTGCCAAAAAAGTACTCATATGACTATTATTTCCCTATAAATCTCAAAATTTCCAAGAAAGGAAACATTTCAGATGCCAATTTCCCACTTCCCCTCATGATCCAGAATGCATTTTCTCTAATATAAAATGTAAATGTAGTAAAGCTATGTGCCATTTTGCACCTTTTTAAAAATGTTATTCAACCAGACAACCAATTTGGCTTATATTTTTCAGAAACAGAACAAACCAATTGACAACTAACTAACAATTTGACCAAATTGCCCAATAAGTCCATTTGGTTATAAACCCAATCATTTTCTTTTTTTTAATTTTACTTTAAGTTCTGGGATACATGTGCAAAATGTGCAGGTTTGTTACACAGGTATACACGTGCCATGGTGGTTTGCTGCACCCATCAACCCATCATCTATAAACCCAATAATTTTAAGAGGACGTATTTTTCTCTTTGTAGCTCCAAAATACCTTCAATATTTAAGACTAAAGACTGCATTTGGTGGAGAAAATTTTGTCCCACTTGATTGAAGAGAATACAAAGATATCAACTGATTTTCAGTATCCATCCCCTCAAAGGAAAGTGAAAACTATAGAGGCCATATACTTCCTGTTTTATAACAAAATGCTGTGAATTTACTTGCTTTGAACCTCTCCTCACCATCAATCTTAGATTCATTCATTGATTCATTGATTCAACAATATTATCGAACAAAGCTCTATGTCAAGTACATGGGTAGGCATTGGGTTTACTGGAATGGGAAAGGTTCCCTTGTCCCCACACAGGGCATGTGACAGGGAGAGTGGCTCACTTCTTCAGTGCCCCACTGCTCAAACGTCTAGGGGAGCATACAGATGGGCAGCTTGTGGGACTCCAACCCCATGGCAGCATCTAGGGGTGTATGTTTACAGCTCCTGAAACCCCAGTGGGCATATGTTATCATATGCATTTTTAGTTTTACCGTCTCTAGGTGGCTTGTGTTAACCAGCTCAGTTAGACCCTCTGCCTTATCACAACAGAGGGCTTTCTGTATCCTGGGTTCTTGCCTTGGTGTACCAGAAAAATTGGATCACGTGTGGGCTTAGAGAATCAACGTAAGGTTTATTGAGTGGAAGCAGCTCTCAGCAGATGGGGAAGCCAGAGGGAGATGAAGTGGGAAGGTTGTTTTTCCCCAGAGTCAGGCCCCTTAGAAGCTGGGCTCCCCCTCCAACTACCCTGGCCAAACACCACGTCTTTCTGCTGGTCGATGGCCTGCTGCCCTGTGGGTGTCTGATGATGCCTGTCAGTGTGCTCTTCAACCACTGTGTTCCTCTCAACATCCAGCTGCTTGTGTCTCTGCCCGCCAGGGCCTTGGAGTTTTTATAGGCATAGGATGGGGGCATGGTGGGCCAGGGTTGTCTTGAAAAATACAACATTTGGGCGCAAAGAAAGAAGTGTCTGTCTTCACTTAGGTCCGTGGGTGCAGTCCCAAGGGTGAAGCCCTAGCCAGGGACCTGCCTTTCTCTACCCAGCACTTCCCTGCCCTCAGTGGTGAATGGTAAAGGACAGAAGCCCTGCCCTCATCATAGAGATAAGTACTAATCAAATTATCACCAAACTCTATAAAATCACTATAACAAGTGGTACACCAGAATGGACATGGTCTCATGAGAGCACACAATAGGGGAAATTGGTTTCCTTGAGGAAGACATGTTTAGCTGAGAGTTAAAGAAGTAATATGGAAATAGGGGTTATCAAGGTTTGCAGGGGAAAGGTGACTATTTCCATTACCTATCAGCTGAAAATAAAGCTTAGCGGCTTCAAGTAACATTTTATTATATGTATCACAATTTGGGGGGTCATATTTTGACTGAACAAGTTTCCACTCCAATGTTGTATGCAATTAAGCAATTTGTTGTTTACCTGACTGATAAATAAAAAATGATCTTGAGAGCACCTGTGGGAAGGGGCAGCTGTGGGCTCAGCTTCAGCAGACTTAAACATTCCTGCCTGCTGGCTCTGAAGAGAGCAGCGGATCTCCCAGCACAGCACTGAAGCTCTTTTAAGGGACAGACTGCCTCCTCAAGTGGGTCCCTGACACCCCTGCCTTTTGACTGGGAGACACTTCCAAGCAGGGGTCAACAGACACCTCATACAGGAGACCTCTGGCTGGCATCTGGCAGGTGTCTCCCTGGGACGAAGCTTCCAGAGGGAAAAACAGGTAGCAATCTTTGCTGTTCTGCGGCCTCCACTAGTGATATCCAGGCAAACAGGGTCTGGAGTGGACCTCCAGCAAACTCCAGCAGACCTGCAGCAGAGGGGCCTGACTGTTAAAAGGAAAATTAACAAACAGAAAGAAGTAGTAACATCAACAAAAAAGGACATCCACACAAAACCCCATCTGAAGGTCACCACTATCAAAGATCGAAGGCAGATAAATCCACGAAGATGAGGAAAAACCAGCACAAAAAGGCTGAGAATTCCAAAAACTGGAACACCTCTTCTCCTCTAAAGGATCACAACTCCTTGCCAGCAAGGGAACAAAACTGGACAGAGAATGAGTTTGACAAACTGACAGAAGTAGGCTTCAGAAGGTGTGTAATAACAAACTCCTCCCAGCTAAAGGAGCATGTTCTAACCCAATTCAAGGAAGATAAGAACCTAGAAAAAGGGGTAGAGGAATTGCTAACTAGAATAACCAGTATAGAGAAGAACATAAATGACCTATGTAGCTGAAAAACACAGCACAAGAACTTCGTGAAGCATACACAAGTATCAATAGCTGAACTGATCAAGCAGAAGAAAGGATATCAGAGATTGAAGATCAACTTAATGAAATAAAATGTGAAGAAAAGATTAGAGAAAAATGAATGAAAAGGAATGAACAAAGCTTCCAAGAAATATGGGACTATGTGAAAAGACCAAACCTACGTTTAATTGGTGTACCTGAAAGTGATAGGGAGAATGGAACAAACTTGGAAAACACTCTTCAGGATATTATCTAGGAGAACTTTCCCAACCTAGCAAGATGGGCCAACATTCAAATTCAAGAAATACAGAGAACACCACTAAGATACTCCTCGAGAAGAGCAAGCCCAAGACACATACTCAGCAGATTCACAAAGGTTGAAATGAAGGAAAAAATATTAAGGGCAGCCAGAGAAAAATATCAGGTTACCCACAAAGGGAAGTCCATCAGACTAACAGCGGCTCTCTCTGCAGAAATCCTACAAGCCAGAAGAGACTGGGAGCCAATATTCAGCATGCTTAAAGAAAAGAATTTTCAAACCAGAATTTCATATCCAGCCAAACTAAGCTTCATAAGTGGATGAGACATAAAATCCTTTAAAGACAAACAAATGCTGAGAGATTTTGTCACCACCAGGCCTGCCTTACAAGAGATCCTAAAGGAAGCACTAAATGTGCAAAGGAAAAACCAGTACAGCCACTGCAAAAACACACCAAACTATAAAGACCATCAACACCATGAAGAAACTACATCAACTAATGGGCAAAATAACCAGCTAGCATCATAAAAACAGGATCAAATTCACACATAACAATATTAACCTTAAATGTAAATGGGCTAAATACCTCAATTAAAAGACAGAAATTGGCAAATTGGATAAAGAGTCAAGACCCATCAGTGTGCTATATTCAGAAGACCCATCTCACATGCAAAGACACATATGGCTCCAAATAATAAAGGGACGGAGGACGATTTACCAAACAAATGAAAAGCAAAAAAAAAAAAGCAGGGTTTGCAATCCTAGTCTTTGATAAAACAGACTTTAAACCAATAAGATCAAAAAAGACAAAAAGGGCCTTACATAATGGTAAAGGTAACAATGCAACAAGAAAAGCTACCTATCCTAAATATGTATGCACCCAATACAGGAGCAGCCAGATTCATAAAGCAAGTTCTTAGAGACCTACAAAGAGACTTAGACTCACACAACTCACACACAATAATAGTGGGAGATGTTAACACCCCACTGTTAATATTAGACAGATAGAGACAAAAAATTATCAAGATATACAAGACTTGAACTCAGCTCTGGACAAAGCTGACCTAATAGATACCTACAAAACTCTCCACCCCAAATCAAGTGATTTTACGTTCTTCTCAGCACCACACAGCACTGATTCTAAAATTGACCACATAATTGGAAGTAAAACACTCCTCAGCAAATGCAAAAGAACAGAAATTATAATAACAAATCTCTCAGACCACAGTGCAATCAAATTAGAACTCAGGATTAAGAAACTCACTCAAAACCACACAGTTACATGATAACTGAACAACCTCCTCCTGAATGTCTACTGGGCAAATAACAAAATTAAGGCAGAAATAAATAAATTCTTTGAAACTAATGAGAACAAAGACACAATGTACCAGAATTTCTGTGACACAGCTAAAGCAGTGTTAAGATGGAAATTTATAGCACTAAATGCCCACATCAGAAAGTTGGAAAGTTCTAAAACCAACACCCTAACATCACGATTAAAAGAACTAGAGAAGCAGGAGCAAACAAATTCCAAAGCTAGTAAAAGACAAGAAATAACTAAGGTCAGAGCAGAACTTAGGAGATAGAGACACACAAAAAAACCTTCAAAAAAATCAATGAACCCAGAAGCTGGTCTTTGGAAAAGATTAACAAAATAGATAGACCACTAGCCAGACTAATAAAGAAGAAAAGAGAAAAGAATCAAATATACACGATAAAAAATGATAAAGGGGATATCACCACTGATCCCACAGAAATACAAACTACCATCAGAGAATACTATAAATACCTCTATGCAAATAAACTAGAAGATCTAGAAGAAATAGATTAATTCCTAGATAAATACACCCTTTCCAAGACTAAACCAGGATGAAGTCAAATCCCTGAATAGACCAATAACAAGTTCTGAAATTAAGGCAGTAATTAATAGCCTCCCAAACAAAAAAAGCCCAGGACCAGATAAATTCGCAGTCGATTTCTATCTAAGGTACAAAGAGGAGCTGGTACCATTTCTCCTGAAACTATTCCAAACAATAGGAAAAGAGTGACTCCTCCCTAACTCATTGTATGAGGCCAGCATCATCCTGATACCAAAATTTGGCAGAGGTACAATGAAAAAGAAAATTTCAGGCCAATATCCCCGATGAACATTGATGCAAAAATCCTCAATAAAATACTGGGAAACCAAATCCAGCAGCACATCAAAAAGCTTCTCCACCACGATCAAGTTGGCTTCACCCCTGAGATTCAAGGCTGGTTCATCATATGCAAATCAATAAATCAAAAAAAGTAATCTACCACATAAAAAAAAGACAATGACAAAAACCACATGATTATCTCAATAGATGCAAAGCATGCCTTAAATAAAATTTAACACCCGGTCATGCTAAAAACTCTCAATTGACTATCTATTGATGGAACGCATCTGAAAATAATAAAAGCTATTTATGACAAACCCACAGGCGATATCATACAGAATGGGCAAAAGCACAAGCATTCCCTTTGAAAACCGGCACAAGACAAGGATGCCCTCTCTCACCACTCCTATTCAACACAGTATTGGAATTTCTGGCCAGGGCAATCAGGAAAGAGAAAGAAATAAAGAGTATTCAAATAGAAAGAGAGGAAGTCAACTTGCCTCTGTTTGCAGATGACATTACTGCATATTTTGAAACCCCATCATCTCAGCCCAAAATCTCAAGCTGATAAGCAACTACAGCAAAGTCTCAGGATACAAAATCAATACGCAAAAATCACAAGCATTCCTATACACCAATAATAGTCAAACATAGAGCCATATCATGAGTGAACTCCCATTCACAACTGCTACAAAAAAATAAAATAAAATACCTAGGAATACAGCTTACAAGGGATGTGAAGGTTCTCTTCAGGAAGAACTACAAACCACTGCTCAAAAACAGAGAGGACACAAACAAATGGAAAAACATTCCATGCTCATGGATAGGAAGAATCAGTAACGCGAAAATGGCCATACTGCCCAAAGTAATTTATAGATTCAATGCTATCCCCATCAGGCTACCATTGACTTTCTTCACAAAATTAGAAAGAAACTACTTTAAATTTCATATGGAACCAAAAAGGAATCTATATAGTCAAGACAATCCTAAGCAAAAAACAAAAAACAAAAAACAAAAAAAACTGGAGGCATCACGCTACCTGACTTCAAATTAAACTACAAGGCTAGAGTAACAAAAACAGCATGTTACTGGTACCAAAACAGACATATAGAACAATGGAACAGAACAGAGGCCTCAGAAATAACACAACACATCTACAACCATCTAATCTTTGATAAACCTGACAAAAACAAGCAATGGGGAAAGGATTTTCTGTTTAATAAATGGTGTTGGGAAAACTGGCTAGCCATATGCAGAAAACGGAAACTGGACCCCTTCCTTATACCTTTAATCCATCTTGACTTCCTTTATTATAAATTATTCTACTGTAAAGACACATGCACACATATGTTTATTGCAGCACTGTTCACAATAGCAAAGACTTGGAACCAACTCAAATGCCCTTCAATGACAGACTGGATAAAGAAAATGTGGCACATATATACCATGGAGTACTATGCAGCCATTAAAAAAACATAGTTTGTGTCCTTTGCAGGAACACGGATAAAGCTGGAAACCATCATTCTCAGCAAACTAACACAGGAACAGAAAACCAAACACTGCATGTTCTCACTCATAAGTAGGAGTTGAACAATGAGAACACATGGACACAGGAAGGGGAAGATCATACACTAGGGCCTGTCAGGGGGTGGGGAGCTAAGGGAGGGGAAAACATTAGGAGAAATACCTAATGAAGATGATGGGTTGATGGGTTTAGCAAACCACCATGGCACATGTATTCTTATGCAACAAACCTGCACATTCTGCACATGTGTCCCAGAATTTAAAGTATAATACAAAAAATATTTCCACTAACCACATCTAGAAATATGAAAAGAAAAAAGTACATATTTTATACTTACATTATATCTCAATTTGGACTAGCCACATTTCAAAAGCTTAATTAGCCACATATAGTAGATAGCATATTGGACAGTAAAGATACAAGTCTCTAACAAAAGACAGAGGTTGTAAGATTGGATATAAAAGCAAGATCCAACAGTATACTTTCAACAGGTATATGGAAAGGGGTTCAACATTATGAAAAAGAAAAAAGTACATATTTTATACTTACATTATATCTCAATTTGGACTAGCCACATTTCAAAAGCTTAATTAGCCACATATAGTAGATAGCATATTGGACAGTAAAGATACAAGTCTCTAACAAAAGACAGAGGTTGTAAGATTGGATATAAAAGCAAGATCCAACAGTATACTTTCAACAGGTATATGGAAAGGGGTTCAACATTACTATTTATCAGAGAAATGCAAATCAAAACCACAATGAGCTATTATCTCATACCTGTTAGAATGGCTATTACCAAAAAGACAAAAGATAACAAGTATTGGTGAGGATGTATAGAAAAGAGAACGCTTACATTCCCACGGTTGGTAGGAATGTAAATTGGTGCAGACATTATAGAAAACAGTATGAAAGTTTCTCAAAAAATTAAAAATAGAACTACTCTATGATCCAGCCATCCCACTTCTGGATCTATATCCAATTGCAATGAAATCAGTATGCTGATAAGATATCTGGACTCCCATGTTTATTGCAGCAGTATTCACAATAGTTAAGATATAGAAACAATCTAAGTGTCTGTTAATGGATGAATGGATAATAAAAATATTAAATATATACACGCATCTACACACACACTCCCACTGAAGTGTAAACTCTGTGTATCATATACACATGCACGCACACACACACACCATACACAAACACACATATGATAAAATATTATTCAGCCTTAATAAAGAAAATCCTGCCATTTGTGACAGCATAGATGAACCTGGAGGAGATTATACTAAGTAAAATAAGTCACACACAGAGAGACAAATACTGCATGATTCCACTTACATTTAGAATGTAAATAGTCAAACACACAGAAGCAGGGAGCGGAAATGGTGGTTGCCAGGGGCTTGAGGGAGGGAGAAAAAGAAGGATATTAGTCAAAGGGTACAATGTTTCAGTTACGCAAGATGAGTAAGTTCTAGAGATTGAATGTATGGCATGGTGACTATAGTTAACAATTCTGTGTTGTCCACTTGAAATCTGCTAACAGAGTAGATCTTAAGTATTTTCACTAAAAATTGAGAGAGAGAGAGAGAGAGAGAGAAAGGAAAAAGGTAGCCATATGAGGTGATTGTTGTTAATAAACTTGACTATAAGGATTATTTCACAGAATATACATATGTCGAAACCTCAAGTTATACATCTTAAATACCTACAAATTTTGTCAATACTTCAATATGACTGAAAAAAGGTAGAAAAATACATACCATGGTATAACTAATACAAAAAAAACTAAAGTGGCTATGTTTAATACCAGGCAAGGCAGATGTCTGAAAAGAAATGTTTTCAGGAATGGATGTACCACGTAATGACAAAGGAGACAATTCATTATCAAATAACTATTACTTCACAATTCCATTTATATGAAATTCTAGAAAAGGTAAATCATAGTAATAGGAAACAGACCAGTGGTTTCCAGAGACCAAAGAGGTATTGAATGCAAATGAGAATAAAAGATATTTTGGGGATAATAGAAATATGCTGTATTATGATTGTGGTGGTGGTTATATAATGCTAAATATTTGTCCAAACTCATCAAATTATGTACTTAAAATGGAGCTATCTTCAGGAGATTTTTTTTAAAATGACACTAGCATATGCTGGAATAAAAACTAATTCCAAACTTTTAAGTCTTTAAAAACAGTCAAAGGGATTTACATTCAAAGGACTATTTTCAAATATTTTTCCTGGAGGCATCCACCCAACTCCCTGCTTCCAAAAACCCTTCTAAAAATTGAGATACAGACAGCTTAAATCCTATTATGAAAAGCAGGAAGAAAGTAAAATTTGTATCCAAACAATGAAAAGTGTTGTACCGCAAAGATGTGAAAACAGCCCCCTGGTGTATTGGGTCTCCTTACCACTAAGGGGTGAGCAAGTGGAGGAGGAACTTGCCGACTTCCTGAAGCATCAGAGAGGGAGATCCTGAGACAGCTTGTTTATTGGGGTGTTTATAGTAATCATATACAAATGTGGATAACATTACTCAGAGAAGTTTGTCTGACTACACAGTTTAAAAATTAAGACATACGTACTTTTCTATTTCTCTAATCAAAACATCATTTAATTAGAACTTCAAACTCCATCTTGTCAGACTAAAGCACTGGGCAGATTTGATACCAAGGTGCCTGGAAGATGGCCTATTATTCTCTGGAGATTTGTGGAAAGAACAAAAATCGTGTTTTTGCAGCAGCAAGGCGCATAAATTAAACACATATTTTCAGGACCTTGCAACCTAGTTCTGAACTCCATGTCATTTGAATGAAGAGTGTCTAAAAAAAAATTCAAGTGTAAAAGAAATGTGAAAGAAGAAGCAGAGCTTCAAGAAGCAGCAATAGGAGTGTATTTTTAATGGTACGTCAAGTACTCAAGTATAAACGTTAGATGAAAGAAAAGGTTTAAAAATTCATAACTATGAGCTTCTGATGGAGATGCTGTGTAACAAGGCTAATTATACATCCAGTAAGAACCAGCATGATTATTAACGGGGACCCAAAGTACTCTAAATGGCAGAGGAATCTAAGCCACGCTCACTGCTTAAAACCAGGAATGGAGTTGGCTGCCCCTTCTCTGAAAGGAAGCTGAAATAATAAAAGCTGAGACTGCTACCTGAGGATGTCTGCACACTCAAGAGACAGAAATAAGGAAAAACAGCTTCCTAATCAGGAACTAAGTCCTGTGCACACAAGCTCAGTGATACTGATTATCAGAGTGAGAAAGAAAGTTCAATATAAAACCTGGAGGTAATCCAAACATGGCTAGGTATAAAGATGTTAGTGCAGAGAGAGAGAAAGAAAAAAAATATAAATCCACTTAAGGTTGCAGATGAAAATTCCAATGTACTAAAAAGGATAGTCCAATCAATCAATAATTGGAAAAATGAATGTAATCTAAGCAATTAACATTTTTAAAATGGGGCAATACGAACGTAAGTAGAAATATAGAGAGCTTTTATTTTGGTCATTCTGTGAAATAAAAACACAGGTCCATGCATATGAATGTTTACTGCAGCACTGGTTGCAGGAGGAAGAGTTGAAAGACAGTCAAGCATCCATGAATTTAGAATGAAAAAGTAAAATGTGGTGTATGGGTACAGTAAAAAAAAAAAAAAAAAAAAGATGCAGCAGTCAGAAGTAAAAGATAACACGGATGGAGCTCAATACAATTTTGAGTGAAACATAATGAAACTTATGCAGCATTATAATTGTAGAAAATATATAATCATGCACATTAAAACACACACGCATGTGCACAAACACACACCCCTCAACACTAAATTTTTACAAGCATACACAGAAATCTAAGTAAATGCAATGTACTAGAAACTAGCGGGCAAGAATGAATGCATTTGAGGATCGGAACTGAAGGATAAAATTAATCATTTACAAAACCGGTTGGGCAGAGTCGCTCATTCTTGTAATCCCAGCACTTTGTGAGGCTGAGGCAGGTGGATCACTTGAGTCCAGGAGTTTAAGACCAACCTGGGCAACATGATGAAACCTTGTCTCTATTAAAAAATAAATAAATAAAAATAAAACTGAAGATGGGTTTGCACTGGTTGATAATAATAGTGTACTGTGACCTAAAAAAATACCATGAGCTGATCTCATCCACCTGGGACATTTGAAAAAGAAACAAGAACATGAATTAGTCAATCATAATTTGCCACTATAAATTTTCTCTCCTTCTATAAAATTTCAACTGAGAATAAATAAGACACACACACTTGTGACAACACTTTACTCTGAAAAAAAATCTGACTCAACTACTGAATATAGAATACAATGAAGAAAAAAATAGCTCTGTTCAATATGTGGGATGATATCACCACATCACTCATTAGTGAATGGGGATGCATCACTGAACAAGGTTTAAGACATAACTTTGAATGGCTGGAAATCCCAATTAGAGCTTGAGAACTCAAGTTTCAGTGTAATAAAAATAGAACAATTGTCTTTGTGAAAGGTATTACCTGTCACTTTTTTAAAAGCTCTTTTTTTATCCTGTAAGTGTGAGGAAACTAACCACATTTACTTTCCACTAAGTTTGTCTCTAAGAAAGTTGACACTCATCCTGTGGGCTTCAAAAACTACTTGTTCACTTTAAAAAGTTGTAAAATGGTATCCCTAAATAGCTGAGTGTGTTTTATTTCAAAATATCTTTCACAATTATTGTGTTCAAAACAATATGCTTCCCAGAACCAAATCCACTGCATATCCCCCGAGTAGCCTACAATGTGAATCTCTAAACCCCTCAGGAGAGAAAGAAATTCAGTATGGCGTCAACATTTGACAAGCCCATCACACTGCCTTTCAGAATTTCTGTTTAGAAATAATCTCACGAATCACTGAAGCAACTTGGTAACATGTCGGTGCTGCTGCCTAGGAAAAACAGAAATTGTGCCTGAATTTTCCAGACTACTGACTATGGAGCTCATCCACTGAAAACTGGAAAAATATTTTCACGGGGAGTGAGCTCATGACAACGACTTTGAATACTGTAGTCCAGGGTTGAACCAGCACATGTCATTGTTTCTACCATTTAGACTCAATTCAACAACTGATTTTATAGCATCCTAATATTGATAACAAAAATAATTGAGAGACCATTTTTTAAATGGTGGCGGTAATTCATTAAGATGAATTTAATTGACAGGATGTTTGAATAAGTTAATCTGACAATATAGTCAAAACCATTGAACCAATGTGCCCATAGATTCCAATTTATGTAGTAACCACTTCCACCATTACTAGCATCCCTTTCAAACAAAAGGCTTCCCAACATCTCAATAAGTTATTCTACGTCAAATTCCCATGTAAAATCTTCTCCCCTAACATTAAATGAGGCTCCTATCTTGTTTTCATTTTAATCCCTATTTTAAATCCCCAATCCCTAACTTCTATTTTTAAAAAATACCTACATTCCTTCACATGTATAAGCTCCATCTTCTGTATTCTGTCTTCTGTTGCAATTTACTCTCTCAAGAGTTTTTGACAAATTGAAAATACATGTATTTTTGTATCATGTGATTTGGTCATTTGCCTGCAATGTGACAATCGGTTATAAATTATTATTGGCAAAATCAGTTATAGAAAGTTGATCGCTTAGAACAAACTCCCCAAACTGAAAATGTAACTAAAACTAATGACTCCATGAGAAACACTGACAAACCAAAACTGCCCTCTCTGTACTCTGACTTAGTATATGGTTCCATGCCCTGCCTCTGCCTTTATCAACATTTAGGAGTTCCAAACCTGCTCCTTGCCTTGGGTGTATTATTTTATATTTATCAAAGTGCATTCATGCCAATTACTCTACAGATTCTTAACAAGCAACTCGGAAAGTAGATAAAATATAATCACATCTCATTTGTTAGATAAGAAAATAGACAAGGAGATGATGTATTCATTTATTCAGCAAATACTGAAACCCACAAAGGAACACAGGGACTATGCTAAACCACAGAAATACAAATATGCACAAAACCATCCACATGGCCTACAGACAGGTAAAGAAAGGGGAAGCAGGTGAGCATACAAGAAAGAAAAACTCAGGAGGTTGAGATGGAAGGATCATTTGAGCCCAAGAGTTCAGGGTTACAGTGAGCTATGATCATGCTACTGCACTCCAGCCTGGGCAAGAGAGAGACTCTATGTCTAAAACAAAAAGAAAAGAAAAACTGACTGACATTTTAGGAGAGCCTATATATGATATGTTAAATGCTGTACTAGGTAGTTTACATACATAACCTGCTTTAAATTTCATAACCCAGCAAGGTAATTTTACAGTTTAAAAAAAAGCTGAAATTTGGAGAATTTAGCAATTAGCACTAAGTCTTACCTCTCAAGATCATATTCAAATCCTCACTACATGATTCTTAAACATTAAACATGCCTTTCAGAATACTGATTAGCCCAGTAATAGGTTCTATATGCTCTGATAAAAGGACAGAGTACAAGGAGAACTTGAACACAAGAGTACCAATTATACCTGGGGTGTGGGAGCAAAGCAAACAGAGAAAGGTAAAGAGGTTTTACAGGAAAAGAACTGAGTGTAGTAGGCAGAATTCTAAAAATGTCCCTAAAGTTCTACATCCTAATCCCTAGAACCTGTAAATATGATGAGCTATAGCTCCCATAATTGAATTATGTTATATGGCACAGCTGCCCTGAGATAGGAAGATTATCCAAATGAGCCAGATCTAATCAGCAGAGAGCTTTCTCTGGCTTGTGGCAGAAGAGGAAGTCAGAGAAATGCCAAGCATGAGAACAATGCAGTGTGTCATTGCTGGTTTGAGGATGAAAGGAGCTATGGGAAGGAACGTGGGAGCCTCTAGGAGCTGAGGGCAGCCCCTGCTGAGAGCCAGCAAGCAAATGAGAACTTCAGTCCCATAACCACAAAGAACTGAATTCCACCAATAAACTGAATCAGTTGGCAACAGATTCTTTCCCAGAGCCTCCAGCTAAAATAGCCCAGACATCTTAATTTCAGCTTTTTAATACCCTGAGCATAAAACTCAGCCAAACCCACCCAGACTGTTAACCTACAGAGCTATCAGGTAATAAATGAGCATAGTTTTAAGCCACTAAATTCTTCGTAATTTGTCACACAGCATAACAAAGTAACATATCAAGGAAATAACTCCTCCTCCTTTCATGGGGTTATAAAAATCAGTGGGTATTCCTCAGACCAACATAAATAAGGAAAGGACATTTACAATCGGGGTAAGTGGAGCAGATGCTGTAGGTACCTATCACACCTCTTGGGCCTTACCACTCGATGACTTCCAACTGCCACAATCTAACTCTTTGTCTAAGGGCTTTCTCAGAATTCCAGGAAGGTTACTCTGCCTGGGCATGGCAAATCTAAAGGCCCAAGGAATTAACAGCGCCAGGAAATAACCAGTGGCTGACAATAGCTGGTATATAAATGCCTCAGCTCCTTCACTTTTGGTGAGACAACCCCAGGATGTGTTCCTCATGCAATTAAGTTCCAATTGTCCATAGTGGTAGCTGGCTTGATGGCACAATCTGTATTGGCTGCCTTTCTCTCTCTATTTCCCTTCCCTACTTCCCTGTTGTGCCTCCCAAATAAACCACTTGCATTCGGTACTTTGTCTTAGGGCCTGCTTCGGAAACAATGCAAACTACAACAATGGGTGATGTGAATGAAGGCAGGGAAGCCCAAGTAGATGGAACTGAGGTGTAGTGTGCTGATGAGGAGATTAGGCCAGAATACAGAGATTCTCACACAATCTCTTAGGGACTGGAAACCACTTTGGGAGTCAATCAATGTGGCAGAAAGTGTCTGACAACTTATTTCTTATCAGCAGAACCCTGGGTTAAAAGTCCATCTGAAAAACTCCATTTCCCAACCTCCTTAGAAGACAGAGATAAGCCTATGAAAAAGAAGCGAAAGCTCTTGCTGGAGGTTCTGAGAAAACTCTTTTTGGCCCCTCTGCACTTCCTCTTTCCTGTTAACTGGAAAGCAAATATGATAGCTGAAGGTTCAACAGCCTCTTGATCATGAGGGAATACCAAAAGAATTGCAGAGACTTTAGCCAGGACGTTCTTGAGCCACTAAACCAATACCAGTAACTGCCTACTTGAGAATTCTTGTTACATGAAATGAAAACAACCTTTCAAGTGGCTAAAGTCAGGTCTCCATTATTGGCAGCTGAACAAAGTTCATAACCTATAAAGCAAGAAATCTGGAAAAGGATCTTGGATCTTGATTCTTTGCCCATTTCTCTGACACAACCAGGACAGAGAGGCTTATCCCAACTTGCTATGCAATTAGGGAAATACCACCATGAACTCTCAGAACATAGTTTAGAAACAATAGCAACCCTACCAATAAATCTCAGGACATATTGCAGAAGCATCAGTATAGCCTTCAAAATTTTAATAATGAAATTTCCAGGCAGCTTTTATTACCATTTCACATTTACTTAAAAGGAATCTTTTGAGTGTTTAAAGTCATTTCCAGAAGTGTTAATAAGGCACTCAGGGACAACACTGGGTGGCCTCTGCATCGCTTGATAATGCCAACAACACAAATGTCATTTCAACATCATTGAAAAACCTTTCTTACCTATCTTAAAGATCTGTAATTACACTGGAAAAAAACTCCCCAACAAAAACTAAAGCAATATAATTTTAGTACTGCTCTGAAAAGTATAAATATAGTTCGTTGTTTTCTTTTCTCTCTTTTTTTTTAATTCATTGTTTTCTAGTGCATGGCAAGAATATTTCTATCACAGCATCTTACTACCACCATCATCCCACAAAAGAAGAGTTGCAATAAGACATAAATTTTGGCACAAGTTACACATGATAGACAGAGGACTGATAGAAAGATAGGTAGATAATATTCATTCTGTGGTATAACTTTAATGCAGAAAAAGAATGCCTCTATTTCACTAACACTTGCTCAAGTAATTATTTTGCTTCATTAGTATCATCAAATTAAATAAATGGCTCCACATCATGGGTTGTTGTCTCCCATGGTGTATTAATATCTGTGCTCTGTTACTTGAGAGGGACCTGATATTAAAAGGAAGAAGGGAAAAATGAGCAGAGGGGCCTTGTGCCACCCAGAGCAGATATTTGGAGCTCCTTAATATTAAAAGATATTTATCAAATAGATCGCCACCAGGTTTAGAAGCATACCTATGTAAATATGCTGTTGATTTAAAAGCATTTCTCATGTGTATGAAATCATTTTATAAATGACACTTGGAATGGCATAAACATATTTCCTCTGCCTCCCGTATTTATTCGATTTAGAAATCTCAACACACTTTTATTTTTTTCAACCTCGCAACATTAATATTGATATGGAAAGAGACGATGATATTTCTGCTTCATGCTTCAGTCCTAACAAACTGTTCCACAGTTGTATGAAAGTTCCTTATCTTGTTAAATTTGTGACTTTAGATGGCACCGACTAAGGAATGCCAGCCACAATTCGACCTTGTAGCTTTTAGAGAGCCAAAGTAAAGAAAATTCACTGTTTCAAAAAAAAGCCATTGTTCTCTAAGGCACAAAGCAATAGTAATCAAATTTCAGAAAGGGAGGAAAAAAAGATTCAAAAAGAGATTTGGTAAATGAAATTAAGGCTAAAGGACTTAATTTCTTTAATTCTAAGATAGCACTCTTAAGACACCAATATCAATACAATACCACTTTTTGGAGAGGTGGGAACAACTACATTTAATTGTAAAATATACTCTGGTTTTAGGAGGAAAAAAGAATGTGGGGGAAAAAAAGCACAGCTAAGAGGAAGTGTGTTACTTGTCAGACTTTCTTCCCTGACAGTGCTCAATTTCAGGCACTGATGCAGCCATCCTGCTCACTCAGCTGCTTGCTGCATTTGGTAGCTGTTAGAATCCTGCATCCCTACCCCAAAGTCTAGGGCACCCACTGAGCTGTACATCCCTTCCTCCCAGCTCATGTGACTATTCTCTCTAAATTGCCTCTAAATTGCCCTCCAATTCCTCCGTGTGGCATAGAGGCCTTCTCTGAGTTCCAGCACAGTTGGCTAAGACCCACTAACAACCTACTGACCTCTCACTGCACTCCACTCCCGTGTGTTCTAGGTTGCCGGCCAAGAACCTTACAAACGTGGTCCTGACCAACAGCACTGGCATTAGCCAGGAACTTCTTAGAAATGAAAATTCTCACCACGCCCTCTCAAACCCACACCCCAGTGAGAAATTCTGAGACTGAGAATTTCCCACAATCTGCTCATAACAAGCCCTCTAGATGATTCTGATAGAGGCTCATGTTTGAAAACTACTAATCTAAATCATTTTAATATTTCCCAGTTTTGCTATCAAATGGAAAATCATCTCTGTGAAATAAAATGAATAGACTGGTATATACTAGCAATAGTCGCTAACACTTATTGATGGATTACCATAAGCCAGGTGCCATTTTAAGCTATTGACAAATTTCAAATTCATTCGGTTCTCACAAGAACCCTATAAGGTAGATACTGTTATTATTATTCCTATTTACACTTTGAACACTGGAATGAAGAGGTTAAGTACGTTGCTCAAGGACACACAGATATTAAATAAAGAAGCAGAACTCAAGCACATATCTGCTTCAGAGACTGGGCTCTCATCTGCTTTGTTGCATGGCCTCTGAATGGCTGCATACCTCACATTCACATCAAAGATTTACATAAAGAAAGGGGAAGTGGCACTGCAACTGTAAGAGACTTTAACATGTGCTAATGGGACCCTCAAGAAAAATACTTGAGGTAGGTAATTTTTTTTGGTAGAGACTTGGGTCTCACTATGTTGCCCAGGCTGGTCTCAAATTCCTGGGCTCAAGCGATCCTCCTGCCTTGGCCTCCCAAAGTGCTGGGATTACAGGAGTGAGCCACCATGCCCAGCCTGGAGGTAGGTACTAATGGCTCCATTTTCCAAATGAGTAAAAACAAGGTAAATCTTATTAATCTGAACTTAGTTGACTCAATTAATAATTTAATTATTTTGTATCTAATAATGAATGTGAAGTAATAGTTTTGTTTATGGATTTTCAGACTTCTACCCACAAGCAAAAGAACCCAACCAAAAAGCCAATTACATTTTGCAAACCCAGGACCCCCAAAATAGACATTCCTTCTGTGTGTTTTGATCCTAAAAGAGTAAGTAAAACTTGAATTGTCTGCTATTCACGCTGAGTCAAACACAGTCAAAAGAAGTCACGTTAGAAATAATCGTCTATGGGGAAGAGATCGGCGGTACCCACGTGAAGACTTACTTCTAGGGAATATGTGTTAGAGATCTGTTGGAGGTGGGGTGGCATGGGAGAGCTGTCTGGGCATAAAGCTGGCAGCTTTTTTAGTTAAAAATCAGTAAGACAGTGGAAACAAACTGTGATAACACCAGTACCAACACGGAACATGCTCCTCATGTCTACATGGAACAAAGTGCAGGGCTCCAGGAACACAATGACAGCCTGGCACCAGTGGGGCGCAGCAGCGCTGAGCAAGAGGAGCAGTGTTGCCTGGCAGATGTGGTTATGCCCAATGGGAGATAGTGGTACCCAACAGAAGTGGCTCCTCTGTAGTGCATCCAGGCAGATTAATTAGCAGCAGACACCGGAGCAGCAGGCCTCGCAGAGCGGGAAGGAAGCATGGAGTTTCCAATCATTTTGATAATTATTTTTAAATAACGGTGACTTTTAACTCAGATAGGTGATAAATTGTTGAATTTTTATTACAACATGTAAAGTATGGCATTACCCTTAAATTTGTCTACTTATTCACCTGGTTTCATATCAGCATTATAAAATTATCTTTTTTTTTTTTTTTTTTTTTTTGAGACAGACTCTCACTCTGTCACCCAGACTTGAGTCCAGTGGCAAGCTTGGCTCACTGCAATCTCTGCCTACGAGGTTCAAATGATTCTCCTGCCTCAGTCTCCCCAGTAGTTGGGATTACAGGCACCCGCCACCATGCCTGGCTAATTTTTTTGTATTTTTAGTAGAGACAGGTTTTCTCCATGTTGGCCAGGCTTGTCTCGAACTGCTGACCTCAGGTGATCCGCCTTGGCTTCCCAAAGTGCTGGGATTACAGGCGTGAACCACCACACCGGGCCAAAATGATCATTTTTTAGTGTTTTAAGCTATATTTTATAAAAAGGAAAAAGGAAAATTGAGATGTCTTACAACCACCCATTTGCTTTTCCCCCATCATGTTGTGCTATTACTGAGTGTGTTTTGTATGCTTCAATACCTTACTCTTACTCCCGAAAAGACTGAACCACTGAAGACAAAGAGAAGATGGTAATTGTTAGTACATTTCACACACAGGGCACTTAAGGAAGTTTGAGAATCTTTTTGAAAAAGCTACTTATTTCATAATGTAAAAAAATTTTAACAGATGGAAAAAATAAATGGTACAAAATACATTGTATTTTAGCTATTATCTTGTAAGAAGGGCCATGGAAATTAATTCTAGCATAAAAACTTTTCCTTCACATCCTATGACCAAGCAAGAAAGTCTGAACTCTATAGTGTTTCAAATTAATTTGAGTTTCAAGTTAATTTCAAAAATTATATTTTCCATGTCATTTTTAGTTATATAGAAATAATTCCAAAGGGTATTTCCTAAATAAGACAGTTCTGCTCACACAGAAGCTTCTTTTCTTCAAGGCAGGTTAGACTCTGAAATGTTGTTTTTTAATTAACTCTATAGGTATGTGAACTTCAAATGAAGAGAGATTTAAGTTTGCAGTTCCCAGACACATTTCCTCAAAGTAAGAGAACAAATTAGTTCTTTGATGCACTAAAGCAAGTCATGTCTGTCCTCTCCTTGGTGATATATAATCTGTTGTTGTTTTTTTTAAATTTTTCCATAATTGACCCGTTTCATCTACACTGAAAATCAGTTGAGGCAGTTTTAGAGGGAACCCCTTGGCACCTAGGAACAGTATACTAATTAACTCCCATTAGTTTAAGAATACACACGATTTTTAATAATAAGCCTTTATAAGCCTTTTCTGTACAGCTTTTTAGCAGCAGCTCTTTCTGATGCTCAGGTTTCAGTTCTCTGACAGTCTCAGAGCCCCTAGCACTCAGCTAACAGGCAGCAGGCACTATAGTAGCCACCTCACATACGCAGCCCCTTCACACCTACCCAGATTCAATTGTTTTTTAAACACTGCCTTGGATTAGTCCTAGTGTCTAATTTTCACTTTCTATAATTTTTAGAAACCTAAAATAGCCACACATTTTTAGGGTTATTTGATCACTTGCCCTTGTCTCTTTTTGAAGGACATCATTCATTTTCCACGGTTCATCAGACAGTCTGCCTTCTGAATCACTGCCACAATTGAAGAGTTATCCCGTATGCACCTCCAACATGTAACATTTCTTATCCCACTTAGGATTCAAATGTTTTCTCCACTTTAGTTTCAGTCATAATCATAACCTTCATACAAGGGCATTTAACACTAACAATTGTTGCACTTATGAAACATGAAGAAGTTAATGCTTCAGCTCACCTCAAAATAAAGTTTATGCAAAGCAAATGGTCAGGATCAAAAACAAATTGCAATGACCATGAACAACTAAAATTGTTATTTATTGATGACTGCCAGAGCTAGTGCACGTTTCCCCTGCACAGTGCTTTGTTTATATCTCTGGAGGTTATTAAGCAGAAAATATATTAAAAGTGCTGGGAGTTTGCTGGGTTGTTACTATGTGATAGGTGTTATGCTATGGACTCTACCTGCATTCTCTCTTTTAAACTCACTGCAGTCCTGAAAAACTGGCCCTTTTTTTTTTTTTTTTTTTTTGAGACAAGAATTTTGCTCTGTCACTAGGCGCCAGGAGCCAGGCGCCAGGCTGGAGTGCAGTGGCGCAATCTCTGCTCACTGCAATCTCCGCCTCTTGGTTTCAAGCAATTCTCCTGGCAGGCACTTCTATTGTCAACATTTTACAGAGTTGGAAATGGAAGCATAAAAAAACTAATTAGCCTTCCTAAATCACACAGCTAGAAAATGCATTTTATTTGAACCCAGGTGTCTGAAGCCAGTACCCAGGCTCTAAATCTTTAAAAGCTGATACATCACAAATCTTAAAGGATTTTAATTTTATTTTTTCAATCACTATTTTTGTTCTCATTGCCAAATAGAACTCCAAATACTCAAAATATATGGCCTTGATATCACAAAATATACATTTAATACAGTCATTTACATAAAATGTCTCATCTGGCAAGTGAAATCTATAACACAAAAATCTATTTTTATGTTTAACTCTTGAAATACAGACTATAACTTGAAAGAAAACTTCATAACTTTTTGAGAACATTCACATTAAAGATGAGAATGTATTTATAAAACTATTAGAGTAGATCAGAAAACTCGTGGGTCAAATTATTGTATATTACATTTTACTAAAGAAATGAGTCAACATAAGGAAAATCTGAAGGTTGAATAAATAAATGAAAAACTATTTCAAGGTAAAAGCTTTACATATAATGAATAAAACTAAAACTAGTTTAGTCTTTTATGTGCTTAAAAATTTTATAAGAAAGAAAGGCCATCTTAAGAACCTTTTAAGAGACAATAATTAAAAACTTAACAAAAAAAAGTTTTGTGTCAGGACCTACCTGTTTATCTGACTTATGCTTCGTACCTATTAAGCAAGTGTATTTGTCCACGTGGGCATGTCCAGAGAGGGACACTTCTACATACAGAATCAGAAGTGCTGGTCATTTGTTTCTACTACTCCCTATTATACATACAAATCTTCTCTAAAAAATATATTCTACATGTGGACAGCGGCACTTGCTTAAAAACCAGTGACACAGAAGCCACCATTTTTAAGACAATTCATGTTTCGACTCTTCTAAAAAGGCTAGTAAAAGTTCTGCTTTATATTTAGCTGAAATTTACTTCCCTGAAACATCCACCTATCTGTCCTTCTTCTGCCCTTGGGAGCAGCAGAGTTTGGCTGTTGGGTGGAAAAGAGGCACCCTGTGGTGCTGAACAGAAATAGATTCTGATGAATCAAAACTCCTCCCCAGCAGGGTAGACCTTATGCAGCATGTGGTGAGGGCAGTTTTGCAGACATCATCATTACACAGTTGTCTCTGAATTTCTTCCTCTGGGGGACTGCCCACCCCATGTGACTTGGGTGAAAATGTCACAGAATCCTACCTCCCCAACCACAGAAGTAGGAATGTGATCTGAGCTGACTAATCAAAATATTCTGACCCTGGAGCCCAAGTTCTTTATCCCTCCCAGATACACATACTGGGAGGGAAGAAGGAGCCTCTTTCATCCAGAAATCGGAAGCTGTGTGAAATGATGGCATGCAAAGAGCGCAAATCTGAATGCAGCGTGACAGGAACCTGACCCCATTATCTGAAACCCTAGATGACATCAGTTTTGTTTGGTATACCATCCTTTCAACTCTTTGGTTAAATAAACCAATAAATTTCCTTTTAAAGTTAATTTGGGCTGGGCTCAATGGTTCACACCTGTTATCCCAGCAGTTTGGCAGGCCAAGGCGGGCAGATCACCTGAAGTCAGGGGTTCTACTAAAAATACAAAAATTAGCTGGGCATGGTGGCAGGCACCTGTAATCCCAGCTACTCGAGAGGCTGAGGCAGGAGAATCACTTGAATCTGGGAGGTGGAGGTTGCAGTAAGCCGAGATCATGTCACTGCACTCTAGCCCAGGTGACAGAGTGAGGCTTCATCTCAAAAAAAAAGAAAAAAGTTAGTTTGAGTTTAAGTTACTAGTTTCAATTACCTACAACCAAAATAATTTTGGCAAATACATCCAGAAGGATAGATCTGGAAGAGAAAGGCTGACAGCAGTGCTGCTGGGTGGGAGGAATAAGCAAAGCACAGAGGAGTTAGAAGTTGAGTGATCGGCTCAAGAGAAAACTGAAAAGGAAAGAGATGAAGAACCATCTCCTAGACCTACCTTAACTTATATAGAAACTTGCCTAGCTGTCTTCGGGAGGATTTCTACCCCCGAAAATGCTACACTAATAACCCTGTGCAAAGAATGGAGGCTTTCATTACAAAATTGGAAATGAGATATTAATATCTCCAGGAATCTCAGGTGGGAGAAGGGGAGGAATCAAAAAACATTAGGGAGGAGACTGTCCTCAAGGTGCCTTGGCATTGGAGGAGACTCCAGTGACAAT
The DNA here is from genome assembly GCA_036589455.1 of Ateles fusciceps. Taxonomy (NCBI): domain Eukaryota; kingdom Metazoa; phylum Chordata; class Mammalia; order Primates; family Atelidae; genus Ateles; species Ateles fusciceps. The sequence continues at coordinate 2,472,339 of JAZHEH010000904.1, forward strand.
CGCTGTGCACTTGCTGATTTCCTGAGAACAGGCCCTTGGTGTCACACTCCAACTCTCTAGAGCAGGCAAAGGGGACCTTGATCTCTAGCTTATCTCCACAAGAGGATTTATATCTGGCTAATGCTATAGTGTTCATTTAAGATGCCCATGAAGATTTCTAGACAGCATTTCAGGACAAAAGCCATATGCTCACATATTTCACTTCCTAGTTCCAGAAAATTGCACTATATTATTTAATAAAGATAAATCTGATATATTGACAACAGTTAAATCTGAACTACAGGTAACTAAACATGCAAAGTTGCCCCAAATGCCATGCTCACCTGGTACTATCAGCCTCATTACAGACTTGCTCTTTCCCTGTGCCTCTACGTGTTTTGTTGACTGTGTTTCATCAAAACAGCTAGGGAGTAACCCAGAGAGCTAGTGCTAGTAATAAGCTGTCTTCTACCTCTCAGACACTTCAGTTTCCTTTCTCGCTTTCTGTGTTGAAGTCACCTACAAATCTTCTCCATGAAGGGTAGCAAGAAATGGAAATGGCATTTCACTAGCAGTGAAGCAGCATCTACTCTCACTGAAAGAGCGTAAGCGCTTCAGAAGTCTGACGTGAGGGCTGTCATACTGGGGAAATGTAAGACTCTAGGGAAAGGCAGCCCAAAGGGTGGGGAAGTGAGAAACACATGACATTCTTTCTTTGCTGACTTACCTGTCACTCAACACTTGAGTGTGTTTTCAAATGGAGAAAATTCCTGCACAAGTCTGAGTATAATAAAAATATATGGCCTTGCTGATAGTAAGAAGGAATCCTCAGGCATTCAGGAGGATTTCCAGAGCTGTCAGCTGAATCTCTATCCTGCTGAAGATTCTCTATTAAGGAATTAGTTTGAGTCAGTCTGTTACAAAGAATAAAATGAGGAGTGGTTATGTCATAATCTTTGAATGGAGATAATTAAAATGAATATTGAGCACTGCCAGGTTCCAGGCCCCATGCAGGCACAGGAGACATTGGGATGGGCAGCCATGAAGGGGTCCCTCTCCCCACATAGTGTATATGCTTGCAGAGGGTGCCTGCAGACATTAAGCAAAACTTATCCCTTCCTTACAGGGTGCTGGAGGAACATACACCTAGTTAAAGGGATCGGGAAGGCTTCTTTCAGAAAGTAATAGTTGAGATGAGTCTTAAAGGACTAGGGATTAACTAGTTGTGGAGAAGAGGAGGATAGGGAGAGCATTCCAGCCAGTGGGGAAAGTGCACCATAGCTGTAGGAAGCAAGGCGGCGCCTTGCTTCCTGTCCCTCCAGGAAATAAAAGAACGCAGCATGACTAAACACAGAGCACAGGAATCACGGGATCAGCGGTTCAAGATATGGTGTGGTAAATATGGTTTTTGCCTTAGTCAGAGTTTGCCAGAGAAACAGAAGCAATAAGATATGTAGAGATATGAGTGAGTATTTTCTGGGAAATTGGCTCACATAATTCTGGAGGCCTAGTCCCACCACAGGCCATCTGCAAGTTGGAGTTGAGAGCATGGCTCCGTAGAAGTCCAAAGGGCTGAGAACCTGGGAGGCCACCATGTAGCTCTCAGTCCAAAGCCAAAAGCCTGAGAAATGGGGCCCAGTAGGGCAAATCTCTGAGTCTCAAGGCCAGAGAACCTGGAGCTCTGATGCCCAAGGGCAGAAGAAGATGGGTGTCCCAGATCCGAAGAAAGAACACAAGTTCACCTTTCCTCTGCCTTTTTGTTTTATTCGGCTCTCCCCAGTTCTACTGTGCCTGTCCACAATGGGTGAAGGTGGATCTTCCCTTCTCAGTTTACAGATTAAATGCCAGTCTCCTCTGGAAACAACCTCACAAACACACCCAGAACTCTGGGTATCCATTAATCCAGTCAAATTAACACCTAAAATTAACCATCACAACATTCAGGGGAAATTTTTATTTTTAAAATGAGTAAAGAAAAGTAGCTCAGAGCAGGCTGAATGACATGAAATACGCAAAATGTAGCAGGCCCAGAGGGACATGAGTATGGAAATTCAGTCACAACTCTGGCACCCCCTCAAATGTTCCCCCACACCCACGCAATTGTTTAAAGGCATTGTTCAAGGCATTTTGTTCCTGACTAGCTGTCTGAGCCACTATCTTCAGGTTCCTGGCATTTGTGATGCAAAAAACAGTGTGTAGTCAATTAATAGTTTATGTTATTTTAATGTAAATTATTGATAACAAAGAGAAACTGCCCCTTTTTTTCCTTAAAAACCCACTTGTAATTGTTGCTAATTGGAGTGTATAGACAGGCCAATTTGAATCTATGCTTCCAGGTGGTCATCCTCAAGCTTTGGACTCAAATAAACTCTTCTTAATGATATTTTCTGAATCTCATAATTTAAAGGTTGAAAACATGTGAAAACAACTGTCTCCTAAATCTGTTCTACTGATAGATTCTCTCATCTTGATAAATGGCAACTCTTTCTAGTTACTTGACATCATCTGTGACTCCTCTCTTTCTTTCATATCCTACATTGAGTTTATCAGTAAAACTTATCAATTCTACCTTCAAAATATATTTTTTACTGAGCCACTCATCATCATTTTACTATACCATCCTGATCCAAGCCACCCTCTCCCCTCTCCTAGATTATTGCAATAACCATATAAATGTTATTTCTATTTCTATCTTTACCCCACAAGAATGATCTTTCTAAAATATGAGCCAGACCTTATCACCGCTCTTCTCAAAAGTGAAAATTAAAGTTCTTAAAATGGCCTACAAGTCCAGATCCTGTCTAATCTGCTGTTAATGTCTCTGGCTTCATCTCTCAATACTCTTGTCCTCATTCCATAAGCCCCAAACCCGGTATCCTGGCTCCCCTTGAAGGGCAAGCACGCTTCCCTCTCAGAGCTTTTGTGCTTGCTCTTCCCTCTGCCAATATCCACATGGCTCACACCTTCACCTACTTCAAAGCTTTGTTGTCTTCTCCCTGAGGCTTTCCCTAACTGTACTATTTAAAACTGAGCCTGCCCTTCTCTTTTTCTTTAACTGGTTTATTTCTATCATGATAAATATTTACATTTATTTGCTGCCCTTTTCACACACACACACACACACACACACACACACACACACACACACAAGAATGCAGGAGTCCATGAGGACTGGAATTTCTTTTTTTTTTTATTTTTTACTTATTTACAATTTTTTAAAATTTACTTTAAGTTCTGGGATACATGTACAGAACATATAGGTTCATTACATAGGTATACATGTGTCATGGTGGTTTGCTGCACCCATCAACCTGTCATCTAGGTTTTAGGCTCCTCATGCATTAGGTATTTGTCCTAATGCTTTCCCACCCCTTGTCCCCCCCAACCCCCAATAAGCCTTGGTGTGTGATGTTCCCCTGCCTGTGTCCATGTGTTCTCATTGTTCAATTCCCACTTATGAGTGGAACACGCGGTGTTTGGTTTTCTCTTCTCGTGTTAGTTTGCTGAGAATGATGGTTTCCAGCTTCATCCATGTCCCTGCAAAGGACATGAACTCATTCCTTTTTATGGCTCCATAGTATTCCATGGTGTATATGTGCCACATTTTCTTTATCCAGTCTATCATCGATGCGCATTTGGGTTGGTTCCAGGTCTTTGCTATTCTAAATAGTGCTGCAATAAGCATATGTGTGTAGGTGTCCTTATAGTAGAATAATTTATAGTCCTTTGGGTATATACTCAGTAATGGGACTGCTGGGTCAAATGGTATTTCTAGTTCTAGGACCATGAGGAATCACCACACTGTCTTCCACAATAGTTGAATTAATTTACACTCCCACCAACTGTGTAAACGCATTCCTATTTCTCCACAGCCTCGCCAGCATCTGTTGTTTCCTGACTTTTTAATGATTGTCATTCTAACTGGCATGAGATGGTATCTCACTGTGGTTTTAATTTGCATTTCTCTAATGACCAGTGATGATGAGCTTTTTTCTGTATGTTTGTTTGCTGCATAAATGTCTTCTGTTGAGAAGTGTTTGTTCATATCCTTTGCCCACTTCTGGATGGGATTGTTTGGCTTTTTCTTGTAAATGTGTTTAAGTTCCTTGTAGATTTTGGATATTAGCCCTTTGTCAGATGGATAGATTGAAAAATTTTCTCCCATTCTGTAGGTTGCCTGTTGACTCTGATGATAGTTTATTTTGCTGTGCAAAAGCTCTCTAGTTTAATTAGATGTCATTTGTCAATTTTGGCTTTTGTTGTAATTGCTTTTGGTGTTTTAGTCATGAAGTCTTTGCCCATGCCTATGGAGGACTGGAATTTCTATCAGTTTTAATCACTATCTTATCCCAGAGGCCTGGAATATTGCCTAAACAGAGTAAGCACTCAGTAAATATTTGTTGAATAAAAGTCTTCATCCTAAGAACACTAATAAGCCACTGAAAGCTTTAAATGTGAAGAGTCATAATCAGATAGAAAATGTTAAGGTCTCTCTACCTGTTCATGAAAAGAATGTTGGGGTAGAGCGGGGGTGCAGTGACATGGGTAAGAGTGGATGCCTGGGAAAAACGAGCTTATTACCAAGAAGTTAGTGCATTAACTGAAGAAACAGGATACACTAGCCTTAGTAATGACCCAGCCTCCAAAATGCTCCCACCCTCTTCCCCAGTGATCCACACCACCCAGTATTCACATCCTTATGTGGTCCCCTCCCATGCTGAATGGGGGTTGCCCCTGAGGGACCAACTAGATATGACAGAGCCATGCTGCATAACTTCCCAGACCTGGTGGAAAAAGGCTCTGCCACTCTACCTTGGTGTTCCGGATCACTCACTCTCAGAACCTTGAACTGCTGCATGAGAAGTCTTGCTACTCCAAGACCATGATGCTAGAGGAATCACATGAGGAGGCCACGTGGACAAGCCCTGACACTACATAAAGAGAAAAATGTCGTACCAGTCCCTATAGCTGTACAAGTCTTCATCTGTTTAAATCATCCCAGCTGAGACCCCAGGCTCTTGGAACAGAGACATGATTTCCCCATTCTGCCATGCCTGAATTCCCGACCATCAAAACCAAAACAAAAGTGGTTTAAGCCACTATGCTTGGGGCTAGTGTGCCAAGCAAGCATAGATTACCAGACAATCAGTGAAGGAGGCTCTTTGTACAGTGGGATTTCACCAACCACAGTTTCAGAGTCAACCAGTTTGAAGGACAGAATATCTCAAAGTGCCTACTGTGTTGAAGAGCCTGGTTAGAATCGGCAAATTGGATTACTTTAATAGAAAAATGCAGCTGCTTCCAGGTAGTTCTTAATATAAACTGTCAAAAATTCAACTGCCTGATTTTCTCCAAACAGATTTTTCTTGCACCTAAGCCCTTCAGGAAGATGACAGTTTGCTTGATTCACTAAGGGACCTGTGGATTACCATGACACCTTCCTCTTCTAACCTTCTGGAGAAGTTTAGTGTAATGTATCCTGTTAGAGAACGAACTGGGATCACCATGATCTTCTCTCAGGGACAATGAGTTAATTGTTTGCTCTGAAGTTTGTCAAAGAATTAATTGGAACTGTTATTTCAAGAATATTTGATGCCTGACCTTCTTACACTTTTCTATATAAATCAAAGACTAAATTATGATATCAGAGACTTACATTTATAAAAATGGAAATAGGCAAATGAAATCCACTTTTAAATAATGAACAGGGTATATGCAACAGATAGCTTACAGTAAATGACTGAAAAACTAGTGAAAGTACACTGAAATGTGAAGACGGGAAGAGACCACAGAGTTTTACAAGGAAATATCAACCTCTTACACAGAATCCAAGCATAGCTATTCTAGGAGTACTAATTAAGATGACATCTTGGAAAGGCTATATACCTGCAGTAAATCACACCTTTGATAAGCTTCTGTTAGATTGTTGTCTTGCCCTTTGCTCTTGCCCTCTGAAATAAGAAATGTGCCAAAATTCTCAAAGCCTAATCTTGAGCTACATCCAAACCCAAAAAGGAACACTGATATAAATGCACATATATTCCCTACCTTACTTTAAGAACTATGGGCTCTCCAAAGACAATCTCAGGCCTTTAACTGTAGAAGGGTACTTGGGTTTCTAGTGAATACCCATGACAGATATAGCCTAATATTAAGAGGTCAGTATCCCAAAGGCTCCCCATCACCTACAGGATAAAGTTCTATTTCTGTTTATTTTCATTTATTTATGTATTTATTTTGAGATATGGTCTCACTCTGTCATCCAGACCCATGTGCAGTGATGCCATCATGCCTCACAGCAACCTCGTCTTCCCAGGCTTATGTGATCCTCCCACTTCAGCCTCCTGAGCCGCTGAGACCTCAGGCACCCACCATCATGCTGAGCTAATTTTTGTACTTTTTGTAGGGATGAGATTTCACCACGTTTCCCAGGCTGGTCTGGAGTTCCTGGGCTCAAGCTGCCCACCTGCCTTGGCCTCACAAAGTGCCAGGATTATAGGTGTGAGCCACCATGTCTGGTTCTATTTCTTAATAAGACACACAAAGCCCTTTGTGATCTCACCTTTGTTTACATTTCCGTCATCATTTCTAGTCATACCCTCTCTACTCATTGCCATTCCTACTTTGCCTTCTACAACACACATACACGTGTGTGTGCATGTAAACATACACAAACAAATACACACTCTCCTTCAGCAGTACGGAACCAGTTACAGTCCCTAAATGGACTCTACTGTTTCCCATCTCCCCATAGCTCTCTCACTGTCTAGCATGTACTTTCCCTTCCTTTAAGAATCCATTTAAACATCATCTTTGCTGTGAAACCTTTCCTCACTCCATCCCTCAGGGCAGACTCTGGCCATTCTTTTCTTTGAGCCCTCAGGAGGTCCCATATATCATTCCTTCATTTGGTCTCCTTACATAAAGATGAGGCAGAGAAAGATGTCTACCAGTCCCCAGATAAACACTTGGCTGAATTGTTTGGGAGAGCAAACAGCTTTGTTTGATTATTTCTGTCAGAACTCCCTAAAACACAGGGCTGGAAAAGAATGAAAAAATGAAAAGGAAAGCAATAGCCCCTCCAAATTAAAGGAAAAGATTTAAAACTTCAGCTTTCAGTGATCATGCTATTAACCTTGTCCTTATGCAGAATAAATCATTTTCCATTTCTTCTCATCAATGTCACTTTTTAAATGAAGCCAATCTAAAGTGGTGAACTGGTTTACCTTCAAATCAACATGACATTTATTGGACAAAATTTTGATGAACAAGTAAATAAAACCATGCCGTAGAAGTCTAGGGACCAGAGAAATACCCTATCTATTTTATTTATAGTAAAAAAAAAACTCTTCCAAAATTGAAAAAGAACAATCTGCAAGAAAGCAAACTAACCACTGTTCATTCTATTCAGCATGCATTCTACAACACAGAATTCTGCTTGCAGATACTCTGCTGGTGTACGCACAAACAGTATTTCATTGTGGAAGTGTCCTTGAATTATTATGCATCTTTAAGTTGATCAGAACAGCTGAAAAGGATTACAAACAAAAAATGCCAATCTGATGAGTAAGTAAAAAGAAAAGGTCCAACGCACATTAAGGAAGCAGAAATGGGCAAGAAAGTTATTCACCTGTATCTCTGGAAGCAAAACTGAGACTAAAAACAGGCCAAGAGAAAGGCAATGCTTGTTTAGGACCGGCTTTTAGTCTTCACACATTTTAAGCAATGACTATTATCTCAGCTCCCTAAGGATTCTAAAAATTTGAACATTTACAGAAAATTTGTTACTGAGTAGAAAATGCTATGAAATGCTTAATTACACAGAAATTTTCAAAGTAATATTATAGTCAACCAACTATCAGCTCAACCTTGAAATGTTGAATATGACCGCCGCCATGTAAAAATTATTTCTAGGCCATATTATGATATATTCAATTCTTTCAATAAATGCCTTTTTATTTTGATAGATATATGACCTTGAGAAAATGAATGAGGCAAAGATAAAGTTTTAAACGGATAACTATTAGAAGCCTTTGTCATTTTAGGGAGTCTTATCCCATAAAGTTCATATTAAACAGAGACTGAGCAAAAGCAGTATCTGGGAATCATGGAACAGATCTTTAGGAAATAGGCCTATTTCTGCTCGAGAGCTTGGAAAATGAGATGAGTTACTGTCACATCCTCTTTAATTCTTAATATTGGGCTGCAATGCCCTGCTGAGAGGAGAGGACAATCAAACAAATGGTGTGAAGCTAAAGCAATGCTCACTTTTTCAAAAGCTGCTTGTTCTGTAACTTCTCAAATATATCCAACAGTAGAAAGAATGGTAGTGGAAATTCATCCTGCAGCTTTAAGAACTAGCAACTTTCTGTTGTTTTTAATTCATCTATAAACTTTCCAGCCTTTTTTCTCTTTTCTAGAGCAAATACCAGACATCATATCATTCTATTCCTAAATACTTTAAAATGAACATCTAACATATAAGAATATTTTAAAGTAACTGCCATACCATTTTTATAACCAACACAATGTATTTCTTTCTTTTATTTTTGTAGTGACAGCGTCACTTTGTTGCCCAGGCTGGCTCGAACTTCTTGCTTCAAGTGATCCTCCTACCTCAGCCTTCCAAAGTGCTGGGATAACAGACAAAAGCCATCATACTCCACCAATTTTTTCTTACTAATAATATCACTTAATCCCTAATCACTACTTAGTTTTCCCTGATTATCTCAAAAATAACTTTTAACATGGTTTGTTTGAATGAGAATACCAATAAAATTCACACACTGTGTTTGGTATGTTCTGTAAATTGCTTTAAATCTACATCATCTCCCCCCTGTCTTATTTTATATCATGTATTTGCTGAATGTTCTAGATTTCACTGACTATACCTTGACGGTGCTATTTAAGATGATGCTCTACCCCCATATTCCCTATAATCTAGTAGTTAGATTAGAAACTTCACTACCATTCGCAATAGCAAAGACATGAAATCAACCCAAATGCCCATCCATGATAGACTAGATAAAGAAAATGTGGTGCATACACACCATGCTATGCAGCCATAAAAGGAATGAGATCATGTCCTTTACGGGGACGTGAATGGAGCTGGAAGTCATTATCCTCAGCAAACTAACACAGAAACAGCAAACCAAACACCATATGTTCTCACTTGTAAGTGGGAGCTGAACAATGAGAACACATAAAAACATGGTGGTGGGGGAGAAATACGCAATGGGCCCCGTCAGAGAGTGGAGGGGGAGGGAAAGCATCAGGATAAATAGCTAATGGATGCCGAGCTTAATATTTAGGTAATGGGTTGATCTGTGCAGCAAACCACCATGGCACACATTTAACTATGTAACAACGCTACACATCCTGCACAGGTACCCTGGAACTTAAAATAAAAGTTGAAGTCAAAAAAAAAAAGAAACTAGACTAGATTCATAATCAAATCTTTGGGCAAGACTATTTCAATGGTGGTATTGTGAGTCACATCAAGAGGCACATAACATCTATCTGCCCTACTTCTGGCGATGTTAAGATACATCAGTGGTTCAGGTAATATCAGCCTGAACCATCCATAAAAAAATACCCCATTAACATTTCACCCAATGATTTTATCATCTAGATTACCAGGTCTATTATTTCATTAGGGGTTGAAAATTGAATTATCTATATCTTTTATTTCTTCCACTTCTATTTTATTCTATTCTCCTATTGAGAAACAAAAAAGCAGCTCCTAAACTCTGAGGGCTGTGAGCTAGCTTGACACTCACAGCTATACTTTAATGTTCTCTTGTTGGATATAAACAATCTCTCAGAACATCAGGTCAGCTTGTGACTTTGAAGAAGTGAGGTTTAAAAAAAACAAGACCACTTCATAATATTGTTTAATCACAGGCAAAACAAAGCCACTATGCATACCACAAAAATATCCAACATCCTTCTTTTCCAAATAATATGAGTGACAGCTGCTTCTGTAATAATTACAGCTTTAGCCTTTCTAGCCTGCCCTACAAGATTTGTTGCGTACTCAGTCATATATATCATTCTTTAAATAAGAAGTATTAAAAATATCCAATCATAGCATTATCCTCCCTTCCTAACAGCACTCAATCCAGAGCAAATTCCCTCTTTCTTGAACCATCCCCAGTATTACATAACCACAACCCAAATTATACATGTTCTCTTTAACACCCTGTTACTGAGATACCCCACACACCATGCATTTTTTCCTCACTGCAACAAGTAGCACACATGACTTGCTGAGCTACAGTTGTGTTCCCTGGAGGTCTATCACTCAAGATGTGGGGAAGTGGTAGAAGAACATTTATACCTATTTGGCTATCATGAAATACAGTCTCTACAAGAAAAACAGAATACATGCTTAATTCTTCTCCTTTGATTGTTACTCTTCAGAAGAATGAGTTTGTACTCTAGCAACCTAAAAAGAATGCCAGTATGGAACACTCTTTTCTTTTTGAAGTACAGTTATGAATATATAGATTTTTATTATTTCAATCTGTGGCCACAATTTTTTTTCTGAGAATAATGCGTTTGGAGAGCAAACTGGTTTTTGTTTTTGATTTCTTTTTATGCTTAAATATTCCCATCTTTGGCTCCCTGAAGTTGACTCCTGTGTTTTATTGGTGTGATCCAAGAAGTCTTTGATAGCTACATACATACATATGTATAGATACATACATATACAGAGAGGCATACATATATCTACACATACAAATATATACATATACACATATGTATGTGTATATAAATACACATAAAATGTTATGATTGAGTATATATGTTCTTTAAGAACAATATATGCTTCTTTACTTATTTTCTTTAAATAGAACAATATATGTTTAAAGACCAGGAAAGCTGATATATACAGATACATATATGTATGTAGATATATACATATATATATATACACACACACACATACATATGTATATACATAAAATTCTATGACTAAGTATATATGTTCTTTTTTTTTTTTTTTTTTTGAGATGGAGTCTCACTTTGTTGCCCAGACTGGAGTACAGTAGTGGGATCTCGGCTCACTGCAACCTCCATCTCCCATGTTCAAGCAATTCTGCCTCAGCCTCCCAAGTAGCTGGGACTACAGGCATGCGTCACCACAGCTGGCTAATTTTTGTATTGTTAGTAGAGATGGGGTTTCACCATGTTGGCCAGGCTGGTCTTAAACTCCTGACCTCAAGAGATCTGCCTGTCTCAGCCTCCCAAATTGCTGGGATTACAGGCATGAGCCACCGCGCCTGGCTATATGTTCTTTAAATAAGAACAATATATGTTTCTTTACTTCTGTTCTTTAAATAGAACAATATATGTTTAAAGACCCAGCAAAGCTGATGGTTCAGTTTCTAGTCTGTCCAAGTCTGAAGAAGCAGGAGATGACTGATGTCCCAGTTTCAAGATGGTCAGGCAGAGAAGAAAACATCTTTGTTAGTCAGCCTTATCTTCTATTCAGGCCTTCAACAGATTGGATGAGGCCCCCTCACATTGTGGAAGGCAATCTGTTTTACTCAGTCTAACATTCAAATATTAATCTCATCCAGAAATATCCTTACAGACACACTCAGAAATAACATTTCACCAAATATCCAGGCATCTTGTGGCCCAGTCAAGTTGAAACAAAATTAACCATCACAACAAGTAAACTATTTCTCCATGATATTCACTTTAAGCAAAAAATAACAGTAGTGATATCTAGACGAGGCCCAGTGAGACCTGTATAAGAACGTCGTGGGTAGTTTCAGTCACCATACCTTTACAAGAACATAGAGACAAGGCAGAGTTTCAGGTAAGAGCTATGGAAAATGATTAAAGAAATAGAAAATAGGTCCAAAGAGGGAATATTAAGAAATTTGCCTAGAAAAACAGAAAGCTAAAGAATGATGTAATTATTGTCCTCAAAAAAGAAAGGTCTTTCCAAAGGGAGGTGTTGGGCAGTCAGACCATGCTTTGAAATACTCTGCTGGAGAAAAGAGATTAAATCAAGGGATAATGGCTATACCTAAAGAATGTCATTTATCACCCAGCCTTCAGTATATAGAAGCAGCCTGTTCAAGTTTGGAGACAGATTCCTATTCGGAAATTTATCTCAACACTAAAACCATACGCCCTCTCAGGATGCTTTTGGGAATGTAATTCTCTGTTGTTTCAATCAAATAGATCCTCTACACCTGACACTGTAGAAAGCCGATAAGCTGCTCTCTAATCCATCCCAAAAGACTCCACTTCATAGTGGTTTATGGCTGTCTCCAAGCAGAGAGGAGGAAGGCAGAGGATGCTGCCTGTTGCCCTTGCATGGGAGGCAGGCCAGCAGGTCTAGACACCACTCTGAAGGTGCAGATGGCCAACAAGCTTTCTATGGGCTAAAAAGCCCAAGAGAAACTGCCCATACTCTTCCTCCAGAATGCTCATGTCTTCCTTTATACAATTCCTCCAGCCCATTCATGTTCCCATGGGTAAGAACAGGGGGCAAACGAAGTGGATCTCATCATTGTAGACATGGCTAAATGCTCCACAGACTGTGGGATAAACAAGGCCCCTTTTAATCTAAAGTCTAATTAAGCAGACTAGATGTAAACATGAGGACAGTGTTTTTCAAAGGAAAAAAACTCTGGGGTTTTTAGTCATCCCCCGAAGAGATAGTTATGAACAGAGCACTTAGAATAATTTCTCTTTTCTAATTTAGTACACAGGACCTGGGGTTGGATGACTGGAGGAAGACGCACTGACAAGAACAGCTATCTAAGAGGAAGATTTCCCCAAGAAAGGTTGACTCAAGGACAGCAGTGTAACTGCTTTCACAAGCTAAGAGGGCAGGATGAGGGAATTTCACAAAGAACACACAATGTTGCAAAGGAAATAACTCCAACAGTCTTAATAAAGCTACAAGTATTTTTCTCATCCTCTAAGCCCAGAAGGTACTTTCTATTTTTATACTTTTTTCCCTTTTTGATTGACAATAAAGAACAGCAAGGTAACATCAGATTGCTTCTTTATTAACTTGATTATATCTCATAAAGCCCAGATTCCATGGAGAAATACCTATATATAGTCAATTTCTCTTCCACCCTTATTTGTTGGTTCCATTCTGTACGTATAGATGTTCAACAAGAAGAAAACAGGTTTGGTTCAAATGCATTTTTTGGCACATAACCAAAACAGTGCCAATTAGTTCTAGTGCTCAGCAGGACTCTCAGTTAATAAATTTAAGTTGCCACAAATCTTTTTCATGAGATGGTTATTCAGAGATTGATTCAGCAAAAATTTTGACTCTGATATTTGTATCTTGCCTCCCAATTATTATCCTTTAGAAATGTGTAAAAAGAGGAAAGTACTGAAAAATAGTTGTAAGTTTTCAAGTAGTTTTCCATAGTGGGCTAGATGTTGTCCCCCAAAAACGATATGTCTATATCCTAATCCCTAGAACCTCTGGTGATTACCTGATATGGCAAAGGAATGAATATTACCTTATGTAGTAAAAGATTTATTTAAATTAAAGATCTTGAGGACCTCTCTGGACTATTCATGTGGGCCCTAAATTCAATCACATATATTCTTATAAGGTAGAAGTAGAGGGAGTTTTGGAACAGACACACAGAAGAGAGGCTTAAATGGAAGAGAAGGTGATATAAAGACAGAGGCAAAGATTAGAATGACGTGGCCACAAACCAAGGAATGTCCAGATACGCTGACAGCTACCAGAAGCTAGAAGAGGCAAAGAATAAAATTTTATCCATGAGCTTCAGGAAGGAGAATGACCCTGCTGATACTTTCATTTTGAATTTCTGGCCTCCAGAACCATGAGACAATACATTTCTGTTTTAAGCCACCAAGTCTATGGTAACTTCTTACAGCAGCCAAAGGAAATTAATATACTGTCCAGTCCATAGTGTTATCTTTAGAATAGCCCATGATAAAGGACAGGCCCACACTACATGTTTGTATTAGGTAACCAAGACCCCTAACTATATCCCATGGGATCAGGAGTAGACACTGATCCAAAGCTGATAGACTGGGCTCAGCCAATCAGATTCTCCATCTCAAGAATCTAATCAAGAGCTTTAAAAACTATTGTCAGGTCCCGCTGGTCATTGGAGCTGTATGTGTATTAGTCTTTCACACTGCTATGAAGAACTGCCTGAGACTTAGTAATTTATAAAGAAAATAGCTTTAATTGACCCACAGTTCTGGATGGCTGAGGAGGCCTCAGGAAACTTAAAATCATGGCAGAAGGCGAAGAAGAAGCAAGCATTTTCTTCATAAGCTGGCAAGAGAAAGAGAGAGCTAAGGGGGAAGTGCCACATTTTTAAACCATCAGCTCTTGTGAGAATTCACTCAGTATCATGAGAACAACATGGAGGAAACTGCCCCCATGATCCAATCGTCTCCTACCAGGTCCCCCCCCCATGACACATAGGAATTACAGTTCGAGATAAGATTTGAGTGGGGACACAGAGCCAAACCATATCATTCCACCTCGGCCCCTCCCAAATTTCATGTCCTTTTTACGTTTTAAAACCTGTTATGCCTTCCCAACAGTCTCCCAAAGTCTTAACGCATTCTAACATTAACTCAAAAGTCTAAGTTCAAAGTCTCATCTGAGACAAAGCAAGACCCTTCCACCTACAATCCTTTAAAACCAAAAACAAGTTAGTTACTTCCAACGTACAGTTAGGGAACAGGCATTGGGTAAATGTTCCCCTTACAAATAAGAGAAATTGGCAAAAACAAAGTGACCACAGGCCCCATGCAAGTTCAAAACCTGGCAGGGTAGTTATTAAATCTTAAAGCTTCAAAATAATCTCCTTTGACTCCATATCTCACATCCAGGGCATGCTGGATGAGGTGGGTTCCCAAGGCTTTGAGAAGTAGGGTAACATAGATATGAGGCCAGAGTTAGTCTCATGACAAGCCTAAGTCACTTGCAACCTAAAGTTCCAAAAGAGTTAAGCACTATCTCAATAATCTGCAAAATGAGAAAATGAAGAGCTGAGCAGAAAGAATCAAAAACCAGAGACCTCACTTACACTTCACAGAGAAAATAAAAGCAATCAGCAAGAATAATCTCATTTTCCCACCACCAACCTATCATCCTAACTGGATCAATGCACACATTCTGCATTCATTTATTCCGGCTTTCTTCCTATACAAAGGAAGAATTTTCTCTGCCCCTATTTAAGAAAAACTCTTCCATCTGGGTTATGGATCCCAATTCCTCATACCTACAATTATCCTCTTTTTCTCTCAGATCTTCCTGGATCATTTAAAATGGTATTCAAACATGCTTAGTGTTGTCTTCCTCAAAATTGGTCCTTGGAGCCCACATCCTCCTCCTCCAGGAACCACAGATAATCTCTGCTCTCTTCCAACTCATCGAAGCAGTTGTCGAGCTCCACTGCCTATTTCATTGCCTCCAATTGTCTTCTCAATCCAATGCAATGAGGACATTTATATAAGAGAAACAACTCTTATTGTAGTCATAAATGTTCACAAATGTCCTTAGCTTACTTGACCTCTCAGCAGCATTTGATAGAGTTGGTATTTCTTCCTGAAATAACTTTTTCACAGTGTTATGACTCCAGGCTTCCTCCCACCTTCTGTGGTCTCCTTATCTCCTTTGTTGGCAGTGTTTCTTCTAAACAATGTTAGCCTCTGGGATTCTGCCTTTGACTCTCTTATCTCGATATTCTCTTCCTAGACAGTCTCCTCCAACACCTCTGTTTTAAACACTGTAAACACATTCTGATAACTCAATTTTTCATTGCCAGTCTTAATTTGTCCCTGAACTCCATACTCAAATATCCAACTACCTATTCAACATCTTCCCATGGCTTTTTAATAATTACCTCACCTTTACCATGGCCAAAAGAGAATTTTTGATTCCCCACTCCACACCTTCCTAGTCTGCCTCTTTTCAATAAGTGGCACCAATATCCACTCAGTCATTCAGGTCAAAAATCTTACAAGTCATCCTTCTCCTTCCCTGATATTCCATATCTAATCCATCAACAAGTCCAATGAGCTCAAACTTCAAAACTTATCCTGAATTTGACCACCCTTCACCAATTCTTCACCACCACCTCATCATCATCTCCCAGTAAATTTTAGCAACAGCCTTAAAACGATAGTCCATTCTACAAATAGCAGCAAAATTGGCGACTCCCATGCTTATCGTTCTTTAGTGAACTTCCACTGAGTCCAAATTAAAATTAAGATACAAACTCTTAGCAAGGTGTAGAAGGCCCTGCATGATCTGTTCTCTGCTTACTTCCTTGACCTTGTCTCTACTCCTTTCCTCAATTCTCACATTTGAACTATACCACCCTAATTTTCATCCTGCATACATTTCAAATTCAGTTTTGTTTCAAGGCCATTGCACTTATTGTTTCTTCCAGTTGGAAGTGTCTTCCCCAAGACCCTTCCCCTGCCTTCCTTTCATAATTCAAATGTCACCTCCTCGGAAAGGCCTTTCCTGACCATCCTTGCCAAAGTAGAACACCTCGCCCATCGCTACCTATCATATTTCCCTATTTTATTTTCTTCACAGCACTTATTAGGATCTGAAAATATTCTGTTCATTCATTTGCATGTTTACTGTCCAATAGCCTATTGCAATATCAGTTCCTTGAGGTAATGACTTTAAGACTTTTGGTCTCATGTCCCCAGGTACCTGGTCTATAACAGGTACTTAGCAAATGTTTTAACTTACTGACTACAGGGTCCTCTGAGAATGCTTCAATTTCAGTCCTCCCTCGACTTGGTAGTACATCATTCCCTGTCTTTGAATATATGACGCCAATTATTATGTTATTTCAATAATCTCCTTTAACTTGTGCAAGACTGAATTTCTCATCTTTGCAGCCAAAGAGTATTCATAAAATTGTTGATATGATGCTATATCCTGAATTTGGACCTTAATCAAAGATTCTCGATAATAAAGCTAAGGATGTGAGATACAAAAACAATTTCAGTGCTAGCATCCCCCTTTGCATATCCTGACCCTATTTTGCTGATACAGGCTTAACATCTGACTTTCAAATTCTTGTCTGAGGAATTAAAAATTATATCTTCATAAGCTTCTCTGCTTTCCACAGATAGGATATGTTTTCTCCCCAGGAGGAGAGATGAAACCTTAGAGAGGTATAATTTTTTCTTGACTTGCCAGGGACATTGAACATAAATCAGGTATAAGAGTTTAATTATTAAGCATAAGTCATCATGAAAATAGCACTGGCCTAGGAGACAGAAGTCCTGAATTCCAGGTCTGCCCCTATTTTTAGTTCAATGACCTTGGCAGGGAACTTAGCCTCTCTGAGGCTTTCTCCCCTGTAAAATAATAACATGGATCAGTTGACCCCAACCCTCCCTTCCATAGCTAATAATCTATGCTTACTATCCAAATTACGTGCCTGTTTCCATTTTTGTGGGATCTATTTTAAAAGCTTCTTTCTCTCTCATTTTCCTAAGAGAGTACAGGTCTGGAAAAGCAGGTGACTAAGTTTCACTTGTAACGCATTTCTGATTACACAGAAATGCACACTGCTCCCCCAGACAGAGAAATGTGTGATGGTTGATTTGCACCTTACTGATTGGATATATGGAATAGGGGAGTTTTAATGGGCTCATGGCATTGAAGATAGCAGGCATTCAATTCCCTTTAGCTCAAGGGTAGTTTTGTTTGCCTGTTTAGTTTGATGAAAAAAAAAACATTTATTTGGGTGCTGAGTTACAAAGTGAAATGTGGCTCCACAGACCTGAATTGTGTGCAGTGAAAATCAAACTGTACACCATATACTCCCACACATTTAAACTGAGCAAGCCAACTTCTTACTAAAGATTTTCAAAGATGAGGTAAAATTCAGATCGTCAATGCCAATTTGTGTATACTATTTGTTCTCTCAGTAACGTGTATATATTCAGCAACATATACATGTTTGAACGATCTTAACTGCAAGTTAAATTGAATCCCCCCAGCAGTGAATTTCTCAGTACCAAAGCTCTACTGGGAAAATATCTAAGTCAGCTTTCATTGCCATCGAACCTTTTCTGCAGGGAGAAGATGAGGGTAAGGAAGAAACAGCTATTAGCAGGTCACTCCCTGTCCACACTCAGACATACCCTTAGCCAGTGCACAACCTCCAGTGAGTTCAACTGATTGAACAGAACACAGTATCTCCTTCCAACAAAAAAGATGAAATTGGCTGTCAAGCTGCTTGACAGCTGACAGTCTGTGCGAGTGTTTCTCAAAGTGTGATCCTCAGACCAGTAGCAGAAGCATCACTGTTGAACTATTGAGACCTGAAAAGTCTCATGCCCCAGCCCAAAAATACTGAATCAGAAACTTTCAGGGTGGGATCAAGCAATTGTATTTTAACAAACCATGCAGGTTACTCTAATACATATTAAAGTTTGCAGAAATGAAAATGTTTCACTGTTCTCCATAAGCTTATGCCCACAATTAATAGACAGTAGACAGAAGGTCCATAAGAATACAACATAGCTGAGTACTGCTTTTCATTGTTCCATTTAGGTTTTGCAGATAGCCCAGAGTTTTTTCCATCACCAATTAAGCAATCACTTGCTGAGCCCCTAGTATGTGACGAGCATGATTCAAGACACTGAGGTATGTTGATAAAATACTCTTTCCATTCTCGATTTGTAATCTAGTGGAAAAGACAGACATTACACCCAAAGCTGTACTATTAATTATTTCAAGACAGTTCTGAAAGTTACAATTAAAAAAAAAACTTGCAATGAAAGAATAAATTTCTTAGATCTTCCTAAATCTAATTTGGTCTGAAGGGTTAAAAAAGAAGGCTTCCCCAACAAAGTAAACCAAGCAAGGGATTCATCAGAGAAAGAAATATTCCAGGCAGAGGAAACAGCACATGGAAGGGTGTTAAGGAAGAAGAGATCTTATTAGGATGTTTAAGGACTGAAGAGAAATCATAGTTAGATGAGGCTAGAAAAGTAAGCAGAGGGCCCTTTAAGACAGGTGCTAATAAGAACTTTTCTCTTTGTTCTAAGAGCGACAGAAATCTGTGGAAATGTTTTGAACAAAAAACTGGCATAATTAGATTCTCATTTTTAAAAGATCACTCTCTGCATGGTAAAGAATGAAATGGAGGGAGCTTGGAACAGATGCAGAGAAACATCTGCAGCATCTAAAAGACACTGCAGCATCTAAAAGAGGAAAAACATGGCTTGGACTTGGGTCATAGCATAAGGGATGGAGATAAGTGGATAGATTATTTTGGAGGCTGAAGCAATACTATTCGGAAATTGATTAAGTGTGATGTGACAGAAAATTTTATATGAGTCTCAGGTTTCAGATATAGAAAATTGAATCAACACCACATAAACAGAATTAAAAGCAAAAACCATATAATCATCTTATCTCAACAGATGCAGAAAAAGCACTCAATAAAATCTAACATCCCTTCATGATAAAAACCCTTAAGAAACTAGGCATCAAAGGAAGATACCTCAAAACATTAAGAGCCTTCTATGACAAACCCAGAGTCAACATTATACTGAATAGGGGAAAGTTAAAAGCATTCTTCTTAAGAAGTGGAACAAGACAAGGATGTCCACTCTCACCACTCCTATTCAACAGAGTACTGTAAGTCCTAACCAAAGCAATCAGGCAAGATAAAGAAACAAAAGATATCCAAATAGAAAAGAGGAAGTCCAATTATCTGTGTTCACTGATGACATGATCCCATACTTAGAAAACCCTAAAGAGTCCTCCAAAAGACTCCTAGACATGATAAATGACTCAGAAAAGTTTCAGGATGCAAAATTCATGCACAAAAATCAGTTGTGTTTCTATACACCAACAATGTTTAAGCAGAGAACCAAATCACGAATGCAGTCCCATCTGCAATAGCCACAATAAAATCCTAGTAATAAATTTAATCAAGGAAGTGAGAACCCTCCACAATAAGAACTAGAAAACACTGATTAAATAAATCAGATGATATGCTAACATGGAAAAACATCTTATGCTCATGGATAAAAAAGAATCACTATTGCTAAAATGACTATATTGCCCAAAGCAATCCCAGATTCAACACAACTCTATTCAATTACCAACATCATTTTTCACAGAATTAGAAAAAAACAGTTCTAAAACTCATATGAAACCAAAACCAGAGTCTGAATAGCTAAAGCAATCTTTAGTAAAAAGAACAAAGCCAGAGGCATCACATTGCCTAACTTCAAACTATACTATAAGGCCATAGAAACCCAAACAGCATGGTACTGATAACCGAAATAGCCACATAGATCAATGAAACAGAATAAGGAACCCATAAGTAAAACCACATACCTACAACCAACTGATCTTTGATGAAGTGGATAAAGATGAACAACAGGAAAAGGACACTCTTGTCAATAAACTGTACTGGGAAAACTGGCTAGCCATGTGCAGAAGAATGAAACTGGATGCTTACCTGTTACTATATATAAAAATTAACTCAAGATGGATTGAAAACTTAAACATAATACTTCAAACTATAATAATTCTAGAAGAAAACATAAGAAATACTCCTCTGAATATTGGCCTAGACAAAGAATTTATGACTAACACCTCAAAAACAAATGCAACAAAAACAAAAATAGACAATTGGGACTTAATTAAACTAAAGAGCTTCTGCACAGCAAAATAATCAACAGAACAAACAGATAACCTACAGAATGGCAGAAAATATTTGCAAACAATGCATTTGAAACTAATATTCAGAATCTATAAGAAACTTAAACAAATCCATGAAAATAATAATAATTATTATAATTATAATTCCTTTAAAAAGTGGGCAAAAGACATGAACAGATACTTCTCAAAAGAAGACCTACAGGCAGCCAATAAACACATGAAAAAATATTCAACATCACTAATCATCAGAGAATGCAAATCAAAACCACAATGAGATACCATCTCACACAAGTCAGAATGGCCATATTAAAAAGTGAAAAAAAATATTTAATAGCAGATGTTGGCAAGGATGCAGAGAAAAGGGAATGCTTATACACTGTTGATGGCAATGTAAATAAGTTCAACCCCTGTGGAAAACAGTATGGAGACTTCTCAAAGAACTAAAAATAGAAATATCATATGACCCAGCAGTCCCACCACTGGATATATACCCAAATGAAAAAAAAATCATTCTATCAAAAAGACACCTGCCTTCGTATGTGTATTGCAGCACTATTCACAACAGCAAAGTCGTGAAATCAACCTAAGTGTCCATTGATGATGGATTGGATAAAGAAAATTTAGTATATATACACACCATGGAATACTATGCAGCCATAAAAAAAGAATAAATTCCTGTTCTTCTCAACAACGCGGATGGAGCTGGAGGCCATTATCCTAAGTGAACTAACTTACTTTGGATAGAAATAGAAAATCAAATACCACATGTTCTCACTTACAAGTGGGAGCTAAACAATGAGAACACATGGACATAAAGAGGGAAATATTAGGCACTCAGGACTACAAAAGCAAGGAGGTTAGGTAGGGGTGATGGTTGAAAAACTACCGATTGGGTACTATGTTCTTTGACTGGGTAATGGACTTACTAGAAGTCCAAACCTCAGCATTATGCAATATACTCATGTAACAAACCTGCACATGTACCTGCTGAATCTAAAAATAAAATAAGAAAATTTAATCAACTGTATCTCCACTTACTACAGAAGGAGGAAATTTGGAAGGAAGAATGGTAAAGCAGTAACTAACACATCACAGGTGCTGAATAAATATGTGTTGAATTATAGATGAATGAATTTAACTTTCCATGGACAGAAGTTGAAAGGCCTGTTTCCTGCATGCCCATTTCAACAATTCAATTCAACCGCAAGCATCTATTGATTAAACAGAAATTTCTGTAGCCAAAAGTGATGGGGGCTAATATGATCAACAGATTTGTGATAGGTATGATACCCCAAAAGGATGGTTTCTGTGATATAATATTCCCCCAAATTTGCCTTAATATCTTGGGGAAAGGGCATAGGAATATTGGGAAGATATTATGCTACAGAAACAAAAGTTTTATGGCAAAAAGGAATTTGCAGGTATAAATAAATTAAAGATCTTGAGATAGGGATGGTCTCCTGTGCTAACCAGGTGGGCCATATGTAATCACAACAGGGTTTATAAGAAGAATGCAAGAGCAGTCAGAGTTAGAGGAAAAGGCAATGCAATGACAGAAGCAGAGTTTGGAGTGATGCAATTTAAAGATGGAGGAAGGAGCCACAAGCCAAGGAATACAGGTAGGCACTATAAACTGAAAGAGGTAAGGAATTAAATTCTTCCCTCAGCCTCCAGAGGGAACCAGCCCTGCAAATACCTTGGTGTTAGCCCAGTGAAACTGGAACTGTAAAAGAATAAGTTAATGTTATTATAAGTCATTAAGTGTGTGGTAAATTGTTACAGCAGCAATAGGAAATGAATACAGATTCCAAATAGAACATTAAATGTACTGGTGCCGTTTATTTCCATAAATAGCCCAATATTACTCAATAGCAAATAGGTAAATGAATAACTCTTTGCTAAGCATAATGTGCTCACATACCATCATACCATTCAATTAAATGTTTACTGCCTCAGAGTAATAGCATATAATCATTTAGCCTTCAGAATTTTAAAGTTAAAGCAGAGATTACTACACAACCATCCAATACGCAACCCTCCCTCACTTAACTAAATCCTTCTTTTATTCAGAGTAGCAATGTGTCCAGCTTACAGGTACATTTCCCAGATTCCTTTGCAGCCAGTATTAGTCAATGATATTCACATGGAGGATTCTGTGGAATGTCTGTGAGAGCTCCTTAAATGTAGCTGACTTAGTTGGGAGGTATACCTTCTTACACTATGCCTCATCCCCCTTCTACTGTCTAGCTGTGGGTGTGATGATGGAGCACTCATACTAACCCTGGAGTGACCTTGAATATGATAATCATATGCTAAGGATCTCAGCAGCTTGAATCCATGAAGATACTATGGAGCCATCACAGGAGCCCTCATCTGCCTATCTCTGTTACATGAAAGAAAAATAAGCCTCTTTCTTGTTTAAGCTACCATTATTTTAGTTTTTCTATTACATATAACCAAACCTATTCCTAACTCATATGTGGATCATACTTCTTTAGGAAGCTAATGAAAGTTATGGAATACTTACTTAGACAATGTACATAGGCACACAAAATTTGCATTTGATTTCATGTTTAGAGAACACTCCCCACTTTCATACAAAATTTGAAACATTAACCTCCTAGAGACCCAGTGAATCCAGGTTAAAAATTCTTGCCCTAGTGGTGAACAGAATATTCAAACAAATTATCTTAGAATCAAGTAAAATAGATTTATGCACAGGATAACTCAAAAACAGATGTTGTCAATAGTCTCAATCTGGGAGAAAAAAAGTATAAAGTTATTACATGTACATTCTATTTCTACTTGTCTGTAAGTAATGAGGGTAAATTATTTGACAATAGAATTTCGAGCTGATAAGTAGCTCAGAGATATTCATCTAATCCTCCTTCTAAAGAGGAAGAAAGGGACCAGAGTCAAGTCACTTTAGGTCATTCACCTAATCTCTGAATCTTTCAGTTTTTCAGTTTCATTTTCAGTTATTTTTGTTTGTCACACCTACTTTTAGTATACTCCTTACACCTTGTAAGTGCCCAATAAATATTATTTTTGTTTGACTTTCATTGATCTTATTCAAAGGTTGGCAACTATGGCCTCATAGGTCAAATCCATGCTGATTTTGTTTGTAAATAAAATCTGATTAGATGATAGCAACTGCTATTCATTTACATATTGCCTATAACTGCTTTTGCACTGCAATGGCAGAGTAGAGACAGAGTTGTCCACAAAACCTAAAATATTTACTATCTTATTCTTTACAGAAAAAAAAACTGCCAACCCTGATTTTATTCATTATTTGAGAATTGTTTTTCTAAAAGTTGCAGTATACACTAACATTTTAAATGAAAAAAAATCTATTTGTTTAAGAAAAGGCAGCTTATTTTACTCCTGAATAAAGTTATGAGGCTTCACTATACATCTTGCCCTAAACCATGAAAACCTGCTGGCACTTAGTGCCCAGATCTTGGTTTAAAATATTATTCTCCAATAAAGGGAATCAGAGCTCTTTGGAGAAATGGCTGATTCTAGGACTGAGGCAGGAAACACAGAAAATGAGCCTGGAGTATCTTGTGGTGTCATAAGTAAAGAAGTTCTCAAAAAAAATAAGTTTTTAACCACAAACATGTTATTTGTCAAAGAGACACAGGAGCTGACTGAACGAGCTCCCAATGGCCAAACCTGGAATAACTGGGGCAACAAAATAAATAAAGTAGTATTGATTTATGACCCAAAGCATAAAATAAACATCGATGAGTCCATATTGCTATCCATAAATGATTGTGATCAAAGTTTACATCAACGGTGATAGGTCATATTGATAGTATGTGCCCTTGATATGATGGAATGAGAATGGCACTTTGTGACTTTCCTCCCCCAAAATTCATAACCTAGTGTAATTGTAAGAAAAACATTATCCTAGCTGAGGAATATTCTACAAAATGCCTGACTAGTACTCCTCGAAATTGTCAAGGTCATCAAAAACAAGAGAAGTCAGAGAAACTACCACAACCAAGAGGGGATTAAGGGACATGGACAACTAAATGTTCTGTGGGATCCTGGATGGGATCCTAGAAGGGAAAACAAAAAGGACATCAGGAAAAAAAACTTAGAAAATCTGAATAAAGCATGGACTTCAGTTAATAATAATGTGTCAGTATTGGCTCATTAATTGTGATAAATGTACTCTACTAATGTAAGTTGTTAACAGTTGAGGAAATTAGATGTGGATTATATGAGAACTCTCTGCACTATCTTTGCAATTTTTTCATAAATTTAAAACTAATATGAAGTGCTTTTTTAAAATGAAACTTATTTGTTCCAACTGATTTTTTAAAAATAAATGTATAGAATCATTTGTTTCTTCCTCAACAATGACTTCCTTTGTATCTATTATCCTGGTAACCAAATACCTGAAGTTTACTCTCTGGCCTTTTCCAGCAATTTTTTTCCTCTCCCACTCCCTAGCTTACTATTGTATTTCATAAAAAGAATTTTATTTTTTCTCCATTGAGCCTTAACTTTTCTCTTCTCTCCTTTTTGTCAAAGTCCAAAAACCTCACAATTTGCTTTAGTATTTGTATGATTTCATTTTCAAAATCTGCCAGCAAGTACAGCTTTGCAAGGTCTTCATTTCTGTCTTTCAACATTAACTCTCAGGGGTTTCTCACAGACACTTATTCCTCCACTTCAGCTTCTGACTGATTTTCCAGTTTGTTCTCTCCTCTTGTAGTACAGAATCTCTATTATGACTCTATTTAAACACAATGAAGAATTGAGGTCCTTTATTTCTTCAAATTGCCATAAATAGAAAGGTCAGTTCTCAAGAATAAATATGGCTTGTGTAGTTAAGGATTTCACCTCCTGGGAAGAGCAGCTGATAAAAACCATCTTCTGGTGAGAATGGCAGTAAGGGAAGACCTGGCATTTGTCTTCTCTTAATCATTAAATCCTTGACATTTAGTATGTTTTTTGGAACTTCTGTGGGATGAGTTACCCTCCAAAGTTACCCTCAATTATTTGCTAACTTTAGCGAAGAAAGACCATTAAGTTCATACTACAAATTGTCAGTGCAAAGTTGTAGTTCAGGAATCCCCTCCCCCAATTGTACATCTATGAAGGAGAAATTTCACATATATGTTGTGTAAATATTCATGAAAGTAAGGGAAGTAGCTCATAGCTACCGGCAACTTTTAATATAATATGAATTGAGGGCACATCAAATCCTATTGCTCTTCAAAATCTCCCAACAAGCCAGAGATCATACTGCCTCCTGAAATCTTTAACTAATTCTTCATTGGTTAAAATGACTTTCCTAACCCACGGTACTAGAGCTTTTTTAATATCAAAGGTCTCTTTATATATCATACATTTTTCTGAAATACACATGCACATCAAGTTTCTTTTCTTGTAATTTTAGTCATGGAATTTAGTGTGCTGATACTTATTTAAAGCTAAACAGACGCTCTAATGAATAGGAAAAATATATCCTTGGTTATAATTGTTTAGTAGACAAAAAATCTTATAAAATTATGGGAAAAAATTATAAGAGGTCTTCATGGTTGACAGGTTGGTAAACACTGAGATTTAATCCATAAAGATGGAATTCGGCCTTCAGGAAGCTCCTAGCAAAATTTGCAGAATTTTGGGGAACCTGAAGGAGAGCCTTTCAACTCTTTTTTAAGCTTCTTCCATGAGCACCAGTTGAGTACACTGATGAGTTAGTACCTCTAGCAAGGACAGAGGGAAAATGGGATCCATAACAGATAGTTTTCTAGTGCAAACCAAACATCAGGAAAGCCAATATAGTGGTTCATGCAAGCAGATGGAAAGGAAACGCGGAGGAATGAGATCCCAGGTGGCCACGGTGAGGGCAACATGAGGCAGAATTAGGGCAGTGGGATTCCTAGCACAAATATCTGGAATAGAGGGTTAAAAGAAGGTAGAGGATATGGTTTGGCTATGTGTTCCCACCCAAATCTCATCTTGAATTGCAATCCCTAGAAGTCAGAGAAGGGACCTGGTGAAAGGTGACTTGATCATGGAGGGGGTCTCCCCATGCTGTTCTTGTGACAATGAGGGAGTTCTCACAAGATCTGATGGTTTTAAAAGTGGCAGTTTTCCTTCTCGCTTTCCTGCCACCATTGTAAGAAATGCCTTCCTTCCCCTTCCACCGTGATTGTGTTAATCTCTCACAAAATCACCTGTCTACCTCTAGTGATTTTTTTAACTTTACTTGGGAACCCTTCATTGCTGTAAGATGACAAGTTATATCATCAAAGTTCAAGCTACAGTAAAGGTGTGTAATGTAAAGGGCCTCTGTAAGCAAACTGAAGTCAGGAACCAGGCCTCGTTCACTGTTGTTATCCCCCAGTAGCTAGCAAGTGCTAGACACGTAGTAGGAACTCAATGGGTATGACTGGAGTGAAGAGAGGGGGAGCAAAGACGCAATGTAGGAAAAACAAAACGGGCATTTGTTGAGGATCTGTTTTATGTCAAGCACGAAGCACCTGATAACCCATAGATTAGTTCATTTAATCCTTTCAACAGTCTACAGAATAAATATTGTTATCTCCACTTTGTAGAAGAATAAATAAATAATATTAAATGATTTTTCCAAAACTCATACAATTTATGACCATGAAAGTCAGGATATCTGTTTTATATATTGGAGCTCCAGAATATTTCATTTGAAAAATGTTTCTGCTGATTTTATACAGTTTACAAACCAGAATCTATTTATAAAATCTTCGAGTAAAAAGGAAAGAATACTAAAATGTTACTAAACTGATTTCTAATCAACAAAACTTTAAAAAAAAACCTTAATTAAAAATTAAGCCAACTAATAAAGTATTCTATGTAGCCATTCTAAGAATTTTGAAAATAAAATTTCCACTTGACATTCACTTTTCTAGAATTGCCTTAGGGTTTAAAATACATGCATTATATTTATCATACACACACACGTTATTTGAAGGTGAAACATACAATGAAAGAAAGAACGTTTGTTTAATATGTGTTTAACAACTTCTGCAAGGCCTAAGAAAAGCATTTAATTGGACATCTAGGAATATTTTTATAGCACTTCAAATCATTTTATAGTCATAATGCCCAAGATATTCTTCCTTATTTAAAATTTTAAAATTGTCCCCATGTAGATAAAACCAAGTTTTTATTTTCAAGTTTCACCTAAAAATATCATTACACAAAAAGCAAAATGATGCTTTATTTTATGGCTAACAGGCTTATCTTTAAAAAACCAGTGAACACAAATGTTATTTTGCCATTTTTGCTTCAATTGCTTGCAAACTAGAGTTTGGGGGAAAAGACTTCAGCAACTACTATTCAATATATCTTTAAATCAAAAACAGGAGGTTGGCCCTCAACACCACTTTGGTTACTCTTCCTAAAATGGCTGTCTAGGTGGAAGATTTCCAGAAAGCTAAACAAATTTCTAACAGAAAAACCAAGTCTTATAGGAACAGGACTGCTGAAACAATGACAGCTCAAAACTGCAGCAGGAGGTTGGCCTCTACAGCCCTCCCACACCTTCCCTTTTCCACTCCTTCTGTTGAGTTGCTCCTTCAGAGGCCCCATCCTCTCAGCGATTTCCCGGTTCCCACAGCCTGCTCCAGGCCTGGTTAGCCCGTGCTCTGCCTCTCCCTCTCCCCTCTTATCACAGCTTACCTGCCAAAGCTCTGACAGTTTAGAGACGGGCCTCTGCTAGGAGGCCAGACAGAAGAGGACTAATTCATGCCAAGACAATTGGCCAATGAAAGCTTAATGTGATTTTGCTCCAAAATAGCACATTTTTATTACAAGAGGCTTCAATATATTAGTTCAAAAGAATGATGAACGGCATGCATTTCTGGCACTGCAGCAGTCAAAAGGCAGTTCTTTCAAAGTAAGAATAAATATGGACCCCTCACACCATGAACTTTAATATGCAAAAATGGGCTTAGTGCTATCGTTTATCAACAATATTTAGAATACAATGTTTCTTAAATTATATTCAGTAAAATACCAGTGTTTTGTGAACAGATATTTCACAAAAAAGTGTTCTGTGGTCAAATAAGGTAGGGAAACAACTTCCTGCAGCTGTATCTACTCAGAGATTCCTAGCATACATTAGTAGTTTTAAGGCTGTGTAAAGTGTGGCATCTGCTGCTATTTAGCTAGTATTTTATTCATTCATACAATAAACATTTGAGTGCCTGTGAAATGTCAGGCACTGTTCCAGGCTCTTAGTGGTCAAACAACATCCCTGCTTTCAAAAGACTTACACTCCAGGCAGGCTAGGAAGAAGTAACAAACAAATGGACAAGATAATTACTGATAAAGACACAGCCTCCAAAAGTAAAATAAGATAAAACAAGGAAATGTGATACAGCATGTAAGGGTAGGTGGTCTGAGGAGGTGACTACAAAACAGAGCTCTGAAGGGAGAGCTCTCTGGGCAGGGAGACGCCAGGCAAAGGCACTACGCCTGAAGTGAGACTGTCATATTAAGGACAGAACTAAGGCCTTAGAGCCCGAGTGGAGTGAATGGAGCAGAATGGAACGTGAGAGATCAGAGATAGGCAGGGAAGGAGGAGGAATTTGGATTTAAGTGCAAAATCAGGGAGCAATTGATGCAGGGGAGTTAAGTAATGGGATTTAGCTGTTCCAAGATCAGTCTGAATCTGCTCTACAGAGCACAAAGCACTGGAGCTGGCAGGTAGGTTTCTTGGTAGCGTAGAATACACTGTAATAAGAAGGGATAGCTGAGAAGATGTGGATGTGCAGAGGGCAAAACTTGGAAGCAGAGAGAGAAGACTTACTGGTGAAATGGATACTGTGAGCCAAAGGCAAAAGGGAATTAAAAGATTCCTAGGTTTTTTGGCTTGAGCAGCCCAAAGCAAATCCATCCAGTGATTGCAATGATAGATATTGACTAAGTGTATTTGACCGCAGAATCCTTTCTCCTGCTATGCTTCCTAGCAAGCCATAAAATACCAGTGTCTGTGAAGCACAGAATGGGAATGCTGTTTCAGAGGTCTGAGTAGATACTACTTCATCCTGTCCTACTTCTGAGAGCCTTAACTCATCCTTATTCCCTAAGTAAAACTGCAAATCAAAATGTGGTATTGTCTGCGTAGATTTTAAATGTCTTGTGATAGACTATGTATTACTACAAACAAGAAAACTAAATGGGCGGTTTTTCAAAAGTCAACTAGTCTCAAATTTGATAATATTTTAATATGACTTATTTTCACTATCACAATAATTCTAATGAGATAATCCTACCGGCTAGATTAACTCATTGCTAAATAATAATAATGACTGCCATTTATTCAGCCCTTGCTATTTTTCCTGTACCATCCTAAAAGCTTTATGTGGATCAGAGCACATGATCAGTATTTCAGTCTTGGGAAGCAACTGTCGTTGTATTAATTTTACAGAGGGGGAAGCAGTCCAAAATCACACAAGCAGGAGGGACAAGTGTGAATCTATATTTAATCCTGGGTTAGTTTCCTCCAAAAATTTGGTTTTCAGGGCTCCAGAGTTCAAAGCAGACTTTACAATAAAGCAAACAGTAAAGGTAAGTGAGAGAGAAAGGCAAAACAACAATTTTACTTGTCTATTAAAAGATAACAATAAAATGTTTCAAATGTGATTTTCCTGTAAATTTAGTCTAACTACTGGAAAGAACTGCTTGAGACAGTGTACAGAGGCGACACGACAAAGAAACTTCCAGTACTTGATAGGACTATGAACTGGCATATTCCAGACAGGGCCAAAGCAGGCCACTACTTTAAACAGAATTGTCTGCCAAGGGACCCTATGAAAAAAATGCCCTTCCACCTATACTCAGTCTTCTGGCAATAAATTGTGGTTCTTCACCATCCTCCTCATTCCTGAGCATCTTGCATATCGATAATTATAATGGTTGTGTCTACCCCAACCGCGTTCACAGTAAGAGGAGAGAGTGTGGTCTAGAATTACTAAGAGGACTCATTATTTTCCTGTGGGTGAAGGGGATTTGTTGTAAATAAGAAATGGAAGTAGGCCCCATACAATCAGGCTCCAAATCTAAATTAAAAGTTATATCAGCATCTCTTATAGCTTCAGCTGCATTTTCAGGATAAAAGTAAGAGGAAATAGAAGGACGAAAGAGTACAAGAACTTCTGCTTCTTTGCTGCACTGTGAGGGCTTTTGGAGGAGGAGTTGATTTTGCTTTTGTTTTTAGCAACTAGAGCAAGTAGCACTGAAGATAGCTGTAAAATTATACAATTTACATAGAGTCTTAACTTTGGATGCCTTCGTGAACCCCGTTAATGGAAGAGCAGTCCTATCTTTTCTGAGTGAATCTTTATTAGGGTTAATCCAATTAAACCAATATCTATTTAACGATTACTCTGCATCAGGCTTCACTAGACACAGTGGATATCATGGTCCCTGTCTGCTGCTCTCGCTCACTCTGTTCTCTCTCTCTCTCTCTCTGCTTATACTACGTGGATAATCATGTCTAACCTTCCTCTATTTATGTCTGACTCATTCTATAAAATTACTTTAAAATTTAATCTTTTTCTCCCACATACTTAAGCCACTTAACATCATCTAATTTGCACACTTAATGAGATGTTCCCTAGTCCACTATCCAAATTGAACTATGTAATAAGCCTGAGACCGTGTGAGCTATGCAATGTAACCTGCCATCCAGGAGGCGTTCAAAGCATAACTACGTGCTCTAATCCACAGAGATCTGATTTCCAACAAATAGTTGTTGTAATTCAAATCGCTCCTATTTTCAGTGAAACTCAGCAAAACATTTGTAATGCTCCCCTACATCTCTCTGTGTGTCTACTGAGGAAATTGTCCCTGGATAATTCACTTGGAGTGGGGTCAGAGGCTCAGCTGGCCCTTGAGTCACCAAACCTGAGGGAAGCTGCCCAAAAGACCTGCATTGTAAGAGAAAAGAAAAGAAAGACCCCAAGACAAGAAAAATATCGAGAGCACACATTTATAGCCATGAGCATTTAAAGAGGTATAGGCCATTTTGGGAGGTACACAGACATGTGAACTTGACACACAGTTGAATATGCAGTCCTAGATCAGCCAGCAATTTGTTTTCTGAGCCTTAATATTATAAGCCTTTATCACTTGCTTTGAATATGCATTATCCAGATATGCACATTAGAACTTGTCTATTACCCAAGAGCATTAAATAAAGCATTCCTTCTGAAAATCTTAATTTTAATTAAAATTAGACATACAGCCATACAGGTCTCAAGTGTATTTATTTAAGCTATGTATGCTCTTTTCCTATCAGATACTAACCTACAGTCTTGGGAAAACCTGGTAAGGCTAAAGGTCTTTTGTTTTGTTACATTTTGTTTTGCATTTTCTTTTAGGCTTGGATGCTCAAGTGTTTATCTTAGCTATTAGCCAAAAAGCTCTAGGATTATATATGAAAATTATTCAAAATTAAATAAGCATTATAAGTGCTATACTGAATTCCTAGGAATAAAATCTAGCAAAATGTACCAGCATAACAAAAGTTTTCGATGTTATTAAAATCATAAAGGGAAAAGGGAGAATCCTGCCAGCAATTTAAAAACTGGTGACATTTTTACCAATATTATAGTAGTGTCATCACCTTAATAGCTACTGTTAAACAAGTGCTTTACCCTGAGCACAGAGCTTTGTGCTTGTGTATACTATCTTGCCCGTTTTTCCCAGTAAATCTATGAAGCAGGTATTACTCTCCCAACTCCACAAAAGATAAGGACTAAAGCTTAGGGAGAATAAGCAAATTGCCCAAGGTAACACAACGTAGGTAACAGAGCAGAGACAAACCCCAGTCTGTATCCAATGCATGTAATAATGAAACACCACACATAAACACACACACACACACACACACACACAAACACACACACACACACACAGAGAGAGAGAGAGAGAGAGAACACACTGGGTGAGGGGAACACGTGATTAAATTGTCATAAGCACTTGAGTTAAGTAAAGCAGCAAAGCAGCTCATAACTACTCTTTCCTTTAGGAGCTTGTAATTTAAAGCAGATCACCTCCCAGACTACGGGTGAATTTCTAGCCCCAGGTTAAGCCAGAGAAATAGGCACCTGGGCCCTTGGACTTATCACTACTCTCCTTGTAGATGTTTATTTTCAGAACTTCACTTTGGCATTATTAACTTGGCTGGTGGCCTAATAAGCCTCCATCTGCAAATTTCTACTGTGTTTATTATGAATGTGTAGTGGTGTTGAGAATATGGGTCATTATTTCACATGGTTGTCCTGTAGGAAAACGCCGAGCAAAAATTTTTCTCAGGTTTTAATACCAAATCTGTTGCTGTGGATATTGTGAGCCTTGTAACTGATTCTATTTCCCTTCATGCTTAGACAGCTAGGAAGCTTAAGATCAAGCCAAACAGCTGACTATGAAATGTTCTGCAGAAGAGGTGGACGAAATGGCTATATAGGAATAGCTCTAGTCTGCAACTCCCAGCGAGACCAATGCAGAAGGTGGGTGATTTCTGCATTTCTAACTGAGGTGCCCTGTTCATCTCACTGGAACTGGTTAGGCCATGGGTGCAGTCAACCAAGGGCTAGCAGAAACATGGTGGGGCATTGACTCACCCAGGAAGTACAAGGAGTGGGGGGGCCTCCCTTTCCTAGCCAAGGGAAGCCATGAGGGACTGTGCTATCTGGCCAAGATACTATTGCAATTACTATTGCAATCTGGGAGACCAGGCAATTCCCTCATGTGCTTACACCACCCACCACCGAGGCCCTGGGTTTCCAGCACAAAACTGAGCAGCTGCTTAGGCAGACACCAAGCTAGCTACAGGAGTTTTTGTTTTCTTTTTTGTACCCGAGTTGCACCTGGAACCCCAGCAAGACAGAACCATTCACCCCCATGGAAAGGAGGCTGAAGCCAGAGAGTCAAGTGATCTTGCTCAGTGGTTCCCATTTCCCACAGAGCCCAGCAAGCTAAGAACCACTGGCTTGAAATTCTCACTGCCAGCACAGCAGTCTGAAGTTGATCTGGGATTATCAAGCTTGGTGTGGGAAGGGGCGTCCGCCATTACTGAAGCTTGAGTAGGCAGTTTTCCCTGGAAAGCACTAAGGAGGCCTGGAAGATTGGACTGAGTGGAACTCAACATAGCATGGCAAAGTGGCTCTGGTTAGACTGCCTCTCTAGATGCCTCCTCTCTGGGCAGGACATCTCTGAAAGAAAGTCAGCAGCCCCAGTGAGGGGCTTAGAGATAAAACTCCCATCTCCCTGGGAAAGATCACCTGGGGGAAGGCACAGCTTCAGCAGACTTAAATGTCCCTCCCTGCCGGCTCTGAAGAGAGCAGCAGATCCTGACAAGGAGTGTTGTCCCAGCACAGTGCTCAAGCTCTGCTATGAGACAGACTGACTCAAGTGAGTTTCTGACTCTCGTGCCTCCTGACTAGGAGACACCTCCCAGCAGGGGTTGACAGACACCTCCCAGCAGGGGTTGACAAACAAAAACCTCATACAGGAGAGCTCCAGCTGGCATCAGACCAGTGCCCCTCTGGAATGAAACTTCCTGAGGAAAGAGCAGGCAGAGATTTTTGCTGTTCTGCAGCCCCTGGTAGTCATACTGAAGCAAATAGGATCTGGAGTTGACCTCCAGCTAACTACAGCAGACCTACAGAGGAGGGTCCTAAATGTTAGAAGAAAAACTAACAAACAGAAAGCAATAGCATTAACATCAACAAAAAGGACCCCCAAACAAAACCCCATCCAAAGAAAATCCACTATAATGAGGGAAAAACAGTGCAAAATTACTGAAAATTCCAAAAACCAGAATGCCTCTTCTCCTCCAAATGATCCCAGCTCCTCTCCATAAAGGGCACAAAACTGGACAGAGAATGAGTTTGACAAATTGACAGAAGTAGGCTTCAGAGGGTGGGTAATAACAAACTCTTCTGAGCTAAAAGCACATGTTCTAACCCAATGCAAGGAAGCTAAGAAACTTGACAAAAGGTTACAGGAACTGTGAACTAGAATAACCAGTTTGGAGAAGAACGTAAATGACCTGATGGAGCTGAAAAACACAGCACAAGAACTTCATGAAGCATACACAAGTATTAATAGCTGAATCAATAAAGTGGAAGAAAGAATATCAGGAATTGGAGATCAACTTACCGAAATATGGTGTAAAGACAATATTAGAGAAAAAAAGAATGAAAAGGAACAAACAAAGCCTCCAAGAAATATGGAACTATGTGAAAAGACCAAATCTACATTTGACTGCGGTCCCTGAAAATGATGGAGAGAATGGAACCAAGTTGGCAGACACATTTAAGATATTATTTAGGAGAACTTCCCCAACCTAGAAGGACAGGCCAACATTCAAATTCAGGAAATACAGAGAACACCACTAAGATACTGCTCAAGAAGAGCAACCCGAAGACACATAATCTTCAGATTCCCCCGAAACTGAAATGAAGGAAAAAATGTTAAGGGCAGCCAGAAAGAAAGGTCCGGTTACCTATAAAGAGAAGCCCATCAAACTAACAGTGGATCTCTCTGCAGAAACCCTACAAACCAGAATAGAGTTGGAGCTAATATTCAATATTCTTTAAGAATTTTTAACTTAGAATTTTATATCCAGCCTAACTAAGCTTCATAAGTGCAAGAGAAATAAAATCTTTTACAGACAAAAAAATGCTGAGGGATTTTGTCCACACCAGGCCTGCCTTACAAGAACTCCTGAAGGAAGTACTAAATATGGAAAGGAAAAAACAATACCAGCCACTGCAAAAACATACCAAAATATAAAGACCAATGACACTATGAAGAAACTGCATCAACTAATGTGCAAAATAACCAGCTAGCATTGTGATGACAGGAACAAATTCACACATAACAATATTAACCTTAAATGTAAATGGGCTAAATACACCAATTAAAAAGACACAGACTGGCAAATTAGATAAAGAGTCAAGACCCATTGGTGTGCAGTATTCAGGAGACCCATCTCACATGCAAAGACACACAAGGCTCAAAATTAAAAAATGGAGGAATATTTACTAAGCAAATAGAAAGCAAAAAGAAAAGCAGGGGTTACAATCCTAGTCTCTGATAAACAGACGTTAAACCAACGAAGACCAAAAAAGACAAAGAAGGGCATTACATAATGGTAAGGGTATCAAGGCAAGAAGAAGAGCTATCTTAATATATATGCACCCAATACAGGAGCACCGAGATTCATAAAACAAGTTCTTACAGAACGAAAAAGAAACTTAGACTCCCACGCAATAATAGTGGGAGACTTTTCACACTCCACTCTCAACATTAGACAAATCAAAAACACAGAAAATTGACAAGGATATTCAGGACTTGAACTCAGCTCTGTACTAAGTGGACCTAATAGACAACTGCAGAACTTTCCACCCCCAAATCAACAGAATATACATTCTTTTCAGTACCACATAGCACTTATTCTAAAGTTGACCACATAATTGGAAGTAAAACATTCCTCAGCAAATGCAAAAGAATGGAAACCATAACCGTCTCTCAGACCACAGAGCAATCAAATTAGAACTCAGTATCAAAAAAACTCACTTAAAACTGCAAAACTACATGGAAACTAAACAGCCTGCTCCTGAATGACTACTGGGTAAATAATGAAATTAAGGCAGAAATAAATAAGTTCTTCGAAGCCAATGAGAACAAAGACACAATGTACCAGAATCTCTGGGACACAACTAAATCAGTGTTTAGAGAGAAATTTATAGCACTAAATGCCCACATCAGAAAGTGGGAAAGATCTAAAATCAACACCCTAACATCATAATTAAAAGAACTGCAGAAGCAAGAGCAAACAAATTCAAAAGCCAGCAGAAGACAGGAAATAACTAAGATCTGAGCAGAACTGAAGGAGGTAGAGACACAAGAAACTCTTCAAAAAAAAGCAGTGAATCCTGGAGCTGGTTTTTTGAAAAGATTAACAAAGTAGATAGACTGCTAGCCAGACTAATAAAGAAGAAAAGAGACAAGAATCAAATAGACATAATAAAAAATGATAAAGGGGATATCACCACTGATCCCACAGAAAAGCAAACTACCATCAGAGAATACTATAAACACCTCTACACAAATGATCTAGAAAATCCAGAAGAAATGAATAAATTCATGGAAATATACACCCTCCCAAGACTAAACCAGGAAGAAGTCAAATCCCTGAATAGGCCAATAATAGGTTCTGAAATTGAGGCAGTAATTAATAGCCTACCAACCAAAAAAAGCTCAGGACCAAAAGGATTCACAGCCGAATTCTTCCAGAGGTACAAAGAGGAGCTGATACCATTTTTTTCTGAAAATATTTCAAACAATAGAAAAAGAAGGATTCCTCCCTAACTCCTTTTATGAAGCCAGCATCATCTTGTTTCCAAAACCTGGGAGAGACACACGAAAAAAGAAAATTTCGGGGCAGAATCCCTGATAAACATCAATGCAAAAATCCTCAATAAAATACTGGTAAAAGGAATCCAGCAGCACATGAAAAAGCTTATCTACCATGATCAAGTCGGCTTCATCCCTGGGATGCAAGACTGGTTCAGCATATGCAAATCAATAAACATAATCTACCACACAAACAGAACCAATGACAAAAACCACATGATTATCTCAATAGATGCAGAAAAGGCCTTCAGTAAAATTCAACACCCCTTCATGCTAAAAACTCTCAATAAACAAGATATTGATGGATCATATCTCAAATTAATAAAGCTATTTATGACAAACATATAGCCAATATCATACTGAATAGGAAAAAGCTGAAAGTATTCATTTTGAAAACTGGCACAAGAAAAGGATGCCCTCTCTCACCATTCCTATTCAACATAGTATTGGAAGCTCTGGCCAGGGCAATCAGGCAAGAGAAAGAAATAAAGGGGAAGAGAGGAAGTCAAATTGTCTCTCTTTGCAGATGACATTATTGTATATTTAGAAAACCTCATTGTCTCACCCCAAAAACTTTTTAAGCTGATAAACAACTTCAGCAAAGTCTTTGGATAGAAAATCAATGTGCAAAAATCACAAGCCTTCCTATACACCAATAATAGAAAAGCAGAGAGCCAAATCATGTGTGAAATCCCATTCACAGTTGCTAAAAAGAGAATTAAATACCTAGGAATACAACTTACAAGGGATGTGAAGGACTTCTTCAAGGAAAACTACAAACCACTGCTCAAGGAAATAAAAGAGGACACAAACAAATGGAAAAAACATTCCATGCTCATAGAAAGGAAGAATAAATATCATGAAAATGGCCATATTGCCCAAAGTTATTTATAGATTCAAAGCTATTCCCATCAAGCTACCATTGACTTTCTTCACAGAATTAGAAAAAAATCTACTTTAATTGTTATATGAACCAAAAAAGAGTCCATATAGCCAAGACAATCCTAAGCAAGAAGAATAAAGCTGGAAGCATCATACTACCTGACTTCCAACTATACTACAAGGTCACGTTAACCAAAACAGCATGGTACTGGTACCAAAACAGATATATAGACCAATGGGACAGAACAGAAGCCTGAAACATAATACCATACATCTACAACCATCTGATCTTTGACAAAGCTGACAAAAACAAGCAATAGGGAAAGGATCCCCTATTTAATAAATTGTGTTGGGAAAACTGGCTAGCCATATGCAGAAAACTAAAACTAGCCCCCTTCCTTACATCTTATGCAAAAATTAACTCATGATGGATTAAAGACTTAAATGAAAAACCTAAAACCATAAAAACTCTAGAAGAAAACCTAGGCAATATCATTCAGTATGGGCATGGGCAAAAACTTCATTACTAAAACACCAAAAACTGCAACAGAAACCAAAATTGACAAATGAGATCTAATTAAACTAAAAAGCTTATGCACAGCGAAAGAAATTATCATCAGAGTGAACAGGCAACCTACAAAATGGGAGAACATTTTTGCAATCTATTCGTCTGACAAAGGGCTGATATCCAGAATTTACAAGGAACTTAAACAAATTTACAAGAGAAAAACAACTCCATCAAAAAGTGGGTGAAGGATATGAACAGACACTTCTCAAAAGAAGACATTTATATGGCCAAGAAACATATGAAAAGAAGCTCATCAACACTGGTCATTAGAGAAATGCAAATCAAAACCACAGTGAGATACCATCTCATACCAGTTAGAATGGCAATCATTAAAAATCTGGAAACAACAGATGCTGGAGAGGATATGGAGAAATAGGAATGCTTTTACACTGTTGGTGGGAGTGTAAATTAGTTCACCATTGTGGAAGACAGTGTGGCGATTCCTCAAGGATCTTGTACCAGATATACCATTGACCCAGCAATTCCATTACTGGGTATATATCCAAAGGATCATAAATCATTCTACTATAAAGACACATGCACATGTATGTTTATTGCAGCACTATTTACAATAGCAAAGACTGAGAACCAACCCAAATGCCCATCAATGATAGACTGAATAAAGAAAATGTGGCATATATACACCATGGAATGCTATGCAGCCATAAAAAAGAATGAGTTCATGTCCTTTGCAGGGACATGGATGAAGTTGGAAGCCATCATTCTCAGGAAGCTAACACAGGAACAGAAAACCAAACACCACATGTTCTCACTCATAAGTGGGAGTTGAACAACGGGAAAACATGAACACTGGAAAGGGAACGTCACACACCAGGGCCTGTCAGTGGGTGGGGAGCAAGGGGAGGGGAGAGCATCAGGATGAACACTTAACGCATCCAAGGCTTAAAACATAGATGACAAGTTGATAGGTGCAGCAAACCATCATGGCACGTGTATATCTATGTGACAAACCTGCACATTCTGTACATGTATCCCAGAACTTAAAGTAAAATAAATTTTTAAAAAAGAAAAGTTCTGCAGAACATTAAACTAATAGAATGATTAGTCTCAGGTACTAATATTTTCTCCAGGCTTAATTTCCCCCACTCTAACCTTTTTCTCCTTTTCCTCATTACTTTAAATTTTTCTCTCCATGGGATTTTATTGTAAGCACTTAATGTAATGCTTTTAAAACCTTATTGGGAATAGAGGCATTGATACATTCATCTATTTAGGTGTGTAACAGAATCTCTATATTTGCAACTGAAACAGATAAATAGTCCCCATTTGACTGAGAGCTCCTCAGGGGGCAGGAAAGGCGCCTTACTCATCTTTGTATCCTCAGTACCTACACTCTGCTAGGCAGATAGTCAGCACTTAATAAACACTTACAGAATTGAATTGAATTGAATTTTGAAATATCCCCAGGAAATCTTTGAGAGAGTCTGAAAAACTATTTAGAACTTTGAACTGCTGTCTTAGCACTTTGGTCTCCATTAGATAAGGGAACTTACTGTTTGTATTCTGACTCTTATCATAAGTGGGAGTTGTAATAGAGTAGGTATCTTAAAATGTCAGTGTCCCTAACAGAGTGTACATAACAGAGTGCCCCTAACACTGTGCCTCTGACACACCATCCCCTCACAGAGTACCCTACATATTATGGGGGCTTAATACAGGCTTGCTGAATAAATATTGAAAACTGAAGATCATGTGATCTTTTGGGTATAGATGAAGGAAAATGCTTTTTTCTCACTCCCCCTCTTTGATTCTCCCCAGTAATCTCTGTTGAGGTGATGGAGCATTGCATGGGGCTAAAAACTAAGATATTGGGCTCAGATACACTCGGGTTCAAATCCTAGCGATGCTACTAACCAGCTTTGCAACCTTATGTCTCAAGTAAGCAAGTTATTAACCCCCTCTAAGCTTCCATTTGATCACCTTTAAATGGTATAATTGTAATACTTACTCATGGTATTATTGTAAGGATTTAATGATTCGATGTGCTTGGTAAACAATGGCTTGTTCACTGAGAATGCTTAAGTACATGGGGGCTGTCTTGCCCACCTTTTCATAATCATTCTAACGTTGAACATCAAATATCAACCTACCCTTAGGGAACTGAATTGAGGGTAGCACGCTTGTAACCAAAACACTCTCTGTTTCAGTCTTAACATTATCTCAGACTTGCTCAGTCCACCCTCCTTCCCCAAATCCAGGGCCATCTATCAGCCTCCTCCCTGCTATGGAGAATTGCTGTAGGGAAGGACCAGAAAGGAACAGGGCTCATTAATAGATAACTTCAAATCCTCTTACCATACTAGGAATAATTGAAAAATGACAGGGCTTCTCGACTATTTCAAAGAGGTATTGAGAAGTGAGATTTGAATTTAAAGCGAGAGTCATTAACAAGATTGAAATATTTGGGAACCTCATGGCTGATTTCTGAGGATTAGAGTTAGAAAAACAAACACTCTTCTAAGTGAAGCATGGACCAAATTTATGAGTTAGAATAATTCTTTGCTTTGGAAGATAAATCTCTTCAAAGAGATGACAATATAAAAATATGTTTGCATTTAATTTAGTGTTTATGAAAGATATTGTATACTTACTACATGGAACTCAAGTCTACAGGCCTATGAGTTGGTGATTAATCTAATCTCCTACTGAAGCCTTGTCCTTAAGTCACAACAAATACATCTGGGTCCAACAAATACATCATGCCCTATCTGTATGCAGAAGAAACAGAGTGACATTCGCATCAGGTCTACACAAAGACCAACTTTGCATTTAGAGATAGGGTGAGAGGATCACTGAATGCACAATTACCCCATAGGCTAGGAGCCTTTTGAGTACAAAATTTCACTTTCCTCAGAACTTCGACTTCAAGGTTATGAGCACCATTGCTGGGAGGTGCTCTGCAGCTACCCACACCAGGACACAAAGAACCCACATTCAGACTCTTCTAGAAGTCTATCTTGTTTTTAGGAAGACAAATTAAGTGTTCTGTATATCTGTCACTGCACCTCATATTCCCAAATAGAGGCCCATTCTCTGGGCTCAAAAACAACACAAACGTTGTTTTCCACCTTATAATTATAAATGAGCAAACCAAGTGACTACACCAGTTGCACCACACCCTGTACCGATGAGGAATTGCAACATGAAATATGAGGGCCTCTCCTTGAGCTGGCCACTCTTCTCCTGAATAGTGAGTTTTTCAGGACACTAGTCCTTCCTTATGCATGGTTTTGCTTTCCAAGGTTCTAGTTACCCTCAGTCAATTGAGGTGCAAAAACAGGTAAATATGATACAATCAGGTATTTTAGAGAGAGAGAGAGAGACCACATTAACATAATTTTATTACAGTATGTTGTTATGAGTTCTATTTTGTAATAAGTTGTTGCTGTTCATCTTTTAC
This sequence comes from Ateles fusciceps, assembly GCA_036589455.1. Classification (NCBI taxonomy): domain Eukaryota; kingdom Metazoa; phylum Chordata; class Mammalia; order Primates; family Atelidae; genus Ateles; species Ateles fusciceps. The sequence goes on from JAZHEH010000904.1 coordinate 2,514,324, forward strand.
TGTGCCTAATTTAAAAATTAAACTTTATCATAGGGATGTATGTGTAGGAGAAAACAGAGTATACGTAGGATTCAGTACTACCAAGGTCCCAAGCATCCCCTAGGGATCTTGGAATGTGTCTTCCCCAAATAAGTGGGCACTACTCTACTAACAGGCAGCTTGTAATTGGAAATTTATCCTTGTATTCTCATGTATTGCACAGTGGCAAAAAGATAGGCTTAAACACTGACTGTCTGCTTGGAATCACTGTGTGACCCTGGGCAAGTCACTTTCTCTCCATACCTCAGTTTATTTATCTGTAGTGAGGGGATAATAATAGAAATTACTTCAGAGGATTGTTGTGGTGGAAAAAATGGATTAAATAATATTACTCTACTCAGAATGCCATAGCGAAACACCATAGACTGGGTGGTTTAAACAACAGAAATTTATTTTCTCACAGTTAGGAGATTAGAGTCCAAGGTTAAAGTTCTGGCAAGGTTTGGTTTCTGGTAAGGGCTGTCTTTCTGCCTTGCAGAAAGCCACCTTCTCACTGTGTCTTCACATTATGGAGACAGAGTGATCTCTCTCTCCCTCTTGTTATAAAGCCACTAATCTCAGCAGAGGGGCCACACCCTCATGATGTCATCTAACCCTAATTACCTCCCGAAGACCACAATCTCCAAATATATTCACATTGAAGTTAAGCCTTCAACATATGAATTTTGAGGCAGGAAGACAATCAAGTCCATAGCAATGCGTATAAAGGGTTTAGACCAGTGCCTAACATGTATCAAGTACTAAGCAAGTGTTAATTACTATTATTTTCGTGCCAGGCACTTCATACATGGTCTCACTTAGAAATTACACCAGTGCAGACATAGGCATATCCTTTTCAGCTGAGGCAACTGGGCTCAGAGAATTACCTGCCCTGACTTTGGGGTTGCAAAACTGACTTGACCCTAATGTCACACAAAAGGCAATGTACTTTCTGCTTTACCACACTACATCCTTTAAAAAAAAATTTTAAGGTATAACTATAAATTTTCTCTATTATTTTAGTTCTTAAAATATCCACATTTTAAAATATTTTTATAGAAGCATAACATCTAGCCCCACAAATACCCTTCTTTTTGTGGAAGAAAGTTTTCATGGCTTAAAACAAAAAAGGTCAATTTTTCACTCGGACTATACGTCCAGCACAGATAGACAGAGAAACTGCTTATCATCATCACCGAGGAACTCAGGCTGACAAAGAAGCCACCATCTCTAACACTGCAGGTCACTTTGCAGAGGATGAAAGGAATTCCAGTGGTCTCACATCAACAGCTAAATATGGCATGCATCACTTTTCACAACTCATTAGCCAGAACCCACCCAACCACAATGTAGCCAAGAAGCACAACTCTATCACAGGCCTGGGGGGGAAGAAAACCAGAAATCTTTAAAGCCTTCCAAAAAATAATATCTGACAGTCAACTCTAGAAGCATAGCTATTCCAACACTGAAATGGGAGTAAGGACATATCTATAATAAACACAGAAAAAAATCATCTTAGTTCCAGATAATTGGGTGTTTTTTGTCTTCTCTCTTGACTAGTAGCCACAAGCAGTGGAACTTCTCATTTCATTTTTAGCCAATCTGTCAACTGAGCAAAGAGAAATAACTAACCTTATGAGTGTGGGACAGAAGGCTAGAGGGTGGGTAGGAGTTTAATTTCCTATGTTCGAGGCATGATATGAAAAATTCTCTAAACCCAGGTCCCAAATTATATCCAGGATTTTCAGATGCTCACAAGAGAAGTAACTAAGGACGTACGTAACTGAGGAGTCTCCATTGAGGAGACTAAGAAGCCTTAAGAGGTAACTAAAGAGTCTCCATTGATAAAACAAAGATGCTACACATCAGCCAAGATTTATCCAGCAATAAGCAGCACAAAAATGACGAAGTAACACAAAAATAAAGTGCAGACCAGAGCTGATCTCAACAGCTACTATAAAAAGTTTTTCCTGAGTAAAAATTTTTGTTTTATTTGGCTGAAGGATATCACCACTGGGGTTATGAAGATATGAATTCCACTGACCATCTACATGAATTTTGACAAGTCACTTAACGTCTTTAAACTCAACTATAAAATAGGGAGTATAACTACAGGTTATTGTGAGGGTTAAATGAGATAATGTATATAGAGCACTTACAATGTTGTAATCTATGTATAATAAATGAGATAATGTATGTAGAGCACTTAACAAGGTTATAATATATATACAATAAATATTAGCCATGATTTTTATTTGTATTATTATTATTACGTTGATAAAATGCCAAAAGCCAAAGGGAGCTATGGAGCCACTATCAGATATTTTTTAATCTATAATATGTATCTTATCATACAGGTATAACAGCCTTGTTCCTGATCTCAAGCTATAAACATATGTGATTTCACCATTAAGTACAATGGTAGCTGTAGGTTTTTCACAGCTACCATTGTATTTGATCTGGTTGAAAAAGCTCCCTTCTATTCATGAACAAGTGTTAAATTTTGTTCAATGTTTTTTAAAAATATCTAGTGAAATAATCACATGGTGTTTCCTTTTTAATTTTTTAGAATGGTTAATTACATTAATTATTGTTTTCAAATGTTAAACTGGCATTATATCTTCACTCGGGATAAACTTCACTCGGACATGATATCTTATTATTTTTATATATTGTTGGATTCAGTTAGCTTAGAGTTTTTTACATCTATGTTCACAAAGAATATCTGTCTCAGGTTTACTTCTTGAAAGAAATTGGTAATTAGTGTCCCTCAAGGTCTTTGAATCTGTTGGCATAACGTTATTCCTGAGATTTCCTTGTTATCTTTTTAACATCTGTAGAATCTGTGGTGAAGTCTGATATTGGTAATTTGTATCTTCCCTTTATTCCTTCTCAGTATGGCTAGAGGTTAATCAATTTTATTAAATTTCTCAAAGAATCAGCTTCTGGGTTATTTGATTTTTGTTCTTTTCATTAATTCCTCTCTTCTGCTTGCTCTGCTTATAATTTACTCTTCTTTTTCTAGTTTCTTTTATTTTAGACATATATTTTTAATATAAGTATTTAATACTATAAATTTCCTTCTGAGTACTATGCTAGTTACTTTAGCAAAAATTTTTACATCTGATGTTTTACTTTTATTCAATTGAAAATAGTTTCTATTTTACAATGATTGTGATCACTGATACTGGATTAAAATGTATCACCTTCCTATTTGTTTTCTATTTTCCCATTTGTTCTTCAGTCCCTTGTACCTCTTTTTCTTCCCTCTTTAGTATTGAGTATATTTTTATTTCATTTTACCTCTATTGTTAGCAATTAGCTATAACTTTTTTGTGTTAATTTACTGATTGCTTTAATGTTTATAGTATACATCTTTAACTTACCATAGTCTACTTTCAAATAATACTGCTTTTTTGTTTTTGCCTTATTGCCACAAATTCAAATTATATAAAGTGCTATCCTCTTACAGAAAATGCAAGATTGAATTAAACTTGGAAGCATGACACTCAGAAAATTAATTCAATTTTTAGTTTTATTAATTGGAAGCCCTACTTATATTTTGAAACCATCTTTTATTTGTAGTTTTTATTTTTCAGTCATCCTTATTTTTACTAACTTTAATCACCATGGGATGTTATTAACATTCTAAAATAGTTCTGGTATGTATATGTTGTATTTTTAATACATTCTCATAGAATTTTCAAACAATAAAATGTCTTAGCCACCCCATAGTGAAATCTCTTATTTTTCTACATGACAAGTACACCAGTGCCAGGCACCACTCTAGACACTTCCTGCGGTGCCATTTTCTTCTCTACCCTGGTGATGTGTCTGACAGTGGTGATGTCATAACAGGTTATTAGAATAACAAATGCAACATCTAAAAGTTTGAAGGCACAACACTGGAACTCTCATTATCAGATGTAAACAGAGTCTTACCTCATGTGAAGATAAACAATTTGATCCTCTCTTTGTCTTTCACAATATTTAAAATCAAATAATTGATGATTAGCAATGAAGAAAACAGAAAGCTATAATAATGATTAATTCCATAATTTTTTTTTCTGGTCCCCACCTCCAAGAGTGTCAGCTATAAGAGGAGAATGGGAAAATGTGGATGTTCCTTGTGGAAAATGATTCTGACAGTAAACATTTTGAACAGACTACTTTTAGAGTAGTGACAGTGGTTTCCTTTTTCCTGGCTTATCATCTTTTTTGATATTATGCTGGAGTTTCTTTTGAGTTATATAAACAACTTTAGTCCTTTGGATTTGACCTTTTGGTGCTCAAGGGATTTTTAAAAAAAAAGAAAGAAAAGAAAGGTAAAAAGAAGGATTATCTAACGCTATAAAAATGCCTATGCCCAAAAATAACTGGAACATGTAAATATCCACTCGAATGAATGTATTATAGGCTTGCCATGAACACCAACCCAAATTAATTATTAATTTAATTTTTTTTTGAGACTGACTCACTCTGTCACCCAGGCTGGAGCACAGTGGCACAATCCTGGCTCACTGCAGCCTCAAACTCCTGGGCACAAGGGATCCTCTTGCCTTGGCCTCCCAATTAGCTGGGACCACAAGCGTGCACTACAACTCCCAGCTAATTTTTATTTTTATAATTGTAGAAACAGATCTCACTATGCTGACCAGGCTGGTCTCGAAATCTTGGCCTCAAGTGATCCTCCCACCTCAGCCTCCCAAAGTGCTAGGATTACAGGCGTGAGGCACCATGCCTGGTCTTAAATTTATTCTTAATGTAACTAAATTTTCTTTTAAATTAGCACTGAAAAATGAATGTGTAAAGTGCTAATAGGGATGGAGGTACAAGAAATAAAATATTTCTAAAGAGGATTCAGTTTGATTTCTACTACTTGTCCCATGGTTATATTTAACAGAACCAAATTTGCCTTTTATTCTACCATTAGACCTTTTCCACTAAAATCAAATCTGTACTGCTTCACACATTTTATAATCCTACAACTCAAACAATTAGCTGACAAGTCATCAAAACAAGATACTATGACAGCAAAGTTATGTGCGAAATCTAGTCACTGTCTAATATATCACTCTAAAAGCCCCAGAGAGTGAAGCTGTTGTGACTGAGAAGAATATGTTTGTGAGTCTGATAAACACACACATCTTGATAGGTCCTCCAAGGTAGGTCTAGCTTTTCTATATGTCAAGTACAAAATGTATTTTGAGGTCATTGGATTATCTCAGAAAGACAATCTGTGGTGCTTGAAACTCCAGAGCAACACTGTCCTCCTATCATTTTTTTTTTTTTTTTTTTTTTTTTTTTTTTTTTGAGACAGAATCTCGCTCTGTCACCCAGGCTAGAGTACAATAACACAAACTCAGCTCACTGCAGCCTCAACCTCCCAGGCTCAAGCAATCCTCCCAACTCAGCCTCCCAAGTAACTGGGACTACAGGCACATGCCACCACACTTGGCTAACTTTTTTATTGTTTGTAGAGACAGGGTTTCATCATATTGCCCAGGCTGGTGTCAAACTCGAGCCACCTCACCAGCCTGTTCTCCTATCTTTAAACAATGTGTCTATTTTCTTCGCAGATGTTCCAGCTCAAATAAAGACTCTTTGGCAATTTCTTCTTCAAGTTATAATTTATACCAAACTTTTACGTCTATAACATAATACTGGACAAAAATAAACCCATGAACTATGACTGAAACAGAACAGATTTTAACACAATTTAACCATAGGTCTGTAGTTGTGTTCTCACCACTTCTCTCCAGCATTTGGCCCATTCAGTGGCTTCAGAATCCATTACCAAATTTCCTCCCTTGCTGGGCATAAAATCAATGATTCCCAAAGTTATAATTTGACATGTGTGTTTCTTCTTCTTCAGTGTTATTCCAATATCTTGTCTATATGTAAACTCTACTAAGCATAATATGAGACCTTCTGAGACTAATACAGAGAGCTTTGAGGCCAACCTTGCCAGGCAGGTGCTGTCTCTCACAGTCTTCTTCTTCAGCCTTCTCTGTCAGGGAAGTGTCTTCTAAAATCCTTTTTAACCCCAGTTCTCAGGTATGAGCACTGCACTTCCAGACTTTTTAAAGTCTCACTTGTGAATATGATGGCAGAAACTCATCTTTGAATTAATCCCCCAACTGGGAGCCCACAATTTGAAAATTGAACCATTCAATCAGATCATTTCATCATTCTCAGCCATGTTATTAATTAGTACAATAAGCACCTTAGCACATATGTACTCTTGGCAGGCAGAATTGAGAACAAATAATTCTGCAATAAGTGGTCTAAAATTAATGGCTACAAAAGTGGCTAATTGCACACTAAGGACCTATTCACAGAGTAAAGTCCTGTGCAGAATCTGAAAGTCTTTAGTTCTCTTAAAATAAGAATTAAATGGTCTATTATACTAGAGCTTTAGTAGGCACAATTTTTAAATGGGCTGATTAGAGCTGGAGACTCTTTGCTTTTCAGACTTTGCCAAATATATATATAAACATGGCCTTTATGGAGTCCCTTTGCACAGTTATAATTTTACAGTTCACTTAGGAATTCTCAACTCAGTCAGGATTAGCTCTGCTGAAGCTTATTTTTCTTTCTGTGAAATGATTTGTTGACTCAACCTACAGTCATACTAAGACTTGGTGATAACACAATCGACTTTGTACTGAGCCATCTCCTCAGATGTTGCATCAACTTTCTCTTCCTATTCTGAGATAAGAAGAAAAAAGGCATCATTCTGATAGAGACCATTCCTCCCAACATCTCACTTTCTTTTCTACTGATTTCCCCCTCTACTAACAAAGACTATAAATGAGGACTTACCATATGGAAGGGAGTCTCTGTCAGGTTTCATCCAAGTGCCTTGATGAACTCACACACTTCCACTTACTCTTCTCCACCTAAAAGGTCAATCATAGTAAATTAGATGCAGCAGAGAATAAGAAGAAGGTACACAGCCCACAACATCCTATACTGTTTCACCACATGTCTCCATTCAGCCTTGACTCTTACTTACCAGGGTCACCAAGTTCAGTGTATCTGGGATACAATCAAAACTCACATCAGAATCACCTAGACATCTGGCTAAAGATACAGGTTCCTGTGTTCTACTAAGACCTACTGAATCAGAAGCACAGGGTGTGGTGGCCAGGAATCAACATCTTGAACAAACTCCTTCTATCACTCTTATCAGAGTGACCTTTTAAAACCAGGGAAGCAGTGAAATCACAAAATAAATAGTTCAGGTCTCCTGCCTTACAATCCATAGCCCAAATAATTGGGTTTTCTCGGGTGCAGTGGCTCACGCCAGTAATCCCAGCACTTTGGGAGGCCAAGGCTGTCAGATTGCTTGAGGTCAGAAGCTGGAGTTGGAGACCAGCCTAGCCAAAGTGGTGAAACCATGTCTGTACTAAAACAAAACAAAACAAACAAACAAAAAATAAATAATTGGGTTTCCCATGCATCATAGACACTACTATCTATCAAGTTCTTTATTCTCTCTCTACCACAAAGGGAGAGCTGAGGGCAGGGCATGAGGGGGTGCCCAAAACTTGGTGGAGAAGGCATGTAAGCATAACTCCCTCTAAGTGCACCACACAGCCCCAACCAGCACAGCACCCCCCCACCGACCTCTGGTTTTAAAGCCTGGCTCTACCTGCCATGGTCCTATCTGACTTCCCTTCTGCCTGAATCAAGAAGATATTTTTATTAGTCCAGATATGTTTCTTTGGCTAATTCAAGAGAGAGCTTGTCCACAATGCTCTTTCTCAAATGAGAAGGATCATACTGAATTCTCCTTTTCTCTCCTTGCTTCTAGTCTCACTCTTTATTGGCTCTCTCTCTCACAGCTGTCAGTAGCTTGAGAGAAAAAGTCTAACTGAAGTTGCCTCAGAAAGTGCTGTTAATAACTAACAACTTTTGCTCAACAGCAGAGTTCATCCTTAACACACCATCCTTTCCATTAAAGCACTAGGAATTGGTTACTTTAAAAGAAAGGGGTCAAGAACTATAACTTTCTTTTTAGATCACCCCCTTATTATTTAGGAAAATTAATTTATTTTGTAGCACTGCAGCAAATAAATAACACAATTACATTGGATATGATCATCAGAGCTAGTATCTGCCTTCAAAACATTATTAAAGGACAACAGTGTATCTTCAGACAGTAAATCAGAATCCATCTCACTGAGGAGATGCACTTTCTTCAACAAGGACAGTGTCAAGGTCTGTGAACTTCATTTTGTTTATTTAAAAGATAAACTAAATTGAATTTGGAACATTTTGCTTTATTACAGGTGGTTGAATAGTCACAAGATTACTCCTTCAAAATTTGCTCATAGAAGTATCTGTGATGCCTTGATAAATGAACAGCACTTTCCAATGTGTTAAAATGTTTGAAACATATTGAACAAATGCTGAATCTCATTCTGAACTAGCAGCCACACTTATCTCCCATGATTATTTTTTTTTAAATGCAGCAGAATGAATTGACATATGATGGGCAAACTGTTATGCAAATTTTGATATTTTCTCAACGGAACAAATTGAACTGTGGCTTACTGTTCTGGTAATCAATTCACAAGTGATGTGATTAGGGACTTTGGCAATCACAGATCATGACATATATTTAAACTGATAATTTAACCAGACTTCACCAGTACACAGTATATCCACGTGACACAACTGCACTTGTGCCCTTGAATCTATAAAAATAAAAGATAATTTTTAAATAAGTAATTTATAATTTTATCTATTAAAGAAGATATAGATAAAACACAAAATTAGAAAATTAAAAAGATAAAATAAATAAGAAAGATAAAAGAAGAAAATAAAAATAATAATTTTATTATCCAGCATTACCTAACCACTCAATGGTAACCACAATTAATATTTTGGTGACTATTGTTACAACCTTTTTTGTAAAATGGTTTAATAAATATTTACCAATATAGTTGTAGACTACTTTCTATCTATCTATCTGTTAAACTACGTATAAAGATAAATGAGGTCACCCTTTCCTTCTAACTGGTTTTCACTGGTATAAAACAGAGCTGTTGATATTTTACGTACTTATTTTGTCATTGAACATCTTGCTGAACTCTCTTATTAGTTGTAATTTTACTTCAGTTACTTTACCTGAGTTTTCCAAATACACAGTTACATCATTTTTTAAAATATTTTTTCTTCTTCCCTGTTTATGTTTATATTTCTTAATATTGAAATGTCCAGAATCTTGTCATGTAAGAATAGTGGATAACCTTTGGCATACATGGGATATTCTTATATTTTACAAATTTCAAAGAAATTATTCCAGAGGTTTCTGTTAAGTATCACATTGGCTATTAAGTTCAGAGAGATCATCTTAATCACAAGAATTAGTGAGATATTCTTCTACATCTACTAATGTATTTTTAAATCAACATTGATATCCATCTAGTCTTTCAGATATCTACTAAGATGGTCAAATCTACTTTTCCTTTGACATTTTTACATATTGTAAATATATTCTCTAATACTGAAACATCCTTGGATTCCTGAAATTATTCTTTATTGTCATATTATAGTTTATTATTATCTTATTTCATCTTTTCAATATAATTGTGTACATTTTTTGGTGTCATTCTGTTTAAGTAATTGTGAAGCTTTTTCTAAAAGTAATTTTTTATATCTTAATTTTTTGTTGTAAAAGTACTACTTTAGTATGGGAAAAATTAAAATGAAGGCACATAAAAAGAAAAAAAAACTAGAATTCTCCCATGATCCTCCAACTCCCCCTGAGAAAATTATTACTTTAATTCTTCAGCTGATTTTGAATTTAACTAATCCCTTATTGTAATATAAAAACATTACAATATTCATTCTAATATTATTTATAATAGCAAAAAAACTGCAAGTTTTATAACCATTTATAATAGCAAAATAGCAATTGTTTATAATAGCAAAAAACTACAATATTGCAATGAAAAATCTTTTCTATATATACATATCTTTGCATATGTATAGAGATATTTCTTTTAAAGGGGTTCCCATATGTAGATGTGTTATATTTTAATAAATATTGCTAAATTGCCGCTTCAAAATACTGCACCAATATGAGCTGCCACTGGGTAATACTGTGTAAAAGAGTAATTGTTTCTCCACATTTTGGCACATTAGTATTAGCAATATTTTAATCATTGACAATGTTATAGTTATAAAAGCTATTGTATTGTTTTAATTTGTATTGCTTTAATTAGTGGGAATAAAGATCCTTTCACATATTTATCAGTTATCTGTCTTCCTAATTGTGTGAATTATCCCTTCATGGAATTTTCCTGTTTTTATATTAAATGGGTATCTTTTTTTTTAATTAATTTTTAAGTGTTAATTTTGTGTAAGGCACATTGACCTTCAGCTGGTTTTAGATAATTGTATTACTAACAATATTCTTTTTGCCATTTTTCTTTTGATTTTATACTGATCTGCTGTACACATTTTTAAATCTTATCTAGAGTAGTTGTATCAGGATTTTCAAGAAACAGAACATTATATATATATGTGTGTATATATATGTATATATACATATATATGTGTATACATATATATGTGTGTATATATATGTATGTATACATATATATGTGTGTATATATACATATATATGTATATACACATGTATATATACACACATATATGTGTATATACATATGTATATATATTGTATATATGTACATATATTGTGTATATATACACATATATGTGTGTATATATACACACATATATGTGTATATATATGAAGAAATTCATTATAAGTACTGGCTTGTGCACTTATGGAGGCTGAGTGAGATGTTCCGCTATCTGCTGGCTGCAAGCTGGAGACCCAGAGCATCCAGTGGTGTAGTCTGAAGGCCTGAGAGCCAATTGTGTATGTTCCAGTCTGAGATCTGAAGGCTGAAGAACTAGAAGTTCCAAGGGCAGGAGCAGATTGATGTCCCAACTCAAGCAGTCAGCCAGAGTGAATGCAACCTTCCTCTGCCTTTTTGCTCTGTTTAGACCCTCGACAGATTGAATGAGGCCCATCCGTATTGGGTAGAACAATCCGCTTTACCCAGTCCACCAATTCAAATGCTAATCTCTTCCAGAAATACCCTCACAGACTTACCCAGATAAAATGTTTAAACACTTAGCTGGGCATCCATGGTCCAGAAAAGATAACACATAAAATTAACCATTGCAGCAGTGGTGTGCAACACAGTGCCTAGGGCAAATTTGGGTCTGAAATCAAACTGTGTTCAGAATCCCTGCTTTACCTCTTGCTGTGTGAACTTGGCCAGTTACTTAACCTCCATCTGTGTCTGTATTCAAATCTGTAAAAGATATATCGTTTTTTAAAAGAGCTCAAAACAGTTCCTAGCACTTAGAAAATATTGCTTTTATAGCTTTTATTTAGTTTATTAGTTTTGGGGTTTTTGCTTGTATGTATATACTAAGTCTGTGGTCTACTTAGAATTTGCATCAGTGAACTCAGATTCATTATTTTCCAAATAACTAGAAAATTTTCCCAGAACCAATATTTTTCTGGATAATCCATCTTTATTTCATGGATTTAAAATGTCATCATGATATAAATTTCCATACATTTTAAAATTTATTTTCACAGTACCTCAAAATTACATTGCCATAATGCATTTTAATATTTTTTTCACGAAGAAAACCTTGAAAGCATTTTAATATCTGACAAAGTAAACCCTGTCTATATTTCCCTGTTTTAGGATTTCCTATCCACTGTTGCATGTACATTCTTTTAGAAATCATTAGAATCAGTTTTGTCAAGTTGCAAAAAAAAAAGCATATCGATAATTTGAAATTAGACTGTTTATAAGTTTAGAGAGAATTTACGTTTTTACATTATTAATTAATTTATCCTACCTAAAGCCAGGTTCTTGCAGTTTTTCAAATGCATTATTTAACTTGGATTTTCTAGTCATTCCAGTCAAGAGTAAAATAGCCCATTTGAGACTATTTAAGATAAAGATTTTAAAATACTTTTATCCTCTTCATTACTTAATCCATCTTATACCTATTTCTCAGTCTTCTTACTCTTTCTGATGTTTAATCTCAAGATTATATATAATTTTTAAAATAATGCAATATTAATCTTTTAAAAGTAATTTTGTATCTTATTTACTTTCATAACCAGACTTAAAATCATAATTAATTTCCAAACATATAGGGTGAAATTTATTTGAATACCTTTCTGTTATTTTGTTTAAGTAGACATTTCCATTTTTAGAGCTGTTTAAGATTCTCAGCAAAATTGAGTGTAAAGTACAGAGAGATCCCCCACTTCCACACATACATAACTTTCCTATTATCAACATCCTACACTAGGGTGGTACACTTGTTACAATCAATAAACCTCCATTGACAAACCATTACCACCCTAAATCCATAGTTTACATTAGGACTCACTCTAAGTGTTGCACATCCTATGAATTTTGACAAACGTATACTGATCTGTATCCATCATTATGATAGCATACAGAATAGTTTCACTGCCATAAAAATTCACCTATTCATCCCCTCCCTCCACTGGCAGCCATTGATCTTTTTACAGTGTCTGTAGTTTTGCCTTTTTCAGAATGTCATATAGCTGAAAGTATACAGTCTGTAGCCTCTTTGGATGGGCTTCCTTCACTTATTAATATGCATTTAAGTTTGCTCCATGTCTTTTTTCATGGCTTGATAGCTCATTTCTTGTTAGTAATAAATAAAGTTCCATAGTCTGGATATATTACAATTTATTTTTCCATTCACCTACTGAACAATGTCTTGGTTGCTTCAGGTTTTGGTAATCATGGATAAAACTGCTATTAACATAAACTTCTGTGACAGGTTTTTGTGTAAATATAAGCTTTCAGCTCATTTGGGTACATATCAAGGAGCATAATTGTTGAGCTACATGGTAAAAGTATGTTTAGTTTTGTAACAAACTTCTAAAGTGTTTTCCAAAATAAATGTACCATTTTGCATTCACACCAGCAATGAGTGAGAGTTCCTGTTGTTCCACATCCTTGTCAGCATTTGGTCTTGTCAGTGTTTTGGATTTTAGCCATTCCAATAATTGGTAGTGGTATCTCACTGTTTTAATTTGCAATTCTCTAATGACATATGTTGTTGAGCATCTTTTCATAAGTTTATAAGCCATCGATACATCTTCTTTGGTGAAGTGTCTTTTCAAGTCTTTTGCTCATTTTTAATCAGGTTTTTTATTTTCTTTTTGTTGAGTTTTAAGAGTTCTTTATATCTTTTGGATAAATATTCTTTAACAAATACGTCTTTGCAGACATTTTCTCCCAGTCTGGCTTTTCTTATTCTCTTGATAATGTCTTTTACAAAGAAGAAGTTTTCATTTTAATGAAGTCCGGCTTAGAAATTATTTCTTTTGTGTATTGTGCCTTTGGTGTCATATATAAAAAGTCGTTAGCATAACTAAGGTCATCTAGCTTTTCTCCTATGTTATCTTCTAAGAGTTTTATACACGTAGGACTGTGATTTATTCCTATTAATGCTTTTATGCCCTAATGGATTTTGGCTGATGTTAATTTGCCTATTACAGTTTTTTCTGAAGTAGCATTTGTCTTTTACATCTTTTCAAACTTTTTATAACTCTTTTTATATAAAATAAGTATAAGCTGAATATGGTAGGATTATGTTTATTATCCAATTTACTCATATATTTTTATTTACTTTTACCATTTTACTTTATATCTTTATGTAATATTCTTTCATTGGAGGGGGAGATCCTTTTTCTTCTTTCTTGCCTTCTGTTAGATTTTTTATATTTTCTTTCTCCCTTTTCTCCTCTTCACTTTTGGAAGTTATTTCATTTCCTTGCATAAAATGATTATTCTTACATTTTTAACACAAATATTTGAATTAACAAAATCAATATTTCTAACCTCCTCTTGAGCAGTAAAATGAGAACCTTAGAATCCACCTTCCATGTGTTCTAGTGTCTAATATTTTCATTCGACTTTGTTTTTATAACCCTCCAAGTTAGTCATCATTATTACTTTTTAGTCAATATTTATTCAGATTACATACAGGTTTAGAAATTCCTTTGCTTATCCTTTCTTTCTTTTTTAAATAATTGAACCCTTTCTAGATTGAATTTCATTCTTCTTGATGTATATCCTTATTTCTTTCAGCAATGGTGTGCTGGTGATAAGCTCTCAGTGTCTTTGTCTGAAAATATTTTTATTTTTTTCTCACTCTAATAATAATTTAACCTGGTATACAATTCTAATTTTACAGTTGTTTTGTTCTACAGTTAAGTATATTATTTCTTTGTCTTCTGACCTCTAATATTATTGTTGTAATTTAATTACTCTTACACAAATAAAATCTTTTTTCTCTGGTTACATCTAAAATTTTTCTCTGTGTCCTTGATATTCTGCAGGTTTGTAAAATTTTTCTAGGTATTAATTTGTCTTTATTTTTCCTCCGTCAGACTTGAATCAGGGATATGAAAATTTTTCAGTTATCATCTCCTTTTTATAAGCTTTTTTAAAGCTCATAAGTCCTAGGAGCTTTGCTTATAGTTCTTCAAGAATAAAACAGCCCTGTTCAATTAGTGCATATGAGAAAGTAAATCAAATATTTTTTACAGATAGCAGTATGAGAAAAGTACCACAAATGAATTCCAGAGTACTGGCTCACAAAGAACTGAGAAAGTTCACAGGAACATAAATATTTTGTCTGGAATGCTATGAGGAGTTTTTGAAAGTTCTAGAATAGTGGGGTGGTTTAATTGACTATTTACTTTGGCAAAACCAATCTGATTCCAGAGCTATGATGAATTGAAGGAAAAAAAGGAGATGGAAAGGAGGGAGGCCACAAAAAAAGGTTATCCAAATTGTATGACCAAGGAATAGTGAGAACCTGAGTCACAGAATGGTGGCCTTGGGTTGTAAAGAGTGCGCCAAACAAAGGTGGTTTTACAGAAATGAATTTCTACAGGATTTTTTATTCCTACAGTCCTTACAGGTCATCTGGCTATGTCCATGTGCCTGGACTCTGCACTTCTGATCTTGTATAATGTCTAGTTGCTATATTTTCCTGGTTTTTGTTCGTCTAAGTGGCTTCTCATACAGTAGGTGCTGACCTCTACTCTGAAGTGAAAACAGTACTCTGGTTTGCCTGCCTAGCTCTTATTCATGGCCTTGCTCTGGTCCCTGAAAACTTTCAGCCCTTAAATTTGGATTCTTCGAGTCACCCACACTCCCAACAAGACAATGACTCACAAATAAATTGGCAGGTGAAAAAACATTCCAAAAAGAAATGAGAGAGAAATTGGTGGAAATGAAGATAATAGAAAAAATATTTTGGAGATACACTGACTAAATATGTGTGGATGCCCACATGGGCATTTGGCAGGTTACCAGTTCATGAGGGTGGAGCCCTCACAAATGGGATTAATGCCCTTATTAAACGGACCTCAGAGCACTCTCTTGCCTTCTGAGGCTACAGTAAGGAGGCAATCAGCAACCTGGAAAAGGACCCTCATTAGAACCCAGAATGGACTATAGGAGCATCCTCATCCCCTGATCTCAGACTTCCAACCCACAGAAATGTGAGGGGAAAAAAAATATTGCTGTTTATATTCCACCAAATCTATGATGATTTGTTATAGCAGCCCAAACTAGCTAAGGCAGAAGGTTTATACCTGTTATGTTTATTTAAGTACAGGATCTATAAATTTCCATATGTGTAAATTTGACCTTTTCCAAAAGATGCTGGGTGTCTGATTAATCCAACTGGCTGTGCCTATTTTATTCAGGATTCTTTTAGGCAGGATTCAAGTGCCAGAAAATGCCAATAAGCTTCAGAGATTGGATGTTTTCCATGATCACAGTCAGTTCTTTTCAGAGTCATTAACACAGTCAGTTCTTTTTCAGAGTCATTAACACTTCCACAGAAGCAAAAAGGCATTTTGTCACTATTTTCACATCACGCATAACCAGTTTCACAGCAGTAACGTGTTAACTGATCGTTAATCTTGACTAGTGCCTCACTCCCTTATTCAGTTCTTTCAGACTCCCTGCTGTATTTTCCAAAGCCAGCTGCATTTATAAATTCACTTGAGTAAGCAAATCCCAGGCAATGAGCCAGAAATTAGATGAAAATAGAAACACAAAGACAGCTATTTTATACCCACAAAGAGTTTTCAGTCAAGTTTACAGATACAAACATGTTAATAACTGTATTAGTTATCTATTGCTGTATGACAAATTACCCCGAATGTAGTCACTTAATTGTCCCTCACAATTTCTGTGGGTCAGGAATTCAAGATCAGCTTAACCAGGCACTTCTAATTTAGGATCCCTCATAACACTGCACTAAGGTGCTGGGTGGAGCTGTTAATCATCTGAAAGCTTTTCTGGAAATGGAGGATGCCCTTCCAAAGAGCCTAACTTGTGTGGCTAAAACTTGGTGCTGGCAGTTGGTAGAAGGTTTCAATTTTTCTACGCATGAGCCTCTGCACAGGGATGCTTAAGCATCCTCAAAACATGGTGGCTGGCTTCTATAACAATGAGTAATCCAAGAGAACAAGATAAATACTGCAATTCATTCTGACCTAGTGTCAGAAATCACACATGGTCACCTCTATCAGACTATCCTGGTCACACAGATCAGCCTTCTGTACAGGATACTACACAAAGGTGTGAATACCAAGAGGCAAAAATCACTGAGTGATTCTTTTCAGGATGTTGGAGTAATGAATAGAACCACTAACAGTAATGAAGAATAAACAAATACATAGCTAGCTATGATGTACTGTCTGCTATGTGCTGGATGCTATGATCATATTTCATAAGCATTATGTCCCTCAGTCTTGACAAAATCCTATGAGGCAGGTACTGTGGGAGCCTTCTTAAAGAATGGTTACCACAAAAACCAACACAGATTCGGATAAAATAAGCAAAAAATGGAAACCTAAGTAATTTTACACTCCGGTTGGTTGGTTGGTTGGTTACTTTCGGGTTTGTTTGGTTTTTGCTTTTTATGTTTTTCAAAGACAGGGCCTTGGTCTGTCACCCTGCAGTGCAGTGGCGCCATCATAGTTCACTGTGTCCTCAAACTCCAGGGCTCAAGGGGTTCTCCCACTTCAGCCTCCCAAGGAGCTGGGACTACACGCATGTGCCACAACATCTGGCTAATTTTTAAATTGTGTTTAGAGGCAGATTTGCCCGATATTACCCAGCTGGTCTGTAACTCCTTGTCACAAGTGATCCTCCCACCTCATCTCCCAAAGTGCTGGGATTACAGGTGTGAGCCACTGCAACCAGGCTATAATCTTTAAAACCAAAAGTTTTCATGTGCTGCTGGATTCGGTTTGCCAGTATTTTATTGATAATTTTCACATGGATGTTAATCAGGGATATTGGCTTGAAATTTTCTTTTTTTGTTGTGTCTCTGCCGGGTTTTGGTATCAGGATGATGCTGGCCTCATAAAATGAGATAGGGAGGATTCCTTCTTTTTCTATTGTTTGGTATACTTTCAGAAGGAATGGTACCAGCTCCTATTTGTACATCTGGTAGAATTCGGCTGTGAATCCTTCTAATCCTGGGCTTTTTTTTGGTTGGTAGGATATTAATTACTGCCTCAATTTCAGAATTTGTTATTGGTCTATTCGGGGGATTTGACTTCTTTCTGGTTTAGTCTTGGGAGGGTGTATGTGTCCAGGAATTTATCCATTTCTTCTAGATTTTCTGGTTAATTTGCATAGAGGTGTTTATAGTATTCTCTGATGGCAGTTTGTATTTCTGTGGGATCAGTGGTGATATCCCCTTTATCATTTTTTATTGTGTCTGTTTGATTCTTGTCTCTTTTCTTCTTTATTAGTCTGGCTAGTGGTCTATCTATTTTGTGGTCTTTTCAAAAAACCAGCCCCTGGATTCATTGATTTTTTTGAAGGGTTTTTTCTGTCTCTATCTCCTTCAGTTCTGCTTTGATCTTAGTTATTGTCTTCTGTTAGTTTTTGAATTTGTTTGCTCTTGCTTCTCTAGATCTTTTAATTGTGATGTTAGGGTGTCGAATTTAGATCTTTCCTGCTTTCTCCTATGGGCGTTTAGTGCTATATATTTCCCTCTACACACTACTTTAGCTGTATTCCAGAGATTCTGGTATGTTGTGTCTTGTTCTCATTGGTTTCACAGAACTTACTTATTTCTGTTTTAATTTCGTTATTTTCCCAGTAGTCATTCAGGAACAGGTTGTTCAGTTTCCATGTAGTTCTGCAGTTTTGAGTGATTTTCTTAATCCTGAGTTCTAATTTGATTGCACTGTGATCTTAGAGACTGCTTGTTATGATTTCCATTCTTTTGCATTTGCTGAGGAGTGTTTTACTTCCAATTATGTGGGCAATTTTAGAATAAGTAAGATGTGGTGCTGAGAAGAATGTATATTCTGTTGATTTAGGGTAAAAAGTTCTGCAGACGTCTATTAAGTCCAAGTGGTCCAGAGCTGAGTTCAAATCCTGAATATCCTTGTTAATTTTCTATCTCGTTGATCTGTCTAATATTGACAGTGGGGTATTAAAGTCTCCCATTGTTATTGTTTGGGAGTCTAAGTCTCTTTGTAGGTCTCCAAGAACTTGCTTTATGAATCTGGGTGCTTCTGTATTGGGTGTACATATATTTAGGATAGTTAGCTCTTCTTGTTACATTGATCCCTTTACCATTATGTAATGCCCTTCTTTGTCTCTTTTGATTTTTGTTGGTTTAAAGTCTATTTTATCAGAGACTAGGATTGCAACTGCTGCTGCTTTTTCCTTTCTATTTGCTTGGTAAATATTCCTTCATCCCAAGTTGGCTTCATCCCTGGATGCAAGGCTGGTTCAACATACACAAATCAATAAATGTAATCCATCACATAAACAGAACCAATGACAAAAAACACATGATTATCTCAATAAATGCAGAAAAGGCCTTTGATAAAATTCAATACAGCTTCATACTAAAAACTCTCAATAAACTAGATATTGATGGAACATATCTCAAAATAATAAGATCTTTTTATGACAAATCCAATATCATACTGAATGGGCAAAAGCTGAAAGCATTCCCTGTGAAAACCGGCACAAGTCAAGGATGCCCTCTCTCACCACTCTTATTCAACATAGTATTGGAAGTTCTGGCAAGGGCAATCAGGCAAGAGAAAGAAATAAAGACTATTCAAATAGGACAAGAGGAAGTGAAATTGTCTCTGTTTGCAGATGACATGATTGTATATTTAGAAAACCCCATTTTCTCAGCCCAAAATCTCCTTAAGCTGACAAGCAACTTCAGTGAAGTCTTGGGAAGCAAAATTAACGTGCAAACATCACAAGCATTTTTATACACCAATAATAGACAAACAGAGAGACAAATCATGAGTGAACTCCCATTCACAAAGAGAATAAATTACTTAGGAATACAACTTACAAGGGATGTGAAGGACCTCTTCAAGGAGAACTACAAACCACTTCTCAATAAAATAAGAGAGGAGACAAACAAATGGAAAAACATTCCATGCTCATGGATAGAAAGAATCAATACTGTGAAAATGGCCATACTTCCCAAAGTAATTTATAGATTCAATGCTATCCCCATCAAGCCACCACTGACTTTCTTCACAGAATTAGGAAAAAACTACTTAAATTTCATATGGAACCAAAAAAGAGCCTGTATAGCCAAAACAATCCTAAGCAAAAAGAACAAAGCTGGAGGCCTCATGCTACCTGACTTCCAACTATACTACAAGGCTACAGTAACCAAACAGCATGATACTGGTACCAAAACAGATATATAGACCACTGGAACAGAACAGAGGCCTCAGAAATAACATGACACATCTACAACCATCTGATCTTTGACAAACCTGACAAAAACAAGCAATGGGGGAAAGAATTCCTTACTTAAAAAATGGTATTGGGAAAACTGGCTAGCCATATGCAGAAAACTAAAACTGGACCCCTTTCTTACACCTTATACAAAAATTAACTCAGCATGGATTAAAGACTTAAATGTAAGACCTAAAATTATAAAAACCCTAGAAGAAAACCTAGGCAATACCATTCAGGACATAGGGACGGGCAAAGACTTCATGACTAAAACACCAAAAGCAATGACAACAAAAGCCAAAATTGACAAATGGGATCTAATTAAACTAAAGAGTTTTTACACAGCAAAAGAAATTATCATCAGTGTCAACAGGCAACCTACTGAATGGGAGAAAATTTTTGCAATCTATCCATCTGATGAAGGGTTAATATCCAGAATCTACAAAGAACTTAAACAAATTTACAAGAAAAAAACAAACAACCCCATCAAAAGTGGGCAAAGGCTATGAACAGCTACTTCTTTAAAAAAAGACATTTATGCAGCCAACAAACACGTGAAAAAAAAGCTCATTCTCACTGGTCATTATAGAAATGCAAATCAAAACAACAGTGAGATACCATCTCATGCCAGTTAGAATGGCAATCATTAAAGTCAGAAAACAACAGATACTGGAGACGATGTGGAGAAATAAGACTGCTTTTACACTGTTGGTGGGAGTGTAAATTAGTTCAACCATTGTGGAAGACAGTGTGGAGATTCCTTAAGAATCTAGAACCAAAAATACCATTTGACCCAGCAATCCTATTACTGAATATATACCCAAAAGATTATAAATTAATCTACTATAAAGACACATACATATGTTTATTGCAGCACTATTGACAATAGCAAAGACTTTGAACCAACCCAAATGCCCATCAATGATAGACTGGATAAAGAAAATGTGGCACATATACACCATGGAATACTATGCAGCCATAAAAAGGATAAGTTCATGTCCTTTGCAGGGTACATGGATGAAGCTGGAAACCATCATTCTCAGCAAACTAACACAAGAACAGAAAACCAAACACCACGTGTTCTCACTCATAAGTGAGAGTTGAACAATAAGAACACATGGGCACAGGGTGGGAACATCATACACTGGGGCCTGTCGGAGGGGTGGAGGGTTAGGGAAGGGATAGCATTAGGAGAAATATCTAATGTAGATGACGGGTTGATGGGTTAATCAAACCACCATGGCATGTGGATACTTAGGCAACAAACCTGCACATTCTGCACATGTATCCCAGAACTTAAAATTCAATTTTTAAAAATTTTTCACTCTCTTGAACTTATCAAGCCCATTTTTTCCCCTCACTTTGCTAAGTTAACTCTTCCTTGTAAGCTTTTAGAGACTGACACCAATACAAGCTCCCTCCATTTATTTATCTCCATCTAAAAATTATTAATTTAGTCAACCACTATCCCTCCCTCTGACTCCCAGCAGCTATCTGGTCTACTGGTCTCATGATGCTATTCCCAGCCAACCACTAAAAACCTGTCCATGAATCACCGCTTTCTCTCCTGCATCTTCAACGTCTGTGTCATTATTGGCCGCTATCACTTTGTCTACAAATCTGTTCCAGTTTCCTTATACTGAAACTAGAAGTTTCTAGGCAATAACCATGTAACACATACCTCTAAGCTTATCATCCTGGTTAGTAATGTTCATTGGTTCCTTATTGTCAACCAAACAGTCAAGAGTCTTAAATCTGCAAGTAGAGCTTCTATAATCTTCGTCACTTACTATGTCCAGCTGACCTTTCAGTATTCCACACTTTAGCCAAACTGGACCAGCCACTATTCTCTGGACATACCATTCATAAAAATATGTTAAACTCAAAAAATGAAAAACCTACGACCAGCATAAACTTGAAAAAAAAGTTTTGTGTTTATTAATAAGACATTTATGGGTAAGCAGTTCTGTGGGAAGTAGAAAAGTTCCTTTTTAAAGTTTCCTTTCTTGTTAAAGAATAAATCATAAGTGTGCTAATAACTTTGTTAAGCCCTATCCTATGTAGCTGTTAAACATGCTGATAGGCACGTAGTACATTCTATGTCCTTGTACTTTAACCAAGATATCTGTGCTGGATGTGCTCACAGGTGTGTCCCAACTTTCCATTGCTTTTACCTGTTTAGAAAAGTTTTAAGTTGTTAGCCAATCAGGTTTTAGTTTAGATTGTGAGGTCTGGCTCCAGCCAACGGAGATCAGACACAGCAGTAAGGGTGACCCCAAATGCATAATGAATAAATTTATGTGTATTCCCTTTGTTCTTTGTACTCTCATGGCAAGATGGCTAGTGAGAGTACCCTTCCTGAAGCCCAGGAAGTAAAATTGTGTTGCTGAAAGATCTTTTGTCTCAGTGCTAATTTTTCTTTGTGGCACTGAGCATCTATTTCCAACTTCTATTTCCAACAAGTTCCAAGCTTTGTTTAGCAATTTAATCATAGAAATGTCCCAGAATCTTGACATTATTCTGCTCCATCATCCTCAGTGTGTTAGTATCTTGTTCTCATGTTTGTTGCCTCGTGTTAAAAAAATAATAATAGGTGCTACAGCTCTGGACATCAATCCTCACATCATCATGCTAAACAAAGGGGACAGTTAGAAAAGAGGCTTTCCTTGCACTTCTAAGTCTCCGTTTATTCATCTGCACAATGGAGACAATCACAGTACCTGCCTCAGATGATTTTATTAAGACTGAGGGACATAATGTATATGAAATATGATCATAGCCTCCAGCATATAGTAGACAGTACATCATAGCTAGCCATGTATTTGTTTATTCTTCACTGTTATTAATGGTTCTACTCATCACTCCAACATCCTGAAAAGAATCACTCAGTGAAGAATCAATCATCTAGACTCAATAATAACCAGCAATTACCTGTGCAAATTACACATTCATGCACATAATCACTTATAGCTGTACTATCACCTTCATGAAATCTATTAAAAAGTGCAAGTGGCCTTAACCAAACAAGAAGCATTATTGGAGAGCTGAAGAAATATTGAATAAATCTCAAGGATAGGAAGCAAAATCAAACTTCGCTAAACTGGTCTCTAAAACTAGGAAGTCAGAAACTGAGTTTTCTCTTCTATCTCTCAGGTTTTCCATTGCTGCCTCTTACTTCTCTCTTTACCTCTCCCTCTCCCTACTATGCTTTGCAAAATTTTCTCATTTGGGTATTCAATACTAAAATCTCGGAGTCCAATTCGAAATTTTCAGAAGAAAAGAATCTGGGGCTATTTTGCTCATCCCTGACCCAAAGCACTCTAAAGAGAGAAGAAGGAGAACAACCACATGAACTACTTATAGCCCACTCATCAGAATGTGCAGGAGCAGGCTGTCTTTTAAGAAGAATATGTAAGAACAAAGCTGAAATGGTTGGTAGAAGAAATTACTAGCCTCTCTGGTACCAACCCCAGGCAAAGAAAATGATTCAGGTTCAACTTAGCAAAATGAACCACATATACAATTCAGAGCTGAAGAGCTTTCATTGACATTAGTAACTTCCTTTCCTTTTTTTTTTTTTTTTTTTTTTGATGTGGAGTCTCGCTCTGTCACCCAGACTGGAGTGCAGTGGCGTGATCTCGACTCACTGCAACCTCTGCCTTCCAGATTCAAGTGATTCTCCTGCCTGAGTCTCCCAAGTAGCTGGAATTACAGGCACCCACCACCATGCCAGGCTAATTTTTGTATTTTTAGTAGAGACGGGGTTTCACCAGGCTGGTCTCAAACTCTGGACCTCAGGTGTTCCACCAGCCTCAGCTTCCCAAAATGCTGGGATTACAGGCATGAGCCATTGCACCCAGCCGAAATTGATACCTTTTTCAAAGAAATAAAAATGAATATTTTCCTTGTATAAACATAAAACTAGCAACTCTGTTTACACTGTCATTTTGAATAGATGAAAGGCAACAAACATCTATACACACAAATGCACACACAAATACTGAAATGTATGAATAACGCTGGTTAATGACCAAATCAGGGAAGAAATATTACCAAGTAAATTAGTAATATTTAAATATCAAATATTTCTTATAATTCATAATAAAAATATTAAATACTTCTTTGATATTTTTTCTCAAAATAAATTGAGTAATTCAAGTGTTCTTTGAATCATACAAATCTTTCATTTCACAGGAAGAAGCCAACTTTAGGAAATATTTTTATGTACAGTTATCCTCCTTCACCCAGTTTTACTTTCTGCAATTTCAGTTACTCACAGACACCCGCCAGATGAAAATAAGTGAGTACAGTAAAATAAGAGAGAGCGAGACCACATTTTTTTAGAAATAGACCACATTTACATAACTTTTATTACAGTATATTGGTATAATTGTTGTATTTTATTGTTATTGCTATGAATCTCTTACCAAGTCTAATTTGCAAATTAAACTTCATGAAAGTTAAGTATGGATAGGAAAAATCATAGGATATATAGCACTTGTTATTGTGAAAGTTTTTACATCCACTGGGAGTCTTGATATGTAATCCCCATGGATGGGGGTAGGGAGGCAATTGTTGACCTCTAAACCTTCTGCACTTTACATTTGATAAGATCCTTGTAGTAAATGCATCTACTCTAAATTATCTCACTACTCAAGTGAAAGATTCCTAGGAAGTAATCTCTTTCTTTCAGAATTGCTAAGAATCTATTCTGAGATGTGGATCCCATTTCTTGCTGAACTATTTATTATAGTTATTTCTCAGACACAATCTCATCAATCTTTTAATAAAATATTTCCTACTTATTCGGTTCCTGAACCAAACCATTTAATTCTCTTAGCTACAAAATGAGGATGAGCAGAAACAATTTTTTATTAGCTAAAATTCTAATACTACATAACACAGTTTAGGGCCACATTCTAGCTTGTATCTTTTCACTTTGTTTTTAACAACTTAGCATATCATCTGTATAAAATTGTGTTGTGGGCTGGATTATGTGTCTCTAAAATTTATATGTTGAACCCCTAACGCCCAGCAGCTCAGAATGTGACTGTTTTTGGAGTTAGGGCCTTTAAAAAGGTGATTACATTAAATTAAAGCCATGAGTGTGGGCTCTAATCTAATCTGATTTGTTTTCTTACAAGAAGAGTCCATTTAAACTTACAAGGAGACACCAAAGATGTGTACACACAAAGGAAAGACCATGTGAGGACATAGCAAGAAGGTGGACACCTGCAAGCCAGGGAGAGAGACCTCAGAAGAAACCAATCCTGTTGGCTTCTTCATCTTGGACTTAGAGCTCCAGAACTGTGGGAAAATAACTTTCTGTACTTTAAGCCACTCATCTGTGATATTTTGTTATGACAGCCCTAGAAAACTAATACAACTGAAATCATGTTTTGTCACGCAAGTAGAAATTTGTCAACACAATTCAGCAAATATGTATTTATTAGTCACCTCACATATTTTGTCAGGGGGTGAGGAATCAATAAATAAATCCTTGAGAGCCTAATGCAAGTCCAGCTGTCTGGCAATGAGGAGCCATAATGAATAGCAAGTGAGTTGGACTCCATAACTTAAGGGCCAAATGGGGGTATGTATAAGATGCTCAGTGACTCCTTTGAGAGGGTGAGTATGTGCTTCTACCAGATTGTAAAAGCAATAGGGAAGAGGTGACATGAGGCAACAATAAGTCACAGTTTAAGAAAAGAAAAATGAAACCACCTTTTCATTTATAATACATTTTAATAATTTCTAAGTAAGAGTAGTTCGAAATAGCAGATAAAACCCCAATTTACTTCCTTTCTCATTAATTTTATTTTTTCATAGGAACATACAGGAAACAACCCAATTTACTTCTCAGGAAGAGGAGCTCAACATCAGCTAAACTAAATGAAAATGCGATAGACATTTGCTAACAATTAAGTTGAAAATAAAAAATATCCACACTGAGTAGCCACTTAGGATTCCTTTTACATCTCATTTACCTTGTTGGCACTTCATGATATAATCCTCTTTTAAACTAGATATTTTTCAGGGCCATGAAATCAAGAAACTTCCAAGTGACCTTGCTTAGTGGTCAAATTAGTCATTTTATAATAGTTGCACTTTTGTCATTTTACTACCAAAGTATGTTATTCATGTTATATGAAGCATAATTACACTTTCAATCAAATATTTATCCAACTCCATGAGCCAGTTCATGAATTCAAGGGTGTGACTACATCCAAGGAAAGCATCAGTACGATTTCCAGCCATCCTCAAGTCTCCCAAAGACCCCATCTACAGAGAAGTGGAGTAGCCCTGTCTGTACAGGGTTTCAGGTCAGGCTCTGAAATGCCTACAGAAGTCCATGATTCTGCTTCCCTCACATCCAGCCCTAAAGAATACAGTACTCATTGTAACCAAAAGAACAGAACACCTGTGCCACAGGCATTTGTTTCAGAATTCAGTCATAGATTTACTGTCACCCTGCACTTGTCAAAACCTTAAGGAAATTGTATTTGAAAGAAATTCTATTGTACATGTTAATTATCTAAGCTCTAAACCTGAAGTCACTTAAAGTTATTAGAAAAAAAAATCCCTCGATTATCTCACTCATTTCACATTTTAATATTTTGCTTTGGTACAGAAAATTACAACCTATAATATAAGGTTTCATTCACAAAACTATGGTTTGAATATTTTGTTCCTTATGGTACTCAATTGCCATTATATAAGGAGCTTCACAGCTTATATAATGTTATCCTTTTCATTTTGTGCAAAACAATAGAAACAGAAAAGTAGAAAGTCTTTTTTTTATTATTATTGGTCCTCTTCAATGCATTCTGTTAAAATGAGAGTCTTCCTAGATTAGGCCCTTTCTCTCCTCTCTCCTAACACTCTCCCTCCACCTCAGGGATTTCATCTAGTTCATAGTTTTAGCTATCATCTTGTCTTAGTCAATTTCTGTTCCCATAAAGGAATACCTGAGATTGGTTAGTTTACAAGGAGGTTTACTTGGCTCACAGTTCTGCAGATTATACAAAAAGCATAGCATCAATATCTGCATCTGATAAGGTCTCATGAAGCTTCCACTCATGGTGGAAGGTGAAGGGGAGCCAGTGTGTGCAGATCACATGACAAGAAAGGAAGCAAGAAAGAAGGGGAAGGTGTCAGGCTCTTTTTAATAATCAGGTCTCATGGGAACTCTCACAGAAACTAACAGAGCAAGAACTCATTACCACAAGGACTGCACCAATCCATTCATGAGACAGCCACTTCCTTAACCCAAACACCTCCCACCAGGCCCCACCACCAACACGGGGGATCGAATTTCAACATGAGACTTGCGGGGGGTGCAGGGCAGGGGCAAATACACCATATCCAAACCATAGCATATCTCTATATCAGTTATCCCCCAAACCTTCCAATCATAACCAGCCTCAACTCTAAGAGTAATGCTATCTAATAGAGCTTTCTGTCATGATAAAAAGGTTCTCATCTGTGCTGGCTGATACAGCAACCACTAGTCACATGTGACTGTGGGTGTTGCTCCAGTGTAGAGACCCCCAAAAGTGCCTCCGCCATAATATGAGCTTGAGCCCAGAAGCATTTTCCCCCCTCCTGGAGGCAGTCGAGCTATGGGAAAGCAGGAACTAAGGATGAGGGATTGTGTAAAAGGGCTATTTTGATCTCCCAGGCACTTACACAGTGGCCTGGTGACAGCTGTGTGGTTTTACTAAGACATTGTGTTTTGTCTCGGTTCCTGCTTTGGACTAGTTTTGTGACTCTGTTTATCAAGTACTGCTTGAACCCTGTGATTATTTATGTGATTCTTTAAGATTACTGTTCCTGGAATTTATGGTGGGCCTGACCGTTAAAGAATGTTACTTTGTTAAATATAAAACTCTTTCACAATAGATAAGAAGAAGAGCATATGCTTGTTTTGCATCTTTTTGTGGTTATTTTATGACTTCAGTACTGTTCTCTTTTAACTTGTATCTTACCTACTTTGCCAGACTTTGTAACTTTCTGTTCCCTTTAATGTTTAAGCTAAAACAATGTGGACTGATGTCAGTGTCTGAAAGCTGACAGTATATATTGGGACCCTATGCACAAATAAAATTGCTATTTAGGCATTGCTGTTTAGGCATTGCCTTTTCAGCCCTCCAGACCCCGCTTCTCTGTCTCCTATGTTTTCCGCGCACTCTCTCTTCCAGGTATTGGGACCCTCTCGCTGGCCGAGAGCTCCCTGGCATTAATGCCGTCCCTGACATGTGACCATTGTGCATGTAATTCATTTTAGTTTAAATGTGATGGCTGGTGGCTGCCATATTGGATAGTACACAGCTCTAGGCTTTCATTTGTAGCTACCTGCTGACTTGAGCTATGGCATACCTGCCAGCACTCCACAACTAATATGCCCAATTTAAGACGTTCTATGTCTTCCCAAAAAACTCCTCTTCTTCATTTGCTTATTTTGACTAACTATACCACTATGCATTTGTGCATTCAGACTACTAATGGTAAAGTTATTTTTGACACCCACCATTTTCCCACACTCAGTTTGCTCACTATGCATTCACACCTCTAATCAACAAAGAAAAAGTCATTTAAGAATATGATTTAGAACAAATGTGTACAGCAACAAATTAATGTGTTTTTAATTTGGCATTTTGGTTATTTTATTTCCTCCAGGAAACATTAGCCCATATTCAATATTGCAATCAATATAAGGTGAATTACAAGGTCTATATTGGTCAGAGGGGGAATTTCAAAGGAGAAATCTATGACATACAGAAGAGAGAAAGTTGTCAAAGTTAGGCAGTAGAAATAACATGAATGAAATTATTTAACTCAGTAGAAACTGTGCAGGTCTACAGACACAGGAGGAGTGAGGGAGAAGAATAAGGAAAAGGACAGGAAGGATAAGAAGGACAAAAGGTAGATAGAATTCTTTTGAATGGTAAGATGAGAAAGTAGAGTTAAGGGCTCAGTGAAGACTGAAACTGCAGACCACTCCTGGCTGCTGTGGGATAGGTACCTGATCTTATGGTAACCACTTCATAATGAGGAAAAAGTAGCTAAATAATAATTAGAGTAAGTAATTACACTTTGTCTAAAGCAACACTACCTAATAGAAACATAATGCAGGACACATATATAGTTTTAGATTTTCTAGAAGACATTTAAAAAGTAACAAAAAGAAAAAAAAGTCTAGTAATTTATTTTATTTTATCCAATCTATCCAAAATATCCTCATTTCAACATGTAATCAATATTTTTTAAATTATTTATGAGATAGTTTACATTTTGTACTGTTTTGAAATATGGTGCATATTTTACACTTACAGTACATCTCAATTTGGACACTAAATTTTCATTGGAAATACTTGATCTGTATTTAGGTTTCATGAAATTAACAGTTGAAAAAACCAGATTCACAGAGACACCAAGTTGTTCCAAACATTCTTGAAATATTTCCAGAACAGAATTACCAGTTTTAAAGTTAGCTTTAAATTAGTTAAAATTAAATGAAATTAAAAGTTTAGCTCCTCAGTCACACCAGACACCTTTGAAGGGTCTAATACACGTAGTTATTGGCTTCTATGTTGGAGAGCACAAGCCTAGAGTTTGCACCACCTTAAGAAAAAGCCTTGGGAGAATTCTATCAGAAAGCTGTGCTGTAGACAAAGGCTGAATGTCAAAAGAAAGAATTTTCATAAAATAAAGGTTTGAGCGTGCATAACTGCAAGAGCTCTGGACATTCTTTCCAGGCCAGCACAGGGGAGAAATCACGTGGCTACAGATCCCTATTAGCTTGCTCTTCTCTACTTGTTGGCTCCACTGCCTGAAAGTAACATTGACCTGAGATATAGAAGCAGCTCCCTTCTTGTAAATTGCTGGAAGATTAAAGCAATTTGTAAAGTAAGGTAATGGGGCCAGGTGCAGTGGCTCACACCTGTAATCCCAGCACTTTGGGAGGCCAAGGCGGGTGGATCACCTGAGGTTGGGAGCTTGAGACCAGCCTGGCCAAAATGACAAAACCCCTTCTTTACTAAAAATACAAAAATTAGCCAGGTGTGGTGGTACATGCCTGTAGTCCCAGCAACTTGGGAGGCTGAGGCAGGAGAATCACTTGAACCTGGAAGGCAGAGGTTGTAGTGAGCCAAGACTGCACCACTGCACTCCAGCCTGGGCGACAGAGTAAGACTCCATCTCAAAAAAAAAAAAAAAAAAAAAAAAGGTAAGGTGAGTCAAGCAAGGAGACAAGAAAATGAGAGAAATGCACATGCTTTGGTTGTGAGTCCAAAAAGCTATTGTTCGGAGGTGCGGTCTTTTTGCATTTAATCATCATATTGCTGCAATATTGGAAGAACTGTATCATATTAGAAGAAATCATATCAATATCAATAATCTTCACAAATGCAAAGGGTCATACTAACTCAAAATAGATTTTCAGCTTTTGGTTTTTGTTTTTGTTTTTGTTTTTTTGCCTGTTTTATTCTTATCCCTAGAACTCCATACCTAGGCCCACAGGAGGAGATAAGCAATTGTTTGTTTAGCAAACAAATTAATAAATGGATTCAAAGCTTCCCATGCAATAACCATACAGCAGCAATAGTACCACACAAAATCTTGTTCCAAATCTAGTCCTTTTTTTCAGCAAACATTTTTAAGTATTCACTATGTGTTAGTCACTCTATTGGATGCTATGCATATAGAAATAATAAACACAAAAAAGACTGAAGGAAAAAGAAATTTCTTTATGATGCACCCTTTCACACAAAAAAATCTTGACATCATTTACAATATCCACTTCATTAACAGTGGCTTTATTTTCCTCAAATATTGTATGAAATATTAAAATACAACTTAATCAGAGGCCACCTGATTCTACCTAACTCTTAAAACTTGACACAAGAAATAAACATTCCTCCTACAAAAAAAAAATTATAGATTTGGCTCTATCTGGTTTTATTTATCTTGCCCTATTTAGGCATTTTATTTAACTTCTCTTTCCAAGTATATATGGGAGTTCTCCTATAACTCTTCACTTAGCCCAAGTGATACATTTTTTTCTATTTTGAGACTTTTCAGACCAAGCTAATCATGGGCACACTTCCAAAATGTATAAGAATTAGAGAAAGGAGTTGATTGCTTAATTCTTGCCTCTGACTTAGAGCTCATGTTAATTAGCTAAAGCCAGAGCCCTCAGCGCGCTCTCAAGAGCTCGGGGGATCCACTGATTAGCAACGACAAGGCCATCTGCTCTTCCTTCAGTACATTGGAGAAAATCTCTCTTGGCATAAAAATTAGGGATGCCTGTAATTTAGAATGAGTGAAGTGTTGCCATCACATTTAAAAGAGATGGTGTCTGACTACAACATGAGGCCTGTCCCAAAGGAAGCTAAGTTTGTGCACACCAACGCCATGATCTTAAAAATTATCTATGCGCTCCCTATTTGGGTAATCTTCTCTTATCTACCATTTAGTGATCTTTCTCCTCAACTCCTCTTGTAATTGTTTTTCTTTCTTCTGCAATTACTGCACCTAAATTGGCAAACTTCAATTTAAGGCTTGCATGTAATTTTTGATTGATTTTCAAATAGCTCTTCATGAAAGGGATGCTAAAACTGAGACGATAAAGGAGTTGGAACAGTCAGTGGGAGCTAGCTGGAAAGGCAAGAATTGGCATTTGGATGAAGCCAAGGTGAGCTGTGTTAGCTCTTTCTCCTCCCTCATTATCTATGCAGCCTGCACCAGGAACTAAAGAAGAAAGGGAGCACAAGATTGACAAAGGTTTACATGCAGAGAAATCGCTCAGGTGTTCACTGGTGTATCTTTATGTAATGAGCAGCACATACTCAACGAACTGTTGAAGACAGTCAGCACTCTTGGCTTCTCCAAGCAAATGATTTTCAACCAGTGTTTCCAGGTTTTGGGGGGTTTTCTTTGTTGTTTTTTTTTTGAGACATAGTCTCGCTGCGTCGCCAGGCGCCAGGCTGGAGTGCAGTGGCGCGATCTCAGCTCACTGCAACCTCCGCCTCCCAGGTTCAAGCAATTCTCCTGCCTCAGCGTCCCGAGGAGCTGGGACTACAGGCACGCTACCACGCCCAGATAATTTTTGTAATTTTTAGTAGAGACAGGGTTTCAACATGGTCTCGATCTCTTGACCTCGTGATCCGCCCACCTTGGCCTCCCAAAGTGCTGGGATTACAGGACTGAGCCACTGCGCCCAGCCGTTTCCAGGTTATTTTATTCCAGGAAAGCAAATAATAATATAAGCTTCATTTATTAGACCTCATTTGCAGTTAGGGAATCATAATAAATGGTCACTATAATGTTGCCTGAGGATCTCTGGGTCCAGGAACACTGTTGCCATAAACACAACACATCACCAGAGGACAGACCTAGACTAAGGATTGATGACAATAAAAGACAATTAAAAACTGGACTTCTCTGGGGAAAAATCCATTTGATGATGAAGCTTCACTGAGTATTCCTTTGTGAACTCCTAGATGAAATTTTCAAGGCAAGAGGAAAAGTACTGAAATTGCTGAATAGGTGAGCATTGTATTCCTGATTCATTAAATATATGCATTGACAAATATAACATATCTTGTAATTTAAATCCAAAGGTCTCTTTGGATCTCAGGATATGACCTTTCATGTATATCCACTGTGAGTCCCACAGCTTTGACATTCCCAGGGAGTTACGTAGGCTTTATATTGTATTAAAGTTTGCTTCTTTAGTTTGCCCAAATTCTTTTAAGACAGTGATGCTGAATTGTTTTGGTTGAGTGCTTTTGCAAAGTTAGCATTTTAATTTGGCCTGATACTTTCCCTTGTAGTTAAACAGTCCAGACAGGTTTGAGAACATGTAAATACCCACAGATTCTTCCACTTCAGGCTCTTTGTGAACAGAATGGTGTTGGATAATCCAGCACAGACATTATATATTCAGGTAGGTGAAAACAGACACACAAGCACAAGAATCTCTTATTCTGCTGGGAGAAATTCTGTACGTTGTGTTGGAAACTGTATCTCACCAACCTGCAACAATTACAGGCTTCTAAGAAACCAGGATTAAAATTCACATTGGCAGCCTTGATCTAAGAAACCAGGATTAAAATTCACACGTACTGCTCTTGACTATAAAAAAATTCAACAGGTTTAGATGTCATTTATCTGACAAAGTTCTATGCAAATTTGGGTAAATTTCCAACACTGTACATGTCATTTATGGTTTCTTATGTTCCGTTTGGCAAGCTTATATTCTCTGTAGAAATTCCTCTAGGTGTGCCAGTATCCACTCTCAATATTAAGTTTCTTCCTCAGGTTTTGTTGCTCTAAACAATAGAAAGATGATTATATTGTTATTTTATAGCTTCTTTCTTATAAGGAAGTCAAAGCTCTGAACAAATATTTAGCTTGACTAGAAAAAAGGAGTAAATTGCTCTTTGGAGAGGAACATTAATTTTTTTCAGCTTTCTTATTTGTCATTTAACAAATTATCTATTCCAAAGCACTAAATGGCTCTCTAGTGGTCAGGCTAAGTTAACAGCCCTGCAAACAGTAACCCTTTTCTTTATAATTTACTAATGGTATTCATTATATCATCTTGCCAACTCTTTATAATTGTGGCAAAGATAAGCAAAGCCAGCTCTACAAATAGGCAAACTAGGAGACCATGCTGATTTCTCAGCAGCCAATCCACAAGCAATTCACTCTTTCTACCTGAAATAAGACTTTATAAAGTCATTCAACAAATATGTATTTATTGAGGTCCTATTATATGCCAGCTCAGTCTTCTTCAAGGGTCACAGGGCAATACTTCATAACCTGACAGGCTGGGATGACTTTTAGTTTTCTTCTTTTCATACACTAACTAATTGATGGGAGAGTTTGACCCTAAAGAATGCATAATGGCGTAATTAAAAAAGATATAACATCACTAATGCTTTCTAAAACTCTCATCTTTTATGAATAATCTTGATTATTACAACAACCAAGTGAGAAATAGATTATGTATGCAATTTTATAATTAAGAAAATTTGACTCTGAGTAGTTAAATAAAATTTGCCCGAAGACACACAAATGGTACAGTCTTAAATCTGTCTCACTTTTGAGGAAGGTTGAGCCTATGTTTATAAGATACATATGAATTAATTATAAGATACATACGCAAAATGCAATTTTTGAATCAAAGTATTGTGTTCAGATTAAGGAAATACGATGTTCAGATCAAAGGAGTTTTTAGTCCTTTCATCCTTGAGACTAATGGATTAGAGCATGTCTGGAACATAACGTATGTTCTAAATACTAAGCCTCAAATTTTTAAGAAATTTTGACAAACTCAAAAATGTGCCCAAAAATGGGCAACAAAGAAGCAAGAGAGTTGGCAACATCTCATAGACAAACTATCAGTGGAACCAGGAGATTCAGTCTGGAAAATAAAATACTGAAAGGAATTGTACAATGTCTGTCTGCAAATACTTGAAAACTGCCATCTTAGTCCATTTTACACTGCTGTAATAGAATACCTGAGACTCGGTAATTTACAAAGAACAGAGATTTCTTTCTGATCGTTCCAGAGGCTGGGTAGTCCAGTATCAAGGTGCCGCCACCTAGTGAGGGCCTTCTTGCTGCATCATTGCATGGTGGAAAGCAAGAGGGTGAAAGAGCACGTGGGGTCCAAATTCACTTTTATAACAAAATCACCCTTGCCAAAATGAACCCACTCCCAAAATAATGAGATGAGTCTACTCATTAGGGCAGAGAGCTTATGACCTGAACACCTCTTAAAGGTCCCACCTCTCAACACTGTTGCATTGGGATTAAGTTTTCAACACATAAACTTTGGGGGACACATTCAAAGCATTGCAACTACCATGTAGAAAGGGAGGAAAAAAGCACAGGTGTGTTCTTTGTGGCTTCAGAAGAAAAACTGGGAAACCAGATGAACTAGAAAAACAGAATTACATTCCCACAGTCTCTGTGTAGAAAATTAGGTAGGAATTGTGGAGCACCTTGAAAGATGATGATTGTGAGCCTGTGAATACAAAGCCTGTGAACAAGTGAATACAAAGACATGGAAAAGGTACCTTCAGGAGCTGATGGCTGTGTAAATGAGGGGTAGTCACAGAGGGCCTCCAATATTTTGCATCCCAGAGCACCTGCTTAGAGGTAGGGACACCAGTCACTCAAACCTGTCCACAGCCACTTGCCCTCTGCAGGGAACTTTCAAGAGCAGAGCTATTATTCTAAGCACAGTAGCTGACAGAGCTGGGTATTTATACTAACAGCTGTAAAGTCCCCACCTCCGTGTTCTGCCTTTGGCTATCTGCCTTGTCTGGGATGCTCTTGAAAAATATATTTACATGGCCCGCAGCTCTACTTCATTCAAGCCTCTCTTTAAATGCCAAATCATCACAGAGACCTTCCTTAACAACCCTATCCAATGTATACTATTCATTTATTTAAATGCTTATTTTTATAGCACATACAATTAACTGACATTATGTAAATGTTTTCTTGTCTCCTTCACTTGAATGTCAATTCCATGCACAGAAATGTTTTGTTCACTGATAGATCCCCTTGCCTAGAACAGTGCCTTGTACATTGTAGACCCTCAAGGAATAGTTGTAAAATTAAATGGATTTTTCTCCAAGTGAAGCTTCTATCACTCCACCACAAATATTTTTATAATATTTCCTCTTGATGTAAAACTTATTGGGATAGATCATGATTTCTGTTACAGATTCATATTTTAATGTAATAAAATAGGAAATACTCACTTATCCACAGCCCAAATTTAACAACCAGCTTTTCAGTACTATACCAAGGGACTGTCATTGTAAGGTCGATAGCCTCGCTGGGAGCCAGATGAACAACACCCACCCCTCTCCATGTCTGATAATCAGCATCTGGTTCCTCCATGCGGGCTCCCCTCACCCACACCCACTTCTGCGTTCTGCTCCCAGATCTATACTCAGCACTAAACTATGCATTCTCAGCACTAAACTATACATTTCACTCCCAGACCTATACTCAGCACTAAACTATGCATTCTCAGCACTAAACTATGCATTCGAACCCCCCAAAATTTAAAAAATCCCGCCAAGCCTTACCCAATGGCAGCTCGCTCCATAAGTCCTTAGCCAGCCCACCTTATGCCTTGTTTCCCTAATATCCAATCAATTGCCTCTAACCCCTATAAAACCCCACACCCAAGAGGAGTCAAGTGCGACTTCTCTGGCCCCCCCTTTCTGGACCACAGAACCTCACCCAGGAACTTAATAAATTGGCATTTAATTTTCCTAGGCTGGTCTCAGTTTCCTCATTTTAAACTCGGCAATAACCCTTACAGTCATTAACTCTTTTTTGAATTTTTAATCAAATCAATATATAAATTGATTTTGTCATTAAGTAATGTTGCTGATCAAAAATAATACTATCCACCTTGCCATTTTCCAGTTATATAAGATTAAACAAAAACTAGCAATTTGGGATTTCAAATAGAAATTTCGAAATTTGAACATGTAAACAGAATATGTTTAAGTCATTGTTTATTGAGACCCTTAAATTTAGGGACCCCCTAGATTAGCCAGGAAGATGCC
The DNA here is from genome assembly GCA_036589455.1 of Ateles fusciceps. Taxonomy (NCBI): domain Eukaryota; kingdom Metazoa; phylum Chordata; class Mammalia; order Primates; family Atelidae; genus Ateles; species Ateles fusciceps. The sequence continues at coordinate 2,550,811 of JAZHEH010000904.1, forward strand.
ATTAGCCCATTCAAGATCAAATAAATTTAAAAAGTACTATACTTGCATACATCCCCCCAAACTGAAATAAATAGATAACTGTTTTCCTCTGCATTCCTTTTCTCCCTCAAAGTCTTGTCAATAGTTTTGTCCATGAAATGTAGAACAGATTAGAGGAACAGATGCCTGCAGTGTATTTAATGAAAGGAACCCAGAGGTATGCCAGTCACAATTGCCACACAAAAGCATTTACCCGCAGATGCTTTCCTACTCTTCTTCTATGTCCCAATTTAAAGGTGAAATGTGTGCTAACCCTGGCTGTCAAGTAGCTATAGAAACCTTCAGAATATGTCCAGAGACTGACCACTCCTCCCAACTGCCATCGCCCTGTCTGAGCCACCACCATCTCTCACCTGGGTCGCAATGAGGCCTCCTAACCAGTTTCCCTGCCTCCTGCTTTGTACCTTTCAACAAAGAAGCAAGTGATCCTTCTAAATCAGAAGTCAGATTATATCATCCTGCTGCTCAAAACTCTGAGACAGCTTTCCAGGTCTTACAAAGCCTGCTGGTCCTTCCCCTTGCTTCCAAGACCTCATCCCCTGTTTCTCTGCCCCTTAATCTACTCCAGTCACACGGGCCTCCTTGCTCCTCCTTGAACACATGACTGCCTTAGGGCACCGCATTGGCTGTTCTTGCCTTTTGGAATAAAACCTCTTTCCCACGGTATTCGCTTGCCCAACTCCCTTGACTTCTTCATGTCTTTGTTTCAACATCATCTTCTCAGGAAGGCCTCTTCTAGACATCCTGTTTTCATCACAATCTGCTCCCATTCCCTTCTAAGCACCCACCTTTCCATCTTCCTGAGCATGCTCTGCTTGTCTTTAATGTTGTCACAGTATTTATCATCTTCTAATGTACTATATATTTTACTCATTTTTATGATTATATATACAGTCTTTCTCCCTCCCAAAGATTCCAGGGGTCTTCATTTTGTTCACTGACGTATCCAGGGAACCTAAAACAATGCCTAACACATAGTAGGGGTTCAAGAAATACTTGTTGAATGTATTAATTGGTAATTCTAAGAATATAGCATGTGTTAGTAGTCAACCAGTCCATAAGTGTGTTTTCAATGCTTAGGTGTGCTCTATGTGATCTTAAGCACTATGGAGAATTTTTTTTTTTAGCATAAAGCATCTGCCCTCTGAAATGTTAGTTTAGTTGGGGGAGACCACAGGTACAAAGCAATGTCAAAGAGCTTACATATGGAACATATTGATAAAGACCATTGGCTATGCTATTAGGTCTTTGTGTTCTTATGCATTTATGCAACAATTATTCATTGAGCACCTACTATGACCTGAGTACTGTGCTAGCCTGCAGATATTAATTCGAACAAAATACACAGAGTCTCTACCTTCTTGGGACCTACATTCTGATGAAACAAACAATGAACCAATGAATAAATAAACAAAACAACTATAGAAGGACCCTGAGGAAATAAACAAGATCTGTCATAGAGAACAACAGCCACACCAATTACAATCACCAGGAGAAAGCCAGCAGAATGAACAGCTGAATCTCACTCTCCTCTTGCCCTCCAACCTCCAAATGGTACCTCCACTGGGCCAACTGGAAGCCAAAGAACACAGTGCACCCAGCACTAGCAGTGTACAGAAAGGTGGAGAAGATCTGGAGGAGCAAGCATGTGTGTGAGTGTGTACATGTCTATAAAAACACGCCCACAAGATGACCAAATAGGAACAGCTCTGGAGTGCAGTTCCCAGCAAGAACTACACAGAGGGTGAGTGACCACTGCATTTCCAAACGGGTTATTACTGCCCACAGACCAGGAGATACCCAGGCTAAAAAGCACCACGAGTTTCCAGCACGGCTGTTTCAGCCAGCGCAGCAGGTCTCCGCACAAAACTCACACAAATCTCAGCGACCGTTTCAACTGGCACCTGGAACACCTGGGAGACAGAGCTGCCCATTCAGCTGAAAAAAGGTGGCTGAAACAGGGAGCCAGGTGATCTAGCTAGGTGGATTCCACCCCCACAAAGAACAGCAATCTGAAATGCTCTGGATTGAGAGTTGCACAGCTAGTGCAGCTGGACCCAGGACAGTCCGGTTCTGTGGGAGGAAGGGCATCTGCCATTACTCAGGCAGCCCACCACTACCAAGGCACTCCACCATTACCGAGGCAATCCGCCATTACCAAGGCAGTCCGCCATGACAGAGGCAGTCCACCATAACAGGAGGCAGTCTGCCATTATTGAGGCAGACCGCCATTACCCAGGCAGTTCTAACTATTCCTCTATAAACAAAACCAAAAGGAAGTTCACACAGCAGCTGGGCAGAGCCCATGGCAACTCAGCAATGCCTCTGATGGCAGACTGTGACTAGGCTACCTCCTAGCTGGGCAGGGAAGCACTGAAAAAAGGCAGCCGTATATCAGGAACTTATAAATAAAGCCCCACCTTCCCAGGACAGAGCACCTGGGAAAAGAGGCGGTTATGAGTTCCACTGCAGCAGACCTAAACATACCTGCCCATCAGCTCTGAACGAAACAATAGAGCTCACAGCTCAGCACTTGAGCTCCTATAAGGGATAGACTGTCTCCTCTAGCAGCTCCCTGACCCCCGTATATCCAAAGAGACACATCATAAAGGAGAGCTGAGGCTGACATCTGGCGGTTATCCTTCTGGGATGAAGATAACAGAAGAAGAAACTGGCAGCAACCCTTACTGTTCTGTAGCCACCCCAGGTGATCCCCAGGCAAGCAGGGCCTGGAGTGGACCTCCCCTCAGAACTACAGCAGAGGGGCCTGACGGTTAGAAGGAAAACTGAAAAACAGAAAGAAATAACTTCAACATTAACAAAAAGGATGTCCACTCAGAGAACCCACCTGAAAGTCACCAACTGCAAAGACCACAGGTAGATAAATCCACAAAGATGGGAAAGAAACCAGCCCAAAAAGGATAAAAACACCCAAAACCAGAACGCCTCTCCTCCTCCAAGGGATCACAACTCCTCACCAGCAAGGGAACAAAGCTGGATCAAGAATGAGTCTGACGAATTGGCAGAAACAGGCTTCAGAAGGTGGGTAATAACAAATTTTTCTGAGCTAAAAGAACGTGTTCTAACACAATGCAAAGAAACTAAGAACCCTGAAAAAAGTTTGATGAAATGTTAACTAGAATAAACAGCTTAGAGAAGAAAGTAAATGAACTGATGGAGCTGAAAAACACAACACGAGAACTTCCTGAAGCATACACAAGTTTTAACAGCCGAATCAACCAAGCAGAAGAAAGGATGTCAGAGACTGAAGATCAACTCAATGAAATAAAATGAGAAGGCAAGATTAGAGAAAAAAAGAGTAAAAAGAAATAAACAAAGCCTCTAAGAAATATGGGATTATGTGAAAAGACCTAATCTATGTTTGATAGGTGTACCTGAATGTGACAGAGAGAATGAATCCAAGAGGGAAAACACTCTTCACAATATTATCCAGGAGAACTTCCCCAACCTAGCAAGGCAGGCCAATATTCAAGTCCAGGAAATAAGAGAACACCACAAAGATATTCCTCAAGAAGAACAACCCCAAGGCACATAATCATCAGATTCACCAGGGTTGAAATGAAGGAAGAAATGCTAAGGGCAGCCAGAGAGAAAGGTCGGGTTACCCACAAAGGGAAGCCCATCAGACTCACAGTGGATCTCTCAGCAGAAACCCTACAAGCCAGAAGAGAGTGGGGGCCAATATTCAACATCCTTGAAGAAAAGAACTTTCAACCTAGAATTTCATATCCAGCCAAACTAAGCTTCATAAGCGAAGGAGAAATAAAATCCTTTATGAACAAGCAATTGCTCAGAGATTTCATCACCACCAGGTCTGCCTTACAAGAGCTCCTGAAAGAAGCACTAAACAGAGAAAGGAACAACCAGTACCAGCCACTCCAAAAACTTACCAAATGGTAAAGAGCATCAACACAATGAAGAAACCGCATCAACTAATGGGCGAAACAACCAGCTAGCATCAAAATGGCAGGATCAAATTCACACATAACAATATTAACCTTAAATGTAAATGGGCTAAGTGCCCCAATCAAAAGATACAGACTGGCAAATTGGATAAAAAGTCAAAACCCATTGGTGTGCTGTATCCAGGAAACCCATCTCATGTGCAAGGATGCACATAGGCTCAAAATAAAGGGATGGAGGAAGATTTACCAAGCAAATGGAGAGCAAAAAAAAGCAGGAATTGCAATCCTAGTCTCTGATAAAATAGACTTTAAACCAACAGAGATCAAAAGAGACAAAGAAGGGCATTACATAATGGTAAAAGGTTCAATGCAACAAGAAGAGCTAATGATCATAAATATATACACACCCAACACAGGAGCACCCAGATACATAAACAAGTTCTTAATGACCTACAAAGAGACTTAGACTCCCATACAATAATAGTGGGAGACTTTAACACTCCACTGTCAATATTAGACAGATCAATGAGACAGAAAATTAACAAGGATATCCAGGACTTGAACTCAGATCTGGACCAAGCAAATCTAATAGACATTTACAGAACTCTCTACCCCAAATCCACAGAATATACATTCTTCTCAGCACCACATCGCACCTACTCTAAAATTGATCACATAATGGGAAGTAAATCACTGCTCAGTGAATGCAAAAGAACGGAAATCATAACAAACAGTCTCTCAGACCACAGTGCAATCAAATTAGAACTCAGGATTCAAAACTAACTCAGAACCACACAACTTCATGGAAACTGAACAACTGGCTCTTGAATGTTCACTGGATAAACAATGAAATGAAGGCAGAAATAAAGATGTTCTTTGAAACCAACAAGAATGAAGACACAATGTTCCAGAATCTCTGGGACACATTTAAAGCAGTGTCTAGAGGGAAATTTATAGCAATAAATGCCCACTTGAAAAGCAAGAAAAGATCTCAAATCAACACCCTATCTTCAAAATTGAAAGAGCTAGAAGAGCAAGAACAAAAAACTCAAAAGCTAACAGAAGACAAGAAATAACTAAGATCACAGTAGAACTGAAGGAGATAAAGACAAGAAAAACCCTTCAAAAAAATCAATAAATCCAGGAGCTGGTTTTTTGAAAAGATCAACAAAATAGACAGACTGCTAACCAGATTAATAAAAAGAAAAGAGAGAAGAATCAAATAGATGCAATAAAAAACGATAAAGGAGATATCACCACTGATTCCACAGAAATACAAACTACCATCAGAGATTACTACAAACGACTCTATGCACATAAACCAGTAAACCTGGAAGAAATGGATAAATTCCTGAACACTTGCACCCTCCCAAGCCTAAACCAAGAAGAAGTCAAAACGCTGAATAGACCAATAACAAGGTCTGAAGTTGAGGCAGCAATTAATAACCTACCAACCAAAAAAAGCCCAGGTCCAGATGGGTTCACAGCTGAATTCTAGCAGACATACAAAGAGGAGCTGGTAACACTTCTTCTGAAACTATTCCAAACAATCCAAAAGAGGGAATCCTTCCCAAATCATTTTATGAAACCAACATCATCCTGATACCAAACCTGGCAGAGACTCAACAAAAAAAGAAAACTTCAGGCCAATATCCATGATGAACATAGATGCAAAAATCTTCAATAAAATACTGGAAAACCAATTGCAATAGCACATCAAAAAGCTCATTCATCACGATCAAGTAGGCTTCATCCCAGGGATGCAAGGCTGGTTCAACATACGCAAGTCTATAAACGTAATCCACCACATAAACAGAACCAAAGACAAAAACCACATAATTATCTCAATAGATGTAGAGAAGGCCTTTGACAAAATTCAACAGCCCTTCATGCTAAAATCTCTCAATAAACTAGGTATTGACAGAACATATCTCAAAATAATAAAAGCTATTTACGACAAACCCACAGCCAATATCATACTGAATGGGCAAAAACTGGAAGCATTCCCTTTGAAATCTGGCACTAGACAAGAATGCCCTCTCTCACCACTCCTATTCAATGTAGTATTGGAAGTTCTAGCCAGAGCAATCAGGTAAGAAAAAGAAATAAAGGGTATTCAAATAGGAAAGGAGGAAGTCAAACTGTCTGTATTTTCAGACAACATGATCACATATTTAGAAGATCCCATTTTCTCAGCCCAAAATCTTCTGAAACTGATAAGCAACTTCTGCAAAGTCTCAGGATACAAAATCAATGTGCAGAAATCACAAGCATTCCTATACACCAATAACAGACTAAAAGAGAGCCAAATCAAGATTGAACTCCCATTCACAATTGCTACAAAGAGAATAAAATACTGGACAAGGAAAATGTGGCACATATACACCATGGAATACTATGCAGCCATAAAAAACGATGAGTTCCTGTCCTTTGTAGGAACATGGATGAATCTGGAAACCATCATTCTCAGCAAACTGACACAAGAACAGAAAATCAAACACCACATCTTCTGACTCATAGGCAGGTGTTGAACAATGAGAACACATGGACACAGGAGGGGGAGCATCACACACTGGGGTCTGTTGTGCAGGACTAGGGGAGGGAAAACAGTGTGTGGGGGAGGTTGGGGAGGGGATAACATGGGGGGAGAAATACCAGATATAGGTGACGGGGTGGGGGATGGAGGCAGCAAACCACATTGCCATGTATGTACCTATGCAACAATCTTGCATGTTCTGCACATGTACCCCATAACCTAGAGTGCAATAAAATACATATATATATATATAAGAATTTTGAACTTTCCTATGATCAATGAAAAAATAAAAATAAATAAAAACACACCCAAATTTGTCCCAAAGCCTCCTCAACCTTTCCATTACACAGTTTCTTCCTTATCTCTCTCCAGTGGGATAATCTGACTCATTTTCCCATATATAGTCCTTTTTCTAACAAATTTTATAGTGTTGAAAATAGCCATAGTCATCCCTTAAACTTCTATTAACTAAGTTCATGAATCTCGGTATCTTTAACTTTTTTCATAAAAATGTTTGTACCTCTTTCAGGTTTTAGTCTTCTAAAAATCTGGTATAATTTCTCCCCATCTTCCAGATATGTAAAATAAAATATTATATACAACTTTTATACCATTCATTAGTAGGTTGGTAGTTTATCTGCATAAAAATGAACCTTTTCAAATTTTACTGACATGTTAAGACTAGCCCAATTTGATTTTTAAAGCTTTTATTTTTTAAAGTTTAGTGGCCCATGCTTAAGAACACCCATATTAACATGCATAGAAGGTAACTTCATATTTAAATTATTAGAAAGTAAATACAAAGCTATAACCCACCTTGGGCTCAGCAACGATAATAATATCTAACATTTATTGAGCACTTACTGTGTGTCAGAAATTATGCTAACTACTTTACATCATATTTAATCCTCACAACCTAGGAAACAGAGTATTATTAACCCCATTTTACAATTAAACTAAACTGAAGCAAAGAAAGGTTAGGTAACTTCCTCGAGATCAAGCAGATGTTCTGTGGTGAGAACTGGATTCCAGCTGTGCTTTTTCACAGCTGAGCCCCAGTCTACCAGGAAGCCAGAGCAAAGCACTTGTCCATAGGGCTGTGGGGTCCAAACACACTCATCAGCTATTTTTCATGCCTAGATATTTGCAAAGACCCTTGCCTAGAACAGTGCCTGGTACATTGTAGACCCTCAAGGAATAGTTGTAAGTTAGATGGATTTTCTCCAAGTGCAGCTTCTATCATGCCACAGCAAATATTTTCATAACATTTCCTCTTGATGTAAAACTTAGTACACTTATTGGTTACCCCATAATAACAATAAAAAAGTATGTTAAAGAGGTGCTATTAAGTTAAAAAAAAGCAAGTAATAGGAGAACTTGAGAACATTATCATCCCATTTATGGAAAATCAAAGTTAGATGTTTGTAAGATTAAATAGGTCTATCATTAAATATAATAAAGATATGCTACATAGATACCCATGTGACTATAAGTAAATATATTTGTAGTCATAGTTTCTAGGAAAGTAAAGAAAAATCTGTCAATACAGAGTTGCTCAGAACACTCAAAGGAGTAAGGAGTATTTATTTTCCCTACATACTCTGTACCATTTGAATTATTTATCACAAATTTAAATAAGTTATCACATTAGTTACACTAAAATCCCATAAAGAAGCAAAGGCTGAGATGATATCCAATAACTTCATCACAAAAGAGCATTCCTGGCAATCCCAAATGCACCCAGTCTGGAATTTCTTCCAAGGTTATTAGTTTTAAATTCTTTGTTTCTTTTTTATCTTGCTAGCTACATACATTAACAACTACTAGGAAAAACAGCAGCAGCCATAAAATATCTATTTTAATCCAGCTTCATTAATGTCTTTCTAAACTAAATGCACCCAATAAACAAAATATATATAAACTGTCCCACTATGGGCTTTAAAACTTGCCAGCATTTTAACAACCCACAGATAGCAAACACTTGACCAGTAAAGACTGATAAAGCTATAACTTAATTGCTGATTCAAGCAGGACAAGTATTAAGACAACAGTTTCATTCTTCCGTATTTCCCAGTTATGTTGATTTCAGCAGGTTGCCTGCATGCTAAAAGCAAACCGTTTGAGCATCAGTTTGTGTGGCATCACAAACAGTACCCAGAATAGCATCAACTATAGATCTTGGCACCCACCTTGTTAACTACCCATGCCTTGAAATGGAACGTCATGGAAGACTTTGGTTGCCAAAGATGAAGTATTTGGATTTTATTGTTCACAAATGCAATGTGCCGTGACTACTGTGATACCAAACACTAAAATCCAAATGGGAATCTAGAGATGGTAAAGCACAATCCAAAGTGATTAGTTATGGCAACAATTTTTGGAGATCAAAATATGTAGATCTTAGATTCTTAGTATCTCTTTATAGGAACTGGTTGAATAAATTAAGGCACATTTATATACTGAAACACAAAACAGCCATTAAATTCATGCAAAACATTATAGAAATCAATATTCCACCTTATCATAAAACTTGACATTGTTTCCACCAACGATCATTTAACACCAATGTCATGGACTGCTGAAGGCATAGTCTCACACATACATTCCTCAGCAAGCAAGAGGAGTTTGCTGCTGCACCAGCATTTCCAGTTTAATTCTCCACCAGTCCTAGAAAGTACGTGGCATTCAGTGTCCTGCTAAGTACGGCCAACGTGCTTCTGCTCTATCTGCTGAGGGTCTTGTACCATCTTAATTACACAGAGTGATATTCACTTCTCACTTCAACAAGTTCTCTTTTCTTGGCTTATTCTGTTGCATAGCTCCTGAAGCAGTAGAAATTATTCGTTCTTCGATAATGATGCTATCTATATAACATGGTGGTTAGAAATGTGACACTTTGTGGATCAAGTAAGCCTGAGTTTGAATCCAAGTTCCACCCCTGACTACTCATAGGATCTTGGGCAAAGTATGGAATCTTTCTGTGACTTAATTTTCTCATCTTTAAAGTAGGAATGATAGGTACATTGCACATGGTTTAATGGATTGAATGAGATAATGTAGGATGACTGTAAAGTATTAGCAGAGTGCCTGGCAAATAATAAGTGCTCAGCAAATAATAGTTTTTAATCTGGAGTTTGTGAACCTTCTTCATTACATGCTTTTGTCACCTTTTCATCATATCTCCAAAGATCAAAAATGTTCAAACCATTACATTGATAAAGTAAAAGAACCTCTTGGTCACAGCACGTGTTAATCTAGATGGAATTTTATTAGACACACAGAGAAGTTCTGAATTTCTTTACAATAAAGACAAACTGAGTCTAATGCTTATATATTTGTGCAGCTGAGCTGGGACATATAACAGTAACAATAGCCACTTTGTGCCGAGTTTGGTTAAAATTCAAAAACTTTAAAAACTAACATAAAATACACATGATATTGCATCCGGGAAAGTTAAATCAAATTAGTTGTCAACTTTTTATGCTTACAGGGACAGGAAACTGAATAAATAAAATCCACAGATCACACAAACAAAAGAAAATCTAGTTTAAAACAAGTTCACCCTAACAACAGATGCTGGAGAGGATGTGGAGAAATAGGAACACTTTTACCCTGTTAGTGGGAGTGTAAATTAGTTCAACCATTGTGGGAGACAGTATGGTGATTCCTCAAGGATCTAAAGCCAGAAATACCATTTGACCCAGCACTCCCATTACTGGGTATATACCCAAAGGATTATAAATCAATCTACTATAAAGACACATGCACATGTATGTTTACTGCAGCACTATTCACAATAGCAAAGACTTGGAACCAACCCAAATGCCCATCAATGATAGACCGGATAAAGAAATTGGGGCACATATACACCATGGAATACTATACAGCCATAAAAAAGAATGAGTTCATGTCCTTTGCAGGGTCATGGATGAAGCTGGAAGCCATCATTCTCAGTAAACTAACACAGGAACGGAAAAGCAAACACTGCATGTTCTCACTCATAAGTGGGAATTGAACAATGAGAACACATGGACACAGGGAGGAGAACATACACACTGGGGCCTATCAGGGGGTGAGGGGCTAGAGGAGGGGATAGCATTAGGAGAAATACCTAATATAGATGATGGGTTCATGGGTGCAGCAAACCACCATGGCACACGTATACTTATGAAATAAACCTGCATATTCTGCACATGTATCCCAGAACTTAAAGTATAATTTAAAAAAAAAAAAAGTTCACCCTCTTCTAAAGCCTTCTGTCTGGGAAGTTTGCACATGTTACTGATTTCAGTTTCACCTTCAACTGAAAATGAAATCCCCCAAAAAGAGGCAAGGAACGAAGGAAGCAAAGAAATAATAATAAAGATACTAAACAATGTACAACTACTGGAGAGTGAGCAACGACACGGTGCTCAGTGGTGAGCCCCCGAATTATAAGGAAGTCTCCTTCATTTCAGATAGTTCTGCAAGAAGAGGGCAGTCCCAAAATAGCCCACATTAAGCAGCCTAGAAACCCACAGGCTCCCTAACTTTGCTCAGACTTCCTGCCTTCAGGAAAAGAAGCATCTATAGTCTGAGTAAGTAACGTTGGCCTTACCCCACCCACTCACTCCTCTTCCACATGTACCTCCAAAAAAGTAGAAGGCAAGCCCATGTCACAACTAGCAGTCATGAGCTGAATCCCACCTGGTAGATGGGTTTTGTTTGGCTTGCAGAGTTTAAAAGGAAAAAAAAATTTTTTTTGGTTGCCAATATTTAGAACAGAGAGATTTCACGTAAAATCCAGATCTCTGGCTCATCTCAAATTTTAAAAGATTTTGCAACACCAGGCCAGCATGCCCAGTGGGAATAGGTAAGGGAACCCTTGTTTAAGTGGAGTGTACACTCTCAAATTTACCATTGTCCCCACCACTCCCTGTTCTAACACCCAGCCCGCCACCCTCATTGACATTGGCTGCCTGGCACTGGTCGATATTCGAGTGCCGAGAGCCCACTGGAAGATCTTGAAGAACAGCAAGCCAGATGTGCCAAATGTCAGTAGCAACCAATATGTCTATTAATTAAAACCAAAAACATAATAGCAGAAAATCTGATCATTTAATGGAAAATACCCTAGGCTGGCTATTAAAACATATCTTTCTTTCCTAGGACCACTACTTTGTGAAATTAGTTAACTAATCTTTCCTAAATTTCAGTGTCCTCAAATAAGAAGTGGGATGATAACACCAGGTTCACAGAATATGTTATGGAAGATAATTTGTGCTATCTTAAAGTCCTTTATAAAGTACAATAAGTTAAATATAGATTATGATACTGAATTACTCTAAGCAATAGTTGACACAGAATAAATGAAAGTTATACTATAGATATTTAATGTTATCTATACTATAGAGGTTATCACACAAAGAAATCTAATTCATTGATCTGCTAATGATTTCATGTTATTCTCCCTACCTGCCTAGAACTTCATTAAGTAAATTCAAAATGTATGCACTTAAATGCTATAGCCACAGTTTAAAATTCTTTGTTAGCAAGACAAAGAAAACTTAAAGGAAAAAAGAATGTGCCTTTTTACCTCATTATTCTTAAAATTAATTAGAATTTGGGTCATAGATTCTGGTTTTGTAAAAGTTAATTGTGTATCAGAGGAGCTTAACTGAGGATTTGGAGGAAGGCACAGATCATTCACAGTACATCCTGCCTAGAACTTCATTAAGTAATGTCTGGATCTGATTGTACCCATAAAATTTCTGTGCCCAAATGAATTTCAAATAAAGCTTCCTAAAGGAACCAGAGTCCATTAAATCTCTTCCTCCCGGAGCTGCAGGCAGTACTTAGGAGACGAGATGGCACTGACTGAGCACCTCATATTAGGATCCCTTAATAAACCAAATAATTTCAAACCTCGGGACACAAATAACATTAGCAGAGGCAAGGGGATGGCCAGAACGGGAAGCTGAAGTTCTGAAACAAGCAAAATTTCTCACAATTTCCGTTCATCAGGCCAACAGTCACAGTGCTAGACAAAGGGAATTTGTCTTAATAAGTGATGCACAAACTGCCTTAATCTTGGCGCCTGCTCCACAGAAAGTCACGTGAACCTCCAAGAAGCCACGATGTCATCCAGTGCTGCCCCCAACAAATGATAGGGACCCTGACCCAGGCAGTCTGCCCACCTCCCCTCAAAACAAAGAAGAAGTGATCTTCTTTCTTTGAGAATATGAACTAGAAAACACCCAAGATAAAGGGTATCATCTTATCTTTCTCATAGTATTTAACTGCAAAAAAAAAAAAAAAAAGTGATTTGTGTGCAGGTCTCTCTCTTCTAGCTGTAGGGCCCGGTTCTAGTGTATAGTGAGCTCCTGATTCACATTTCTTAAGTTGAGCTGAATTGTCTTCATTCTCCATATTCTGTCTTAAAAGCACAAAAGACCTAAAAACCTCCAAGCACTGTACTTATCTGGGACCTCCTCTTTTGGGCCATGGAGTGCATTATGGTGCCCACCACGACTGGGCAAAATGATAAAACTTTGAAATATAATTATAGAGTTAGGTCAAACTCTGCACAGTGGAATATCTCCTGGATTCTGTAAAGGCAGATTGATAATGCAATCATGGTACACCACCCCTGACACTACTCAGCCCTTAAAATTCAGGCTCTGAATGAGAGGAGTGAGATTTCTCCAGCCCCACTCCGCTCCTGCGCTCCCATCGCTTCACCACTAGGGAGCAGCCTAGCCAGCATTCCCACAGGGTAGGAGCTGGAACTGCACCCTGGAGAGCTAAACAGATCAAGCATTCAGTTTCTGCCTCTGGCACTCACTCACAGTAACCTCAAATCCCTGTCTTGGTTTTGTCATCTGTAAAATGTGGGATAACAGCTCTTACCATAGGACCCCAGTGAAGATCAAATGTATGCAAAGGGCTTGGCACCCAGCCTGGCACACAGTACCATCCTAGCGTAGAGAGAAGAGATGTGCAATGACCCCGCGCAAGCTTGAAGATGATGCTGTGCTCAAGCTTGGAGTGGGCTTCCAGGCACACTGGTGTCACCCAGGCTCTGGGGGCCAGGGCAGCACTTCTCTAGCCTTTCTATTGGAACCACCCCTAACTGTAAACAGCTGTGAATGTATGCCCTGGGGCCTGTTGGAAGTTTCAAAATTCATTCTTGTTTTGTGTTAAACCTCCATGTCTTTTTAATTTGCTCCCAAGCAAATCTGTCTTGGTTTTAATGTCAAAATAATATGGCCTCCTCCTAAATCTCTGAGAAATATGAACCTTGAGGGAGGCGTGCTATAATCATATGGTGACTTTGCCGACCCAGCACCTTCCCCATACACCTGAGGATACATGTGCCTCAATGTGCTACCATGTGGGCTGCCCTTCCATTAGCACAAGTGAGAGTATGGGTCCACCTTGGGATATTATAGCATCTCATTTTTTTTTTTTTTGAGACGGAGTTTCACTCTCGTCACCCAGGCTAAAGTGTGATGGCGCGATCTCGGCTCACTATAACTAACATCCGCCTCCTGGCTTCAAGCAATTCTCCTGTTTCACCCTCCTGAGTAGCTGGGATTACAGGTGCCTGCCACCACACCCAGCTAATTTTATATTTTTAGTAGAGACGGGGTTTCACCATGTTGGTCAGAATGGTCCCGAACTCCTGACCTCAGGTGATCTGCCGGCCTCAGCCTGCCAAAGTGCTGGAATTACAGGCGTGAGCCACTGCGCCTGGCCAGCATCTCATGGTTAACAGATAAAACCCCAAGGCCCTGAGAAACTAGAGGATTTTCTCGAAATCACAGCGTGAGAGGAGATAGACTGAACCAGGGACCAGCTCTCTGAGCTCAGCCTACTTTCCTCTCTCGTCATAAACATCATAAAAAAGAACACATTTGTGAACAAAGTTAGACCAGCCATTATGCTAAAGTGATCTTAACAGAATCACAAGTGTCATAGGCATTCTAAGGGAATGTCATAAGGCATCCCTTCATGTCATAACATTTGAGAGAAGTGCTTGCTGTTTACCAAATACAGATGAATAAATAAAGGTAATAAATAAATGTACTTCAATTGCTCAGTTTGGGAAGAAGGATGAAGAGTTTGCATTTGAAGTTCTCATAAAAGTCACATTAGCCAATGTTGTGTTTCCATAAGACATAGTATTTGCAGACTGAGACTGGGTCATCTGCACTGACCCTATGTGGCTGTTTCTGACCAAAACCAGATTCAGATTCTGACTAGTTCATAGCCCTTAGATAGGAGTTGCTGTTGATGTATATTGCAACAGCTGTAGAGAAATTAGACTTTCTTAAAATTTAATATTCAGAATGGCAGTACTACATGTACATATTTTGAAAAAATATGCATACACTTACAGAGACAGTTTCAAAATATTTTGCTGACCACAGGTACAAGATAAGTTACAAAATAATATCTAAACTCAAATAAGCACTAATATTAAAAGATAACTACCCTTTTACTTTTTGACTAAAATATTGGGGTGATTCTTAAATCAAACTTTAAATAATCTCCATGATACGTAAATCTTAAAAAAAAAAAAAAAAAAGGTGTATTTTCCTTTCTTGCCACAGTAGAGATGACCAGATACTTACCTCTAGGGGGAGCTCAAGGCTTTGTCTCTACTTAACCAATCTTTTCTGCTTTCCCAGTGTTCCATGACAGAGCCCTGGGACCTCTCCACTTGGGAAAAGATGCTCCACCCCCTCCCTCCCCCCTCCCCTTAAAAAGCAGCAAAAATCTGGGGTGGGAGGAGGTGCTCAGGAGAAAAAAAGACTCTGGGAAAACTAGTGGGCCAATCTCGGTCCACCAGGTGGTTATTTTTCTCTTTGTGGATAAACCCTTACTCTTACAAACCCAGTGTTTGCCTGGAGGATCCCCTTAGCCAATCCCTCAAACTACCAGTGGCAGCAGTATGAAACTGGACATTCATGCCCTACCATCCTTGGCTTCTTAGGACTACTGACTAATACTCTTAGTACTTGAGGCTGTATAGGCACTAGCATAATTCATACCAGCATTTCCCAAAACAGATTTTCAAAGAACACCAGTCTGACTGTAAGTTAGCACATTTTATGTAAATAAAGGTCAAAAGAAGTTGAGAAGACACTGGGTTAAACTAAGTTCAAATGTGTTCCTTTGTGCAGGACTTCTCATAGTCTGTAATGCACGGTGACTCTCCAAAAGAAGGGACAAATGGGAAGTGTTTCTCGGGTTTTTACGACCACAGGTCTCTCTTTGCAGGGCTTCCTCTTAGGCCTGTTGTTAGAACCCTCAGACATTTTCCTGAAGATTGCTGAGGTCATGGTCGAGAAAAGAAGCACAGATTTGGAATTTTTTTTTAAACAACTCAGCCTAGTATATTTCAAACAAAAAGGGAGAGTTTGGTCTGAATTATCTGGATATGTACAATGAAAGCTTTGGAATCCCACCTCCCTACCATCACCTAATACTGTCTATGCTACAGAACCTCTTTAGGCCAACAGCATACAAAACTTTGGATTTATACTCAAAAAATGACTATTTACATCACAAAATGAGATTCCCCATAAAACTCTTTAAATCACAGATTCTCACACCACATTTAAAAAGTGATTCTACAAAATAACAATTAAGTTTATCCACTTACACGTTCTCAAGAAACGCCTGGCTTACCGGGAGACACAATTGCATGTGGCATTGCACAGTGACCATTGCTTTAAATACCCACAGATGTAAACCACCTTTTTTTTAGACAGAGTCTCACTTTGTCTCCCCGGCTGGAGTGCAATGGCACAATCTTGACTCACTGCAACCTCCGCCTCCCGGGTTCCAGTGATTTTTCTGCCTCAGCCTTCCAAGGAGCTGGGATTACAGGCACGCACCACCATGCCTGGCTAGTTTTTGTATTTTTAGTAGACATGGGGTTTCACCATGTTGGCCAGGCTGGTCTCAAACTCCAGACCTCATGATCTGCCCACCTCAGCCCCGCAAAGTGCTGGGATTACAGGCGTGAGCCACTGCACCCTAAAGAACTTCTTTTTAAAACTTTTCATATAAGTTTTTTCCAACAGGACACAAATTGTTTGTTTTATTATTCTGCCTCACTGTATTTCTACTACATCTATGCCAGTACAATCTGCATTAAAAAATTGCTAGTCAAACCATTTTGCTACCCAGGTAAGCTATGTTAAGGCCATGTTGCTACCAGTCACCATCTTCATGAGATGGGGTGGCTGGGTGGTGAATACAGCAGTCCTGGGGGAGTTGGATCAGGATCACTGACAGGCCGTTTTAAACTCTAGTTCTTAGGAAACTACCATCAGATTCTCCCCTCAGGTGAGAGCCACTGCTCCTTGGTGTTAAAATGACATAAAAAAGTTGGATTCCAGAGCAGGAAAATTATTACAAATCAGAAATATAGGACTACAGTTTCCAAAGTGGGGTTACATACTCCAGAAAGTATGTTGTAAAATAATGGAATTTCTGTTTATACTTTTATCTGAGAAATTAGAAATTAGACTTTCTTAATATTTAATATGCAGAATAACAATACTATCTGTATATGATTTGAAGAAAAAAGGAATATGCACACATTTTATCGAGAGACATTTTCAAACTATTTTGCTAATGAGAGGCACAATTTAAACGTTGGGAGACCAATGGTATAGAGAAAATTATGCCTCTGCAAGCATATTTCAGGCTAATTAGACAATAACTTAGACAGATGTGAACCTGCAGTCCAATAATGGTCTCCCATTGTCAAACAAACGCCAAGATAAAACTAAACTTATTTCAGAAACGGTTCCATGTTATTATAAGAACAAATTTCACATTTCACTAACACTGTCAGTTGAGTAGCAAAAAACAGACTTTGGAACTTGGATAGCAAATAGAGAAGGCAAAAAAAAAAAAAGCAAAATTAAAATTAGGCTTTAAAAACCATTGGGATCACGATCTGGGTTCTCTGCTCAAATGTATCAGCAACTTGTAAATTTTCGGCAGTATTTTTCAATCAACGAATATTAATCAAGAGCTGCCTCAACATATTCACTTTTTAAATTTAAAAGGCAACCTAAATATATTTGTTATTTTTGAATGGGAATGAAGCTTGTGAAGCTTATAAGCATGTTCAACTGAATTTATTACCAATTAAAAGATGTAAAGAATTAGTTTGAGTACAAAGTTCAAGTCTTCTTCCAAGACTATATGGCAGTGTTTACTCAATGCAGAATCTTTCAAGTTTACTCAAACTGTTGGCACAGTTACCTTGAAAAAAATTTTCATAAGATAAATTTTACTTTCTTTGGCAGGGTAAAATCAAAAGAAAAATTCAGACTTCCAAGATGAATTACATACAAGTAGAATGAATTAATATAAGTATGTTTCAGTAGTCACATGTCTTTCAGATAAAAAAACACACATGTTCACATAAAGGCTTATATAATTACTATATACAAAATATTTTTGCCTTTCTGTTAAAACGTACTTGTCAACTGGTAACATTCATAGTATACTTTTGGGGATAAATTGAAGCCCTAGAGATGTGCCAAGACCTTCACAGTCCATAACATGTTCTAATTCTAGGAATATCTTACAAGGACCAAGTTCTTATAGAAGCATTTTGTATTATTAATCATTATAGAATTCCATTCCCCCCTACTCTAATATTGTTATTACAAAAATTCATCAGAGCCATTTAACCATATTATGGAAAATGATCTCTGCTTTTTCCTTATATTCACCTAAAAGACCCTGACATAAGCTTAAGATCAGGATCTGAAACTTCCATAATAGAAGTAATAACAAAAGAACCTCAGTAAAGGATTATACAAGGTGCCCTGGTCTATTAATACTACAGGGAAGTAATCCACAAGCACCATTGACATCAGCACCATGAAGAGTCACCTGTGACTGAGTGATGGTTTTTAGGACTTTCAGCCCCAGTATTGAAAATGGCTTCCACCCAGTACTTTGACACCAAACCTCTCCAGAAGGAGAAGCCACTGATTATCATGTGCTGCACTGCACTGTTTTGTTCCTGCTGGATTAAGGTTATAAATTAATTGTGAGTAGACATCTCCATTTTTAATCATGGTAATCTCAAGAACTTTACCCCTAACAAACCACTAGGTTAAGGACGAATTACTCAGGTACTGGCAAAGTCAAACAATCCATATCAAAATTAAAAGGACATCCAAATCAGTTGTGAGCATGTTTCAAACTGTAGTAACAATCCTTGTCTTAGTTTTGCCTATCTGGCAGGTGCCAGGAATATATCTCCAGAGTCTTAAATGCTGTGGTGTAGTCATTGGCATACCAGATGATGCAACAGGTCATCCTGCAACTAAAGAAACACGAGGGACTAATTGTAGTTCAACTGCAGATGACATTCGCTGAGCAACCTTCTAATCAACAGGCTCCAGACAACAGTGCAGATCTGACTGATCACGTCCCAGAGACAGTGGTCTCCCTTTCAGGTTAGCAGAATGACCAGAAGATGGTAACCGAGAATTGAAACAGAACTCACAGCTTGCAAAACTGGACCAAACCGTGGCATCAAGAAAACAATCTAAGGCTCAGATTCTTCTTTTTTTTAATTTATTTATTTATTATACTTTAAGTTCTGGGGTACATGTGCAGATCGTGCAGGTTTGTTATATAGGTATACATGTGCCATAGTAGTGGTTTGCTGCATCCATCACCCTGTCTTCTACATTAGGTATTTCTCCTAATGCTATCCCTCCCCCAATCCCCTACTCCCTGCTATTCCTCCCCTAGACCCCCGCCCCACAGGCCCCAGTATATGATGTTCTCCTCCCTGTGTCTGTGCGTTCTCATTGTGCAACACCCATTTATAAATGAGAACATGTGGTGTTTGGTTTTCTGTTCTTGTGTCAGTTTGCTGAGAATGATGGTTTCCAGTTTCATCCATGTCTCTGCAAAGGACATGAACTCATCTTTTTTATGGCTGCATAGTATTCCATGGTGTTTATGTGCACCAATTTTTTTATCCAGTCTATCACTGATGGGCATTTGGGTTGATTCCAAGTCTTTGCTATTGTGAACACTGCCACAATAAACATACGTGTGCATGCATCTTTATAATAGAATGATTTATAATCCTTTGGGTATATACCCAGTGGCTCAGATTCTTTAACAGAAGCTTGCTCGGGCCTTATCTTTCAAGATAAGACACAGGCTCACCTAGTTCACAAATTCTACCAGTCCCCATCAAGACAATTCTGTGACTAACTCTAGTCCTCAAAATTAGGTTTACCCTTCCCTAACTTCCCTTTAGAGGCACCTCGGTTTGTTCATGGTGTGTATGCTTTGCTGCTGAGGCAAACTAATAAATTTAACCCTTTCATTTTTACTGTAGCTGTGTTTTTGATGGTCTCTGATCAGTGGGTCTTAGCAAAGGCCATAAAGTCACCTTGCAGTCTGCTGAGTCTTGATAAAGAGAGTTTGTGGATAAGGTGTATTTTTTTAAGCAAAGGAGAAAAAATGGAGGAGACCCAAAAACTTGAAAACAGAAAGAAAATGGGGCTTCTTCATCAATATCAAATTTTTAGGCCCTGCAACATCCTCATCTATGCTCCTTCCCGTGAATAGAGAAACTATAATAAGGTTCTTTGTAAAATAATTTGGTGCCTAGACAGTCTAGTTGCTACATAAATATCAGTGAAAGCAACAATACCAATATATTTTCATACATATATATAGATATACAGTAACTTATAAGTTTATAACTTACAAGGTAATCTATGGTACTGGAGTTGTTCTCATTTTAAAGGCAGTCTCAGAGGATCTAGTTACCTAAATTAGCATCACGCAGGTTTAAATAGTGGAACCAGAACACAAACTCAATTACTAACCACCATGATAAACTCCTTTCCATTTTTTTCAGAGTTTATAAGAATCTGTGTCACCTTGTGCATAATAATATATAAAAAATTGGAGACAAGTTATTGTTTTAGAGGAAACAAAGTGCACTTTAAGAAAAAGTAGATTGGGCACCATGGCATGTGCCTGTACTCCCAACTACTAAGGAGGCTGAGACAGAAGAATCGCTTGAACCCAGGAGTTCCTTAATGCTAGGAGTTGGAGGCCAGCCTAGGCAACATCACAAGACCCCACCTATAAAAAAGAAAAACTTAAATAAAAATAAATAATAAAATAAATGTTGTGAGCAAAACACAATCTTTTTAATCATCATTTCATAGACTGTAGCCTTTATACAGTCAGAAGGAATTTTAATCACACACCATAACCAAAAATTTTACTTAGTTAACAAATATTCTCAGTAGAGTAGTCCCCACCCCCACCCCCACCCCCAGCTTATCCACAGTTTTATTTCCTATGGTTTCAGTTACCCATGGCCAAACAAGGTCCAAAAATATTAAATGGGAAATTCCAGAAATAATTCACAAGATTTTAATTGAACAGCATTCAGCTCCATCCTCCTTGGGAGATGAACCACCCCTTGTCCAGTGTATCCATGCTGTAGACCGCACCCATCTATTAGGCATTTAGAAGGCATCTCAGTTATCAGATACTGCTACGATATTGCAGTGCAATAGAAGTACAGTGTTCAAGTCACCCTTATTTTGTGTTTATTACAGTATATTGTTATAATTGTTCTACCTTCTTATTATTATTCATCTGTTACTCTGCCTAATTTATAAATTAAACTTTATCATAGCTATGTACGTACATGAAAAAGCATAGGATATACTGGATTGGTGCTATCCAGTTTCAGGCATCCACTGAGGCTCTTGATATGTAGATAAGGGAAAACTGCTGTAATACTACCAAAGTTCCTCACCTCACCTCACCATGAGGTCAAACACAGTCAACTGCTTTAAAAAGGCACCAGTCATGCTATCACCTGAGTGAAATAATCACCTTTGAAATGGTCAGCAGGATTTGAAAGGTAGTCACGGCTCAGGTAAAATCAATGGCCCATGGAGAAACTTAGAGTATTTCATTAAACTGGGCTATTAAGTACATTCATGGTTCATAAAACTTAATGGTCTGTCTGTAATGATTTATTTTTAAGTCCCCCAGAGGCTGCTAGGAAGCCAAAACATGACCAAATATCATCAACTACTGTGTCAAACTTAATGAGAGAATTTAAAGTCTCATCACAAACTTAACAAATTCACTAACTTCTCCCAGCATGAGCTGAAAGTCTCTGTTTGAATAAACTAAAATGCTTCTTGACTTACCAGGACTTCCTGACTTCCTATGTACTAAAAGGATATATTCTTTTTTTTTTTTTTTTTTTTTTTTTTTTTTGAGACAAGAGTCTTGCTCTGTCACCCAGGCTGGATTGCAGTGGCACAATCTCGGCGCAGTGCAACCTCCACCTCCCAGGTTCAAGTAATTATCCTGCCTCAGCCTCCTGGTCTCCCAAGCAGCCAGAACTACAGGTGCACGCCACCACACCCAGCTAATTTTTTGTATTTTTAGTAGAGACAGCATTTCACCATATTGGGCAGTCTGGTCTTGAACTCCTGACCTTGTGATCCACCCGCCTCAGCCTCCCAAAGTGCTGGGATTAAAGGCATGAGCCACCACGCCCGGCCTAAAAGGATATATTCTTTCCAGAGTACTATGTCAGATATGTCCTGACAGAGTCAGAGGGACTGATAAACATTACTCACACAAAAAACGTGGCCAAATGAAGAGAAGACACAAGATGGTATCCCTCAAAATCAGGACACTCATTTTGACTGATGGGAAGAGGTTTAGAAAAGAATTGTTAATAGAAAATAGTTCCCTACGACAGAGGTTAAGTGTGAGAGTCTAAATTTGACAACTTCTGTCTTAGTGCATTTTGCATTGCTATAAAAGAATGCCTGAGGCTGGGTAATTCATAAAGAAAAGAGATTTATTTGGCTTACAGTTCTGCAGGTTGTACAAGGAGCACCGCTCCAACATCTGCTTCTGGTGAGGGTCTCGGGGAGCTTACACTCACAGTAGAAGGCAATGGGAACAGGCATCACAGGGCAAGAGAGAAGCAAAGACTGGGGAGGAGGTGCCAGACCAAGCTCTTTTTAACAACAGCTCCCAGGGGAACTAATAGCGCAAGAACTCACTCATTACATCCAGATGGCACCAAGTAGTTCTTAAAGGATCCACCTGCATGACCCAAACGCCTCCCACCTGGCCCCACCTCCAACATTAGGGATCGAATTTTGACATGAGATTAGGAAGGGACAAACATGCAAACCATATCAACTGCTAACCAGAAAATGTGCAAATTCAGTGCTGACATCATATGCTTTTGCATTTCCATGTAAACTGCTAGCTAAGGGGAAATTTCCATTTAAACTGCTAGCTGTCTCTTAATCAATAAATCATGTAATGCACACCTGTATTCTTTTCAAGAATGAGCACCTAAAGTGTCAAGGGACTCACTGTGATTTCTCTGGAAGACACTCATTTGATCAGTATGTGGCTGAATTGATGACACTTCATTTGATGTCAGCAAATTTATTTATTTTATGTCTTTCACAAATCTACACAATACTAGAAAATAGAATAATGAGTAATAAATAGGATCAAAAGAACAGTAAAACAGAAAATAATGTCCTCAATTACCCACAAACTGGGAGCCATTTCAAGGTAATATTACTATCAAGCATATTATTATATGCTTTATATATTATTACCTGTTCTTCATATTGCATCTGATATAGTATAATCACTATCAAGCATATTATTAGTTGTTTTACATATTATTACTTGTTCTTGATATTGCATCTGATATAGCATCTAAAGTGGGATTAGGTATACAGAAGTTAGTAGAGAAATAGAATTGATTAGTAAAATAAAATAAAAATAAAAAAACAAAAAAATAATAAGAATGCAGAATGAATAAAAGAATAAATACATATCTGTGTTTTAATAAGCCCCAGAGTTGCTCTATTGGGAAGCATTTCTTTCCTCTGAACTCAAGAAATATTAAGGCTGCCTCAAACAATTCTAATTAAAATCTGTCACATCGGGGGGTGGACCCAAGATGGCCAACTAGGAACAGCTCAGGAGTGTAGATCCCAGCGAGAACAACACAGAGTGTGAGTGAGCACCACATTTCCAAATGAGTTATTGCTGCCCACAGACCAGGAGATTTGCGAGCTGAAAATGCCACGAGTTCCCAGCATGGCTGCTTCAGCCGGCGCAGTGGGTCTGCACAAAAAAACTCATACAAATCTGGGAGGCCATTTCAACTGGCACCTGGAACACCTGGGAGACAGAGTCACCCATTCAACTGAAAAAAGGGGGCTGAAACAGGGAGCCAGGTGATCTGGCTCAGCCGGTCTCACCCCTACAAAGACCAGCAATCTGAAACGCTGTGGATTGAGAGTTTTGCAGCAAGCGTAGCTGGACCCAGGACAGTCTAGCTTTGTTGGGGGAAGGGCATCCGCCATTACAGAGGCAGTCCACCACTACCGAGGCAGTCCACCATTACCAAGACAGTCCACCATTACCGAGGCAGTCCACCATTACCGAGGCAATCTGCCATTACCGAGGCAGTACACCATTACCCAGCAGTCCACCATAAGACAGTCCGCCATTACTGAGGCAGACTGCAATTACCGAGGCAGTTCTAACTATACCTCTATAAACAAAACCGCGAGGAAGTTCACAGAGCAGCTGGGCAGAGCCCATGGCAGGTCAGCAATGCCTCTGCTGGCAGACTGTGACTAGGCTACCTCCTCGCTGGGCAGGGCAGCTCTGAAAAAAGGCAGCAGCACATCAGGAACTTGTAAATAAAGCCAGACCTTCCCAGGACAGAGCACCTGGGAAAAAAGACGGTTACGAGTTCCGCTGCAGCAGACTTAAATGTACCTGCCCAGCAGCTCTGAGCAGAACAACGGAGCTTATAGCTCAGCACTTGAGCTTCTATAAGGGACAGACCGTTGCCTCAAGCAGCTCCCTGACCCCCCACATACCTAAAGAGGCACCTCAGAAAGGAGAGCTCAGGCTGACATATGGCAGGTGTCCTTCTGGGACAAAGATAACAGAAGAAGAAACTGGCAGCAACCCTTACTGTTCTACAGCCACCACAGCTGATCCCCAGGCAAACAGGGTCTGGAGTGGACCTCCAACAGTCCTACAGCAGAGGAGCCTGACTGTTAGAAGGAAAACTAAGAAAGAAAGAACTTCATCATCAACAAAAACGATGTCCACTCAGAGAACCCACCTGAAAGTCACCAACTACAAAGACCACAGGTAGATAAATCCACAAAGATGGGAAGAAACCAGCGCAAAGAGGATGAAAACACCCAAAACCAGAACGCCTCTCCTCCTCCAAGGGATCACAACTCCACACCAGGAAGGGAACAAAGTTGGATGGAGAATGAGTCTGATGAATTGACAGAAACAGGCTTCAGAAGGTGAGTAATAACAAACTTCTCTGAGCTAAAAGAACGTGTTCTAACACAATGCAAAGAAGCTAAGAACATTGAAAAAAGATTTGACAAAATGCAAACCAGAATAAACAGCTTAGAGAAGAATATAAATGACTTAATGGAGCAGAAAAAACAACACGAGAAATTCACCAAGCATACACAAGTTTCAATAGCCAAATTGACCAAGCAGAAAAAAGGATATCAGAGATTGAAGAACAACTCAATGAAATAAAATGAGAAGGCAAGATTAGAGAAATAAGAGTAAAAAGAAATGAACAAAGCCTCCAAGAAATATGGGATTATGTGAAAAGACCTAATCTACATTTGATAGGTGTACCTGAATGCAACAGAGAGAATGAATCCAAGCTGGAAAACCCTCTTCACGATATTACCCAGGAGAACTTCCCCAACCTAGCAAGGCAGGCCAATATTCAAGTCCAGGAAATACAGAGAACACCACAAAGATATTCCTCAAGAAGAGCAACACCAAGGCACATACTCGTCAGATTCATCAGGGTTGAAATGAAGGAAAAAATGCTAAGGGCAGCCAGAAAGAAAGGTCAGGTTACCCACAAAGGGAAGTCCATCAGACTCACAGAGGATCTCTCAGCAGAAACTCTACAAGCCAGAGGAGAGTGGGGGCCAATATTAAACATCCTTAAAGAAAAGAACTTTGAACCTAAAATTTCATATCCAGCCAAACTAAGCTTCATAAGTGAAGGAGAAATAAAATCGTTTACGAACAAGCAAGTACTCAGAGATTTCATCACCACCAGGCCTGCCTTACAAGAGCTCCTGAAAGAAGCGCTAAACATAGAACGGAACAACCAGTACCAGCCGCTCCAAAAACTTACCAAATGGTAAAGAGCATCAACACAATGAAGAAACCGCATCAACTAATGGGTGGAACAACCAGCTAGCATCAAAATGGCAGGATCAAATTCATACATAACAATATTAACCTTAAATGTAAATGGGCTAAATGCCCCAATCAAAAGACACAGACTGGCAATTTGGATAAAAAGCCAAAACCGATCGGTGTGCTGTATCCAGGAAACCCATCTCACATGCAAGGACACACATAGGATCAAAATAAAGGGATGGAGGAAGATTTACCAAGCAAATGGAGAGCAAAAAAAAAAAAAAAAGGAGTTGCAATCCTAGTCACTGATAAAATAGACTTTAAACCAACAGAGATCAAAAGAGACAAAGAAGGACATTACATAATGGTAAAAGGACCAATGCAACAAGAAGGGCTAATGATCCTAAATATATATGCACCCAATACAGGAGCACAAAGATACATAAAGCAAGTTCTTAATGACCTACAAAGAGACTTAGACTCACATACAATAATAGTGGGAGACTAACACTCCACTGTCAGTATTAGACAGATCAACGAGACAGAAAATTAACAAGGATATCCAAGACTTGAACTCAAATCTGGACCAAGCAAACCTAATAGACATCTACAGAACTCTCCACCACAAATCCACACAATATACATTCTTCTCAGCACCACATCACACCTCCTTTAAAATTGCCCACATAATTGGAAGTAAATCACTCCTCAGCAAATGCAAAAGAACAGAAATAATAACAAACAGTCTCTCAGACCACAGTGCAATCAAATTAGAACTCAGGATTCAGAAACTAACTCAGAACCGCACAACTTCATGGAAACTGAAAAACTGGCTCTTGAATGTTGACTGGATAAACAATGAAATGAAGGAGGAAATGAAGATGTTCTTCAAAATCAATGAGAATGAAGACACACGTACCAGAATCTCTGGGGCACATTTAAAGCAGTGTCTAGAGGGAAATTTATAGCAATAAATGCCAACATGAGAAGCAAGGAAATATCTAAAATTGACACCCAATCTTCAAAAAAGAGGAGCAAGATCAAAAAAAATACAAAAGCTAGCAGAAGATAAGAAATAACTAAGATCACAGCAGAACTGAAGGAGACAGAGATACAAAAAAACCTTCAAAAAATCAATAAATCCAGGAGCTGGTTTTTTGAAAAGATCAACAAAATAGGCTGCTAGCCAGATAAATAAAAAAGAAAAGAGAGAAGAATCAAATAAATGCAATAAAAAATGATAAAGGGGATATCACCACCAATTCTACAGAAATACAAACTACCATCAGAGATTACTACAAACAACTCTATGCACATAAACCAGTAAACCTGGAAGAAATGGATAAATTCCTGGACACTTCCACCCTCCCAAGCCTAAACCAGGAAGAAGTCAAAACCCTGACTAGACCAATAACAAGGGCTGAAGGTGAGGCAGCAATTATTAGCCTACCAACCAAAAAAAGCCCAGGTCTAGATGGGTTCACAACCAAATTCTACCAGACATACAAAGAGGAGCTGGTAGCACTCCTTCTGAAGCTATCCCAAACAATCCAAAAGAGGGAATCCTTCCCAAATCATTTTATGAGACCAACATCATCCTGATACCAAACCCGGCAGAAACTCAACAAGAAAAGAAAACTTCAGGCCAATATCCATGATGAACATAGATGCAAAAATCTTCAATAAAATACTGGAAAACCAATTGCAACAGCACATCAAAAAGCTTATTCATCACGATCAAGTAGGCTTCACCCGGGGATGCAAGGCTGGTTCAACATTTGCAAGTGCATAAACGTAATCCACCACATAAACAGAACCAAAGACAAAAACCACATGATTATCTCAATAGATGCAGACAAGGCCTTTGACAAAATTCAACAGCCCTTTATGCTAAAAACTCTCAATAAACTAGGTATCGACAGAACGTATCTCAAAATAATAAAAGCTATTTATGACAAACCCACAGCCAATATCATACTGAATGGGCAAAAACTGGAAGCATTTCCTTTGAAATCTGGCACTAGATAAGGATGCCCTCTCTCACCATTCCTATTCAATATAGTATTGGAAGTTCCAGCCAGTGCAATCACGCAAGAAAAAGAAATAAAGGGTATTCAATTAGGAAAAGAGGAAGTCAAATTGTCTCTATTTGCAGATGACATGGTTGTATATTTAGAAGACCCCATCGTCTCAGCTCAGAGTCTCCTGAAACTGATAAGCAACTTCAGCAAAGTCTCAGATACAAAATCAAGGTGCAAAAATCACAAGCATTCCTATACACCAATAACAGGCTTAAAGAGAGCCAAATCCAGAACGAACTGCCATTCGCAATTGCTACAAAGAGAATAAAATAACTAGGAACACAACTAACAAAGGATGTAAAGGACCGCTTCAAGGAGAACTACAAACCACTGCTCAAGGAAATAAGAGAGGACACAAACAGATGGAAAAACATTCCATGCTCATGGTTAGGAAGAATCAATATTGTGAAAATGGCCACACTGCCCAAAGTAATCTGTAGATTCAGTGCTATCCCCATCAAGCTACCTATGACCCTCTTCACAGAACTGGAAAAAACCACCTTAAACTTCATATGGGACCTAAAGAGAGCCCTCATAGCCAAGTCAATTCTAAGCAAAAAGAACAAAACTGGAGGCATCACACTACCTGACTTCAAACTATACTACAAGGCCACAGTAATCAAAACAGCATGGCACTGGTACCAAAACAGAGATATAGACCAATGGAACAGAACAGAGGCCTCGGAGGCAATGTCACACATCTACAATCATCTGATCTTTGACAAATCTGACAAAAACAAGCAATGGGGAAAGGACTCCGCGTTTAACAAATGGTGTTGGGAAAACTGGCTAGCCATGTGCCGAAAGCAGAAACTGGACCCCTTTCTGACACCTTACACTAAAATTAACTCCAGATGGTTTAAAGACTTAAATGTAAGACCTAACACCATAAAAACCATAGAAGAAAATCATTCAGGCAAAACCATTCAGGACATAGGCATAGGCAAGGACTTCATGACTAAAACACCAAAAGCATTGGCAACAAAAGCCAAAATAGACAAATGAGATCTAATTAAACTCCAGAGCTTCTGTACAGCAAAAGAAACAATCATTAGAGTGAACCAACAACCAACAGAATGGGAAAAAGTTTTTGCAATCTCCCCATCTGACAAAGGGCTAATATCCAGAATCTACAAAGAACTAAAACAGATCTATAAGAAAAAAACAAACAAACCCATTCAAAGTGGACAAAGGACATGAACAGACACTTTTCAAAAGAAGATATATATGTGGCCAACAAACATATGATAAAATGCTCATCATCAATGGTCATTAGAGATATGCAAATCAAAACTACATTGAGATACCATCTCACTCCAGTTAGAATGACAATCATTAAAAAATCTGGAGACAACAGATGCTGGAGAGGATGTGGAGAAATAGGAACACTTTTACACTGTTGGTGGGAGTGTAAATTAGTTCAACCATTGTGGAAGACAGTGTGGTGATTCCTCAAGGACCTAGAGATAGAAATTCCTTTTGACCCAGCCATCCCATTACTGGGTATATATACAAAGGATTATAAATCATTCTATTTTAAAGACACATGCACACGTATGTTCACTGCAGCATTGTTTACAATAGCAAAGACCTGGAACCAACCCAAATGTCCATCGATGATAGACTGGACATGGCACATATACACCATGGAATACTATGCAGCCATAAAAACAGTTTCTGTCCTTTGTAGGGACATGGATGAATCTGGAAACCATCATTCTCAGCAAACTGACACAAGAACAGAAAATCAAACACCGCATGTTCTCACTCATAGGTGGGTGTTTAAGCAATGACAACACATGGACACAAGGAGGGGAGCATCACACACTGGGGTCTGTTGTTGGGGAACAGGGGGAGGGACAGCAGGGGTAGGGAGGTTGGGGAGAGATAACATGGGGAGAAATGCCAGATATAGGTCACGGGGAGGGGGAATGGAGGCAGCAAACCACATTGCCATGTATGTACCTATGCAACAATTCTGCATGTTTTACACAAGTACCCCAGAACCTAAAGTGCAATAAAATATATTAAAAACAAAATCTGTCACATCATTTCTTTGACATGAAACCATTAATTCACATCTTTTGATTTCTTGGGTCTATATTCCATTTTTCCATCCTTGCTTTGCTGCATATTGCCTCTCAATTTCAGTAACTTTATTGTCCTTCTAATTACAAAGATAACACATGCATGGTGCAAAAAATATCAGAAAATATGAAGAATTATAAAGAGGTATAAAAGTCATAACCCAGAATTAACCACTGCTAATATTTCTGTAGCTTTCCTCCAGACTTTTACTTATGCATGTATTCAAAATGAGGCCATAATAAATATACTACTTAATATGTTTTGTTTATTTTTCAAAAACCTAGTACTGTAAAATCAGCTTCTGGCTCCCAACCAATCCAAGGGATCAAAACACTTCAGCACAGGTCTGAGAATGTTTTTATTTAGTTTGCAGGTATATATCCATCAAGGTATCTATACAAGAAGATTTATTGTAGTATTGTTTATACCAGTCAAAAACTGGAACTACCAATGGGAGTCTGGTTAAATAAATTCTGAGCCACCATACAATGGTGTGTTAATCAGGATTCTCCAGAGAAACAGAACCAATAGGATAAATGAACAGATAGACAGATACCTAAGAAGGTTTATTATGAAAATTGGTTCATGAGATTGTGGAGGCTGAGAGCTCCCGTGATCTGCTGTCTGCACACTGGAGAGCCAATGGTATAATTCAGTTCAAGTCTGATGGCCCAAAAGCCAGGGGAGCCACTAGTCTAAGTCTCAGTCTGAGTCCAGAGGCCTGAGAACCACAAGCATTGATGAGTAAGGGCAAGAGAAGATGGATGTCCCCCGCTCAGAGAGAGAAAATCTTCCTCTACAGTTTTGTTCTATCTGGGCCCTCAACTGACTGGCTGATGCATTGGTGAAGGTGATCTTCTTTACTCATTCCACTGGAAAAAAAACCTCACAGACATACACAAAAATAATGCTTTATCAGCTATCCAGGTATCACTTAATCCAGTCAAGTTAACATCTAAAATTAACCTCCCATGGGTCCTACCTCCAAATACCGTTATCTTGAGGGTTAGGATTTCAACATATGAATTTGTGCAGGGCATAAATATTTAGTCCATCGTACTGATAAAAGATGCAAGACTCCTGAGTCAGCAATAAATGACTATTACTCACAGAAATAACAATAGTCAGAATGTCAATATCTTCTTATATCAATTTCCAATCCTGCAGAGCAAAGAGGGTCAGGTGATACCTATACACATGCTCTGGACTGTGTTAAAGGAGAAGAACCCTAACCTTAAAAGAATCTGAATCTTTTATACTGGGTAGTAAGCATGCCTGTGCTTTGCTCTGGAGGAAAGCGCTGTCTCTCTTTTCCAAGGTTGTTCACTAGGCAAGCATCCTTGTAAATATGGTTTGAAGCTAAGGCAGTCAGCACCTCTGTTCTCAAGTCATACATGAATGTGAGAGACGAATGTGAGAGATTCATGAAGAATCAGCTCTCAGCAGCAGGATATATCACTCCCATATATATATAAAACTCATTTATGTATATTGCTTACATATATATATAGGTATCTCACTCTTTTTAGTGGCTGCATAATATTTAATTGTATTAACATTTAACTAATGTTTTAAAATAACATTTAGGTATTCCTAAAGCCACCAATAATATTCTTGGACTTGTCCTATTATTTCCTTGAGATTAATCTAGAAGTGGGATTGCTGCGTCAGACTATGTATATGCTTTTTGAAATTTTTTTAATATGTGCATTACATTGCCCTAAGCTTCCTACTTGTACTATTCGCTCACACCCAACTTGCATGAATAATGTTTGGTCCTCCACCCTTTCACTAATATGGGATATTAACAATCTGATCCCTTCAAATTTAACAGGCAAAATGACATCTTACTTTGTTGTCATTTTCATTTGTTGATTACTAATAAAATTGAATCTTGTTATATGCTTATTAACTATGTATCTTTCTTCTTTTATATTTAAATATTGACATCTGTTCAATGGAGTATTCATGTCTGCCTTGTTGACTGGTAAGAGTAAATATTAAGACAATTATTCTTTTGTTATAGGCAACCTCTTCACAAGATACATTCCATTTTATATTAAGAATTTTTATACAATAGAATATCAAGTTTAATACCCACCCATAGACATTGACCTTATTCTTAAGGACAATCTTCTAGCCCTAGAATATAATCTCTATCTCTAGAAGAGAAAGGAGTATAATTCTACAGTTATAAACCCCTTTGTTTCTATATTAGGGCATCTCTGCCTTCATAGGCCATCAAGGTCTATTCTAAATAGCTTAACACTTATCCAGTTGCAAATGTGGATTTTCACGTAAGTTCTTCTTTCCTTTTCCCCTCAAATTTTATACCATTAAACTTGAAATTAATTATAAAAAGCAATGTGGAACACAGAAACAAGGCTTAAAACGCTCTAATAGAAGAGTTTGATCCTAGCCTGTTACAATGGAAGTGTCTCATCTTTCTCAGTGTTACAATGAAAGTCATTACCCACTAAAAGCCTAATCTCCCAGGCCAAGTAGATATAAAAGGCTGTTAAATCTTAAAGTTATATAATGTGTTAGTCTTGTTAGTGGTCTTCCTAATAGGAGATTACTTTTAATTACCTCTGAAAATCTTGTTCCATGAAAAAATAAATCATCTTTTGCAAATTATAGCCAGAAATTAGAAGAATATAATATGAAAAATTTATTCAAATTTTAAGTTTAGAAACAAGTAATTGCAACATTAAAAGGAAACCATTCAACTCTGTAGCAAGTACTTTTTTTATATATATACTTTAAGTTCTGGGGTACATGTGCAGATTGTGCAGAATTGTTACACAGGTATACACATGCCATGGTGATTTGCTGCATCCATCCCTCCATCACCTACATTAGGTATTTCTCCTAATGTTATCCCTCCCCAATCCCCCCCACCCCTTGCTACCCTCTCCTAGCCCCCCACCCCCTAACAGGCCCCAGTGTGTGATGTTTCCCTCACTGTGTCCATGTGTTCTCATTGTTCAATACCCTCTTACAAGTGAGAACATGCGGTGTTTGGTTTTCTGTTCTTGTGTCAGTTTGCTGAGAATGATAGTTTCTAAAGAAAGAAAAAAAAGCTTTGAGGCAGCTCTCTTCAAATAACATATGAGAGCAAATTCTGACAAGGGCTTTTCTATGACATAAAAGGCTATTTGTTAATTCAAACCTCAGTGTTAAGTGTCAAGTCTCAAAATTCTCAACAAATATTGTTTTACTTATTTCAGGCCGCTGATGTATATTACGTAGTATATTACTAAATATAACTGTTAAAAATAATTTGAATGTGAGGAAAAAACTAAAATAACTAAAGAGATACAAGTTCCCCTAGGACCTGTGTTGGTTTGGGGAAATTAGGACTGAAATAAAATCTCTTAAGCATTGAGAAACCAGCAGCCTCTGGATACTCCAAGCT
Organism: Ateles fusciceps; assembly: GCA_036589455.1. Taxonomy (NCBI): domain Eukaryota; kingdom Metazoa; phylum Chordata; class Mammalia; order Primates; family Atelidae; genus Ateles; species Ateles fusciceps. The sequence goes on from JAZHEH010000904.1 coordinate 2,584,183, forward strand.
CATGAGGTGCAAAGAACACCTTCAGAGCACAGCTGGGGATGTTCAGGAACTCAAACCTATGCTGAGTCCAAAGAACACAGCCCTCCTGGTGGCACCAAAAAGTGAGAGGGTACTTTTACAGCCAGATGCTGTCAATATTCTTCAAGTCATAGAATAAAGACTACAAGTAGCCAGAAATTGCATGATTTTTTTTCTGACATTGCTATTTGGGGCCTAATGAAAACTACATATTTGCATACACATATACATACACATATACATATACATAAATATATGTACATAGAACTTTAAACTTGGTCCCTCCTCTTCCCCCCCAGTCCCCCACACACACAAACTTTTCTATCAGCTTCTCTATCTTGCTCAAGCCAACACTGGAAACATTTAAATCAACATGAACTTGAACTAGTACCTTCCCCACCACCTCCCTTTTATGTATTTACTGAATCCTTACAACACCCATCACATACAGCAGAGAAACTGAACCTCAGAAGGTTAAGTGACTCTTCTGAAATCACACAGTTACAGAATAATCTAGTGAACTTTCATTCTCAGAAACTTCCCAGACTGGTTTTTCCTCTGCCTGGTTTTCCTCTTTTGGAGCCTGACTTCAGTTACCTTCTAGAATACACGGAAAGTCTGCTGACTTTCTTACCCTCCACAATGTGGTCACAGAGATCCAGACAACATCTTCTTCCTTTAAATAGAAAATAAGATATTCTTCTATTTGGGTACCCCCTGCCAGATATGGCTGAAATCTTGGGCCAGGAGGCCCCATAAAGCAGGTGAGGTGTTCCATAACTCTAAACAACTGGGCCTGTAAGATTGAAACTGTTGACCTGTATAGCACCATGGACTCACAGAATCATGAACTCCTGAACCTGGGTGGTACCAAAAAGCTCACTTGGCTCAACAAAATGATCACTTCTGAGGAGGTAAGAGAGCAAACTTTATGGGTATTTTCTGTTCAGTAATGCACTTGTCTATGTACATTTATGAGAAAAGCATGGTAGGGTCCTTTTTGATTGATGGTACTTGGGTGAAAATTAATCATGCATCTATGCCCCATCCTTTGAGACAAAAGCAGAACTATATAGTCAAGAATGATGGGAGTAAGCATGTTGCATAACTAGTATATGTCAGAATGGAAGTCAAAGATGTTTGGGGAGAAAGAGCTAAGTGCTAGTGCAAGATCTGGGGAGTTCTTCATTAAAGCCACTTTGTTATTCTCTCTTCCTTTAAGTTTCTTTAGAATCATAACTGTGTCACTTGTCTACCTGAAGTATTAGAATATAAAGTATGAACATAATTTTTGCCAATTAGAAGAATAGATTCTAATGAAAAAATGTGTCTCTCAGGTCAATGCTCTCAGAATCCCCTGACTAACACCAGCACTTGAGAGTAGTGGATGAATTAATTTTATCTGTAATTTCTGACCCTGCAGAGACTCAAGAAATGGTTAAACAGAAGTAGATCTGTGGTGAGGCTAATGAATCTGAATTTCCAGGCCCCTTACTTGCATGGGCCCCTTCCAAGACCCTTGAAAAGCCCTCATAATGTCACAATGATTATATGTTTTTGTAAAAATTGCAAAAGCAAAATATTTTAACTGCATTTTGTTGATTAGGACCCCTGTTTCCTTCTACTTCAGCATCGTCTTCATGCAGATGTTGTAGTGGAAACAGCAGTCTTAATCAACCAATAGCAGTTGGAGAATGTTAAAGTGGCTGCAGTTATTTTCGGGATCCAGCTAAGAAAGTCGAGTTGGAAATACATTTAAATGTAATGAGATGTACTTATGTGGTTCACAGTCACTTCCACATACAGCTAAGTTATTGCTGCCTGGTCTAGTAAGAATAGCTTCTAGGAAGAATATCCCTACTGCCACTATGTGACTCCCCCAGCATTGGCTCATGAAGATATAGGACAAGAGGCTGTTTCACAATATAAATGGACTTACAGCACCTAGTGTTGGGAGCACGCAGGTGGAGGAAGAATAAGAACTGTAAGAAGCTGAAAGTTCATATGAAGAAAATTCATCCAATCATGAGACTTATAAAATTACAGTGACCCTTGAACAACATGGGTTTGAAATGCACAGGTCCACTTATAGATGGATTTTCTTCTGCCTCTGCCACCCCTGACACATCAGACCAACCCCTCCTCTTCCTCCTTCTCTTCAGCCTATTCAATGTGAAGATGACAAGGATGAAGACCTTTATGATGATCCACTACCACTTAAGGAACAGTAAATATATTTTCTCTTCTCTGCAATTTTCTTAATAACATTTTCTTTAACTTATTGTAAGAATACAGTATGTAATACATAAAACCGCAATATCTGTGTTAAATCGACTGTTTATGTTACTGGTATAGCTTCCAGTCAACAGTAGGCCATAAGTAGTTACGTTTTGGGGGAGTCAAAAATTATACACAGATTTTTGACTGTGCAGGGGATTGGTGCCCCAACCCCTTAGTTGTTCAAGACTCACCTGTATAAACAGAAGATTGGGTTGTCATTGACTACCAGCCAAAAGGAATTTTTCTAATATTGAGTATACTGAGGAATATACTCAATAATGCAGCACATGAAAATTTAACACCCCAGAACAGCCTCAAGATGTAGAGTTATTAAAACTATTATAATATTAACAGGCAATTAATTTTTTAAATCTATGCTATTTTTCTGATTTTATATATCTAGGGTATTTATCAAATTTTTTTAACTTGGTACTTTGTTGTGATTTCTTTTTATGATCTAAGTAAGTATTGACACTCATGCTTAATTCTGTATTTAAAAATTTGAATTTCTTTTCTTAAACAGTGCTCCTAAAACTACAAAAGCGTCAAGCCTCATATAATCTGGATCCTTTCCAAAACATCCTCTCTAGAAGAATCAAGAGTCAGAAAATCCAAGAGTCCTGAAGAAGGGAGGAATGTCAGCTGGCCACATTTGGTGTCCCTACAAACTAAGGGATGCTTCTTAAGATGGGTCTGACTTCCTTTTGGCTCTGTATATTTCAGCAGTGGACCTCAACCACATAGTAAGGGGAGAAATCTATCAGGAATGAAGAGGCTAGGTAAACAGGAGAAATTGAAGCAGAAAGCAAACAAGGGATGGGATATGGTATAAATTTTCTCTAAAACTCTAGAAGAGAAACACTCAGAGAACTAAGTGCTCAGAGGACTGAGGCCAGTTAGTTTCTCAGTCCATGGCTGAGATAACACAAATTATCCCTCTGCCTTCGGGGACAAGACAAATACCATGACCTTGGTACTGAGTTGGGGGAGCGGAATAGTAGCCACAGCTTGGGGTGTCTGCCCCATCTAAGACCCTTCTTCTCTGAGAAATACTCTTATGGTCTGTAACATACCACTGTACTTTGTTAATAAATGTCCCTTTTAGATTAAAGTTTTACTCTCAGACTCTCACAGGAAGCCACCTTACTCCCACCCTCATACATGTCTAGTTTCTTCCAGTCTAAGCCTTCCAAGTTCAATCTCCTTATTTATTAAGCATTTTGTCTTCTTGGCTTTCCCCCTTTGTTAGCTTTCTATGGCTGCCATAACAAATTAAAACATCAGAAATGTATTCTGTCACAGTTCTGGAGTACAGAAGTCAAAAATTCAGGTGTTGGCAAGGCCATACTCTCTCTGAAGGCTGTAGGGGAGAACCCTTCCTTGCCTCTTCCAGCTTCTGGTGGCTGGAATCATTCCTTAGCTCATGGTCAAATAACTCAGTAACTCTACTCTCTACCTCCCTTTTCACAGAGCCTCCTCCTCTCCTCTCTTATAAGGACTCCTGTCACTGAATTTGGAGTTCACCCAGTAGTCCAGGATGAACCGGTCGCAAGAATCTTAACCTACAAAGACCCTTTTCCCAACAAAATCACATTCATAGGTTCTAGGGATTAAGGCATGACCATATGTTTTGGGAGCCAGCATTCAACAGGCCTCCAAATCTCCAAGGAGTTACTTAGCAGAACAGAGCAACCTGAAACTTCATTCAGTTCCTGTTCCTCCATCTCCTTCCCATCTTTAAAACAGCACTGTCCAATAGAACTCTCTGCCATGATGGAAATGCTCCATGTCTGTGCCATCCAATCTGGTAGCCACCAGCCACATGTAGCTATGAAGCCCTTGAAACAGGGCTAATGAAACAGAATAACTATATTTTAATTGTATTTAATTTTAATCAGTGTAAATGTAAACAGCCATATGTATTTAGTGGGTACTATGTTAGACAACGCAGTTCTAAAATTTTGACAGTGTTCATTTACTGTCTTCTTCCCTATCGTTTGCCCTTATAAATATATACTCATTTCTTTATTGTCATTCTCATCACATTTTGGAAAGCAGCAAAGATAAATCTGCCCTATACAACCAAATAGCCTTGTCTATTGTCATGGAACTAGCTCCTATAATCTCATTATGATGAAAATTATGATTTGGGGGGATTTTCATTAGCAAATCCAATATGTGGATATTTTTTTTCTGGGTTATTTTGGCTTGGGTCTGAATCTTAGGACAGAAGAGAAATGCAATAATGGAATCTTGGAAATGTAAAAGGCAGGACCCCTTACTCCGTATTCGTAACTCGTTTGGAAACATATGATCAATGAATGTGGAAACCATTAGGCAAGTAGAATATCAGATTATTGTATTACCCTTGTTGTGTCTACCACACTGTGTGAATGACACATAAGTAGAATGTCAAGTCTGACTTAGGCGATAAAAATTTCACAAAGATTTTATACATTTTAATGTGACAGTAATTTTTTTAGGTTTTTTTCTAATTTCTCCCAAATCCTCCCTCTTTTGTCATGGAAGAAAGTCAGGCAAAGGAAAGCTTTCTCTTGCCCTATTGTCCAATAGCTGTATCCCTTGTTAGTCAAAATAGGTTATGATCAGCCTCCTCAAGCTTGCTCAAACTTCAAAATCCTAAATTACTAATCATTTATGTTTCTGGTAGGAAATCTTTCATCCTGCTCATATTGGGCTGTAAGCAAACAGGCCTCCAAACCTTAACCTGTGTGAAAGAAAGAATCACAGGCGAAGCATACAGAAAATAAAAGCAGCAGCTTGTTGCAAAGAAGTTGAAAAGGAGTCAAACTTCAGGAGAACTTACTCAACAAATAAAAACACAATGAGTAAATTTACTCTTTTAACTGCCAAGCATACTGAGTTTATACTCAATCTGAGTTCGTGGTGGGAAAAAAACGAGCAGTTTTCTCACAGTTTGTATCTGCATATGACACAATGTGTCTTCAGGCATCAGTTTTGCAAAAGTCAGAGATACAGTTGTTTTGTTAAGGAGTCAGCAGCTTACAGGAAATACTCAACGTTTCTTTCACTTGGGAAGTAACTGGAGAAAACAAACCTGTTATTGTTGGTTTGTCTCAGGGTACAAGGTGGGGGCTTTCTTTCAATCCGGACTGTGGGGCAGTTAAGTACACTTAGTCATGATAGTGGCAGGGTCCTGTAAATTTGACTTCTACAATAGATGTTCTAACTCAATTCACTGCTAAAAAATTAGACTAAGGAAGCCATTATGCAGATGATTAAAGTCAACAAGCTATTCAGAGTCAGTTTAAGTGAAAAGGAGCGGATTTTCCTGTATTCCGGAACTTCTTATGCTAAAGACCTCTCCATCTTATGAAAAACTTATTCCAATGACCTTGTTTAGTGGAATAATATTAATGGTGACTAAATGGACATAAAATGGCCTATAATAGAGTTTGGCACACTATAACCTATGGACCAAGTTTATCCCACCGTCTGGTCTTATAAATAAAGTTTTACTGAAACAAAGCCATGTCCATTTACTTACATATTATTATGGCTTTTTTTTTTTTCACAACAGGGCAAGGTTGAGTAGTTGTGACAAATCATATTGCCTACAAACTGAAAATGTTTACTATCTGGTCCTATTACAGAAAAAGCTTGCCAGCCCTTGATCTATAACTTTGTTTTCAACTTAAATTCAAATTCATCATTAATTTAGTCTACCAGTGGTCCCCAATCTTTTTGGCACCAGGGACCAAAACCAGTTTCGGGAAAGACAATTCTTCCATGGATGGCAGGGAATAGGGGATGGTTTTAGGTTGTAACTATTCCACCTTGGATCATCAGGCATTAGTTAGATTCTCATCAAGAGAGTGCAACCTAGATCCCTTGCATGCGCAGTTCACAATAGGGTTCACACTCCTGTGAAAATTTAATGTCACTGCTGACCTGACAGGAGGCAGAGCTCAGGCAGTAATGCTCGCTCTCCTGCCGCTCACCTCCTGCTGTCCAGCCTAGTTCCTAACAGGCCACACACCATGGCCCCAGGGTTGAGGACCCCTTTAGTATACAGTTGTCCCTCAATGTCTTTGGGGATTGTTTCTAGGACCACCGGCAGATACCATAATTCATGCATACTCGAGTCCTGCAGGTGACCCTGAGAACCCACAGATATGAAAAGTCAGCCCTCCATATGGACTTTGCATCCTGAGAACACTCCATTTTCGATCTCCATTTATTCGTGGATGAAAACCCTCCAACCAAAGGGCCAACTGTATTGAAAACATCTGAGTGTAAGTGGACCCACACAGTTCAAACTGCTGTTCAAGGATCACTGTATTCTCTGAATATCCACATGTCCAACCTTGGAACACTAGCTTATGGGCATTAAGGCCACACAAATGAACATGTGCTAATTCATTTCTATATCAAAGAAACAAAACGTATCTTTGAAAAATAGCTGAACTTTTTCTTCAAATTTTACCCATGGAAATAAAGGCAATAGAAAACATATTGTGCTAGCTAGATGACTTAGGGAAAGTTGATTACCCTAATCCTCAATTTCCTCATCTAAAATAGAAGGATAATTCATACCTAATAGGGTAAATTAGGAGTGTCCGGTCTTTGGCTTCCCAGGGCCACAATGGAAGAAGAATTGCCTTGGGCCACACATAAAATACACTAACAATAGCTAATGAACAAAAAAAAAAATTGAAAAAAATCTTATAATGTTTTAAGATGTACAAATTTGTGCTGGGCCACATTCAAAGCCATGCTGGGCTGCATGTGGCCCATGGGCAGTGGGTTGGATAAGCTTGGGATAAATTACTTATTGAGAGGATTCAATTCAATCAGGTGAGTAAAATGCTTAGCAAAGTACCTGCCACTCAATGCATGTTAGCCATTAATAATAATACCATAATTTCTATGGTTAATTAGCATAGAAAAATGATTACATAGAAAACATGAACTTCCAGTAGACAAAAGGAGCTTAAAAATCACATTTCTTTGTATAAACTCTGACATCTGACAGTGAATTTTGTTTTAAAAAGTTAAATGTGCAACTAAGTGTATTGCCACAAGGATTAATCTCAGTGTAAAGGCTTCCTACAACAATAGTATTGTACATGCCAGAACATTTATTAGAAAAGAAACATACTGGCTTAAAGAATATTAATTGGCAAATAGCACTTGGTAAGAGTACAGGCTTGACAAGGCTCCAGGACATATCTGTTTCTTAAGAAAGTCGACTGGTCCTCAATCAGAAATACTGTTCCAATTCAGAAAACAACTGTTAATGGAGCTAAATAATGATAGTTGAGTAACTGGATGATGCTATACCTGTTGATTTAAAGAAAATATAAATAAACTCTTAATCTGCCTCAAAGATCCTTAACATCCACCCCCCGGCCAAGAAAAGCCTTGACCATTTCTGTATTGTATTTTGAGCTCTATTTACGGGATTTTAAATAGTCTGATATAAAAAGCTCCTCCCTTGGATACTCTCCTGGACAAGGGGATGTATCCACTTCCAACAAATTATACTAGCCCTTTATACCAATCCCAGTCAAGACACATGGGAACTCCAGCAAGATAACAAAATGGTATCACTTTACATTAGTATTCCTTAAGCATTTGTTCATTGTTTATTTAATGGTAGAAGTGAAGAAGTAATTTTCTATTAAAATGTTCTACTACCCAAAACCTAAAATGCAATAAATATATATATATATATAGAAAAAAATAAAATAAAATAAAATATTCTACTCCTTACATTCAAAATGTGAGGTTTATCATTTGCATGAATATTAACTTCTGCTTTTACCCCAGTGTCTTCTAGAATGCTCTCCTTTGTTAGATTAAATAAAACCACATATTCTTTGCATGGAGTCTATTTTCCATCTGCTTGCATCCGAGTTGGCCTTGTGGTATGCTTTGACCAATAGAATGAGGCAGAAGTGACTACTTGGGTGACTTGCAAGCATCAGCTTCAAGAGCACCTGCAGCTTCTGTTCCCACCCTCTGGGAAACTAATATCTTGTGAACAAGTCCAGCTGCCACCTTAAGACTAAGAGCCTTCCTGGAGAGAGACATCACTGGAAAAGAGTGTCCCTGCCACCCTATCTATTCCAGACCTCCCAGCTGAGATACTCAACATGTGAATGAGGTGCCAGCCAACATATCACCTAACCATAAAAGCATGAGTGAGCTCAGCCAACTCCAAGTGGAGCAGAAGTGAGCCAACCTACACGAATCCTGCCCAAGTTGACAATTAACTGAACTGCAAGTAAACAAATGGCTGTAATTTTAAGACACTAAGGGTTGGATTGGCTATATAAAAATAGATAACTAAGACATACCCGGTTTGACATGGTAGACTAAAATTAAGACAGCCCAAATTTATTAATTCCCACATAAAAAATGAGAGGATTACAGTAGAGGTAGGACTTGAGAAAGTATCACTAGAAACAGAGTCACTTATTCTTTACATTGTAGATTTCAACTAACTCCTGATATAACACGTTTGATTCTTTGGAGTTCAGTTCCATGCATCTCACCTCTCCCAGAATAGCCAAGTAACTGGAAAAGTCTCTAATTCAACCAATAATTACTAATGTGCCAACACTCTGCTAGGGGCTAGTACACAAAAGTGAACAAACAGGTATGCACTCTGACTTCATGGAACTTACCACCTAATGGGATGTTATCTTAGTCCATTTCATGCTGCTATAACAGAATACCTGAGACTATGTCATTTATAATGCACAGAAATTTATTGGTTCACAGTTCTGGAAGCTGAAGTTTAATATTAACATACCAGCATCTTATGAGGGCCTTTTTGTTGCATCATCACATGGCAGAAGGCAAGAGGGCAAGAAAAAGGAAGGAAGGCTGAACTTGCCCTTTTATTTTGTTTGTTTATTCTATTTTATTTTATTTTATTTTTTGAGACAGAGTCTCACTCTGTCACCAGGCGCCAGGCTGGAGTGCAGTGGCGTGACCTCGGTTCACTGCAACCTCCGCCTCCTGGGTTCAAGCAATTCTCCTGCCTCAGCCTCCCAAGTAGCTGGGACTACAGGCGCACGCCACCATGCCCAGCTAATTCTTTTGTATTTTTAGTAGAGAGGTGGTTTCACCATGTTGGCCAGGATGGTCTCGATCTCTTGACCTCGTGATCCGCCTGCCTCAGCCTCCCAAAGTGTTGGGATTACAGGCATGAGCCACCGCGCCCAGCCTTTTATTTTATTTTTGAGAGGGACTCTCGCTCTGTCACCTAGTCTGGAGTGCAGTGGCGTAATCTCAGCTCACTGCAACCTCCACCTCCCAGGTTCAAACAATTCTCCTGCTTCGGCCTCTTGAGTAGCTGAGATTACAGGTGTGTGCCACCATGCCTAGCTTATTTTTGTATTTTTAGCAGAGACAGGGTTTCACCATGCTGATTAGTCTAGTGTTGAACTCCTGACCTCAGGTGATCCTCCTGCCTCGGCCTCCTAAAGTGCTGGGATTACAGGAGTGAGCCACTGCACTCAGCCAAACTTGCCCTTTTATAATGGCACCAACCTCACCCACGAGGGTGGAGCCCTCATAAGTTAATCACCTCTTTTTTTTTTGAGACAGAGTTTCCCTCTGTCGCCAGGTTGGAGTGCAGTGGCATGATCTCGGCTCACTGCAACTGCCAACTCCCTGGTTCAAACGATTCTCCTGCCTCAGCCTCCCGAGTAGCTGGGATTACAGGCATGCACCAATACGCCTGGCTAATTTTTGTATTTTTAGCGGAGACAGGATTTCACCATGTTGGCCAGGATGGTCTCGATCTCCTGACCTCGTGATCCACCTGCCTCGGCCTCCCAAAGTGCTGGGATTACAGGCATGAGCCACCGCGCCCCGCCACTTAATTAACTCTTAAAGGTCCCACCTCTTAATACTGTTACAATAGCAATTAAATTTCAATATGAGCTTAGGAAAGGACAAGCATTCAAACCACAGTAGGTATCGTAGTCCATTCAGTTTGCTATGACAAAGTGCCATAGATGGGTGGCCTATAAACAACAGAAATTTATTTCTCTCAGTTATGGAGGCTGGAAGTCTGAGATCAGGGTGCCAGCTGGGTCATGATCTTGCAAGGACCCCCTTCTGGATTACAGACTGCTGTCTTCCGGCCGTATCCTCACATGGTAGAAAGAAAGTGAGAGAACTCTCTGGAATTCTTTTTATAAATACACTAACCCATTCATGGAAGTTCCACCCTGTTAACCTAATTATCTCCCAAAGGCCCCACCTCCTAATACTCTTACACTGGAGGTTAGGATTTTAACATACAAATTTTGGAGAAACCAGATACTCAGTCCACTGCATGAAGTGTTCTTCGAGCAGCAAATTATAAAGTTTATTATTTGATGACAATGGTAACAAGTGCTGAAAAAGAAGCAGGCAGAGGGCTATCAGCACACCGAACAGGAGTCTGACCTGACCTAGGAAATCCTGGCAGGCTTTTCTGAGAGGGTGATTTTCAAGGTAAGCCTTAACAGATGAGTAGGAATTAACTGGACAGAGAACAGGAAACTCTGCGCAAGGCCCTGAACACAGGAAAAGGAAGTCACACTTCTGTGACACAGAAAGCCAACGTGGCAGCATCGCAGAGAGCTAGGGACAGTGTGGATATGTCACGGGGAAACTTGATACTGAGCAAAAGTATTTGGTTTTTCTTTAAAAAATAAAAAATAAAAACTGTAACTCTGGCTTCAGTGCACATCAGAGGAAGCAAATGTGCAATCTATGAGACAGGAGACTATTACCAAGAGATGATGGAGGCTAGACTAAGGTGCTGAAGAGAAGGAGCTGATTGGACTTGCTAAGTGAGGTCAGCTGCCCCACACCAAATAATTCTAATTCTCCATCCATAGAATTACAGAAAGGTAGAAGTGGAAGCAACCTCAAAATTATATATATAAATTTTGTTTTTATATATATATATATATAATATATATATATATATATATATATATTATATATATAATATATATATATATTCCTGTTCCAGCTGCTCTCTCCCTGCTTCAGTGTGTGCAGAGGCCCTTCCCACACATCATGCTAATTATCAAAACAGCTAAATATAAAGTTTATGATTTGATTATGAGGGTGACAAGTGCTGAAAAAGAAGAATTCAGGTTTACCTCCTAACAACTTTAACAGGTAGGCAAGGCAGATATTACAATTCTAATCTTAGGAAGAAGGAAGTGAGGCCAGGGTTAAGCAAAGTTCTCATTGTTAACAGTGCCAGAGTCAGAACTGTAGTCGGGTACAGTGGCTCACGTCTGCAATCCCAACACTTTGGGAGGCTGAAGTGGGAGGATCACTTATGCCCAGGAGTTTATGACCAGCCTGGGCAACATAGCAACACCCTGTCTCTTCAAAAACTTTAAAAATTAACTGGGCATGGTGGTACGTGCCTATGATCCCAGCTACTCAGGAACTGAGGTGGGAGAATTCCTTGAGGCCTGGAGGCTTAACTCAGTTAATGCAGTTAGCACTAACAGAGCACCTACTATGTGCAAGCTATTCTCCCTCAGTGGAAGAGCCAAATGAATAATTAAAAGAGTATATAACCCAGTAAGGGAGATTAGCCTTAGTTAAGAGATGAGGAATTTCCCCTTTACCTTTCTCACTTCTGGGAGCTGGGGTCTTTGAGAAAGCGTGTCATTTTCTCTGACTCTCCTGTTCTTACTAAGTCCAGGAAGACAGCAGTGTGCAGCCCATGTGTGAGGCCTGTCACTATTGGACAGGCTTTTATAACAACTAGACTTGTTGTTTTGATTGTAGGCAACAGAAACTGGCTGCCCAGCATAAATGAAGTGCCTTTATTAGAAGGTGACCACAGAACCAATGGAGAGATTGGAGAATCAGACTTAGAAACAGGCAGAACTCAGCTACTGGATTCAGATATAGAGAAGTAGGCGTTAGGAATGATCTTCGGCCAAGACCTGTCTGCCAATGGGATACATGGATTGCAATCACATTCCATCTCTTGTCCCTCTACCCAAGATTTATATTCCAGGGACGGAACAGCCAGTCGGTCTAACTTGGGTCAAATCTCACCTCTTGGCTAGTGCAGAACAGTATACCCGATTATAGTTCCACCAGGCTACTTCCAGTGCAGACAAGGTAATTAGCCTAACATCATACTGTTAGAAAGGGGGGAAATATTTTAGGCAGCCAAAGAGGAAAACAAAAATCCACAAGACTCAGTGCACGCCACAGATCTTAAGGTAACAGAATATCAATTTCTCTTTCTAGAAAATAAGCCTGAACACTAATCACCAGCCCTCTTAGTCTACAGTGGCTCCATGTGAACCACTACTGCGTTTTCATTCTAGCAAAGCGATGAAAGAGTTTTGTAGCTACTTACATATCACCTACCATAGTTGCAGCATAAGTATAGAAAGTACATATTTAACCATGCTGAGCCTGAGATAGCCTTCTGCAGGAACAGAAACAATAATTGTCATTGCCTCTGCCACTTGTGATTTCTCATTACAACTGATTGCTGGTATTGGTTGGGGGTCAATAGTAATAATAAAAACCACTGTGGCTAGACGACCTACTGTGTGGCAGGTAGGCACCAGGCTAGGCTTTTTACATACATTGTAGTTTTTCTTTTAATCACGCCACATTATGTTGTGAAAAATATGACGGTTGCAATTTCATTCTGTCCCATGGTTGTCTTTTGCCAACAATTTCTGCTTTTTTATTTCTAGAAGTTTCTAGGGATTGCCTCTGTTACCAGCAGTGGATGCTACAGAACTAGTTGAAAACGATAAAGATATCCTGCAGAAAGGGCATCCAGAAAATAAAAGTTCCAGAGAATAATGCCTTGAGCTTTCTCGGGGGCTAACTCCTGCCAGCCTACAATATTTCCTCTGGTAAAACATTTTGCTTTTTTATTGACTTTGTAGGTAGAACATAAAAGAGAAAAATCAAACTGGCTTGCAGAAATAGATCACAGGCTGGTCTGAAGCTCTGGTCCTGCTGGGGAACAGGTAACCTGGAGAATTTACCTTTGTAGTCAATATCCAGGAAGAGTCAGAGATTGTTTACACTGGATACCTGTACCTGGTAGGCAGGCAGGCATATAGTCTGGGTCTCTAGAACAGCTAAGAGGGGCCCAGAGAACATAAGCATCCCTGCAAAGTAGTAGGTAAGCTTCTCGTAGCTGGCAGCATCTTCACTCTGTGCAGGTGGAGTCATTAGCAGGTTGGAAAGCTTGAGAGATCGGGGAGCTCATTTATCAGTCTGGGAACAACCTGCATGTCTATTTTGTGCAGACATGATAAAGCAGGTGAATTTTTATATACTTTTCAATTAAGAGAATGTGCACATAAATGATATCTGTTGGCATTTTTCCATCAGTCACAGCACCAGCATGTATCGACGCACACACACAGCTCCTAAGAACATTCCTGATTCAAAAAGAGGCAGATTAGAGGAAGAGAAAGCTACTAAGTAGAGGAGTATTGATCTCCAAACTGAATAAATGGGGGAGAGGGACTTTATCTGAAGCACATAAAGGTGGTGGTGAGGAAAATTAATCTCATCCGCAGTAAAGTCAAGGACCAGCTGAAGATACAACGGAGCCAAGCAAAGAATAAAGATTTGTCAAAACATTGAACAAACCAAAAAGGTAGGGTGGGGGAGAAGGCTAGTCCTAGAATAATGATTTTTAAAAAAAAAAACTATAGTTAGAAATAATTTAAGAAATGTAGTCCATTGTTGAGAACCGATGGCAGATACCTGGAGATAGAGATAGGAAGACATCGAGATTTTAGTCTTGATAATTTAGTCCTTTACAGCATCATACAGTGTAAAAATTGATATATTAAAATGACAGTAAAGAAAACAAATGTAAATGTAAGGGTGTTTAGTTAGACTCTTTTGAGATAGAAAAATAAAGAGCCCCTTTTTTTTCCCACCTCATTTTTCCTGACGTGAAATCACTAAAAGTTCAGCTGTTCTTTTCTTAAAGCCCTATAAACTGAACTTAAACTCTGGAAGAAAATAGGCTTGCCAAATACTAAAAATAAAAAGGAGATATAAGATAATAAATAGACTGTGTTCAGTGCAGGGTCTCACTGTGGAAAGACTGTGTTGGGTGCAGGGTCTCATCGTAGGGAGACTGTGTGTTGGGTGCTGGGTCCCATCGTGGAGGGACTCTGTGTTGGGTGCAGGGTCTCATCACAGGCCTCTTTATGTGAAAATAAATAAATATTTTGTAGGCGTAGTATAAGGATAGGTGAAGATGAGGAGACAGGAAAACATCTCAACCACCAAAGAGTCACTCTAAGGCCAAATGTCCGACATTAAGAGAAAGGAGGGGCCTCACCAAGAGCTGGAACCAAAATTTGTCATTGTTCTGGTCCAGCAGCAGTTCTAGGAGCCCAGAGAATTTTATCATCCCATCAGAGACAAGAGTCTATAAGCTTTCAGCTGTTTTTTTGTTTATAAATTTACCTTTTAAAAAAAATAGGTTTAATCAGGTCAGATTCAGAACACCCATACATGTTTCAAGTCACTATATGTGCCTTGATTTTCCGTAAATCCAACCTGTATAATGTGGGTTTTTAATCAATAATTACAACAAATATTAATTGAACACCTACTATGGACTAGTCATTGGTTCGTGTACTTAAAATAGAACCAGAATACCGAAGAGGATAAACAAGATTGCTGCCCTCACAGAACTTACAGGGTGGGGCTGGGGGAGGTGGGCAAATATAGGAAGAATAAGATAATAAATATAATAGTCTGATTAGGACATGATTCTCTTCTAATTGTTTTTTGTTTGTTTGTTTGTTTGTTTGAGATGGAGTCTCACTCTGTTGCCTAGGCTGGAATGCAATGGCATGATCTCAGCTCACTACAACCTCCACCTGCTAGGTTCAAGTGATTCTCCTGCCTCAGCCTCACAAGTAGCTGGGATTATAGGTGCCCACCACCACACCCAGGTAATTTTTGTATTTTTAGTAGAGACAGGGTTTCACCATGTTGCCCAGGCTGGTCTTGAACCCCTGACCTCAGATGATCCACTCACCTTGGCCTCCCAAAGTGCTAGGATTACAGGTATGAGCCACCACACCCAGCCACATTTACATTTAATACAGATCATTCTCACAGGTTGTTGTCAGGATGATGAGAGAAGAGGAAGACTAAAGAAGAGTAAATGAAAACAGGGCGGCCAGGTAGGAAATTCAAAAGATGGTGGGTAGGTGGGTGGGGATGCCGAGTAGGGTAGAACCACATAGAAGGAGAAAGTAGGTGATTGTGAAAGCTTGTTAGGCACTAGTATCAGTAACACTTGGCAATTCATTGAGTATAGAGAGGAGAGAGAAAAATGTGGTCAGTTGCTCTGCTATTTGGCCACAGGTCACTGGTGATTGGTTGTGCCATTTATAAAGACTGAGAATCAAGAAGAAAGAGCAGGTTTAATGAGGAAGATGATGAGTTCAAGTTTGAATATATTGAACTTAAGATGCTTGTGAGACACCTATGTAAAGAAGTCTAGCAGGTGGCTGGTATATACAGACACAGATACAGAGAACAAGTTGGCAATCTGGAGTTGGAGCTCATCAGCACAGTATACCCAGAAATATAGTTTTGAGAAGCATCAATACATGGATGGTAATAGATGCCAGCGGCTTGAATACGCCTTCTCCACCTGAGTCAGCTGGGATTAGAAGACAAGGCCATTCAGCACGAACCAAAGACAGTTTCTACAGAAATAACTACCAAGGGCCATTTTTCTGAGAAAGGGCTGTGAGCAGACAGTGCTTCCTGGATTTTGCAATGCAGTGGGCAAGAGGAGGCAGGCTAGTCACTCTCTTTCTCCGAAGAATGTGGTTCAAATCCTTCTGACACAGAACAGCCATTTGTTGATATGATTGTCTGGAGCAGATGACATACATGATAAACATAAAAGCTACTGGATAACTTTCCTTAGAACTTAAAGCGTGAAAACCCAACCAAATGAAGTAGGACAAGGGAATCTCAAAGCACTCAGAATTTCAGTGCTCCCTCCCCCACTGGCACGTTATAAATATGAGACAGAAGGAATGGCACATGAAGGGACATGGGAAAGAAATAGGAGCCCTGGCAGGAAAGTACCCACAAAACACCAGACATGACCACCTGCGTGGCAGCTCCCAGCATTACCAGACCAGGTAACCAGAGACCCAGGCTTACAAATGCAGGCCAGCACCCACCCAAGCCATGCTGCCCAGGTTGCGCTTGCCAGGAAAGAGACAAAAATATGTTCCTGACACATCTTCCTTTTATTTGCAAAACTGGAATTTCTTAGGTCACAGTTGAAGTGTTATGTCACATTTTCACTATTGTTTTATCTCGCCAAAAATATTCTCTGAACCCATGTCTCTACCCAAAATGAGAAAAAGATGCTTGCTTGAGGCCTTGTGTTTTGCACTGTTTACTTGAGTTATTTTATCCTACACTCATGACATTGATTACACTCATTTACATTAACTGACTGACCTCTCTATTATTAATGATTTGTAATCTGTGGCCCAAAGATACTTCCAACTCTGGTTAAAAAGATTAACCAACTTTCAGTTGGTTAGCCTAGACAACTTAACTTGTTCATAACAGTACAGATCCTAAGCTTATGATCCCATTTTTAACAGCAGCAAAGTATTTGGCTGCCAAGATCACTGGTACAGAGTTATAATTAATCCAAGAGTATAACATATTAAGTTACAAAATACATTCTGAAGTCAACCCATAAGAGACAGATTTTGCTAAGGTAATTGCTAAAATGTCCATTACATACCACCCACCCACCCCCCACACACACACACACACACACACACACACACACACACTTACCTTGCCTGTATGTGTGTGTGTTATGCTTTGTTGTTCATTTCATGAAGCAGGTGGAGCCCATCTTAAGTGGCCACACTTTTGAAAATGGTGCAATTATTCTGTGGTTATTTTGCAGAGGACATGGTAGTAGAAATTAGGCAACTGAAAACTCTTAAGAACATGTGCTTCATGGTTCTATTAGTGACCACACTCCCTCTACTGTGAGACACGCAACATCAATATCAGAGAGAGGACCATCTAGGACTAGTAAAAGGCAAGGCTTGATTAGGAGAATCTTCTCTTTTATCAAGAGACCTGGGTTTCATTCATCAAAAAATCACATTTTCAGCTTTTTGAAGAAAACAAGATAGTAGGTAATAACCAGAAAGACTTCATTGAGAATAAATCCTATCAGGTTCATCCAGTCTGCTCCCAAGATAGCATAAGGAGGGGAAAAAAAGAGGATGTGCACAGTTTTGTTAAGCAGAGGTAGATGACGTTGATTCCCCCAGGAAGGCATAGCTGTGTAACTTGGCAGATTCAAACGACATAGTTTGACATGGGCCAGGCACCTATACATCTGGTGAATATGTAACAACAAGAATGGCAAGAATGACTCTAAGATTTTGATGAGAAAGCACAAGACAAATGCCAAATATGTTTATCATCATTCTAGAGTTTCAAATTCAGTGAACATAGCATTTCTCTGACTCTAAATTTTCTTTTCTAAGTAGTACTTATCAGAAAATTATAAAATGCAAAGAAAAAAATCAGGCCACCTGCTAAAAGTAAGCAATTGTAAATAATCAAAAATCCTCTCTCAGGATCCAAATCACAACACAAGAAATTTATATCATAAATATTTGACAGGTTCTGGTTGTGCTCACTGAGAAAAATAACAGGTACTTGCTTTAAGAAAAGAAAAGCCAACACTAGTCTCAAATCCTTTGTCTTTTGAATAACATTTCACACATACAGCAGCTTGCTTCTAAAGATTTCAAAACACTGTGCAAACAATTATGATCTCCATAGTACTGAGCTGTCAAGGGAGAAGGAGCTTTGCAAAAATAAAGCCTGTGCAAGGTGACCTTGCAAGCCAGGGGTGGATATGGCTGAAACTCTTAAATCTCAGTCTCTATCCCCCTGTTTCAACTTCCTCACTGAGGGAAAATATGCATATTATTTTCATATTCCTTTCAAATACATGCCCCCAAGAATGTTAAACTTGAAGTGAAAAGTGTCTTGTTTCCAACTAAAATTATAAAGCCACACAAATAAATATACCAGAATAGTAGAGGGACTGTGGCCTAATCATTGTGCCCACAGCCCCCACCACAATGCCTAGCATACACTAGACATTCAACAAATACTCTTTAGATTAATTCATCCAATTAAATATCCATCAAAAAAGCTATTCCTCTCATGTGCAAGTATCTAATCAAATTAACCCAAATCCATAAATCACACACTTATTTGTTTAGAATGGGAAGTTTTAAAGTTTCTGTCCCTTAAGAGTATTAGAAGTTTTTCCTCTGACTACAAAAGGTATGTCAAGATAGAATAGCTTCCTACTTAAGTTCAGAATTCTCCATTAACACTACAGAATGCGGGTCCTGAACTCAAAGAAGTATTGAGCTATGAATTCACGTCAGCCTCTCTCAAAGACTCTAAAAAGAAAATTTTGTCCGTGAAATTGGGGCAGAAAATCATTAGGTACTTAAAGTAAGAGTGAATCAGAGACTTGATCTGCAAATTTATTTAGATACCAGAAATTACTTATTAAAAATAAATAATCCAAAAGTCACTAAAATAGATCCATAAAAAAGAGAAAATGTAGAATAAAAGAGAAGTAAGAGACTGACTGAATCTTGCATAAACAAAAAGAGCACTTCCATCCCAAGCCAAGGAGACTGAAGAACTGATTTCTGGCTAAATTACTATCTTTGACTACATGCAGAAATATTTTTAAAAATAATCATCTTTCTCTTACTTTAGAGATTAAAATATTCACAATTTATTTGTGCATTTCATCTTTGAATGACCCATGTTTGGTAACTTTAAAAAGCCAACTATGAAGAATTTTTTTCATATCTGTGTATCAGAGTGAACATATGGAAATACTTCGGGCTCATTTTCATTTGTGGCCCCAATTTAGGAGCCAACTACTCTCATATCTCAAAATGAGTGAGTTAGACCACCAGGCAGGACTAGCAAAGGAAGTGTTTGTGACCCTCAAACACCCTCACACCAAAGCTGCAGGTTAAAATGAGGCAGGTTAGAAAGAAGATTTCTCTGGAACACCTGCATAAGCTCTACCTCCTACATCCTCCATAAGGGATGGGCAGAGGCTTGGTGTTCACTTCAAGACTAGAGACAGGGTCTTCATGGAAACCACTCAGTGAAAGTTATAAAGACCCCTTGGAGCTTAGGGCACAGTGGACTTAGTTAGGCCTGACTCACATCTGAGAAGTGGCTATGGTTGAAGTTGCTCTTGCCAAGAAGTTAATGACAAGAGTACTATATTTGCAAAGTAATTAAACTCCCACCAATGATGGATGAAAGATGCATATTTTACGTGGATCAGACATGGGGAGGAACAAGGGAGGGAGGGAGGAGGCTAGTATGAGGTTATCTTGGATCCCGATCCTGACAGGGAGGGGGGGAGAGGGGGAGAGGGGGGAGGAGGAGGAGGGGGGGGGGGGGGGGGGGGAAGGAGGGGGGCGGGGGGGAGAAAAAGAGGGGGGGGGGGGGGGCGGGGGGGGGAGGGAATAAGGACACCCTGGAAGCTGTGGAGCCCCCCAGTTAAAAGAGGCTGAAGATGAACAACCAGATTTCCAGGGAAAGAAACCCTAAGCAAACCCTAAGCAACCAGTCAGAGCAGATATATTCACTCACCTCAACAGAACTGTGGGAGAACTTCCGCTTAGGGGAAGTCTCCAAAGAACCCAAAAATATTGCCCTGAAAGACAGTCAGCTTTTATCACCCTCTGAACCCAGCAAGTATCAATAACAGTTCAAAGCATTACCAACAAGACATTTCCTGTCCTTTGTCTCATCCCCAGCTTCCAATACTGGCTGAAAGTGTAGGTACCGGGCTGGGAGAGGAGGTCATGGAGAGCAGGTGGAGAAATGCAGTGTAATTAGCCATTCTCACCTTCCCCATTGCTAGACTGCAAAGAGGGTGTTTGATTATAACACTGGACCAGTGATGCTAAACTGAACAGTCATTTTTGAATGCTCAAGAGGCCAGAAGACTTTATTAATGAGTGAGCAAATAGGCTATGGAATCTATCTAAAAATTTTATTCAAGGGACCAAAAAATTAGCCTCACAAAATACTTACATAGAGGTTATTGTAAGACAACAAAGTTGATTTTATAATTTTATCTTTAAAATTTATCTTTCGGGCCAGGTATGGTGGTTCATGCCTGTAATCTCAGCATTTTGGAAGGCCAAGGAAAGACCAGCCTGGGCAACATAGAGAGACCCCATCTCTACAAATAATGCATTAAAAAAGTTAGCCAGGCATGGTGGAGCACACCTGTAATCCCAGCTACTTGGAAGGCCCAGGTGGGAGGATGTCATGAGTCCAGGAATTAGAGGTTGCAGTGAGCCATGATCATGTCACTGCACTTCAGCCTGTGTCACAGAGCAAGAACCTGTCTCAAAAAATATTTTTTTTTCAATGTCAAATTTGCATCTAGATATAGAGAGGTATTTGTAGTACTACCACTAAAAGCACATAAAAAATAGATCCCATTTTTCTTTTAATTTATTTACATATTTTTAGAGAGACAGAGTCTCTCTCTGTTACCCAGGCTGGAGTGCAGTGGTGTGATTATAGCTCACTGCAGCCTCAAACTCCTGGGCACAAGCAATCCTCCCATCTCAGCCTCCCGAGTAGGTGGGACTACAAGTATGTACCACCACGCCCAATGACTAATTTTAAAATTTGTATATAGACAGAGTCTCAATATGTTACCCAGGCTGCGCTCAAACTCCTGGCCTCAAGCAATCTTCCCACCTCGGCCTCCCAAGGTGTTGAGATTACAGGCTTGAGCAACCATGCCCGGCCAGATCCCATTTTTCTCCCAGATATTTCATTTGTTCATTCAGTTCTATATTCATTTACTTCAAGTTATTGAATGCACAATATATGCCTGGTACTATACAAGGTGCTATTAGGATACAAAGATTAAGTCCTTGTCTTAGTGAGAAGGTGGCATCATACCACATTGGAAATCAATACAAGTTGTTCATTGCCTGTTTTAACATGCCCTGCCTCTAGGGTGATGGTAGTAATAAGTAACGTAAGTAGCAGGCTGTCTAGATTGCTAGGAGCATAGAAAACTTCCACAGACAACCAAAAGAGGGAGCTTCTGGCTCTTATGCAGCCATCGTTCCTTCTGGGCCAAGGCAGAAGAGTGAATCCAAATATATAGCTATGTGATTTGTTACCTGCTCTGATGCCACAAGAATCAGAGGAAGACACAGCAGGTCACAGTTCTTAGCAGTGCTCCTAAGTGTGTTGAGCAAAAGTTAACCTTTTAATATACAACTCAAAATCCTTTCCCTTCATGACTTCCTTCTTCGTCTAGGCCACAAACCCAGTCAACTCTTCTCTCTAGATCTTTTTCCAGGATGGACCTAGCTAGACTATATGCAACACCATTTCTAAGTACTTTTGACTGTCCTTTTTTTATTTTTTATTTTTTCACCCAGCCTGGAGTACAGCGGCACAATCTTGGCTCACTATAAGCTCTACCTCCCAGGCTCATGCAGTCCTCCCACCTCCCAAGTAGCTGGGACCACAAGCATACAACACCGCGCCCAGCTAATTTTTTGTATTTTTGGTAAAGACGGGTTCCATCGTGTTGCCCAGGCTGGTCTCAAACTCCTGAGCTCTGGCGATCCATCTCCCTCGGCCACCCAAAGTGCTGGGATTACAGGCATGACCCTCCATGTCTGGCCTTACCTTTGATTGTCTTTTTGTATTTTTTCCCCCTCAATTATAAAATCCATTACTATAAAGTAGGAGAACCATTTCTAAGTCAGCAGAACTAAGCCACGTCCGGCTATGCCCTCTGTTCCATGTGGACAAACTCTGTTCTTATTTACTTCTCTATTCTGGTTAAAAGAATGTGAACCACTGCATCTGCTTTCTCTCCTTGCTTATTTTTACTCCATATAGAATCACAGTACTTATACCCTAAAACTGCTGACTTCCCACTGTTTCTTCTACTTAGCCCTGAGATCTTTTCTCCTCTCTTCCAATACCATAGCTAGTCTTTCTCATGGATATTGTCTGCTTAAAGAGAAAGATATTCAAATCTCAGAATACCTAATCCCCTATTTAACACTTCAGACACACATTTGTCTAATATTTTTTGCACATGATATTTTCTAGGTACAGTTGATGCCTAATTAGGCAAGCTAAGATGGTAATAGGATACAAATGATCTTAAAAGTTATTTCTATCTGATTTAGTGAGCATTGTGCAATCCTTGTTTCAATGCAGCCTCAACCAATATATTTCACTAACTCTACTTTTCCTGAACTGATGTTAAAATGTGTTTGCAATCCACAGCACATACTAAATAGGGTGGAAATTTGGAAGTATAGTGACAGAATGTGAAAGTAAAGTGACAGAAGCATATATGAAACTTAGCATATCCTGAGCTCATCCACAAAGCAAAGGTGGCAGTGTTTGTGTAGCCTGTGAGACACTTAAGCTACCTAGCAGAGTGAAGTATGGCTTTCCACAATTGAATTCTATACATTATTCATATACCTATACAGCATCCACAGGAATTATCAACCCGTTCATTTATAACTGGTACCAATTGTTCCACAACACCCAGGGTGCAAGAAATGTCTTATTTATTTTCTAAATCAAATTCAATTCAATTCAAATTCCAACTAGCCAAGGTTGACAAGAACAAGATCAATCAGATATCAGAGATAACTTACAAGAAATGATCATAATCAAAAATGAAATGCTAGGGCTTACATAGCCCAGAAAATCCCCAGGTTTACATGGTTCTTTCAAAGACTTTCAGTTTCTAGTATTCATGTTTGCCCATGTAGCCATCCATCTGTCTCCTCCAGGGTCTGCACTCTGGTAGAATTAGATGTCCTCAACTTCTCAAACTACCACCCATTTCTACACTAGTCTCAGGGAACCTAACTACATGCCTCCAGAAAATTGGCCACTGCTCTCCAATCTTCAAACATAGAATTACTAGTCAACAAATGCTTGGCCAGGCATGGTGCCTCATGCCTGTAATCCCAGCACTTTGGGAGTCCAAGGCAGATGGATCACCTGAGGTTAGGAGTTCAAGACCAGCCTGGGCAACATGGTGAAATCTCATCTCTACTGAAAATATAAAACATTAGCCAGGCATGGTGGTGTATACCTGTAATCCCAGCTACTCAGGAGGCTGAGGTAGGAGAATTGCTTGAACCCAGGGGGTGGAGGTTGCAGTGAGTCCAGATCATGCCACTGCACTCCAGCCTGGGTGACAGAGTGAGACTCTGTCTCAAAAAAACAGGCAAATGTTCTTGGACAATCAAATCAAATCTACTTGTTGGTGTTCCACCTTTGAAATAAGGCTTCTTTCATTTGAAGGAAGAATGAAAAATCAGAGGAAATAACTCTTAAACAGTATTGGTCAGATAACACTAGCTATTATAGAAAAAAAAAACAATATTAGTGGTTCAACACAGTAGAAAAAACCATGGATTTTCCTAATGGGCATAGTTCCCTGCTCCATCCAGGCTGACAGAAGCTGAACGATTTTCAACTTATGCTTTCAAGGTCGTTCTGGGCATTGACATCCAGCAAACAAAAGGGGTAAGACAACACAGAAGGCAAGCTGCTTCTTATCCATCTTAATGCAACGGTAGCATCCATTAGGTTTTCTCATATTCTAGTGGCTGATTCTAGTCTCATGGCCTCACTTAAGTGCAAAAGCACTGATAAGTTTGACACTTGTGAAAAGGAAGTACATATTTTGATTAATAATTAGCCATCTCTCCTACTAAATCATAGGTAATCCAAAATTAAAATTTATCTGCTCAGATGCTCTCCTTATCTGTTAATAAGACTCTCTAAAGGGCCAATAGTTGAGTCAAGTGATGAATGAACCGGTGACAAGTCAGAAATTAATAGAACAATAAAGCTGTGAAGGACATAAGTAGAGATTGCTTGACTCGCCTCTTTAATTTACAACCAGAAAAAAATTGGAGCCCAAAAAGGTTAAGCTACTTTCTCTAAATCACAGAACTAGTTAATGATGGGAGGGAAAAAAGAACCAAGATCCCTTGAGCCTTCTTCAGGTGCTTTTTCCACTAAAATGTAATGCTACCTGTTTCATTTTTGTTTTTAGCAAAAGATGACAGGTCCAACTCTTTCCAGTTAGAATTTTAAGACTCCAAATTGTGCCTTGGGAGATGTAAGGAGACAAACATTTCCTCCACTCTTTTGTTTAGTGACAGGGGCCTGCAAATTAAACTGACAAAGGTCAGATTAACAGGAAAAAAAGCATAAATATTTTATTTATATTTTTAATGTAACATGTTCAGGGGCTTCAGGGAAAAGTGAAAACCCAAAAAAGCAATTCAACATGAAGGCTTATATACCATTTTAACAAAGGGTAATACATTGTAGAGACTAGACAAAGAAAAGGGGGGTTGGGTTTCTAGGGCCAATAAATTAAGGGAAAGTAACCAGGAAATACATATGGGAAATTAATGGAAGACAAGGGTTATTTTCATAAGGTCTGTTCATGCAGATTCTTCTCAATGCCAACTCTGTCTCCAGTACTAAGGGTTGCTCTTCTCAACCTGATACAGGAGAGGGGGTGAATTTATGCCCTTATTTTAGGCAGAAACGGGGAGGAAGACAGAGAGTTCTTCTTGCAACTGCTATTTTTTAAGTGCCTTCAGCTCAAAATAATTAATATGTCAAAGTGGCATACTTTGACGTGGCATATCCTCACCTCCTTCAGAAGGAAAGATGGAGAGGAAGATAATTTTCACATTCTTACCAAATTATACCTAAAGGCACTATTGGACTCTGTATATACCTATGATTAGGGTGTAATGTCACACCCCCAATGCCCCTAATTATCAGTAAGAACTTACAAGTGAATATCTTTAAATGGTCAAAATGTTCCCAGCTTGAACCACATAAAATTTGTCAAGCAATCTGTTTCCTTTATGATGGCATTCATACCAAAAATGGTGTAAATTTATTGCCAACAGGAACTGTACTTAGAGTCATTGGTGATCTGTGAGAAATTTTTGAATTTCTATTTAGGAATGAATCTGCTTTAGTGTGGAATCATGTTTTTTTCCAAGTGGCTTTCATTGCATGGGGAGCAGCATGCTTGGTCCTCCAAGTTTACTGGCCTGAAGTCATCATTTCAGTTTCTGACATTAAAATATGTTACTATGGAAACAATTTGGGTTGTGTCAAGAGACTGAAGGATAATAACTCCATGGTAGCCTAAGTAGCAGGAGCAGACAAAAATCTCAGTAACAAAGATACTATTTTTATACTCAAGTTGCTAGTAAAATGTGTTGGAGAAAGGGGAAATAGGAATGAGAGGAAATAAAATGTCATTTGGATGTGTCTGGTTCCTTGAAGAAAACTCTCGTTAAATCTTAGTTGGAAAAGAAGTGTGCTATGGGTTCATGATCCCTCCACAGTGCTCCAGAAACTGCTAGAGTGAAGTACAATTTCACAGAATTTATCCAACTGTCTGAGCCTCTTGGCCTGTGTTGGTAAAACGCAACTGTAGCTTTTTCTGTGAACCTTCTCTTTATAGGAGGAGATGCCAAAGTAGGCAAGAGGGCAGCAAAATTGCAATTAAATAGACTATCGAATGAAATTTTCCCATTGATTGTGCATTTCAGAAAAGGCCACAAGGCAGAGAGCAATGGGTACAGGCACTTTGTGCATCCCGTCTTCTAAAGAGAGCTACCAAGGAGCCACCTGCCATAGCCTTGTAGCAATCACTAACAAGTGCTCCTACTATCACCTTCCACCCCACCAGACTACATCAGTAGTTCTCAAAACTGGCTGCACATTAGAAGAAGCTGGAGAGATTTTCAAAAATACTAACCAAGTCAGAATTTATGTAGTTGATCCCAGACACTGGTATTCTTTTAAAGGCTCCCTGGATGATTCTAGTCACTCAGCCAACATGGAGACCCATGGGTCCACAAGAACAGAAAGCTTAGGATCTTTGGAGTTATACAATGCCGGACATGATAAGTGCTCTGACTTCTCTCTTTTCTTGGGCCAAGTCAAGGGACTCTGCATTGAAGATGCCTCTGACTATGTCCAACAAAGGACCCACTCATGTACCCCACAGAGTTACATTGCTAGCACTTGAACACGAGCCACACAGCAGTCATGGACAGGCAGTCATTAACCACTACAGAGCAAAAAATGTCAGAAGATTTTGGCTCTTTTCTAAGATCTCTCACCTGCTTCAACACAGGAGGAGCTAAAAGCAGAAAACGAAGGAAGAAAAAACAGACTGTGGCCACTCCCCATCTATACAAATCCCTCAAGCTGAGACCTTGCTTGCTGTAGGGTCAGCGACAAGGTCAGCACTAAACTGGATGTGGGACTGAAGTTTCAACATAAAGCAGACAAGACTGGACCTTTCCATATCTGAAAATAACTGAAGATTTAAAGGATCTAAGATGTTCTTAAAGGATACAGAAAAAAAGGCAACCCTCCTAGAGGGGATTGCAGCACTTTGAAAGGCCAAGGTGGATCACCTGAGGGCAGGAGTTTGAGACCAGCCTGGCCAACATGGTGAAACCCTGTACCTACTAAAAATACAAAAATTAGCCAGGCGTGGTGGTGCATGCCTGTAGCCTCAGCTACTTGGGAGGCTGAAACACAAGAATCGCTCGAAACTGGGAGGCAGAGGTTGCAGTGAGCTGAGATTGCACCACTACACTCCGGCCTGGGCGACAGAGGAAGACTCTGTCTCAAAAAAATATAAAAATAAAAATAAAAAAATAAGGCAACCTAAAAGAGCATGTTTGAAGGAAGTCATAAGAGAAAAACAAACCACTTCGTATTTGAATCCCACTGACTAGAGATGTCCAAGAAATTATTTGTGACCAGGTGCGGTGGCTCACACCTGTAATCCCAGAACTTTGGGAGGCCGAGGCAGGTGAATCACTTGAGGTCAGGAGATCAAGACCACCCCAGCCAACATGGTGAAACCCCATCTCTACTAAGAAAAATACAAAAATTAGCCAGGCGTTGTGGCGGACGCCTGTGAGCCCAGCTACTCGGGAAGCTGAGGCAGCAGAATCGCTTGAACCCGGGAGGTGGAGGTGGCAGTGAACCAAGATTACACCAATGCACTCCAGCCTGGGTAATTTTTGATGGTCTTCTTGAGATAATTTTATCTGTTTTTCCGAAACGTACTAATCAGAAGCAGCATCAGGAAGTCACCCAGTCCCTGGACCTTAGCGACTGAAACTACTAGAGTGACTGGAGGCATAGTCACCAGAGTGATGTTAGACCTTCTCAGCCTCTGAAACCTGAAGGTAGTGGAGAGCTTAAAGCAGGGATCCTCAATCCCCAGGCTACAGCTGTGGCCTTTTAGGAACCAGGCCACAAAGCAGGAAGTGAGTGGTGGGCCAGCAAGCATTACTGCCTGAGCTCTGCCTCCTGTCAGATGAACAATGGCATTAGATTTTCATAGGAGCACGAACCCTATTGTGAACTGTACATGGGAGGGATCTAGGTCGTGTGCTCCTTATGAGAATCTAACTAATACCTGATGATCTGAGGTGAAACAGTTTCATCCCATAACCATACTCCACCCCAGTCTGTGGAAAAATTGTCTTCTACAAAACTGGTCCTTGGTGCCAAAAAGGATGGGGACCACTGGCTTAAAGTTCATTTGGAGTGGACCACTCCATGGCTATGGATTGCTGGGGCCTCCTGTTATCCAAACTTGCTTTCCTGTCATCATATGTGACTCTCTGACTCATCTTCTGCTCATGCCTCATCCATGGGTGAGATAAGTCATGGAGACCTACACTCAGCTGCAAAGCCTAGGAAATTTTCAAGAAAGAAAAATCTCTTTGCACAATTAAACCCAAAGCACAAGATGCTGACTGAGAGGTATCCCACCAGCCTACCAATGTGTTATTTTCAATCAACTAATACAGAATTCCTTTTATAATCACTAACAAATAAAAGTACAAGAGAGTGGACATCATCTCTAGAAGGCCCAAAATAAACTGTATATTTTGCTTAACACTGATTCTATTCCATTAATATAGTATAGGCTAAATCTATATGTTAATATTTGTATATGGATAAATGGGTGTGTGAATGAATTCAAGAACAAGCAAATGAAAAAAGAACATACAGGTTCAAGACAAGGAAAGCCGAGAGCAATGCTGTGTTGAGGGTGGGGCCTAGAGAAAGTGAAAAAAAGGTAGAGAGACTTCATAGGAGGAATCGACCTAAAACCAAATTTACATCTAATTTTGCTAGAACCATCCTATTCATAACTAAAGAACAGATGTCATCCCTTCATAATTAATGTTTCTGCAGTCTCTTTGCTTGATACTCCAAAGTTTAAAAGCCCTTAAAAGGTAACCTAGCTTTGGTCTTCCCATTTAAAATTCTCAGGCATGTTTTTTCTCAATCCACAGCTGGCAAATTGCAGAATTTCAGTATTGGAACCAGACATGAACAACTTCACGCATAATGAAGCTTCAACTAAGCAAGTTCTCTAAACTCAAAAATTTCTCGCAAATTAGGCACGTCCTAGGAATCCACTCTTTATAAAGCTAATGCTGAGTTGCCTTAGACAGTCAAGCCTGTGCATTTGAGGGCTTTGACAAGCCTGAGTGCTGAATTTGTGATTTTAAACATAAGTTCTGGTTATTTTAAGCTATTCCTGTCTCTTTGATGGCACTGTAATGAAAGAACCTCGGAAGATTTTTTTATTCTCTCATTAGTGTTTCTAGAAAAAAAAATACTCATTTTATTTGTGGAGATTTTCCATTACCTAATAAATATATCCATTCCAAAATAAGGATCAGTTTAATGAAAGTATTCATCAGTATATACAGAGTGAAAACTAACTACCCAGCTTAAATCCTCATTAATCGAAAACTACTTAGGTTTTTCAATTTCTCATGAAATCAACATAAAATTCATCTGTTGATGGATGTGCAGCCACAAACCATTAACAACAAACTCTTAAATCTCTATGATCCCAGACCTCATGTCTCCAGGCAGTAGGGACCTATCTGGAACACTTAAGAATTCCCCCAAAAGGCAAGATCTTAAAATATATACTCCACTGGTCTGAAATGTGATGTTTGAACCATACCTTTGGTTTAAGTAAGGGTTTTGGAATCAGATAAAGTTGGAATCTACACTGCTGGGAAAATGTATGCCCCCCAATCCTCATATAGAGGGATCTCCCTGGAATGGCATACCCTATACTCTCATTCACTCCTTCCCATGGAAGAGTTTGGAAGAAGGAACTGGCCTCATCATACTCTCCCATCCTTCTCTTCCCATTTTTCAGAAACAAATCCTCTAAAAGACAGAAACAGATCATTTATGAACCTTCATTACATTTTTTACATTATTTAGGTAAACTTTTATTTGAGCATAACACACATACAAAGAGTACACAAGTCTACAGTTCAATGAATTTTATTATTTATTTATTATTTTAGAGACAGGGTCTCACTCTGACACCTGGGCTAGAATGCTGTGGCACAATCTCAGCTCACTGCAGCATCAACCTCCCAGGCTCACTGATCCTCCCTCCTTATCCCCCATGTAGCTCGGACCACAGGTACACACCACCACGTCCAGCTATTTTTTTTTTTTTACTTTTTGTAAATACAGGGTCTCACTATGTTGTCCAGGCTGGTCTCAAACTCCTGGGCTCAAGTGATCCTCCTGTCTCAGCCTCCCAAAGCGTTGGGATTACAGGCATGAGCCACTGCACCTGGCCTAATGAATTTGTATTGAGTAAACTTACTCATGAAACCCCCATCAGATCAAGAAATTAAATACAACTAACATCCCAGAAGAGTTACTTGTGTCTTATTTTCAGTCATCCTCCAAAGGTGGCTTTGAACATCAGAGATTAGTTTTGCCTGTTTTTGAGACGAAATATAAATGAAATCCTAGAGTATTTCACTTCTTTTGTGTCCAGCTACTTGTGCTCCACATTATGTCTGTGAGAAGATACATGTTGTTGCTGTGGTTTTAGTTTGCTCAGTCTCTGCTGTGTAATATTCCATTGTGTAAATATACCACAACTTATCCATCAGAATGGTAAGAGCGATTTGGGATATTTTGAGTTTGGGGCTATAACAAATAATGCTACTGTGAACCTTCATGTACATGTTTTTTGTGCACACATACACCAATTTCCATTGGCCAATATACCTAACTGATTGCATTTCAACTCCTGATAAAGATGAATCAATGGAGTTCCCTGCCAGAGGTCTATTTGTTCAGCTTATATCCATTGAATGACACACTGTAGTGTCTTCAGTTCCTGTTGATTGGTTCCAGAGTAGAATGAGGAAACATTACTGTCCACAGAGAACTGGATCATCACTGTGCTCAGCTGGAGAAAGAATTACATGGCCTGCCCAGTGGGCTCATTACACTCAAATGGAATTTTGCAGAAGAGAACAGCACCTGCCATGAATAGAAATGAGCCATGTGATGAGGCTAGATTTGATGGAAGGAACCAGACTTTTCTAGGGGATACCTTGAACATGAAAGCTTGGGTCCTACCTGCTATCTTCCCACCCTAGGGACCAGTGTGGGAGACCAGCAACTTATATAAGACAGAGACATTGGCCACACTCTGCTGCGTGTGGTTTGGGTTGTGTTGTTTTACTGCCTCTCTGCTCTAACAAGCCAGTGGGGAAGAGGGAAGCTACCTTCAACGGTGCCGAGAGCCCAGCAGAGCCCCCCTGTGTCAGGGCTGCCTGCTGGGATAGAGAGGCCTCCCTGCCCAGTAAACTGGCTTGAACAGAACCTCACAACAGAGGCCTCTGTGATAGGTGTTGGTGGAAGGTCACGGCAACACAGAGAATTTGCAGGAGACATACAACAGAGGTCCTCTCTCCCACTAAATATTTTTCCGTGGGACATTCTGCTTTATCGTGTCTCCACTTTTGACAAAGAGGAATGTCCCGGTACCCACTTATTTCACAGGCCCTCAGGCAGGACTGACTCACTTGACTATGGGAGTATTGCTGACTCAGTTTCTGTTGCAAACATCAAATTCAATATTGTACCTGGCCATGAACTCTTCTAAGGATTATTCCATAAATAAACAAAACTAATGTTTTCGACATACTTATGGAAATATACTATTGATGTGATTTTCAATAATGAATATCAAGGTTAAAAAAAGAATTTCCATTTATGGGTAAGCTAAGAGAATTCATGTGGCCACATGCACTCACACATACACACACACAGCGCCTCCCCCACCACAAATAGGACCCATTACCCCTCATACTATGAGAAACCAGTCCTGATTCCTGGGTGTAGCACAGAAGAGGCCTAAACTCTAGATTATTTCATTCAACAAAGATTTATTCTAAAATAATTATTTAGCACATAATGCATACCAAGAAATTCTGAAATTGCCAGCAACAGAAAAGCACTTCCTCCAGCTAGAGTTCTGCACTCTGAGTGGCCACTTGTATGGAGCCTCACTTCTCAGAGAGTGTCTTATAGAATATTTATCCTCAAGAAACAGCTGCAAAAAGCTTTGGTGGTCAAGTAAACTTTGAAATCTCTACTTATCATATCCCTTCTTGGAGATTCACCATGAGTAATCACATATCGAAGGCTCTGAGAAGTTCCACAATAACTAAGCTTGTTTACCTTTTCTTAACCTAGCATTTGCCAAACCTGTTTGATCTTTGAATCCTTTCTCATGTAACACTGTATTCCTAGACCACAATTTGGGAAATGATGTTAAAAGACATTCATTAAAGAGACCATGTTAGCTCATCCAAATGTCATGATTTGAACCAACTTTGATATAACCAAATGCACAAAAGAGGGCCCTAGCTGGGCAGTTGTTTCCAAAGACTCACTGAGCAGCCTCTGCCCCATTCATGAATAAGCAAGACACCTTATATTCCATAAAACTCAGTTTCCTTGTCTGTAAAATGTAGACTACAATTAATATACTTACTTTAAAGAGTCATTGTATTAGACAGAATGTATGTTAAGTCCTTAGATGTGTAATAAATGCTATCCATTATTATTACTGAAGCTGCATAAGCCACAGTCTCCTTTCATGAGAACTAATTCCCTAGAATAAGGATCTATCATAATGATGTATGTACCTTTTTGCCACTCACATTGAGGACCACAATCATTATGTCTACTAGCGAATGAGGGCAATCTTGGCACACACAGATAGAACTAACTTCTTAAAAAGGATCACTTCCTATCAGCAAGGCCCTTCTTACTTTCTAGAGGGGCACTGTTCACTAAAACTCTATGCAGTGATGAAATTGTGGCTAGTGGCTTTGGATCAGGCACTTCTAGACACTTTTCATTGTCATCGTGCCTTTTTTCTCTTCTTCCCAAATACGGGTCCTCCACAGTTTAGGTAAAGCCCTGGTGTTCTCCATTATGTGGCCTGTCAGTTTGCAAGGGCTGTTTATAACTAGAGTTGATATTGAGCATTGGTAGAGGAGGAAGCTGTCTTTTCAGTTCATCTGGAGAGTTCTGGAGCAGGTTCTCATGTAGGTAAAACCCTGGCACAGGCATAGGCCACCATTTTCTCACCTTAATTAACTTCTTCAGATTATGTTCCTGAAGGCAACTATTAAAATGCAAATATCTTATGGATGAGATGATATAGTAAGACATTATCAGTGAAGAATGCCTTTGTTCCACTCAATTCATCAACTCCTTGGCAGAGAACAGGCCATAACGGAAGGAGACAGAAGACAGATATGTTTCCATAGAACAAATTATCAACAGCATGGACAACTTGTCACACAAAAGGATAATGCAGTAAAATGGTTATTTGGGAGACAAAATGCTGAAAGAGAAGAATACCAAGCTCTAGTGACAATTTTTGAACTGCTTCAAAACTATCCCCATGTAACTTCATATATTTTTGTTTTATCCTCTCCACTAAATAGTCCTTGACTGTGCAAATCCCTAAATTCTGTTTATCTTTTATTCTCTCATTCCAACCCCTAGTGTAGGACTTTATTTTCTGCCAAACACGCCACCGCACAAGCCGTAAAGTCAGGACATACCCAGAGGGCTTTAGGGTTTAAATACATCATCTGTGTCAGGCGAGACCATAAACTTCAGCTGAAGAGGGTAGTTTTAAATTTCTTAAAATAGGGTTCAGTCCCACCAAAGTTTCAAATCGGAAAGATAAAATCACTTATCTTTCTAACCAACACTATTTTTAAAAGAGTTGCTCGTGTTTATTTAAAAAGAGTGATTATAGGGCTATTGGTAAGATATCTTTTGAGTTAAATGTTTCTATATCAAGCTTTATGGTAATTTTAACCCAAAAGTGCCAAGATACTGATGCAGTTAGCTCACTCTTACATTTCTTTGTATAAAATTTAAGCAAAGGCTCTTGGGAAAAGACATGAAGGTGAAGATGGTGGGAGAGAGGAGACAAGTGAGAGAGAGATGCATACACACATATCCATGACACATACAGATCGACGCATGTATCAGAGCAATATATCTTCAGTTGAAGACTTTTAACATAGGATTCTCAACATAAATATAAAAGATACAGAATATGCAGATGATTGGGGAGAATGAAGTTTCCTCCCACATCACAGAAAAAAACTCATCCTCCGCTTTTTGAAAACATAAGTCATTTAAAACTCACTTCCCTTTACCAAGAGCTAACCCCAGGAAACTTATATCACTGAAGCCAAAGCTGGAGGAAACAGAAAGAAAACAGCACATACAGAATTCAGGCAAAGTAGCACAGAGAGAAGTCCCTGACAGGCTGAATATGGATTAATCAAGGAATCCATGAGGTTTCCTTTCAGGAGAATTTTGAGAACAGGATAAATTCCTTCGGAACTATCTCATGAATCTCCTCGGGAGTCAAGAGATGAGCCAGAAGAACAAATCCTTCTCAACCCTCTTCCATGTGTGTTATCCCTGGGTTCAAAATACAGTTAGAATGAGGACTTACATGGCAGTCAACTTTAAGTGGTGGCTTCATCTCAAGCCTGCCAGTCTGCCAGCACTGTGCTTGGTCCTGTTTCTTTTCCCTGCATAGATCTATTACAGACAAGTTCCCAAGACATAGATTAGACATAGAAAGCTTGGTTCCCCCCTCAACCTGCTCTAGAATCACTTTAATATACACTAAAGGACTGAAAATTTTTAAAAAGCAATGTATGCTAATCAATAGGGCTTTAGAAAGTCTCTGTTCCTCAATTTTGTTTGACTATCAAGGGAAATTTGTTCGTAGCCTAAAAATGTACTAAGAAGAAAGACTAATAGCGTAGAAGCTAAGCTCTGCCTGAACCAAAGTCATTGCCAATGGATGTCATCTCAAAGCAAGTGAGCAAATTATCCCCTGGGGTTCTGTGTCTTCTGAGTTCACATAATGAGGTGCTGAAGAATGGGTCAGCCAGAGAGCTGATGCAGTCCACAGAGATGCTTATGACTGGAAGAGATTTGGGACTCCAATCTCATGGCCTTTGTTCATTCTGCCTATCTTCTTCTTACTCTGGGATATCTCAGAGGGCATTTGGATCTGCAAGAGCAACTGGGAGGATTTCTCACATCATTCTGAGTTGATGGGCATGGCTAAGGGATGGCCTGACCAGAAACATATCTACCTGACTCCAACCACCACCAAGATGGAAACCCCCTCTTTTAAGCACCTGATTGAGGTGAGTACTAGAAGCCCATTTTTTGAAAGCAGGAGTTATAGAACAGTGTGCTTAATGCTACTTGAAGATGTTGACAAATAGCATGGTCACATAAAGCAAATTATTGTCTCAATACCTAAAAGCATTCCTCCAGAGAAGGATAAAGGTTGACTGGGGAGAACAGGGAACTTAGGTCAGAAAAGTCCCAAAGCTAACACAGATCACCTCAGGGCATCCTTGCATCATCCCTTGGGAATGGCAATCCAAAATAAGCCAGCTTTGAGCCTCCATGATAGCCACTGTCTCTTGGTGGCCTCCTATTAGGCATTTGGCTGCACAGGGAAGGCAATAAACTGACAAGCCTTCATTATGTCAATCATGTTATGCCATGAAGTAGAAGACGGCCAGAGATGAAAGACAGGTGAAAGTGAGATACATACATATATATCCACATATGCATCAGAGCAATTTATCTTGAGATTCATATACACAAGCTGACCTTCAAAGTTCTTACCAACACTGCTATCTATTCAGAGGGAAATATTGTTAGAAAAGGTGAGCTCTATGCTGCCTCTAGAGGCTGTCCATGATAAGAATTGTTTCACTTAGCAGAAGCCAAGAATTTCTATTCCCATTTTTAAGAGTAATATTTTTCCAGAGCTAAAAGGATGCCTCTAGCTCTCATCTTTAATAGCCTATGTTCTTACCCTCTGTGTGAATATCTAGCCTACTAATGACTTTCTCTAATCTTTGGAGTATTGTCTGTCTTT
Source organism: Ateles fusciceps (assembly GCA_036589455.1). NCBI lineage: Eukaryota > Metazoa > Chordata > Mammalia > Primates > Atelidae > Ateles > Ateles fusciceps. The sequence continues at coordinate 2,620,037 of JAZHEH010000904.1, forward strand.
TCAAACTTTTGCATCTTCCAAGATTGGCGCAAGGGACTTTCACATACCTGAGCACACCTGAAACCCTCAATCACTCTGCTACTCTCTCCCTTTTCCTTCATAAGTTGGATTCTTCCTCTCCCCAATTCTCTAAGTCACTCCTTTAGTTTTGTTTCCAGCAGTTTTCTCAAATACTTCTCTACTTAAAAAATGGGTAATTTGCATATACAAATGACTCCCATAAACAAAATGTTCATAACTTTTCCTGATTCCAGCTACTCCATTATGCACCTGTCACCACATCTAGACTTTATGACACCTGAAACACTGCCATTGTAGACACTGCCACAGTATGCATGGGTTCTCACTTCCTCATGATGACACAAAGTTCCACTGCAGACCTCAAGATGGCCAGTTTCAGTACAGTACCCATCACTGTCTTCCTTGGTCTCAGTAGCACTGCCCAATAGAAATATGATATAAGCTCCATCTGTAAATTTAAATTTTCCAGTAGCCACATTTAAAAAGTAAAAAGAAATGGGTGAGTGTGGGAGATCAGTCAGGATGGTTGGAAAAAGTGTAAAATTATAGAGTAGAGTCACAAACCTTCTTGGAAGGCTGAGAGGTTTGCATAGTTTCAGTAGAAATTTTGGCTGAAAGCAACCTAATCCCCCTTTACCTTTGGTTGATAAAAAAAAAGCAAATAACTAGGGAATCTGGGGGTGTTTATCTGAATAAGTTGTTTACTCATATGGTCCTAAAACTAACCTTTACTCTTTCATGGGCTGGATGGCTTTCCCAGGGGGAGGGCAACCAGATTTATCACCTACAAATGGTGTTAGGCCTGGGAACCTGGCTTTTAATCACTATCCACCAGTGTGTTGACTTGGAGCCTCTGTTATTAAATCTATACCGAATAAATGCCTAGAGTACCAGCTGGTCAGGGCCAATGGCTGCTGTCTCTCTCAGCAGTGTCTGTGAATGGCCATGGACTCCCCCAGCCCACTCCTTCACTGAAAATCTGCAACTGAGTGAATTTGTTCATCCATCACTGGGTCAGGGTCTGCAGGTTGAACCCCAACAGGTAAGTGTAACTTTAATAATGTTTTCTTTAACTCAATATTCCCAAACATCAACATGTAATCAAGACAAGAAAACTACGAATGAAATATTTTACCTTCTTTTTTCTACTACCTCTTTGAAATCCAGTGTATATTTTACACTGCTAGCACATCTCAATTTGAATGCTTATATTTTCACTAGAAGTCCTTGGGCAGTATCTAGGATTCACAAACATTACAACTGAAAAATAGATTCCAATACACAAGTTCTTCCAAATATGCTTAAACATTTTCCAAGACCAAATCAATATTCATTTTAAATTTTAAATTAATTAGAATTTAAAATTCAGTTCTACTTGTAGCATCCTCCTGAGAGGCTGTTCTTTCTATGACCCAGGTAACTTCAGAATCAAATGGAAGTATTGCATTTCTCTTGTTCATCAATGATATTTCCAATTGTGATTATAACACACCTTCCTTCTTTGAAGCTCCATCTTCTCCTGCTCATTATTACCTACTGACCTAGTTCTTCCCCCTTCATTTGCCAGATTCTGGCATCTGGTTCCCCTCTCTTCCTCTCTACCCCACGTCCTTCTGCTCTTCTATTGTAGATGACCTCTGTGCTCTGTGTCACAGCCAACACCTGACCTCAGAGTTTCCTGACCCCTGAATTTCAATAACCTTTAATTCCTTTCATTTCAGTTATCCACATTCACAACTGCCTTCTAGATTTTGTCATAACCCTGAAATATTCCACACCTCATATCAAATCTTTAGCCCACTCCATGTCCATGCTCCCTAAAACATCCTGGATTTTATAGATGCTCATCCCTGAAGAGATTTCTTTCCTTCTAGTCCATTGACCTAACTCCTGCCCTTACAGCACAGTGGAAGGGTGAGGAAGAAAGTTCTTGTAACCAAACTCCCTAGCGGTTCTATCTAAGTTCTGCCACTTACTAGCTATGTGGCTTGGAGCGAGTTATTTAACTTCTCTGCATCTCACTTTCCTCCATCTAAAATGAAGATAGCAACCCTATCAGGTAGCTTCTGTAAGAAAGCAAATATAAAGCATTTATTATGTAGCCATTATATAAATTTATTAAATAAATGTTTCCAGCCAGCCAAGGTAAAACAATACTCTCCCCCAACAAATCAATCATCATTTTTCTTTGTCCTTCTACCCCGCCCGCTTGGGAAAACCACAACCCTGATCAATGCTGCTAGCTGCCTTCTTGTTATCTACACCCAGTCAACTAGGCCCTACTGGAGAAAATTGCAGCATGGTGCAAATTGGCACTAACACAAATGCTGTCACCGATGTCAGCATTACTGGATGAGCAATTTTCTTGTACCATTCTCCACACCTAACAGGCTTTTCCCCCAACTGGAACTGAAGGCTATGACAGCCAGAGCAAGCACTAGCAAATCTCCAGTGAGAAATTTTGGGAGAACTGAACACTAGTCAGGAAACAAATGGGTTTTTTTTTTGCTTGAGTTCAAACTGTAGCAATAGTTATGTTGTAGAAAAATGTAAACGGCTGTTGCCCAGCCTAACCCATCTAGGGAGTAAAGTTTGTCCACAGACTCATGGAACTGGGATTTTGTAGTCACGATAGAGCAGAGTGAAGCAAAAACAAATGAAAAAAGATGTGGCGAGGAAGCTGAAGAGAGAAATTGCTTTTGGAAGAAAGTGAGGTTCTTAACAGCCAGACTGGCCAAACTCAAAAGAAAGTGTCACTGTCCTTACATTCAAACATGATATACGAGGCTGAATAACAGCCCCCAAAGATGTCCACATCCTCAAAGGGAATGTGCAGGTATCATTAAGGATATTGCAGTAGGGAGAATATCCTGGATTGTTCTGTGAGCCCCAGATGTCATCCTAACAGGGAGTCACAGGGAGATTTGACATTGAAGTAGGAGTAGGCACAACAGAAGCAAGAGACTGGAACAATGTAAAGAAGGGGTCATGAACCAAGGACTATCAAGGCAGCCTCCAAAACCCAGAAAGGGAAAGGATACATTTTCTCCTAGAGCCTTCAGAAGGAACCAGCCCTGCCAATACCTTGACCTTAGTCCAGTGAAACTGACTTTGGACTTCTGAGCTAATGACTGCAAAAAAATAAATTTCTGTTGTTCGAAGCCAACAAGTTTGTGGTCATTTTACATTCATGACAGGAAACTAACACACACACGTGGTATAGAAAACCTCCAGTGCTGCTGGAGAATTTCCAGGTGACAGGTTTGGCCTGTGCCATGCATGAGGGAACACATGCAGGTTTAGTCTTTGGGGCTCAGTCCTGGTGCTGAGGTGTGCCTCTAGAGGCGAGCCCAAGGGCAGCCATGCATCCGCTGGGCCTGAGTGAACGAGGCTCTGACAGAAGGTGCTTTCTTCCAGGAAGCGGCTGCTCGGAGGGAAAAGTGAGCAGAATCTGTCAGAAAAATGGACGTTTTCAATACCTCCAGAACCAATGGACTGTTGCATATCTGTCACACTAGGGACCCCACGGGACCAAATCAAATGGTGTATGTTAGAAAAAACACTTTAGATAGATCCTAAAGGAAACAGACACTAGATAGTGCTGGCCTGATGCACAGTAAAAAAAAGATCAGAGTCAAAGTAAGAAATGGGTTAAAAATGTTAAAATTCAGCTAGGTCCGCTTCAAAGGGAGAGCAGAAAGGAAAATGCAGCCCTCAGCCCCTCTGCTGCTGCAGAGACAGGTGAAGAGCAGTGTTTCTGCTGCCTGAAGCCACCCCAGGCCCCCCCAGGCTGGAAAGAATCAGAAGCTAAGTAAAGGGAAATTTGGAGGTCAGTGGGGTGTTCACTAAACACCTGAAGCACAAGTTTGGGGAGTATCAGGCTCAGCTTCAGTTCAGGAATGTCAGGGTGATTCTCCATCTAAAGCAACCCCTGGCACAAAGCAGCCCAATGGTCCAAGGAATTGCAAAGCTAGAGCGAGTGGAGTGGTGGTGGAGTCGGCTTTTTTCCTTCCATTTTTCAGGGCACAGGGGCAACCACTGAGAATGCCTTGGGATCTTGAGGAAGAAGACACTCAGAAAAGCTGGGATAGTGGATATTATGAGGAAATCATTCACTTCCGTGCTTTATTGATAACTTACTCGCAAAATACACCTCACTTCCAAGCACAGCACAGCCACGTTTTCTGCCCACTTCCACTGAGCAATTGCTCCTATAATTGCAGGAAACATGCTTCTATAAATTAATTACAGCTTTTTATCCACAAGCTACAAGAAGCGGGAAAAGCAATTTATATTGAGAATTAGAAAAGAGTGCTGTCTGACTGGAAAGAAAGCTGACTTCTCAACCAGAACCTCAAGATTCCCTGAGGCAGGACAGATCTTCAGTGAATTTAACACCCTCTGCACACTGAATCTTCTCCCGATGTTCCTTCCAGTGGTTGTGGACTATTGAGCAGTCCATCAGTCCCAGCCTTCCCTGCTGGTGGCCGTGGCCTCCCGTTTGCAGGCTCACAGGGCAGGAGGCATCTTCTCTTGCGTCTAGAACAGTCTCTATATGTGCACAGCTGTTCCATAAGTACTTAATAACAGAAAGAGAAGCACTAAGCCATAACAGATTTGTAGTCATTAGTCCAGAGCTACCATCTTCTAGGAAATTAAATTCAAGGAACACCTAATTACAGACAACTCAGACCAGGGTCGAAGCCTCTTAGCAAAACCTTCATCAACCCAGTCTGTGATGCGCCAGCAGGTGATAGAAATCTGGGAAATGGAGTTTAGTCCAGAGAATCTTTAAATGTCCTGTCTTTGTTTTATTCAGTGCATAAGTCACATGCTAGGGAACATTATCCTGTTGTTTGTTATTTAAAAACTTTAAGTGCAGGTCCTTGTCCCACACATCCCACCAAGGTCAGCACTGCCAAGGTCACTACCAGCTCTAAAGATATGTTCCCTGGAGACTCTCTGCCTCTCACGGGCCTCCCTCTCAAGTTGTTCTCTTGGGATGACTCATGTAATTAATCATTTTCCCTGGAATTTCTCCAGCAACTTTGCCACCACCAACCAAAACAAAATAAAAAAACACTACTCTCCCAAGACATTAGCAGTCTAAGGAGTCAGAAGGGTTTGCAATGTGGCAAGGTAAACAATAAACAATTTTAAAGTGGCTATGAAAGATCCCTGTTCTCAAAAGCCTTGCTGGGAGGGTAGGAGAGGAATAAGAGATTAAAAACTACCTATTGAAGTAAAATGTACACTGCACAGGTGACAATACACTAAAATCCCAGACTGCACACTGTACTATTCATCCATGTAACCAAAAACCACATGTACCCCTAAAGCTAATGAAATTTAAAAAATTTTTTGTAATCCCAGCACTTTGGGAGGCCGAGGCAGGCGGATCACGAGGTCAGGAGATCGAGACCATCCTGGCCAACATGGTGAAACTCTGTCTCTGCTAAAAAAATACAAAAATTAGCTAGGCATGGTAGCGCGTGCCTATAGTCCCAGCTACTTGGGAGGCTGAGGCAGGAGAATTGCTTGAACCCGGGAGGCGGAGGTTGCAGTGAGCCGAGATCGCACCACTGCACTCCAGCCTGGCACCTGGTGACACAGCAAGACTCTATCTCAAAAAAAAAAATTTTTTTTTAATCAAATAAAAGGGCTTGCCCACTCTCCTACTAGCAAGGCCTCTTGGCCCACCCCATTCCACAGGCTCCAACCTCCTCTAACACGGTCCAGCCTCACCCACTGCAACACACAGACGTCTACTGTAGGAGACAAGAATATGTCGTTTCAAAATATGCCTCTTTGGCATAATGATTATTTTGAGTTGAAGGCAATTGGGAAGAAGTAGATATAAGAAAAGCTCTCCGCCCTCTTCCATTTGCCTTAAAGGAGGACATAAATTCACAAAGGAAAGGTGTCTCTCCTCCCTCACTACCAGGAAGGAGAAAGGTTGACCATCGATTCAACGTTAGACCCTTTTCAGCCTGTGTACAGCGCCAGAGAAATCTGCATGACAAACTTGGCAAACTCCTACACATGCGCCTTTCCACAGTTTGCTGCTCCTAGAGACTCAAAGTCGTTTTCCCTTGTCTTGACACTTCTCTAAAAAAAAACATACTGTTCTTTGTTGAAGATGCTGTATGAGCCAGAGGTCTAAGCCACCTCTTTGAGAATTATTCATTCTCCAGGTATCTCCCAAGTGTATATGAAAGATACATGTTAGTGCACTCCTGTTTGTCTTTCTCTTGTTAATTTGTCTTTTGCTGCAACAGTCTGTCGCAGCTAAGAACTCAGAAGGGTAAAGACAGAGTTACTTTTCCTCCTCTCCAAGGTCATGTGAAGATCACATTCCTTCCAGTACACGCTAGCAAGGCCTCACCTTCCTCCCCTAAGCGGATTACAAAGGTTTTCCTAAAGACACTGCTCTTTTTAAGATATTTTCTGGCACCAATTACTAAGATGAAAAGTTTTTCATCCCAATATTATTCAGATCTGGTTTAAACTGGTTGATTACTCTGGGGAGTTTTAAAACTCAGACTTGTTTTGCTTTATTTTTAAAAACCAATTAATGTGATTTGTTCCAGTTTTTAGTTTACTGCTGCTCAAGTTTCTGCTTATAAATAAACCTACTCTGGTTCACCTACTCTATGCATTTTTGCTTTATATCATGTTTTGACAAGTTCTGACAAAGTTAAAAAAGAATGCAAAGCAACCAACTGCCTCTACTTCAAACTTACGTCAAAAAGTTAAATTTTATTCTTGCTAAGAAAAACCCAGGAAAGGGGTACTCATAAATATTAGAAAATCTTTTATCTAAATACAATAAAACATTTCACTTCCATTTTAAAGTAATTGTACTGAGTGTAAGCAGAAGTTTATACTGTTATTAAATTAGTAACAAACTTACTTTCTTCCAATCCAGAAATAACACTTGAACCTATAAGTAATATCACACATACTTGGCCATCACAGTGCCCTAAAATTTATCTCATCTCATGGTAAATTCTAAAAGCAGGAGAGGGAAGAGAAGACATGATTTCGCTAATGGTGGACAGATTGACAACACTGTTGTGTCCTGGGAATCCTGAAGTTTTGCCATTTTGTTTTGTTTGAACTCTTCCCTGCTCCCTCCCACCTCCCTCAGAGAAGACCTGAAGTTTCATGTCTCCACTTGCTCATGATCTTCTTAAAGAGTGAGTTGTACTTGAGTGGAGGTAACTAATTTAGTGAAAAGAACATCGATATATGGGCGTTGGAATTCTAGTTCTGTCATTTCTAGCCGTATAGGTTTTCACATGTTATTACACCCCTTTGAGACTCAGTTTCCCCATACATAGTTTGGCCTTATCAGAAAATGTATCCAAAATTTCAAAATAAGCAGAAGGGATTGCCAGGAGTTCTTTCAGTATGGTACTGAGTTTGTTTTTCTATTGTCTGGGATATCTTTCAACTCTGTAGGGGCAGAGTTTACTTTGTATATTTTTGTCCAGTGGAAATGCAAATAATTTCCATTTGGTGACAGATATAACCACAAAAATGATGGCTTAGGGCCTGATTGAACATTATTCAGTTTTGTGTCTTACCCAGCAATCTCATCTCAACATTGCCTACAAACTGCGTCCCCTTTCAAATGCTCTCTGATCTACCATTAACATCTTAATGGTTCTTTCATTAATTAATGAGGTAAATAAAATATTTGATGTGTATTCCCTTTATATTTGCATAAGACTCATGATTTTACCTTTCTGAAAATTATGCCTTAACAGAGGTAAACACCTCTGTTACTTTGGCTTATGAGAAGATTCAGTGAAGTGATATAATAATAAAAATGACAATAATAATAATGTTTATATTTTATTAACTACTTACTCCATGCCAGCACTTCTCCTAAACATTCTTGTTGCATGTGCTAATTCATTTAATCCTTACAACCCTATAAAGTAAACAGAATTCCCATCGTATAGACAATAAAACCATGGCATAAAATGGTGGAGAAAGTTACCCAAGGTTACAGAGCTAGCAAGTGTGAGAACCGGTACACAAACTCTCCAAAAAAGGCAAGGGACCTACGTGCCTCCTACTTGGCAAAAGCCTTTCTCTTCCTTTTTGATGACTTCAGCTGCCCCTATGAAGACAACATGGCAGTTAACAACTCATTGCCAACCAAGCATATGCCCAGCCATTCTCCCAGCCAGACTGTCCCCTCATCCAGCCCTCTTTCACACTCAGCTCCAGAAAACCTTCTCCACAGATTGCCCTGGCTGCAGGGAGGCTCCTTCCTCTGAATTCTGGCAACAGTCTTTAAGAAATTAAATAGACTGATATACACTGCTAGTTATTATACCAGGATTCCCCTTGAAACACCCTGCTCCACTGGAGACTGCAGGTAACTTAAGGGAAGACAAGGAGATACCTGGAGAGTGTCTTTATATCATGGTTCTCAGATAACAACTCTTCACTCATGGCTCAAAAACTGGTTATTCTGAACTGGGCATGCAAAAAGGAAAGGGAGAAGGAAAGATAAAAATAATCCCTTTCCCACATGCAGAACACGGTGATAACCACTTTCTCTATCTTCAGAAGAGACAGAGAGATCAGGTAGCCCCAGTAACCTTCAACTTTAACCTAGACACATATGTTTGTGAGGCCTGCTCTATCTTCTCTCTGGATCATTCAGCATCTGGTGCCTTGTGATGAAGGATCCTGACTTTTCCAGCCACCCTGATGCCTCAATCTCTCCCCTGTGTTCAGCATCAAAAGACCTGAGAAAGAACCATGACTACCAGACTGTGGCAAATCACCTGAGGGAGGTCAAACCCTCTAAGTCAGGAGTCCTCAAAGTGTGGCCCACAGACCCTCACAGGTCCCTGAGACATTTTATGGTGGTCCATGAGGTCGAAATTATTGTTGTAATAATACTAACACATCATTTGCCTTTTTCACTGTTTTCTATATTTGCAGAAGCACCGATGGGTAAAAACTGGAGCCATGTTAACAGCAAACCAAGACAGGGGCACCGAGCTGTGCTGGTGGTCATCTTCTTCCCCGCCATGCACTCACAGTGAGAAGAAAAGGCCAGTTTCAACAAAAACCTCCTTGATTAGTCAGTAAAAAAGAGCAAGTTCAATAAATCTTAACCCTCACACATTATTTTAATGAGCTTTGTGTCAAAACGAAAAGTGCACAGAAGCATTTCTGCTATCTTGAGGTTGTCTCAAGGAAAAGCATTTGGGTAACTGAGTTGCGAGCTGAACCAGCTGCTTTCTTCATGGAGGGCCATCTTTATACTTGAAAGCATGACTGACAGACAAACTGTTCGGTGGACATTTTCTCAATACCAAACTGACCGAGCCTGTCACTTCAAGGAAAACTGGCAGCATTTACTGGCAACAATACAATGTGAGCTCTTAAGCAAAAATTAGAGTTTTGGAAAACTTACATATCCACCTCCATGATCATGACCGCTTCTACATACATATAGACTTTTCTGATGAGACAGGTGGTAATATCAATTGTAATTTTTTGATATCATATAATAAAATGTGTCAATATTTGGAGCAGCTGCATAACTCAGCAATCCAATATTTTCCAAATGACCAACGCACTATACTACAAATTCATGTATGGACAAAATATCCTTTTAAAGGGCAAGATAGACCAAATGGATTTGAACGTACAGATGACGAAAAGAGTCATTGGTATGTTTTCAGATTCTTCATTGCAAGTAACCTTTAAGAAATTACCTCTTGTTGAGCTGCAGTTGACTATCAAAGAAGAATATTCTCAATTATCTGAAAATACCAATGAAATACTTATCCCTTTTCCAACTGATTATCTGGTTAAGTCCAGATTTCTTCACATACTTCAACCAGCACAACAGATTGTGAAAGATTGAATGCAGAAACAGATATGAAAATCTAGTTGTCTTCCTATGAGCCAGACATTACAGAGATTTGTAAAACTGTAAAACATTGTCACTCTTCTCATTAAATTTTTGTTCTGGATAATGCAGTTATTTGTCATAAAGTATCTGTTATTTATGCTCAGATGTAATGGGTTTATTATTGTCATTCATAAATATTTAAATGTCCACTTTGATAACTAATATGATAAATACTTATAGATAAAATAAAAGCTCTTTAGGATCTTCAGTAAGATTTAATAGTGTAAAGGGGACTGAGACCCAAAAGCATGAGAACTGCTCTCTAAGTAGAGAGCTCGACGGCCAACAGATGGCTTTGTTTAATATGTAAGGAAGTGCCGACGCAGGTTACAGGACTGTGATGTTGGCTTATCTTGGAGCCTGCCTACCCCTAGGCCCTGTCCCTAAGTGAGGAGTAAGAATAAACTCCCATTTGTATCAGAAGCCACCTTAACACCATGTCTTTCTATACCTGCACTACGTCCCTCTCTACCGTGAAGTGTAAGCGTCTTGTGGATAAGAACCATGACTTCCCGCCAAGTGCAGCATCTTATGACCATAATCCCCCGCACTTTAGGAGGCTGAGGTGGGCCAACTGCTTAAGTCCAGGAGTTTGAGACCAACTTGGGCAACATAGTGAAACCCTATCTCTACAAAAAATAAAAAATTAACCAGCATAGCGGCATTCACCTGTAGTCCCAAGTACTCAGGAGGCTGAGGTGGGAGGATCACTTGAGCCCAGGAGGTCAAGGCTGCGGTGAGCCATGATCTAACCCCTGCACTCTGCCTGGGCAACAGAGTGAGACCCTGTCTCAAAAAACAAACAAAAGTCCATGACTTCTGATCTTTCATCTCTGCTTAAGTACCTACACGTGTTAAATATTTTCTATTATGAATTGATTTTCGTCAAGAAAATGTATCTCCTAAGGAGCTATGTTGTCCTGCAGATGGACTCAGTCCATTTGTTGTTGTAGCAGCACTTACATGGCCTGGGATAAGTCCACGCTGCCTCCTTCTGGAAGAGTCATTCTCTTCAACCAAAAGGGCTGTAAGAAAGAAAGAAGACTTCTATCTGATCAGCCAGACCAACCCAATTTGCCTTTCTCAATCTGACATTGTAACCAGATGCCCCCACACCTGAGCCAACATTTTTCAGCTGGAAGCATAATAAAACTAATTAATATATGCATAGCAAATAGGGAGGAGGCAGCTGAGTTTAATAATCTTATATTTGTATAGCACTTTATCCTTTCCAAATCATTTACACCTCCCTGGATTCTCGAACACCCCTGTGAGATAGGGCAGTCATTATAACTTCCCATTAGCCAATGAGCAAAGTGAGGCAAGGATAGATGAAATCACCCGCCAGTGCCCATTCAACAGCTTGGGCATCATTCCTGATGGAAGCCAGGTCTCCTGACCACCAGCCCAGTGCTCTTTCCGCTTCCCTGTGGGCGCTCTGACTCCTGTTGCCATTTTGATATTGAAGGGACAAACAGAAAGCCAGCAACTATCTTTGTTCCTTCATTCCTGTTTCTCAGAGGCTCTGCTCTAATTCCTTGATTCAGAAATAAGAGCAAACTTATTTTTAAATAAATTTCATCCTGGCCCAGAATATTTTCATCTTAAAATATGTCAGATAATGTCTGTGAGATTCCTTATTGTTACCCCCATAAATCACAAGTCAATACAGCTTCTCCAGAAACAAGCGAACATCGCCCCGTGGTGTAGTCATGTGATCAGTCATCTCTCTGATCTCTTGGCTAGTAATATGTGTCAAAGTGCTGAAGTTGTTTCAGATAGACACATATATATTCTGGCAGTACACGTTCCCCTATTTCCCGGATGGTTGTTTAGATACAGATCAAGTCTGGAGAGCACTTTCCAAAAATACTTCGGTGTTAGAAAAGATATAGAAGCTAAAAACCAAAATATCAAAAATTTCAGAACTTGCTTCGTATTACTCATTGTCGCAGGTATCTGGAATAACTTTGAGGCTAGAACACAACGAGTACAATCAATGGCTGGAAAGCCATCTAGGGTTCTGTGAGTGACACGGTGGTTATACACAGGCACCACTTGTTATTGTCCCCAGGTTGTAACCACGAAGCATGTCTTTTAAGAGACTGGAAATAGTCTGAGATGGATATTTTCAAAAACATCATGGGCATTCCAAATGGGGCAGATTTGTGCTCAGATCTGATAGGACACTCTCCGATTACCACTCTCATGGTAATCAAGTTATTACTGGTTTCGTTAGGAATCTCCCCCACCTCTACCCACGTCAAACCACAGATACCAGAACAGGTAGAGTGTCCTCACTTGAGATCCAGCTGCCATTCAGAACTTGGGGCTTCCAGAGTTACGCATCCAGCAGAAGTTTGCTCCAGCTTGAGTTAGAGGGAAGCAAAATAAGCAACCCCCAAATTTGCCACTTTAGCATAAGGATTATTTTGAGCTGAAGGCAAATGTGAAAAAATAGGTGCAAGAAAATCTCTCTCAAACCTGTAATTTTTGCACTTTGGGAGGCCAAGACTGGCAGACCGCAAGCCCAGGAGTTTGAGACCAGCCTGAGCAACGTGGCAAAACCCTGTCTCTACAAAAAAAATACAAAAATTAGCCAGGCATAGTAGTATGTGCCTACAGTACCTACTTCTCAGGAGGCTGAGGTGGGAGGATTGCTTGAGCCCAGCAGGCCGACACTACAGTGAGCTATGATCATACCACTATATTCCAGACTGGGCAACAGAGCAAGACCCTGGCAGAAAGAAAAGAGAGAGCTCTCTGCCCTCCCCCTATTTGCCTAAAAGCAGGACACAAATTAGTAAAGTGACCCCCCCCCTCTCTACCAGGAAGGACAGAAGTTAATCATGAGAGAGAACTCTAGACCCTTATCAGCCCAGAGATGGTGCCAGAGGAGTCTACACAAACAAACCTTACTAACTATAGTTCCTACCTTCTGTTAGTTTCCCCCATATATTTACCTTTCACAATTTGCCATCTTTGGAAGCTTCAAGTCCTTTTCTTTTGTCTTGTGATTTCTCTAAAAAGTTATTGTTCTTCTGTTAAGATGATACATAGGTCCTAGGTATTACCATCGTTTGAGTTACTCATCTGAGTGCTCTCATGTGTGTCTATAGGGCACACATTAACAAACTCCTGTATTTCTCTTGATAATCTGTCTTCTGTCAGTCTAAATTGCAGGGCTCCAGCCAAGAAACTAAAATGAGTAGAAGAAGATTTTTCTCTCCTACAAGCTCCTCTAAGATTTGTGGTTCCTTGATTTCATGAACATTAATAAAAACAATAAATAATGGACTGGAGGCAGCGCCAGTTCCTTAAATATCAAGGTGATCAGAGTTTGCAGTGGTCACTGGAGACATCCCTTCTACACCTCACTCTTTATTTCTTTCACCTGGTCTCAGTTTTCCTTTCTGCCAATGCCTCTGGTCCATTGGACAAGAGCCTTCAATGAAGCCAAGATACACAGAGCCCCTGAGTTAACCTGTTGCTGAATCCTGTCTCTGGGAAGATGGGATAGGCCTGGGAAAGTCACACCCTGATTATGCCGTTGATTCCAGCACATTTCTCAACACAGCTGTTAGAAGTGGAGGCCTGCCAGGGCAATGCCTCTTGAACTCTCTCAGTGCCATTTACATATTTCTGGTGCTAAACTTTACCAAAACATGACGATGTATTCTGACATTTGGCTTTTGGGGTCGGACAGTCCTATTTCAAATCCCAACAGTACCTCATATCTAACCCTTGAGCAAGCTGGGTAACTCCTGAGTCTTGGTTTTCTTGTTTGTAATTGGAGTTAGAAAGACTCGCTTGTAAAGATTAAAAGAGATATTTTATGTGAAGTTCCCAGAACCAAGTCTGGTACATAAATGTAGTTCTGAAATCATTTCTGTAAACCTGATAAAATCAATCAGGAAAGAAGGGAGAAGGAGAAGCAAAAATGAACCAAGCTTGCAGCACATTCAGCACATCACCAGGGCAGCTCGCTCACTGGCCCACTTCCTCATAGTGGTTTGCTGCCTGTTGCCTCAGAATCCATGTAGCCCCTAGATTATAATTCCCCTTAAATGCTCTGAAGATAAAACTTGAACACTGCGAAATGTTACTTTTTCCAGTTGAGATCTTAGGTGCTGCATATTGATACAATTACTGCTCTCAGCTAGTCTGAAGGACAAAGGCTGATTCACCAAAGAAAGCACTTTCCACGTCCTAATTATTTCATCCCCTTGACCCTGACCAATCAATGGCCTCCATTTTCCAGCCCTTTGCCCTCCACGATTCCCTTAAAAACTCCAGCCCAGAGCTCCTTGGAGAGATGGATTTTAGGATCCCTCCTGTCTCCTCACTCAGGTGCCTTGAGATCATTCAACTCTCTCTCTGCTGCAAACTCTGCTATCTTGGTGTATTGGTCTGTTATTTCACAGTGCATATATGAACCTGTTGGTTCTGTAACAGTTCCTTTGTGTTCCATACTATTATCAAAAGTAAAAGGGGAGAAGTTAAGTTAGTCAACACAGAAGAGCAACAGCTCTTCCTCATCCTGCCTCTCCCCTTTTGCTATGGACTAGCTACGTTACATTCATTTATCCAGCAGAAGCTATTACACGTGGGCTCCTAATAATTAAGACTTCTAGCTCATATACACTCCTTTCCTTGGTAAGGAGAAGGATATTGACAAAAGTCTGGAAATGTTAGCTCTCCTAGCCACAGTTTAAAAGAGTGCTTTTTATTTTATCTGTACCTCGGAATCACCTGGAGAGCTATAGAAAAATACCAAGGTGGGTTTCACCCACAGAGATTCTGATTTGATTGGTCTGGGCTGAAGCCTGATCATCTGTATTTTTAATGGCCCCACACACGATTCAAATGTGCAAAGGGTGGAGAGCCACCGAGTTCTCACTGAAAAGCACATGGGTTACTCCAAGAAAAGTTTGACTTTCACATTCTCTTCTCCATGGATGCCCCTGTCAGAGGTTGATTTATAACAATAATATGTTTGTCTCCTCGGGGCTGGCAAGCAAGCTTAGCCAGAGATTATTAGAGTGAACCTTGATGTATTCAGTTATTCACAGGTTGAATTTTAAATTCAGTCCAAAAGCCTCCACCACCTTCTGATCTCGTGTCAAGAAAATGCAGCCTCCACTGTCAATGGTGGGCTGAGAAGTTAAGCGTCTGGTTCTCATTCTTTCTGTTATGCTCGTCTTGGACATCTTGTACTTCCAGTTTGTAGTCCTACTTTTATCTATAATTTATTTCAGTGACATTATTACTGATTCCAGACTGCCTAACCGTAGTTGATCAAACTCTAAAACATTCAAGCAAAGAAGAAAGCATCTTATACACTCCTCTTTCCTCAAGTGAGAATTAGATTGCATAAGAAACTGCAAAGAATTTCCAGTTTTATTTTTCAGACTCCTGTTCAGAGATCTAAGCAGAGAGCCGTGGAGAGGAGGAGTTGGTACAGCTAAAGAAATGAGTCCCTAAGGGGAGGGGTTTTCAGATGGCCGCATTCTCTAGTATATGCTACTAAACTGGAATACCAACATCTGGTCAAGAAGTGAGGACACTCCAGTCTAGGGAATGCCCAGGCTTCTTCCAGGCTTTCCTCAAGGGATCCTGGTTATATGAAAAATTACTGGTGGCTGTGACTTCTAGTGTGTACTGCCACCTTCTGGGGAAGGCATTTATTTCATCCCATGTCACTCCTCAGTAGAACTTGTACCACAACCCAATTTTCACAGATGGGGAAACTCAGCCTCTCAGGGGAAAGTCACTCAGCCTCAGCCAAGGTCAAGCTCAAATCCATGTCTTCCAAGTTGCGTCTTTTCCATGACCCTGCACCTAATTAAGATGATGCTTTTTTCTTGAAGACACAAACCTCATTGGCAATAAAAATAAACTTAAATGGAAGCTCTGAAATCACAGTATGAGGCTGGCCCAAGATCCCTGGGCAGATTTCCAGGGTCTGGCTGAGTTCTCAGTAGCTGACAGCCCGGCCATTCTGACTAAGCTTTCGTGGACTTGCTCCCTACCCAAGCGAAAACTCTGCCTTGTTTCCTCTAAGACACAGTCAATAGAGGCTTGCCACATGGGCTCCTTCCTCCCTCGGGCCCAGCTCAAATCTCTTACCCTCAGCTGGATCTGAGTCATCTAGGCACCTCATCACAACTTTGTCCTTCATGTTCTGAATTCTCCCTCACCTGGCTTGCAACAGCTCTCTGCCTCTGAAGATAACAGGGCAAGACCCTAGCAATGCCCTCTCATCCTGGAAGAAGTGGGAAGTGAGCCCACCTCTCTCCTAATCCTCTCTCAGACGTTAAAGTGAAAGATGAGAGGGTCCGATGGGGCCACTTGAGTATAAGACGCCTTCACAGAAGTCGCAAAGTCAGTTATGAGCAGCAAGGATTCACCACCATGGAACAAGGTTGATAGGGAGAGTCAGGGAAGCAGAAGATGCTATCACACCACCACCATCAGCTCCAAGAGCCTATAATCTAGGGTAGGAGGGATGGGTGAGACCAGTAGTTCTCCATCCTCACCATGCATCAGAATCACTGCCCCCAGACATACTGATGCAATTTGTCCAGGATGGGACCCAGTTATTACTACTTTTTAAAAGATACCAGTTGTTTCTAATGTGAAATTGCAACCAAAGTAAGTTAAAACATAGTATTCGCTCATAATAGGGTGCCACTGTCTTGTTGCCTCAAGAAGGCACTAAGTTGGTTAGGGTAGCTCTAAAACGGTGGAATTTAAACTACAGGAGAGCTGTTGTAAGGCAAGTGGGTGAAACTGGGGAAAAGCAGCTCTGAGGTATCCAGAAGAAGGAAATGGGCCGCGCCTGTCTCAGTCACGGGAATTGAGAGTTCCATGCTGTGGGCAGTCAATGTGTTTTTTGGGTAGAAAAGATCCGCACCTGGCCTGAGAGCATGGGCCTTTGGCAGCTCTGAGACTTCTTATTCAGAGTTGTTATAAACTGACTTAAGAGACAATTGTGACATATTTGTTGCAAAATACCTCCTTTTGATCATTCTGTTAAAAAGTTGCTAGGTGGCCGCTATCCCTAAATTGTTCAAATCACAATGGGTTTGAGGACATGTTCCCACCCTCTTCCTCACCTTTTTGTTCAAACTCCTTAAGTATAATCGCTCAGTTTTGATTGAAAGTCAGTATTCTTGAATCCTAAGTGGCTTCTCCTGTGGCTTTTGCCTCAAAGCTCAACAGAGTCTCCCAGAGAGCTTGGCTGAACTGTGCATAGTTGGAGCACTGCAAGCCAAGGAGGAGCCCACTGAGGCCTGGGGAGCAAAGCAGGCCTAACAGCCCCTGGGCCTCTCCCTCTATCCTCATCTCAGTCTTCTAGATTCTGTCACTCTGATGATAAACTCCAGGAAATGCTTTCCTAGGAAAAGAGAAGAGAGTGATTTCTCCTGAAGGCCCAGGGTGGAGTGGACCAAGTTACCCACTCAAAGTCTTCCTAGCCCAAGAGCACCTCCAGGCCTATTTTAGCCCCATCACAGCCATGCTAAATAGGAGAGAGAAACTATGCTTGAATATCCTGAAGGAGAAGGAATGAAAGAGGTCCTGCCCTGGGAAGCAAGTGCAATTCAGTCTCTTTGCATTATAGGAAAGCTCCGGAGGGGCTCAGTGGCTCATGCTTGTAATCCCAGCACTTTGGGAGGCCGAGGTGGACGGATCCCTTGAGGCCAGGAGTTCAAGACCAGCCTGGCCAACATGGTGAAACCAGGTCTCTACTAAAAATACAAAAATTACCTGTAATCCCAACTACTCGGGAGACTGAGGCACGAGATTCATTTGCACCCAAAAAGCAGACATTGCAGTGAGCCAAGATTGATCGCGCCACTGCACTTCAGCCTGGGTGACAGAGCAAGACTGCCTCAAAATAAATAAATAAAGGAAACCTCCACCCTTAAAACCATGACCCAAGAAATATCCTGGGAATCTGCCACCCACTTCACAATGCTCCTTCAAGGGTAGGGCACTGAGGCCTGGATGTCAGGCAGACCCGAGGCTGAAGTCTCTATAAGAGGCTAAGAACTTGAATAACCCATGCTCGGTCTCTAAGGACAAATTACTACTGGGTTCCCAGACTTTCCCATAAGCTCTTCAGAGCACTTTCTGAAGCTCCTCTTTGGAGTAGTTTTCTATTTGGAGGTGATAAGCACTTTGTTCCTAGCACCTTATATGTCAAATAAACTTAGGCGGTAATATCCCACACAGGTTTACAAGTTAGCCTATGGCTGTCCAAAGCCTCCAACAATTTGTTTCTATGTCTGTCTCTAACTGAGCTGCAAATATCTTGAGGAGTAAGGTAGCTTTCCTTGTTTTTCTTCTGTATACCTTCTGCCTAGTGTGTAGGACCTAACATGTAAAAAGAGCTTAATAAATGTTGAATACAAAAATAAATGAATGCCTTTCTCATTAGTGTCCTAAGTTCCAGACTTACCAGACTTGCCCACTTCCTCGTGAGCAACAGCCTTTGACACTTGAAAGTTTAACCTTTCTCCAGCCTCACTAATCCCAACCCTTTTCACATTTCATCCTAGGACCTACTTTGTAAACTTTTCCTTCTGACCCAATGAGACCTTGGCCTTACAGGGTAACCCTCAGATATTAATGAAAGCCCTTTAGGGGAATTTGCTCCTGATCCTAATCAGTAAAACTGTAGAAAATATTGGTCCTTCATCTGTTTTCACAAGAAATACAAATTTAAAAGTATGTTAATAAAGTCATATACTTGGCTGAGGCATGACAATCGCTTGAACCGAGGAGGCGGAGGTTGTGGTGAGCCAAGATCATGCTACTGCACTCTAGCCTGGATGACAAAGAGAGACTCTGTCTCATAAATAAATAAATAAATAAAATCATGCCATTGGACATACAGTTAGTACTTTGAGCTCTTCAGAGAAATAATTCTATAAAAATTTGACAATGGTCTCCTTCAAAAAAGTAAAAACTGTCTCTCCACGATAGCCAACTTTGAGAGATGCTACAGCAATTCTCTGAAATTTTTCTGAAGTTTTTCTATGAGCTTCAACATTAGTAGAACCTCATGTTTTCTATGTAGGAATCTTCAGAAGGGGTGGAGCCATTTCCAAAGTAGAAATAAATCACTCTCTTTTATCAGCTGTCTTCTTCCTTTGTTCACGTGGGCATCACGGAACCAATCTTTATTGAATGCCTACTGCGTACCTGTGGCTTTTCTCTTTACCCATGTAGGGGAGGGAAAATATTTCCTCTATCCACCTTAGGTTCTCAGCTGGGTCCTTGCAACAAAAGAAAAATTCACAAGAAAAAAGCATGCGCGTTTACTTAATGTAAGTTTTACATGACATGGAGCCTTCATAATGAAATGAAAACCTGAAGAAACACTGAAACCTGGGTGTTTTATTCTAGGTTTGTCGGAGAGTGGAAAGCCATGGAAAAATGTAAGAGAGCAAAAGAGTGTGAGCAAGAGTAGGAAACAGGGAGACAGCAAACCCGTTCCTTATACTCGGAGATAAGGATGCTCCTTTCCTCCAGGTACAGGAGGGGCGCCTCCCACGTGACAGCCAATGATCTGCTTCAGGGAGGTCAGGGAGTCCTTCCCACACCTGCTGTTTCTCATATTCCTTCAGCTTAAAGCATTCAGTATGGCAGCACTATATTTTGAGATAGTGTGCCCTAAACCCGATCACCCACAAGTCAGCACTTATTGCACGCTATCCTCCCAGACAAAATTAAACTCCTTCAGAAGACTTGCGTTCTTTCTGGTTTTTCAAAGCACAGGGCTAGCCCTGAACAGTCACATGGGCATGTCAATAAATTCTTTGAGTCCTCCCCAGACCTTTAAAATAAAAGATTACCAATTTCCTGATTGATGATTTATCCACAAAATAGCAAAGTCAGAGGACATGAATCAATAGCCTGCCATACATACTTGCACATATCATCAAAACATCTCTATGACACAGATATGGTAAAATCAGGTTTACCACTGGCAAATTATACAAAATCTTTATAAAGTGGATCAGGAAAAATGGAATGAGGTCAACACCCGCTAGTTATGTTACAGCTCAGTCATTCCTCACTGAGACCCACTAGAAGCCAGTACACAGCCCAAGGTCCAGAGTGGGAGACGAAAAGTAATGCTAAAACCACCTGGAAAGTGATACCAAAGAGGTGTGTGCAAAAGCTAGGGGAGGCCAAAAGACAGAGATTCACAGATTCTGAAAGAGCTGAGGATGGCTTCGTGGCAAAAGCACCATCTGAGCTAGTGCTGGGATGCATCCGCACTTCCCAGGCAGGATGCTGGGAGAAGGTGATAAATGTCAGGCAGAGGAGACAGCTCGCTCTGGAGTTGTGAGTGGGGGCTCTTCCAGGAACAGGAGATGCTCTGAGCAGCTTGGGGAGGAAGCTGGGTAAGGCCTGAGGTCTTCTGACGTTTGGAATACATCCTATAAACAATAGGGAGGGAGCTAGTGGAGGCTGTAAAACAAGATGTCACATAACAAGATTTCTTATCTTAGAAAGATATATTCAGCAGAAGTGTGGAAGTTGAAATGAAGAGAAGAGAAACTGGAGAAGAAAAGGGACTGGGACAACCTTCTTCTCCTTTCTGCAAAAGAAGATCATGCAAATCATTCCTACAGATGTTATGCTGTCACCAGGAAGTAACCGCGATGCATTCTGAGGAATCAGACCCTGCCTGTAAAGTGTGCATTTCAACACCCACTGCATGAACCTCTATTTAGGACAACTGATACTCCAGAGGCAAGTGTCCTGTTTCCATCACGGTCATTACTTGTGCATCAAACTCTGTAGAACAACAAGCAATGGTTCTATTGGCAAATATTCTATACTGAGTTCTCTGGTTTCTCAAAATCCTGGCGTTTCTAACATCATTCCCTGATTGTTTTAAAGTGACAAATTCTATAGCAACAATTTTCGTATTATCAGACAAGATATGAATTTGTTAACCTCTTCTAATCATACACACCAAAAACTCTAAAGGCATTTTTCTCTTAATTATATAAACTGTGGCAACAGAGTCAGGATTCCATTTTCGAAGTTCTGCTTACTAAGCCCACACTGGAGTACGAGGAGGTACAGTGACCAAAACTGCTTCCCACAAAATGAATTTCAGATGATGTAGAACTCTGCTCTCTATTCCCTTAAAGAGCTGAGGGAATGGAGAGCAGAGTTGGAGAAAAAAATTCAGCTGAATGGAGAAAAAAATTCCTCTTCTTTTTCTTTTCTTCTCTCTCTTCCAGGAAGAATGACTGGATTCCTCTTCAGTTTCTCCTTAACCACTAAAGACTCATTGCTCCAGAGGAATTTTGAACCCTCTCCTATTTTAAATGGCATCTCCCTGTAAAGCCAATAGACCCATTTGGATTTTCAGCTCAATTCCTGTAGGGAAAGAAAAGTAAGTCAGAATCAAGCTTTCTGGGGGAAAGGACTGCCTACTGATCTTCCTTTTCAGTCTGAAAAACAAGAGAAGATCTGTCAGACTTTCAGACAATGAGATCACACACAAGAGAGTGGAGTGTCCCCTTGTCTCCCAGCACAGAGACACCCTGGGCTAAAGTAGCTCCTCCCTGGAGCCATCAGGCCCTCTGTCATGTACAGGCTTCTTGTCTGTCTTCCATTCCTCCTCTCAAGTGGAGTCTGAGTCTCACTCATCTCCACTGGCCTAGCACTGTGGTTGGCACACAGTCATAAGGACAAGAATTACTAAACAAGAGCCTACTCCACACTGGACACTGTGCCAGCCACTTCAAATAGACACAAGACTACTTAACTAACTCAACAACCCCATTCTATTCCACATATGGAGAACAAACTCAGAAGGTTTAACCAATTTTCTCAGTTACCTATTGAGAGAGAGTCAGCAGAAATTTGAGCTCAGTCCTGTGACTTCAAGCCTCTGCCCTTTCCACTCACCACAGTCCCTCCAAGGAGGACATCTGGGCTAACCAAGGACTCCAGCTCTTGCAGAAATTCTCCAAAGTCCAGGTAAGTGTGTGTGGACTGGTTCATTTGGCAAAATTACATTGCAAAGCAAATGTCCATAGGGGAAATTCATACATCCATTTGATATGCACTATAAAATCAGAAAAATGTTTCCATAGGAAAAAAATCCCCTGGAAGACCAAGGTGGAAACTGTGTAGTATAACAGCTGTGACTGCTAGAGCTACGGGTGGTCCAGAGAGCAGCAGCATCACCATCACCTGGGAGCCTTTCAAAATTACAGAATCCCAGTTACTGCCCTACTGAATCAGAAGCTGCATCTAATAATATCAGATGATTCAGATGTACATTCTAGTTTGAGAAGCACTGCCCTAGCCTTTTTAAACCTTTATAGCATTTTCCCCAATTATCCTTGTTATCTTACCATCTCATCCTCTTCCCTTCCCTACACTCCAATCTTCCCACATGTAGGATTTCCATGATTTCACCCTTGCCTACTGTTATGAGTACGGTACATGGTGCCATGCCTATGATTAGATTTCCCTAACTATGATTGATGGAACGAATATTTACAACCAAGCTCAGAGCCACAATCTAACCATGGTGTACTTGAGTAGATTGGTTTCCACAAATTGAGTCAATAATTTAATCCAGCAGTTCCAAACCCTGAATGCACATGAGAATCACTGGGGAAATTTAGAAAATACTGATGTCCAAGTTGTACCCAAGTACAATTGAATCAAATTCTAGTGTGCAATAGGGTTGAGAGCCTAACCTATTAATTATAGTGTCCTGTGCATGGTAGATGCTTAATAAGTGCTTGTTGAATTAATCAATTATATTTGAAATCTTATTATTTACTTAGAGTGACATTTAACCTCACTGACAATCCAGAGCTTTCATTCAAATCATTTATCCAACTGGAATTTTACTCTCCTTGATTTAATCATAAAACGAATCCTCTTGTCTCCTACTCGAATATTGTACATCTAAATTACCAAATATGGACTGCTAGGCATCACGCTTACAAGGAGCTCATGACAGTGACTACCTGGCAGCCGGGGGGCAGACAGGAGAAACAGGATGGAAACGCTCAGGCTGGATTCTGATCAGAGCTGCATTTGTGGTTTGAAAGCCTCTGTGTTCCCCAAGGCAGCTATGACCTTATAAAGTAGCATGGCAGCGGCTGGGCGTGGTGGCTCAATCCTGTAATCCCAGCACTTTGGGAGGCCGAGGAGGGTAGATCACAAGGTCAGGAAATCGAGATCATCCTGGCCAACATGGTGAAACCCTGTCTCTACTAAAAATACAAAAATTAGCTGGGCTTGGTGGCACGTGCTTGTAGTCCCAGCTACTCAGGAGGCTGAGGCAGGAGAATCACTTGAACTAGGGAGGTGGAGTTTACAGCGAGCCGAAATTGTGCCACTGCACTCCAGCCTGGTAACAGATAGAGACTCTATCTCAAAAAAAAAAAAAAAAAGCATGTCAGTTTCTGGAAATTTTTGCTTGTGAAGTATAGTAGGTTGATTCCATTGATGGTCCAGTAATGTTCTCTGGGTCTCCAAGCAATGTGATTTTATAGCTCCTCCATTAAAGGGGTAGAGTCTCCTCCTTACATTTTGAATCTGGGCCTTGACTAATAGAGTGCAACAGAAGTGATAGCGGTTGTGTTCCAAGTCTAGGCCTCAGGAGAGCTTTGCACATCCTACTCTTTTCTTTTGGAACCCCTCATGATCATGTGAACACGTCTGAGCTAGCCTGCTAAAGGACCATGTGGAAAAGACATCAGATATTCCAACAGACCTTGTGAGAGACCAGCCAAGATCAGCAGAGCTGTGCATGAAACCCACAGCTGCCTGAACTCAAGAAGTCAGCCAAGCTAACACAAAGAAGCACTCAGCTGATGTACAGACCCAAACGCAGTAAGAAATGCTTCTTGTTTTTAAAACTAAATTTTGGAGTAATTTTTTTTTTTGTTTTTGAGATGAAGTTTCACTCTTGTTGCCCCAGGCTAAAGTGCAATGTTGTGATCTTGGCTCACGGCAATCTCCACCTCCCAGGTTCAAGCGATTCTCCTGCCTCAGCCTCTTGAGTAGGTAGGATTATAGGTTAATCCAGCCACTATGCTAATTTTTGTATTTTTAGTAGAGATGGGGTTTCACCTTGTTGGCCAGGCTGGTCTCGAACTCCTGACCTCAGGTAATCCACCCACCTCAGCCTCCCAAAGTGCTGAGATTATAAGCGTGAGCCACCACGCCTGGCCTGGGAGTAGTTTTTTATACAGTAACAACAAACTGGGACAAGGCAAATGATTAACAGGCCAGTTTCTTTGCTTTTTTGTTTTGTTTTTGTTTTTGTTTTTTTTTTCATGACATTGCAAAGCTTAGATAGTTCAGAGCATGATCTTGGCACAAGTGTAGTAAATAGATTCATGAAATATAATATGTACAACCCAGAATGAAATAGTGTATAATATAGAACCCACATATATGGAAACCTGACATATGACCAAAGTGGAGAGAAGAGAACATAGACTATGCGATAAATAGTAACATTTTAAGGCATTTGTTATGGATAGAATTGTGTCCCTCCAAATTTATGTTGAAGCCCTAACTCCACAGATGGGCCAGTTTCTTAAGGTCAGAATGGTTTAACTTGGTGATGGTGGTCATCTTCCTGGTTCCAAGTCAGGAGAAAAGTCATCTCCATAAAAACAATAGTTTCTTATATCTTCTCCCAAGAAGCATTTGTACTACAAATGTATAAAGGCACCAATTGCCAGTTGAGATATGGGGTTTTCTTTTCATGTTATTTTGCCAACTGAGCACAAAGTAATGAACAGCAAGTCTGTTCTGTTACTAACCATCTGTCCTATTAACTATTATTAACTATTGAGTTGAATTAACTTTGGTGCTCTGATCAGTTTTCAGTCAACCCACCAGGCCAAGCACAAAGACTCCATCAACAGCATCTTCATGATGCTTTACAAACACATGCAAAGCAGTCAGTTCTGCCCAATTCATATGCAAGTGATGAGAAGAAAGTTTACCTACTAAGCAGAAGCCATACACCCTCAGTTCCAGAACTCAATAGCTCCATTCTAGTTATAAGCAGAATCCTTGGGGTTCTTCACTGGGATACTTTGTGGACTTCCCCACAAGGGTGGATACGCATAGCACACAGCAGCTCTTTGTTCTTCTTTGATAGAGATCTTTATGTGTTAATATTATGAATTTCAACCATGTGCTGAGAGCACATTTCCGGAGCAAGGACTGGGCACAGACCTTGACTAGAGGGCTGCCGCATTACTAAGGCAAGATTTCAAATGATATTTCTCCAAGAATCCAAAAGGAATATGATAGACCACCTTCACAGTTGAGCCCCAGTGTTTGGTTTCTCTGGTAAAAAGAGATGTGGGAAGACGTGCAATAGATGTTTTAGCTGAGGCATCAGGACTAACAGTGCCATATTCTAAAGTGAATGTGAGAACATCATAGTGTTGCATTTACATTAGAAATGATCAAAATCCATTTTGGGACTCTCACCCTTGAACCCCTCTTCTACTTCACACCACCCTTCTCTTACATAAGAGGATGGAGGTTGGAATTAGGAGTATTTGTGAGAGACCCACTGGTATGCTGAGTTCAAATGGCCCCACAGGGGTCTCTCACCTCAAACCTAAGGGACCACAATGGGACCACTCAGAGGGATCTGACATGTGTCCTCTGAGTTTAGGGAACCCTGTGACTCCCACATGAAAAAAATTTATCTGGCTATCTGCTTCAGTGGCGGAGCAAAGAATGAAGGTTGGTATTGGGCTCTGGATGCAAGGATGCCTGAGTACATTCTCATGGACTAGATGTGGCCACTCGTGTGAGGGAGCCAATGGGAAGCCTTTTGGATTTCCTCCAAGATGGCTGCCTGGATGGGGCAACTAGTCCTAAGAGGAAGGATACCAGAGGTACCACCAGATGCCTAAGGCTGAGCATGAGGAAGCTACCGTGCACAGTGGAAGCATGACCCCCTCTAAGAGAAACTAGAGGTGAGAGATAGCCAGCCACTGGCATGAGTGGAAGGAGGTAGGAAGGAAGGGGGGCACTGAAGAAACTACAAAGTGCAAATGAGGAAAGAGGCAGCTTTAAACACCTGCCAGACCCGGAGACGAAATGTCAGTACCTGACAGTGTCAGTCAAGGAACAACTTCCCTGGCCTTTTCCCTTCGCCTACTCCCTGCTGCTGCCCTGGAAAGTCACAATAAGGCCAGCAAGATGGAAGATAAGTAAAAGTGTTAGGCTGGGAAAGGGTGAAAGAGCAGCCTGAAGCAATCTACCAGTGTGTCTTCACAGGGAGAGAGAGCAGCTTGAAATGTAAGTTTTAGGCTGGGCATGGTGGCTCTCGCCTGTAATCCAAGCACTTTGGGAGGCCAAAGCAGGTGAATCACTTGAGGTCAGGAGTTCAAGACCAGCCTGGCCAACATGATGAAACCCAGTCTCTACCAAAAACACAAAAAAATTAGCTGGGCGTGGTGGCACACACCTGTAATCCTAGCTACTCAGGAGGCTGAGACAGGAGAATCACTTGAACCTGGGAGGTGGAGGTTGCAGTGAGCCGAGATCGTGCCTCCGCACTCCAGCCTGGGTGACAGAGCAAGACTTCATCTTTAAAAAAAAAAAAAAAAGTCATGAGACTGCCCTAAGTCTTTTATGGGAACAGGAGAATAACCAAGTCTACCCAAGAAACTGAAAGACTGTGTTTTGATAGTATACCACTTGAGGCCACGGTCTTCATCATCATGACTTTACAGGCATGGGGTGCCAGCTCCAAGCATACAAACTTCACCTGCAGCAGAGAACCCATGGAGCCCAGGCAAGCCTGGAAAACAGAGCAAAAATGAAAAACAGACACCTGCATATGGAAGGATGTTTTGCTTGCTACTGGCTGCTTCACAGCTTCTTCCAGAGTTCCTCAGATGAATTCTGAAGCAGTGACTCAAGTGGGTGAGTCAACTCCACTGAACTCGTTTCCTGTGAAGGGTAGTAGTAATGACATGGCCATGGGTGGGGGGTAGACACTAATTTCCTGTAGCTGCTGGAACAAATGACCTCAAATTTAAATAAACAAAACTTATCCTGTGACATTCTGGAGACCAGAAGTCCAAAATCAGCTTCACTGGATCAAAATCAAGGTACCAGCAAGGCCACACTCCCTCAGGAGGTCCTAGGATCACTGAGGTGGCAGATCACTTGAGGCCAGGAGCTCAAGACCAGCATGGTCAACATGTGAAACCCTGTCACTACTAAAAATTTAAAAATTAGCCGGACATGGTGGCACACATCTATAGTCCCAGCTACTTGGGAAGCTGAGACAGGAGAATCGCTTGAACCCAGGAGGTAGAGGTTACAGTGAGCAAGAGGACACCACTGCACTCCAGCCTGGGTGACAGAGCGAGATTCTGTCTCAAATTTAAAAAATAAAAAGTGCTCATGAGCACATATGAGCATAAACACGTCCAATGGTTTACTATGAAAAAACAAAGCAGAAGAGCCCACACTTGATTGTTTCGAGCCTTCTCCAATACATAGGTATAGACAGGCAGTGCTTATTATGGATCCCCCATGTTTGCAAGGTATGAGTCATAGTCTGGACCAGAAGGAGCAGGGAAGACTGGCCAGTACTGATGAAGTACAAGGGCAATGGTCAACAACTGGAGAAGTCCTCAAGCTACCCCCTTGCCACACCTTCTATAGTACAGACACCTTCCACTTGTGTGTCTGCAGAAGCCCTGGGTTAGCATGTATCTGTGCTGCTTGGGAGGTGGTAACACAGCAAACATCCATGGTGACACGGTAATGCAAGAACCCATAACAACGGAACATGAGCACCAGTGAGTTAGTGTCGATAGCAGGTCTAGACGAGAAGACTAGAAGAGAGAAGAGGTAGACAGAGGAGCTATGAAGTGAGGCTTGGCTCCTGGTGGGCCACCTCTCTGGAGACCAGGGGATAGGGTGGGAAAATGGATGGCCTGGGATGGAAAAATATTCACAGAATGTTTGCAGGGATTAGTGCATCAACACCAGAGTGGAAAACTTAATTTCCTTGGCAGTTTTTACCTAGAGCAGCCAAAGGGAAAGCCAAAGGCTGCCCTGTTTAGACTACTTAAAAAGTTCTTGTCTTAGATATCATGAAATCAGTGGGCTTTGCAATCTGCACTTATTTTAAAATCAGTGGCTGTCAACATGCTAAATGCTAAAAATATGTCTGTCCCCCACCTCTCCATTTTATCAACCTGAAAATATTGAAGTTATAAGGGTGGTTCCACCTCTGCCACCCACTTAGTGTCAATTCAAAGGTGAAACTGTTATAATTAGTTATCTTCAAATGATCTTGAGTTTCTTCTGTCATCTTCCAAATTTGGGGATACAAAATCTGTTAAGGGGGAACTTACTTCTCTCAAAAAAACCTTGTAGGCTAATTATATCCTTTAGTTAAGAAACCCTAGAGCTTTCTTCTTCTTGAAATAAAAAAAAAAGTATTCCTTCCCTTCCTGAGGTGCAGAAGGGACAGTTATTCTTTCTGGATTTTCCACTCAGCACTGACCTCTGAGGGCTCCAGACTGACCTGCTACCAAAAAAAAGAACCCATTACTTTTGTTGATTTTGTACAGCTTTAGCCCAACACTGAAAGTGGACACAAAGGACCTGGCCTTCACTTACAACCAAAAATGTCTTTAACCATAACAACAGAAAATATCTGAGTTGACAAAGAGAAATGATAGGTCTCACCTCAATCCTGAGCTCACAGCCTGAACCAGATAATGACGGAGAATCCTGAAATTGGCAAGATGAAAGAAACCCCAGGTTCTTAACTCTCCAAAATCCTGCTCCTTAGGGAACACTGATTCTTATATTAACCTATTTTCCACCTCAGCTTTCAGTGTAAAGTCAAATGTCAGCTAACGTTATTGCATTTTCAGGTCAGAACAATGTCACCTTTCAACAGCCACTTTGGGATTTTGATGAAGACTTCAGGCAAAAGACAAGTTCTGCTTAGCATTTTAGACCAACGTCTGCTCATAAATGGCAAGAGGATCCAATCTGCTTGTTAGCACCAAGTGAAGTGACTGCTTGTAGAGCACTGCTGGGAAGGATTCTGCATCTGCAAACCGACTCAACAGGAAAGAACACCATGAGCAACCATCAGGGGCCTGCAGCGCCCAGGGCCTTAAATGTGTTGGCAAATCCATTCAATATGGAGCCATCTTAAAGTCAACATCACCTGCTCAAGTGTATTTTGGGCCAGGTTTACAGAGCTCCAGATACTTGTCTGTGGATGAACTCCTGTGATTTTAGACCGTATCTCTTTGCTTTACATCCTCCTGCAGAAAACAGTCTGTTGACAGTAATCCTTCTCAGGGGTACTCGAAGATGAATCGACTGCTTTGAAAGCACACAGGGCTCTTGGAAGAAAATGCACTCCATAAATCCCGGGCAATAGTATAGCTGGATTGTCTGGATTACCTATCTAAAGAAACAACTCCCTTAGGTCATTTGATTTCTTTGACTGGATTTCAGTTGCTATGAGGTATATAAATACTATCACAGGAAGCTAAGGCAAATTGACCAGTAAGAATACTTTATAGACTTAATCTACAATTGAAGAGCTTGACATCCTCTGTTTACATCACCTGATCAAATCTCTGGCACGCAGAGAGCACAGTACTAGTAGATGTGATCTTCTCAACCACAGACCAGAGATGACCTCTTAATTTCATGCTTATGAGGCTGGTGGAGCCAGAGCTCCACTGCACACCTTACTGGACCATCATTCCTGTGGTCCTGTGTTCTTAGTCATCAGAGCCAGTCCTGCACCCTAGGAGCAGAGCCAGGGGGCTCATGAAAATAATAATCCCACAGCTCAGCCTTAGCCTCAAAGCAGCAGATATAGAGACCTCTGTAACTGGCACCCTGAGACCGGAAGCAAATATCTGCAATGGCCTAAAACATTGTGTGTGTGTGTGTGTGTGTGTGTGTGTGTTATCAAGAGCAGCCTTTTCAGAGGGTAAAGAAGCTGTCCTGAAACTGTCTTGAAAACACTATGTTATTAACACAGAGGTAAGAATGGAAAGCAGGCCAGGCACAGTGGCTCTCACCTATAATCCCAACATTTTGGGAGGTTGAGGCATTTGCGAGCAGACTGGGCATCATAGCAAAACCCCATCTCTAAAAAAATACAAAAACTACAGGGTGGTGTGCACCTGTAGTCCCAGCTACTCGGAAGTCTGAGATGAGAGGATCGCTTGAGCCCAGGAGGCAGAGGTTGCAGTGAGCCAAGATCATGCCACTGTATTCCATCCAGCCTGAGAGACAGAGCCAGACCCTGTCTCAAAAAAAAAAAAAAAAAAAAAAAAAAAAAAGTGGAAAGCAAACATGTACAATGCAACCTCAACAGGATAATAACAGAGAACCCTGAAATTGGCAAGATGAAACTCCAGGTTCTTGTCTTAACTCCATTGGCTGGGCACCGCAGAATGGGTCACTTTCACTCTCCATGTCCACACTGGTATGTGAAGAAATTGGACTGGAAGATCCCTCAGGTTCTTCCAGTTCTAACTCTCTGTGACTCCTTGATTCTAGTTTGAGATACCAGGCAAGGTTATAGGTCCACTGGCATGACCTCTGAAATGACCTGTGATTTCAGCCTTCTGAAATCCATAGGACACTTTTTTACCTCAGAGGTATTTAGTCACAGTAGTTGGGCATGTCTAGGTGTCAGGGCCACCTGGGAAAAATACCAATGCAGTCTCCTTCAGGGGCAGGAGTCTGCTGTGTCCTCTCTCCTAGCACTGGACTCGGTAAGGCAGGAGGGTAGACCCATCCAGACACTGTCCAGGATGAGGGTGAACAAAGGGGTCAACCTTTATACCTTCCAGTGACCACAAACCAAAGGGACTCAGAGTACCAAAAATTTTACTAACATAAATAGGAAACTTGGAGACTGAGTATACCAGGGCCTCTTGGAGGTGAGAGGTCCCCTCTACATACACTTTCTGTTAGTCAAATGAAATTATACAGCAGGAGCTCCCCTGACACTCCCCACCATGGCCTGTCCACTTGAAAGTCCTAGAGCTTCGTGAAGGATGAGTCTGGCCTTTTAGAAAGGGTCAGAGGCTCTCTCACTCTTTGCTGGGGGAGAAGTGAGGCAGGCAAACCCCGCATGATCCTTAGAGAGGTCAGGAGAGATTTCTTTCTAAGGCCAGGGTCCCCTGTGGCCACTTCAGGAGTCAGGACCTGGGGCCAGAAAGACAGCAGTGGGTTTGACTTGCATACATTAGAATCCTGCTAAGTGGCAGTTTAAATAAATTGAAAGAGGCTGGGTACAGTGGCTCATGCCTGTAATCCCAGCAATTTGGGAGGCCAAGGCGGGGGATCATCTGAGGTCAGGAGTTCAAGACCAGCCAGGCCAATATGGTGAAACCCCATCTCTACTAAAAATACAAAAATTAACCAGGCATGGTTGCATGCGCCTATGGTCCCAGCTGCCCAGGAGGCTGAGGCAGGAGAATCGCTTGAACCCAGGAGGCAGAGGTTGCAGTGAGCTGAGATCACACCACTGCGCTCCAGCCTGGGTGACAGAGTAAGACAAGAAAGAAAGAAGGAAAGAAGGAAAGAAAGTAGAAAGAGAAAAAGAAAGAAAGAAAGAGAGAGAGAAGGAAAGAAGAAAGAAGGAAGAGAAGAAAGAAAGAAAGAAAGAAAGAAGGAAAGAAGAATGAAAGGAGGGAGGGAGGGAAGAGAAAAATTGAAATAAGACTTCAGCTTTTGCTTAGCACTTCTGCCTGAGTGGCCTCCAAAAGGAGAAATAGTTAGTGTGCAAAAACTTTTCTAATAAAAGCCCTGAGTCATCTGATCTACTTCAAACTTCAGAGAAGAGTTAGTGGCTTTTACAATTCCTTCCCATTGTGAAGAACACTCCTGAACTTTGTTTTTAATCAAGAACTGAAACCCTTTCTAATCACTTCAGCATTTAGACTTTTTTAAATCTTGCTTTAAGTGGTTTCACATTTCATTTTTTTCAGTTATGTTCACTGGGTTATGATAAAGGATGCAACTCAGGAATCACTGAGTGGAAGAGATGTGTAGGGCATGAAAGGGGGGGTGTGGGGGCACGGGGCTTCCATGCCCTCCCGGGGCACCCTCCCAGCACCTCCATGTGTTCACCAACCCAGAAGCTGCAATTGTGAAAAAACATTTCCCCATGATTTTCCAATGGGATTTCACCTAACAACACAACAGATGTGGTGCTTTATGGTTCACAGTCCACTTTCCAAGCAGCTCTCTCACCCAGTACTCATGGAGCCGGCCCGCTGCTGTGGCTAAAATACAGACTCTGCCTCTGGGAATGTTTATGGTCACACCCGGCTGGCTTGGGTTTATTTTGCCCTAAAGATACATTTTTAGGACTTCAACTCTTTTCCTGTCTCCTGAGGAAATCCTGGAATGGTTTTGCCAAAAAGTCCCACACACTAGCATTTGTTTATACCTATTTCCGGGGAGTTATAGCTGGAAAAGGAAGAGATATGATCATGATCAATTTCCCTTTTTTAAAAAAAGTTTTTTCTTTTTCTTTCTTTTCTTTTTTTTCTTGTTCTGTCACCTAGACTGGAGTGTAGTGGTGCACTCACGGCTCACTGCAAGCTCAACCTCCCAGATTCAACTGATCCTCCCACCTCAGCCTCCCAAATAGTAGGGCATACAAGGACACACCACCACGCCCAGCTCATTATTTTTATTTTTTGTAAAGATGGGTCTCACTGTGTTGCATAGGCTAGTCTCAAATTCCTGGGCTTGAGCAATTCTCCTGTCTCCACCTCCCAAAGTGCTGAGATTACAGGTTCCGGAATTACAGCCTCCAAAGTGCCAGGATTACCATGCCTAGCCTGTTACCCTTTTAACACACTCATATAAATCCAATACAAATCCATTATGATGGCATGGATTTGACTGGCCAAACATATGACTATAATTGTTTTCCTAAGAAGGATTTTTAAAAAGTACAAGTCAACAGAACTTCTTGAAACTTCCGTGTTGTAGATTAGTTGGGCCAGCTCTGAACCAAACTACCAAGCGTCAATACTTCTCTTCAATCTTCCACTATCTTTCAACTCTTATCTCTTCAAGTAGTGGTGGCCCCTCCTGTCTACTGAGCCCTTGATACAGGCATTCCCATATTTCATCTAAACCTAAAAAAGAAGTGAAATAATCTGTCATTGACTTGAAATAATCTGTCTTGGTGTGAACATGTCACTCACCTTCTAACTGTCCCAAGTATATTTTATATTTTAATCTTATTTCTTATATTGAACAAAAGGAAAGCTTTTCTGATGTTAATAAAATGTTAGGCATTGGAAGCAGACGGAGTATTGGAGGGGTCAGGAGAAGGGGCCAAAAGCTTCCCGGGGGCCAGGCCTGGCGGCTCGCATCGGAAATCCCAGCACTTTGGGAGGCCAAGGTGGGAGGATCACTTGAACCCAGGGGTTTGAGACCAGCCTGGGCAACATGGCAAGACCTCATCTCTACAAAAAATAAAAATTAAAAACTTAGCTAGGCATGGTGGCAGGCACGTGTAGTCCCAGCTACTCAGGAGGCTGAGGTAGGAGGATCACTTAAGCCCAGGAGTTTGAGGTTACAGTGAGCTATGATCACACCACTGCACGCCAGCCCTCAGCCTGGGTGACAGAGAAAGACCCTGTCTCTTAAAAAATAAACCAATAAATAAATAAAGTTTCCCAGGAACCCATGAAGAGTTACTTGTCCGAGATAATAACTTCACGTATACATTCTCCGTCTGACCCAAAGTTTTAAAGGAAATTTTAAAAGTGCAATGTGAAGTTACATCAGTTAAGATTACTGACTTTAGTTTCCTGTTTTTCAAATGTTGCCTTCATCTGAATCCCTCTGCAGGAAGCCTTGTGGCATAGATGCATGTACATATGTATGTAGGTTATTATGTATGTGTCTCTGCATATGTGTATACATATGTACATGAAGATGTGGCATTTTACAACATATAAAACTTAAGCTAAATTATTGGAAGTAATAATTACTTATAGGTGAGGAACCTGAGAGGTAAGGAAGGTTTAGTGGTGTGTTCAAGGCTTGAGAATAAGTCCCTGTGAAATCAAAGGCAGGTCACCAACTCACAGCTCCCCAAGGCTAATTTGCATCTACCCACTCCTGGACCCTACCCTTTAAGTTTAGTGTTTCAGAGTCTCACCAACATCCCTTAGTCTTTTTCACATGGGTCACAATTGGGGTATATTATTATTGTATTTGATGGTTATTATTACAGTAGAAAATTATTAGTTTACTGAATTAACTACTCTTCAGCAGTCCCTAAAGAAGCACCAAGGAATACATTTAGAACTTTAAGCACATGTTCAAGCCTCTTTTCTACCCTATCTTTCTTCAGTCCAGTCCCTTGTGATGGGTTTTTTAAATGTCAACTTGGCTGGGCTACAGTGTCCAGTTATCCAAACACTAATGTAGGTGCTGCTAGATATTCTGCAGATATAATTGAATTCTCAGATAAATTGACTTTGAATAAGGGAAATTATCTTAAATAATCTAGACGGGCCTAATCAATCAGATAAAACACCTCCAAAGCACAGCTAAGACTTCCCTGAAAAGAGAAGAAATGCTTCCTGTGTATAGTATCCTCTATCTGTGCCCGTGAGTTCCAGCCTGCCTGTGATCTTTCAATGTTGAGGATCTGTCCTGTGAATTTCAGATTTGCTTAGTGAGTCCCAATTTCATAGGCTGATTCCTTGTAACAAATTGATGGATGGGGCCGGACATGGTGGCTCATGCCTGTAATCCTAGCACTTTGGGAGCTGAGGTGGACGAGGATCACCTGAGGTCAGGAGTTTGAGACCAGCCTGGCCAACATGGTGAAATGCTGTCTCTACTAAAAATACAAAAATTAGCCAGGCATGGTGGTGGGGACCTGTAATCACAGCTACTTGGGAGCCTGAGGCAGGAGAATCACTGGAACCTGGAGTTGGAGGTTACAGTGAACCAAGATCGTGCCACTGCACTCCAGCCTGGGTGAAAGGCAAGACTCTGTCTTCAGAAAAATAAACAGAGAGATACACAGATAGATACACAGATAGATAGATAGACAGACAGACATAAGATATGGATATGGATAGATACTTACATAGATGTACAAACATATATAGGTATAGATCTCCTATTGGCTCTGCTTTTCTGGTTGAACTCTGACTAATACAGATTACAGTACCAAGAGTGGGGTTCAAACAGACATGGTTAAATCCTGACTAATACACCCAGTTTTCCCTAAATGTCACAACTGCTAAACTTGAAATAAATAAATGAAAATAAGAGTAAAAGAGATCCAAGTAGCTCACCACAGATCTGCAGTGTGAAAGATTTCAGAAAATTAGCCTCAAATCCTTCCCCTCCCTCAGGGGTAGAGTCTATTTCTCCACACTTGAATTCACCTCAACCTGCTTTTGTTATAGGACTTTAGCAAATGTGATGATGAGGCTTAAAAAGCACTCGCATATGGAGACTTGCTGTCCTGCTGCTCCTGTGAAGCCCTTGACTGTCAGGACAGGAAGATGCCTGGGCCGGCCCACTGGGAACAACAGACCCTTGGCCAGTTGTTTCTGTTGTCCTGGCTGACAGTCTAACAACAGTACCATCAGCTGATCCACTCATGAACTCAACTGACATAAATGAGCCTACCAGGACCAGAAGGACTACCCAACAAACCCACCGAATCCTGAACCAAATAAGTGGTTGGTGTTTTGACCCACTAAGTTGTGGGGTGGTCTATTAGATAGCAAATGTTCGCTACTACATGAAGAAACTGTGTACTCACTTGTTACATTTGAAATGAGGTCTGGGGAATTTTATGAAGTCCACCATCTCCCTCAGATTTCAACTTAATCCACATTTTTACTAACATTCCGTGTGATTCCTGTTTTACAATTCTTTATGCGTGGCTGGCATTTCAGTGTATCTTACAAGCAGAGGCACTGACTGTCCTTATTCCAGAGTATCTTCTCAAAGATTTTTGTTTAGAGAATAGCCTTGGAAGATAAAGACAGCACTGCTCTCCAGAGAATAGGGCAGGCATGCTTTGCCCGGTTTAAAAGATTCTGGTTTCATAAGGTCAGAGGTTCTCTCCTATAACACAACCCACTGCCTATTGCAGGTGTCACTTGGTCCTGTTTGCATCAACCAGGCACAAGAAATTGATATCCTGGCCCTGTTAATGCTGTGAATAGTAAAGTCCTTTTCTCTCACCCAGGGGTCTCCAGTCTTGTGCCAACATCCATGAAACACTGGCAGGCTAATTTGTTAGCTTGCAAGGGGGTAAAATCTCAGACCTTCCACAGTTCTTGACACCAATTAATCAAAACTCCTGTATATAAAACTATCAGCCAAATTCATGTAGGGGATATTGCTTAGTATTTGTAAAGGTCCATTTCTCTGCAAATTGCCCTGGAAAAGCTCATTATGTGCCTGTACCCAGAAACTCCAAGGCAGTGACAGCTGTATACATCCTTTGTTTTTCTTTAAAGGACACAGGATAAAGGCCTGAAGCCAAATCCATTTTTTTAGATCATTAAAGAAAAAGGAAATGGCAAGCTAGATACAGATATGCTAAGAACACCAGAGGTTTAACAGCAAAAGAAAAATATTGTTGACCTCTCCACTTTCTGCTTTTCCCCCAGCATTCAGCAGAAAGGAAGCAAACCTGAGTAGCCTTACTCCATCACAGGGGCACATAGATTCAAAAACTTCAGTGAAGCCAGAAAACTTTTTAAGCCATTATTATAATAGCTTAGGAAAACCAATCCTGGTTGTTGGTCCATTGACTGCACACACAGAAATTTTCAGGCATATCCTAGCATTTTAATACGGTTCAAAACTCTACCCTCAGGGCAAGAGAGACTTAGACGTTTGTTCCTAACCCTAGCATATTCAATTCAGCTATTTCTGCCACGAAGTTGTGTCTACGCATTTAAATCCTTCCCAGGTTGTCAAATAGTCATTAGACTAGAACATTGGGAGGAGAGAGATGATGTGGCAAAGATGCCATCTTAGGACAACAGTTAAACACCTGCTTCAATGTCCTACAGATGAGCAATTACTTAAGAGGAGCACCTGAGCCAAGACCTAGTGGGGCTTCCAGGAAATGTCCTTGTCCTTTGAGTAAATGTTTGAGGATCAATATCTTTTTCCCACAAGGCTCAGATTCTGCAGGATGAAACCCCTCTCTATGCTATGTCAGTCATAAGATACTAGTTGCTCCAGGTATACATGGAACAGCGGTTTTCAACCCTCATTGCTCAATAGAAACACCTACGAAGTTTCTTTTAAAGAAAATCAGTTTTGGCTGGGCAGAGTGGCTCACACCTGTAATCCCAGCACTTTGGGAGGCCAAGGTGGGTGGATCACCTGAGGTCAGGAGTTTAAGACCATACTGGCCAACAGGTAAAACTCTGTGTCTACTAAAAATACAAAAATTAGCTGGGTGTGGTGGCGGGTGTCTGTAGTCCCAGCTACTCAGGACGCTGAGGCAGGAGAACTGCTTGAACCTGGGAGGCAGAGGTTGTAGTGAGCCACGATTGTGCCACTGCACTCCAGCCTGGGTGATTCTAATTTAAGTGGCCTAGGGTGGGGCCCTAGGAAATTTTATGTATATAAATTTCCTAGGGCCCCACCCTAGGCCACTTAAATTAGAAGCTCAAGGGAAGGACTTTATTATTAAAAAAAAAAAAATACTCAGGTGATTGCAATGTGCAGCCAGGTGTGAAAACCTTGTTAGGGTAAAACATTCAAGTATGGCTCTGAACATATAAATAGCAAATCAAATGGCCTTCTTCTAAAATCCATTCCATTCTAGGGGTGGGGATTAAAGTGAGTTTCAGCACTTTTTTTTTTTCACTTGAATTGAAGATCAGAGCTCTTATATTATTGGTGCATTAATCCAATAAATATTTGTTGATCACCTGGTAAATGTCAGGCACTACCCTCAAGGAGTCACAGCCCAGAAGGGAAGACAGAAAAATGAACCAGCAATGTTAGTGCCCTGGAGGGGCAGGTGCAGAACGCTTCAAGAGCACAGTGGAGGGGCACCCTTCATTTGCTGAGCCCACATCTTTCTTCTCCTGCTGCCTCAGTCCTCAGCCTCCTCCTCCTCATTCCCATACCTCCAGTCACTATGCACCTGTGACTGTGAAGTCCAGGTTCTAATGGAGACTTTGTCACTCACAATCATTTACCAAAACCAGATGGTACTTTGAATAAATCTTATGAGCACCTGAATAGCTTATTCCTCTCTGATTTAAAACAGGGGATTTCTAGAAAAGAACAGGAAAAAAAAAAACAACTGACATTTCTAAACCCCAAGGCTATGTGGAAATTCAGAAGTGACACATTCTGAGTGGGTTTCAAGCTAGGGATCACGCTGATGAAATGGGCTCCCAGCACAGTCTCCATGGAGGAAGTGCCATAACAGAACTTCCTTTGAAAACATGTCTGACCAGGGCAGAGCTGCCAAGGAGCACAGGCAAAATCAGAGAGGAGACAAGACCATGCTCAGACCTTGACACTACAAAACGTGGAGGCATGTTCCTCTCACTGGCTCTGGGGCGACCAGGAGTAACTGTCTCAGCTGCATTATCAGAAAGTATAACTTGCCTTTTTCTTCATGTGCTACCAAGCATCCTTCACAAAGTGAGCAATACAGGCAGACCTGTTTTCCGGGAATGCTGAACTATGAAGTGCACCTTCTTTTTATATTTCTGGAATCAGCACTGCTCCTGCATGCCCTTCATCCTATACTGTGGCTAAGAAAGGAAAACTGTATTTGAATATCAGCTCCACGATTTGACAGATGGATGATGTGAGGAAAGGCAATTAACCTCCCTGTACACTTAATTCCCTGGTCTGTAAAGGAAGACAATGATCACAGGAGTGTTGTAGAGACTGAATAAAATGATTTACTTAAGCTTTTAGTTCGGTGTTTGGCACATAGGAGGTATTCAAAAATGGAAACTATCAGGATCCTCACATTCCAAGCCTACATGCAGAATGTAGCAGCTGTGAATTTCTACCTTCTTGCAGCAGAGCCCTGTTTCTCTCTATTTAATAAAGAAAAAAAGAAAAAAATCTGCACTTAATAAACAGTATCTCCCAAGTCAGTCCTAAGCAGACACGGGACAATATTGGGAAGCTCAGACACCAAAAGCCAGCTCTCCCACCTCCCCCAGATTGTAAAATGCTATGTGCTGTGGCAGCATGTCTGTTCGGCCTCTTCAACATTAACACTTTCAGACCAACTTTTCAGAAAACTATGTTAGACAAATGGAGAAAACTGGACTTCCTCTCAAGTTTGGCAATATTCTTTCACTTCACATTCCATTGCCAGAGTCAGGCCCACCAAGGTAAACTGAGGGGAGATGTGCAGGGTTGTTGGGGGATGTGGGAGGAGGTGAGATGCTGAGGCTAATGATTTTTTTTTTCTTTTTTGAGATGAAGTCTTGCTCTGTCTCCCAGGTTGGAGTGCAATGGTTTCATCTCGGCTCACTGCAACTTCTGCCTCCTGGGTTCAAACAATCCTCCTGCCTCAGCCTCCTGAGTAGCTGCAACTACAGGCACCTGCCACCATGCCCAGCTAATTTTTGTATTTTTAGTAAAGATAGTGTTTCACCATGTTGGCCAGGCTGGTCTCAAACTCCAGACCTCAGGTGATCCACCTGCCTTTCCCTCCCAAAGTGCTCTTTATGAAGTACCTGAGACGAAGGAATGGAGGCATCCTGAATGAGGACACATCTGGGACTGGAGTCTTCTGGGCTCAGGGACAAGCTGGGGAGAGCTGGCCTCAAACTGTGAGATTTTTAAATGGCACATGCTTAAATCAGAGGTTAGCATCCATTTCTTCAAATCCTCTGAATATCTTCTTGGTGCGGAAATACAAACTCAGATTTACTGACAGCAGCTCTGACAGGGATTTCCATCAGTTCAATGTGTTGCTAGACATCAAGCCCTGCTGTCCTCGGCTCCCAAAATAATGCAGTTATTTTAACTTGTTTATCAGGACTGGTGTGGAAGAAATATCGGAGTTAGGAAGCACCTTCTCTTCATCTTTAATTTTAACCTTTTCTTCTTTTGGCACTGACTAAGGAATGGATAAATTTAGACATTAGTTTTCTTCCTGACTTATCTTAGTGAGTTGGCCACATCTCAAGCACTGAGCTAACGCTGCATTTTCTTGTAAAAACAGGAGGCTCCTTCAGAAATGTATATGTCATTTCAAAATAACATGTAGGCACTCAGTGTCTGCCATATTCTTGATCCCCCGAGAATGAAAACAAAAAGGAAAATATGATAGAAAGATACTGAAGAACCAAGAGAAAGAAAGAATAAAAAGCACCATGTCTATCGTAAGCAAGACCATTATACCCGGTCAATCAATGTAAGAAATCAAGGCTATGAGTAATAAAAACAGATACTTTCTTTCATAAATGTGCTATTTTAATTTAAAACATAGAAATGCATATTTATTCACCAAGGCCTTTCCACTGGGTACGGGTCCATTCATTCAAGCTTCCCATTGTCTTGAGACTCAGCAAGTTCCTTATTGGTTGGGACTGCTGGCTCTTTACCTAAATCCATTCTCTCCCTCTCTATAATAAAAGAATTATAGCCCGGCATGTTTCTGTCCCAATAGAGTACACTTCCAGGTCTCCCTCCCAGTAGATATAGTCATGTGACTGAGTTTTGTCAATAGAACGCTTGCAAAAGTGATGTGTACCACTTTTAGACTTGATGCCTTAAGGTAAGAGTTCTGGCTTCTCCATGTTCTCTTTACTCTTTCTGATTCCAGAATCCATGAAAACCTATCTTCAACCATTTAGATATCAACAAGGCCCTGTGAGTCTGAAGATCAAAATGATTTAGAAACAACAAAAAAAGGCTGGGCATGGTGGCTCATGCCTGTAATCTCAGCACTTTGGGAGGCCAAGGCAGGTGGATCACGAGGTCAGGAGTTCAAGACCAGCCTGTCCACCTGGCCAATGAGTGAAACCCTGTCTCTACTAAAAACACCAAAAAAAAAAAAAAAAAAAATAGCTAGGCTTGGTCATGGGTGCCTGTAATCCCAGCTACTCAGGAGGCTGAGGCAAGGGAATTGCTGGAACCCGGGAAGGGGAGCTTGCAGTGAGCTGAGGTCATGCCACTGCACTCCAGCCTGGGCGACAGAGCAAGACTCCATCTCAAATAAATAAGACCTGTATCCCTAAATGATTACAGGAAACAGACTTCCCTCTGACCCAGAATACTCACCTTGGACTCCTAAATAGAAAAACAAACAATTAAATAGAACTCAATCTTCTTTAAGCCATCAAATTATTGTTAGGCTTCGTTGTACAGCAGCCCAGTCTCGCGCTCATAATCCACATCCAGTTTCAATATGGATCAAAAACTTAAAGAGACATGGGAAATAATCTGAGGGCAGAATCCTGTATTTTTATAACTTTCTCTTCGTTTATTACAGGTATCTCGCCTACAACTTATTTGACATTTGTTAAGGCTCCTATTTTTATCAAGTCTTTACAATGCATTCAGCTTAGTTTTCATATGAATAATTTTCATTCTCAGACTCATATGTCATGCTTTCAAAGTAATATTAAAGTAAATGATGTAATTAGTAAACAATACAGCTGGCATAAACCTCCTGGGAACATGCTACCCCTTGGTGTATCAGCCATGGCTTCATCACAAACCATCCTCAAAATTCAGTGATTTAAACGCCTACCTAAAACACCTACCTACGCCATATCTTCAACTCACAATTCTGCATTCAGGGATCTAGGCTGGGCTGCGCTGAACTCCTTCATGTGTCCCTGTCCCTGGAGGAGATACTCCTGGTTTTCCCTTTGGTGAAATCTGATGACATCGCATCCACATTTTCCCTCCTCATCTCCCTCCTCCTTTTTTTTTTTTTTTTTGAGACGAAGTTTCACGCTTATTGCCCAGGCTGGAGTGCAATGGCATAATCTCGGCTCACTGCAATCTGCGCCTCCTAGGTTCAAGCGATTCTCCTGCCTCAGCCTCCCAAGTAGCTGGGATTACAGGTATGCAC
The DNA here is from genome assembly GCA_036589455.1 of Ateles fusciceps. Taxonomy (NCBI): domain Eukaryota; kingdom Metazoa; phylum Chordata; class Mammalia; order Primates; family Atelidae; genus Ateles; species Ateles fusciceps. Next base: position 2,662,153 of record JAZHEH010000904.1, read on the forward strand.
CACCATGCCTGGCTAATTTTGCATTTTTAGTAGAGATGGGGTTTCTCCATGTTGGTCAGGCTGGTCTCAAACTCCCACCCTCAGGTAATCTGCACACCTCAGCCTCCCATATTGCTGAGATTACAGGTGTGAGCCATTGCGCCTGGCCTCATCTCACCTTTTATATCCCTCTTTTCCACTTCCCTTTTCCACTGTAGGGTACCATGATTAGTATCTTATATGATATACAATTAAATCAATCAGTTAGTATGGAATACCTATTATGCAAAGCACTATTATGTAAATTAAAGCTATGGTGCTTATAGGTTTTGCTAACTGAGTATAAAATCAAACAGGGGAAATGTTCCAATTTGGGAAATTATAATTCCACATAACACTCAGAGATGATTTGTCATTACTTTGACAACACTTTTTGGTACAAACACACTGTATATGAGTAAAAGCTGTTAGATGCTCAGTGTTAGTAAGAGTAGGGTAAAAATGATATACTCATACGCTGCTGGTGGCATTGTTGATGAAAAAATATTCAGGCAATGTATATTTTTGGCTATGAAGATATTCATACATCTGACCACATAATTCCAGTCCTGAGTCTATGTAAAAAAAAGTATATATTGGCTGGGCATGGTGGCTCACGCCTATAATCCCAATACTTCGGGAGGCTGAGATGGGCAGATCATGAGGTCAGGAGTTCAAGACCAGCCTGGCCAACATGATGAAACCCCATCTCTACTAAAAATACAAACAAATTGGACTCAGTTACACATATATAATTTTACTCTGTGTGTATATACATATTTACATATAATTTGTATACATATAAAATACATACATGTTATAAGTTTGCATTTTGAATTCATTTAAAAGAATGAGATTGCTTAATAAATGGTGTTGGGACAACTGAAAAAAAACATTATATGCTTGCAAAAGCTGCCGATTTAATAAATCATCTGCAATGGAAAAAAATAAAATAAAATAAAAATACAAATACAAAAAAATTAATCAGGCGTGGTGGCAGGCACCTGAAATCCCAGCCACTTGGGAGGCTGAGGCAGGAGAATCGCTTGAACCCAGAAGGCAGAGGTTGCAGTGAGCCAAGATCACACCACTGCACTCCAACCTGGGAAACAGAGTGAGACTCCACCTCAAAAAAAAAAAAAAACAGTATATATTATAGCACCACATTCAACAACCCAAAATGGAAGCAATTCAAATGTCAGCAATAAGAAAATGACTTAATAGTTTTATGGTTAGTTTGATTATAATAAATTATGCATTCATTAAAAATGGGTGTTTATGGGATATTGGTGGACATATGCAATGTTTGTAAATAATATTAGATGAGAAAAGCAGACTTCAAAGTTTCATGAGTACTGGGAAAACAAGTATGTAAAAATCTGTGTGCGTATGGACAAGAACAAAAAGATAACATTCAGAAAAATAAACATATTCAAGTAGTGGATTTTTAAAACTTAGTATTATTAAAAATAGGAGCCCTCTTTGGCAATATTCCACAGGAATGGAAGGAGAGAAGTGAGAAAGACAAAAGGAAGAAGACTTTAGCCTAGGACGAAGTTCACCAGCAATATAGCTCACATTCTCAGAGCTGCAATGTATGTTTGGCTTGGGCTATTTTCAATAAGGATAATGATTAATTTGTAATCTGAAAGCATGCTAATGAATGTAACCTATTTATTCAGAAAGAGGCTTACTCATGAATCATTTCCTCTTACCAAATTACATGCATGCTTGGCTATATTAGATATTTATGGAGGGGAAAAAAGTAATTTCAACTTAACATGAGAAAAATGTGTTTGGAGTCAGGATTTCTGGCTGTGGCCATGCCGTAAACCAGCTGGGTGCAGCTGAGCAAGTGACTCAGGCCCCCTGGGTCTCACTTCCTCCAAGTACAAACTAAAGTGCTGAACTGCAACTCGGAGGGCCCTCTCAGCTGTAACATTTCATAACATTGGTCAGTTTCACCTGGGAACTTGATGCAGTACATGGGGACAGCTCTGTATTCAATTTAGCAATGGTCAGAGACTCTCGAGAGAATTAGAGAACCTGCCTTTGGTGTTCTGACCTTACCGAGTTAGAGGTTGTCACTACCCATAGTCATTTATTTATCAAATTACACTTTTATAGAGCTTATGCCCTATTTAGTGCTGCTAATGAGTTTCACTCATTTAATCCTTAGGAAATAGGAAAAATTATATCCTTACTTTACAGATGAAGAAACTGAGGCCCTGAGAGGCTAATAATTTACGCACAGTCACTCAGCTGGTAACAATGGAGCCGGGACTTAATTCCAAGCAGTGGAGCTCCAAGTTCATGCTCTTAACCATGATGGAGTTGGTCAGGATGCCTCTTCCGGTCTATCTGGCCCCACTTCCATTCAAACTCTCCAGTCAGGAGATAAAAATCTCACAGGAGGAGATGAAGGCTCAAGTATAAAATCGCCAAGAGCATGCTGCCTTAGGGATGGCTCAGAATACTCCAGTTATTACCATCAGCCCTCAGTGTCAGATAAGCCTTCATGAGTCCTTGTGGATTAATCAGATTTACCACTGCCTTCTGTAAATCTAGCATTGAACAGATCCTGTGGAGTTTGGAATAAGAGGAAAGTGCACAGAAACAAGTGTCCCCCAGTAGGCCATCTCAGGACACACCTCAAGTAACTGGGATTGCAGTCACGCCACCATGCCTGGCTAAATTTTGTATTGTTTAGTAGAGATGAGTTTTGCCATATTGCCCAGGCTGGTCTCAAACTCCTCGACTCAAGCAATCCTCCTGCCTCAGCCTCCCAAAGTGCTGGGATTACAGGCATGAGTCACCATGCCAGGCCTATAATTTTAAACTGTGACACAATATTCAGTGGACTTTGTGGGAATTAGGGACACCTGATTTGATGCTATACACCTCCATAGACTGTTACTGGAGACAAATTTTTATATGTGAGTAAATTTTTGTATGTGAGTAAATCTATGTTTATGAATTCTTAGAGGAGACATTTGCCCCATCCAGAACCTATGGCAAGCCTGGTCTTCTATATCAGTGCTACCCAATACAGATCAAGCATCCCCCAATCCTAAAATCTAAAATCTGAAATGCTCTAAAATTCAAAAGGTTTTGAGCACCAACATGATATCACAAGTAGAAAATTCCACACATAAGTACCTAACACAAACTTTATTTCATACACACAATTATTTAAAATATTGCATAAAATTAGGCCAGGCATGGTGGCTTACACCCGTAATCCCAGCACTTTGAGAGGCCGAGGCGGGTGGATTACCTGAGGTCAGGAGTTCAAGACCAACTCCCTGGCAAACTTGGTGAAACCCTGTCTCTACTGAAAATACAAAAAGTAGCCAGGCATGGTGGTGGGTGCCTGTAATCGCAGCTACTTAGAAGGCTGAGCCAGGAAAATTGTTTGAACCCTGATGGTGGAGGCTGCAGTGAGCTGAGGTCACACCACTGCACTCCAGCCTGGGCGACAGACCAAGACTCTGTCCCAAAAAAAAGAAAAACCAAAATATTATATAAAATTATATTCAGGCTATGTATAATGTGTATACTAAATACAAATGAATTTTTTGTATTTAGTAGAGATGGAGTTTTTCCATGTTGGTCAGGCTGGTCTCAAACTCCTGACCCCAGGTGATCCTCCCTCCTCGGGCTCCCAAAGTGCTAGGATTACACACACGAGCCACCACACCTGGCCAGTTTTAAATTTTCTTGTGGCTACATTTAAAAGGTGAAAATAAATTGGGAAAATTAATTTTAATAACATTTCATTTATTCTAATATATCAAAGATATTATTTTGACATGTAATCAATATAAAAATTATTAATCTTAGCACTTTGGGAGGCTGAGGCAGGTGGATCACTTGAGGCCAGGAGTTTGAGACCAGCCTGGCCAATATGGTGAAATCCCATCTCTACTAAAATTACAAAATTTAGCTGGGTGTGATGGGTGCAGCAAACCACCATGGCACACATACACCTATGTAACAAACCTGCACGTTATGCACAGGTATCCCAGAACTTAAAGTAAAAAAAAAAAATTTTTTTAATTAGCCAGGTATGGTGGTGTGTGCCTGTAATCTCAGCTACTCAGGAGGCCAAGGCATGGGAATCACTTGAACCGGGAAGGTGGAGTTTGCAGTGGGCCGAGATTGAGACACTGCACTCCAGCCAGGGCAACAGAATGAGACTGTCTCAAAAAAAAAAAAAAAAAAGAAAAAGAAAAGAAAATAGACAATAAGAATTTACAAAATATTTTTGGAGGAGTTTTCTAATTATAAAGGAATACAATAACCGTCTTTATCTTAATAAACTACATAGTTTCAATGAAAAGAGGTTTTCCAGAGAAGTATAAATTGCTAAAAAAAAAAAAAAAAAAAAAGTATTAAACTACTTAAAAATCTAAATAACTCCATAACTATGAAAGGAAAATATTTTTGTTATCTAAGAATTACCTTTAAAAAGATTCCAGGCTCCAGTTAGCAATCTAAGTTTCTCTATATTTTCAAGTCATGAACAACTTTTGCAACATGTAAATTACTGCCACGATGCTCCAGGTAGCTGTGGATAACAAGTTCTCTTCTCATCATGGACTGTTCCTGAGTTTCCCCATTGAAATGGGAGAGTTTCCTGATCTCTCTTGCAGAATGTGCAACAGGGGGTGTGGCTTGTCTGTTCTGCGGATGTGCACATTCGAATCCCTTATGGGAAGGGGGAGCACACAGATGGGCAGGTACAGGAGCTGGGGCGATCACCCCTGGACTCTGGCCCCACGATTGCATCCAGGTGTGGGTGCCTGCAGCTCCTGAAGCCCAAGTGGGTGTGTGTTACGGTGCACTCTCTTAGCTTTGCCGTCTGCAGACGAGCTGTTAAAAACTCAGTGGACCCTAGGCCTTTTCTCAAGGGCAGAGTGCCAGTGTAACAGCTCTCTGCATCCTGAGCTCTTGTCCAGTGTCCAGGAAAAAGGTCACGCACTCACTTGAAGGATGGTGAATGCAGGGGTTTTATTAAGTGGTAAAGGTGGCTCTCAGCAGAATGGATGGGGAGCTGGATCTGGGATGGAGTGGGAAGATGATCTTCCCCCTGGAGTTGACCATCTAGAGGCCGATCTCCTCTCTGACTGTCCCCAACCAAACTCCTCTTCGACGTTAGACACTCCTTCTCTCCTCTGCTGCTCATCTGCTTTTCTGTTCATCTGCTCATCTGCTTGTAGAGCCTGGGGCTTGGGGTTTATATGGGTACAGGATGGGTGGCATGGTGGGCCAAAAGGCAGCTTTTGGGCAGGAAAACAGGAATACCTGTTCCCATTTAGGGTGGCAGGTTTCCAGGCCTGAGGGTGGGGCCTCTGCCAGGGAACTGCCCTCTTTACCCAGTATTTCCCTGTCTCCTGTGCATATCACCATTAGAATGCAAGGTCTGTAGGGGGAGAAAGTCACATCCATCACTGGGTTTCTACCTCACAGTGCCAGCTTGAAATATATTTGTTGAGAAAATCTACTAAAAATCTATTAGAAATACTAAAAATATTTAATTATATTAATTAGGTGGTCAGCTATGAAATAATTATGTAAAGCTCTCTTTAAAAATCATGATTTATGAAGTTGAAAAGAAACTGGAATCAAAATTCCTATTCACATTAACAACTACAAAGAAAATTCAGAAAAAATTCAGAAATTATAAGAAGAGAAATAAAAAGTGTGTTTGAAGGACACAAAATATTTGAATCAACAAGGTGACATATACATACATGTTCTAAAAGTAGAAGACCATATCTTGTAAAGGGGTCAATGTTGTACAAATTAATTCACATGTTTAATTTCAAGTAAAATACAATAAAGGAGAGGAGACAAATTATAAAGCCTTATTACCTTAAAGAGTATGATAATAGTATAAGATTGAGCAAACTGATAAATGGAAAATAAGATACATATGTATAAAATGATGGCAGTGACAGTAATAGTAAATAACTTTTATAGCACTTGTAATGTTGTTCTATATGTTTTACATATCTTATCCTTAAAACAATACTGAAAGGTAGGGTACTATTATTACCTTATCCCCATTTTTACAGATAGAAAAACTGAGGCCAAGCAAGTGGAATGAAGGAAGGGCCAGGGAGCTCGTGGTCAGTATGTAGACTTTCATATGAACTCTGTTTCTAGACAACATACCCATGTCTTCTATCCAGCCTAATATCCTCAAGTCAGCAGCCTCTTCGAGAGTAAACCTCCCATCTCCTAGGAAAGGGTGGCCACCTGGGGTGAAGGAGGTCATGAGGAAGTCTGTCTTACTCATACACAGACTTTCCACCTCACCTGCTGTCAGTCTGTATACCGTTCTAAAGGACATCATGCTACAATTTTTAAACCTCAGAGAGCTAGAGCATATTGGCTACCTCCTCTGCAGGCACCTTGGGTTTCAACTTTCTTCATTCTGATTGATCTCATAAAATTTACCTGAATATTCCATCTTTTAAATTTTTATGAGTCTTATCTACTGCTATCCCTTCTAGGATTAAGTTTGTAGATTTTGACTTTATTGATTCCTTCTGATTTTTTTACTGAGTTTTGAGAGACAGCCCAGAGAAACATGTATTTTCAATATAGCATGTTCAACCATATTCATTTACCCTAGGAAAATTATCAGAAAAGGCCAGGGGTGGTGGTGCATGCCTATAATCCCAGCACTTTGGAAGGCCAAGGCAGGCAGATTGCTTGAACCCAGAAGTTGGAGACCAGCCTGAGCAACATAGTGAGACCTTGTCTCTACTGAAAATACAAACATTTTCCAGCCATGGTGGCACCTGTTTGTGATCCCAGCACCGGGGAAGGCTGAGGTGGAAGGATCACCCAAGCCCAGGGAAGCTGAGGCTGCAGTGAACCAAGATCACACCACTATATTCCAGCCTAGGCAACAGAGCTCGATCTATCTAAAAAAAAAAAAAAAAAAATAGAGAGAGAATTATCAGAGAACAACACAAAGATTTGTGTTGAAGAATGTTTTTACTTTTGGTAGGTGGGCAGAGAGCTGGGCTGCTCATAGCTCCTTCCACAGAATCTTCTGGGTGGGGAGCACAGTTGACTAGAAGCCTCCCGCTGCCACTCTGGACCCACCACATTGCTCATGTCAAGGCCACGCTTCCCCCTGCTGCCACCGGCCCATGGCCAAGCATCATGGGGCCACCAGAGCTAGGCCATTCTTATCTAACGCCAGAACTGCCCAAAGGCAGTTGCCACCTTTGCCCACGTGTTGTCTCCCCACCAGCCTGGGCAAGGCCTTCTCAGAACATTCTTCCTGCCCAATCCTTCCAAGTCTCCTCTCACAGGAACCCAAATTGCTTCATCACAGCTGCCTATTCCTGCTCCCCTCTGCCTTTCTCCTTCCAAGGGATTTCTCCCAATGCTTCTTGCACAGTTAATCCTCTCTTGGCATCTGCTTCTTGGAGGACCTGGACCAACTGAACATCTACCCACCAAACATTAAGGCAGTTTTCAAATATTATATTCACAGGAAAGATTTAAGGATAGAAAAATGGTCAGGATTTTCTATCAGAAATTCTAGTATTCTAAAAGTATATTCAATATCATCCTAGTTAGGCTTTAAAAAAATGGGAGTCATACATATATGCATATGTATATGTGTAAAACCCTTCACACATACATCACAATATTAAGGGTGGCTATTTCTGGGTGATTGGATTATGAATGTTGGTTGATTTATGAATGCTTCTTTACCTTTTTCTTTTCTTTTTGCAGTCTCTCAGTAATAAACATTATCTTCATAATCAGACACAAAGGAAAATTGTACATGCATGCACACACACACACCACACGTGCACACAGAGTCCCCACAGGGGACCCTTAAGTTACCCTGAACTGTGGACGCTGGTGGGCCTCATCTTTGGAGGTCAACGCACAGTCGGCAGGCGTAACCAAGCAGCAAGAAATACAGATGATAATGTCAGTGTTTGAGAAATGTGCTTGGCTGATTCCAGATGTTCTTAAAATCCAAACTACATTTAGGAATCTTGATGGAGCATCAGAAGGGAACAAAACAGATGGAGTGCAAATCCTACTGAGCATTGCTTGTTCCCATTTCATTATGTTTTAAAGAAATTCCTACCAAGTCAATGTTTACCCAAACGGCTTTATTCTTCATTTTATTACATATCTGGTAGGCAAGAATAATGTCTTCCCCTTGTCCTAGAAGGACAGGCGACTTTGTTTCCAAGTCTTTAAAAGGGATGAGTCAGGGGAAAGCTGAGCTGGCAGGGGACAGACGCATCATCCTTCCACCTGCCCACCCTCAAACCTGCCCGCTTTCCCTCCACCATGAAGCTCCTTCTGTATTTGCTGTTTTTGAGGAACTCTTGTGAATCAAAATGTCAGAACCATATAATACCACCACCAACACAAGAGTAGGAACATGTATTGGCTAACTACTATGTGCCAGGAAACGTCCTTAACACTTTCCGTATGTTAAATACAAGAGAACTACTAGCACCATCTCCATTTTACAGAGGACGACACCAAGATATAGAGAGAGAAAGTCTGCAAGAAACACATAGGCAGTGCGTGGTGAGGCTGGATTCTGAACACAGGAAGTCACAAAGAAGAAACCAGATTAAGAACAAAAAGCAAGGCCAGGTGCAGTGGCTCACACCTATCATCCCAGCACTTTGGGAGGCCAAAGACCAGCCTGGCTAACATGGTGAAACCCCATCTCTACTAAAAACACAAAACATTAGATGGGCATGGTGGTGGGTACCTGTAATCCCAGCTACTCTGGAGGCTGAGGCAGGAGAATTGCTTGAACCTGGGAGGCAGAGGTTGCAATGAGCCGAGATCACGCCACCGCACTACAGCCTGAGCAACAGAGCCAGACACTGTCTCAAAAAAAAAAAAAAAAAAAAAAAAGAACAAAAAGAAATCCTGAAACTCAGGTACACAGCTGGCTGCCCTTGATGGACATGAAAGTTGGACTATGCCAGAGAAGCAGCAGGAAAGCGAGACTGTGCTGGAGAACAGACCAGCGTAAACAGACAAGGGCGTCAGAACTTAAACACAGGAGACAGCTAAGCAAGGGCACTAAGCAAGGACTGGAAGACAAACAGGTGAAATGATGCGATACGCATGAAGCAAATGGGGAAGCGGATGCAGTCAAACTAGTCCAAGAAGCCATTCCACGGGGAAAAGGGCCAAGGAGAGGAAGGGAGGAGAGCATGTGAAGCCCGGATACAAAGGACACAAAACAAACAAAAAGAGCAGCGACAGGGTGATGGAACTGACAGCCAGGAGGAAGGGAGGAAATGCAGGGACTCAGATAATCCCACTCTGGGAAAGCAAAAAAGAGGGAAACAACTGATTGGAGAGGCAATTGCATCATTTCCTTTTCACTGTTATTTTAACCTCATGTCTTCCTCAGCCACTCTGCCAAACAGACTGACAGGGGTGAACCCCTCCCTCAGGGGAGTGAAATAGTAACACACTCGCTGCCACTGTCCCTTGGTGTGTGAGGTTAGGTCGGATGGTTGGTTTTCTGTATGTCTTCTGAGTTTTAGGGATTTCTGACAAGAATGAGGTGTGATTTCAAGTAAGTAGCTGCCATTTAAAAGGGGCTTCTTGCAGTGGGTCACACCTGTAACTTCAACACTTTGGGAGGCCAAGGCAAGAGGCTCACTTGAGTCTAGGAGGCTGAGACCATCCTGGGTAGCACAGTGAGACCCCTATCTCTACAACAAAAAAAATTAGCCGGTCATGATGGTGCAAGCCTGTCATTCCAGTTACCCAGGAGGCCAAGGCAGGAAAATTGCTTCAGCCCAGGAGTTTGAGACTGCAGTAAGCTACAGTGGTGCCAGTGTACCCCCAGCCTGGTAGACGTAGTAAGACCTTGTTTCTGGTGGGGTGGTGGGGCGGGGGGGGGAGAGAGAGAGCGCGCGAGTGTATGCAAGAGGATTCTTCTTTCACAGGATTATTGTGGCCACGAAATAAGATCATATATGTAAAGGACATGTGTATGGGGCTTAACAATTGGTATGTGCTCAAAGAAAGAGGCCATGGGAGAAGGGTGTCCCTCTTCTACTCAAAATATTCAGTGGCTCCCACCATTGTGGGACACAGTGCAGACACCCTGCCCTGCCACTGAAAGCCCTCCACTGACTAGCTCCACTGACTTACATTTCTACAACCTAAATCACAGAATTAATTCGCTAAACCTGCATTTAGCACCTTCCATCCTGCTCAGAAATGCCAAAAAGCTTATGTAAGAGGATTTAAGCATTAAAGGACATGGGTCTCATTTATCACAGAGCTCAGCCAGGGATCACAGAAGGTGATCTACCAAGTAACTCTTTCAGGTCCAGGAGGGAGAGGGGGAGGGAACATCCTAAGTTGCATCCTGAAATAAGGATCAAGTTTGGACGAGATGAAATGACAGGTGCTGTGTCCCTGGAAAGCAGCTTTCTGATGAGGCATCAGCAGAATAGGAGGAGACACTGGTTAAGTCAATGTCTATGGAACAACAAAGAGGAGCAAAGGTCATATAATTCAATTAGAAAAATGGGGCTGGAATATTGTGTTTAAAGACAGATGGCCACAAGTAGGCAGGCTTAAAAATAAGCCACAGTGAGCCAAGATTGCACCACTGCACCCCACCCTGGGTAACAAAATGAGAACCTGTCTCAAAAAAAAAAGAAAAAATAAGCAAACAGCTGTGTGCACAGGGCCCACGTGGCAAAGCCAGAGGAATCCTAGATCAAGTAAGAAGAAAACTGCTGAGACGTTGTTCTCCAGGATGACTAAGTTACTTGGCCTATATTCCAGACACACAGATCTCATTTTCAGCTCTCTTTTGGTTCACTGCAAAGGGGCTGCTTTATTTATTATTGTTGTATCTGCCATGCAGCAACCACGTGTCCTTCTCCTGGCAGTGTGCCCCCCTGTGCTCACATGCTTATGATGCTATTGCTAATTCCAGGGGCAGGCATGTAACCCAGGCCCACAGTCTTTTGGCCACAGTGATTGGTCCAGAGTCAGGTCTGTGGCCCAATAAGAATCAATGAGATGCAATAAGACCTTTGTTGGGGCAGCAGGTGATATGGCATTTGCTTTTTTGCCAGAATTTCTGTAAGTCAGATTACACATACCTGGACCTGCCCAGGAAGCCAACACTGTGGAAGACACAGCCAAGAAATGGAGAAACTGGGTCCTCCAACACTGTTTAAGCCCTTGGGTCAGACTGTACCTGAAGCCGGTATAGCCCAATTATATCAATGAAGTGAGCCAGTCAATTCCTGCTTTTCTTAAGCCAGTATAAATTAGATTCCAACCTCACAACTGAATGAAAGAGTCCCAACTAACAGAGAAATGGAAGCTAAAACTGAAATAAATTTATCTCTGCCAGAGAGGTAGGGTGACCCGTGCCCCGGGAAACACACCCTCCTTCACTGAACTTGTCCAGCACAAAGGCCAGTACTCATCGGAGGGCAAGATGGTGCTGACTCCCAAAGACCCAATTAGCTTTTAGCCCAGACTTGCTGGGAAAATATCCATCTTCTCTTGGAAGCAGAGATACCTCAGGTAGCCAGGAGGAAAAGACAGCTGTAGGAGATCCTATGCGCAGTTTCTGTCTTGCAATCTTCTCCGGGGCCAGTTCTTCTTGCAAACTTTCCCCAGCTGAAACTGTCTTTGCCACTAGAGTTGGTCCTACTGCAGTCCCCCGACCACAATGAGTGCCCCCCGATTCCACACGGTGGCTCCTACCTGCCTAGACTTCTCCATTTCCTTTTTATCATCAATCTTGCCCATGAAATGGAAAAGCTTTGAATCCTAGGCCTGATTCAAAGCTTTTCCATTTCTCTGGCTGCAACAACCCACCTTTGATCCCAGTTTCCATATCCATAAAGTAGGATAATAATCTCTTAGGGAAGCAGCAATTAAAACATAATAAGTTTGGGACCAGCCTGGACAACATGGTGAAACCTCATCTCTACAAAAAAAAAAAAAAAAAATACAAAAATTAGCCAAACATGGTGGCACATGCCCATAGTACCCCTCAGGAGTTAGAGGTGGGAGAATCACTTGAACCCAGGAGGTCAAGGCTGCAGTGAGCTCAGATCATGCCGCTGCACTCCAGCCTGGGCAACAAAGAGAGCCTGTCTTTAAATAAATAAGTAATAAATAAGCATAATGATATTATAATAGCCAACATTGATGGAGCACTTTAATATACATCAGGCACTACCTGAGTGCTTTACATGTATTAACTAATTTAGTCTTTATGTACCCCTAGGATCAAGGCATTGTCATTATATACATTTAGACAATGGAGGCACAGGAGGGTTACATAAATTGCCCAATGTCACACAGCTGGAAGGAGACAGAGCCATATTTCAAACCCAAGCATTTTGGTGCCAGAGCTTTCATTCTGAACTGCTGCACTCCAACTGCCTTAGTGGCGTTAGGATGAAGTGAGAGATGAGGATGCAGGAATGTCAGAATTCTGCCCAAATCACTTCCATCCTGAACTATAAATCCCCCTCAGAGAAGTATACCTACACATGTCAATGGCAGGATACTTTTTAAATTGCTATTTTATTACTTGTCACTTAGGTACGAGGTCTAAGAAGGACCCTCCCTTCCCCTAAACCCAAATCTAGGCCTTGTCACCATTCAGCTGCCAAAGCCTGAGGCAATGGTAACTGTGCCCCAGAGCACTCATGAGAAAATCCATAACTAGGGCTGGATTAGGGCAATCTCTCACCCAAACCCAGAACTAAATGAGGATAACCTATGTTCTGATGTGCTCTGACAAACTCCTAGTTTATGACAAAAGGCCTGGTTTCTGTATGTCTCCCTGGTGCAGATATTAAACATTTCTTAAGTTTGGTTTGGACCATAAATTAGTTGGTCACCCTGGGCTTGCCTATATGCGAACTAAGGGAGTGAGAATATCACAGATACCTTTCCTTTCCTACCATGATGACCTCTCTGATTCTGCTCCTGTGTACCTTCCTGAAACCAGTGATGTCCTCTCAACCCTGCGGGGGACACCCCCCTTGAGGTTATCTCCAGAAGTTCTAAAATGGATAAGAGTAGAGAGTTACTCCATGGCCAGACTACATAACCAGACAAAAACAAACTGCATTAGGCAGCTCAGGCCGCTACATCAAAACACCTCCACTGGCTGGCTTAAACAATACATATGTATTTCTCACAGTTCTAGAGCCTGGGAAGTTCAAGACCCAGGCACCAGCAGATTCAGTGCCCTCTTCCTGGCCTGCAGGTGGCTGGCGGCTGTCTCACTGTGTCCTCACACAGGAAGGGAGACAGAAGGGGCCAGCTCTACTCTGTCCCCTTCCTCTTATAAAGATACAAATCTCACCACGGGGAGTTGGGGAGGCCACCCTTATGAACTCATCTGAACCTAATCGCCTTCCAAAGTCCCCACCTATAAATTCATCATATTGGAGGTTATGGCTTCAACATATGAATTGTGGGAGGATACAAACATTCAGTTTATAACACAAATAAATAACCCACCCCACTCCCATCATCCATCTCAACCAGTATTTAGCTCCATTTCCACGCAGGTGTCTGCTTAAATATCATCTTAAGAGGCAGGTTTCTAACACCACCCTTCTCAAACAGCAGCCCCAGCGTCAGCTTTCTCAATCCCTATACACGGCTCAGATTTTCTTCCTAGCAACACTACGTGTGTGTGTGTGTGTGTGTGTGTGTGTGCATGCGTGTGTGTGTGTATTTTTAACTGAGTGTCTCCCCCTGGTGAAAATGTGAGCTCCATAGGAGCAATCCCAAGCAGAATGCGAAATTTCAAGCAGGAAGCTGCTGCTCATTCCCCCTTCCAGACCTTCCTCACTGGACTTTGTCAAGATAAATGTGTTCATGCATGTGTGGACCACATAAAACAACATTCTCAAATCATCTATGCACAGTCAGGAAGCTTGTTTTATTTTTATAACTGTATGATGTTTACTTTAATAGGGGAATCTCTATTCCCACTCAGTTGGAAAATAAAATTTGTCCCAATCCAATAAATTCAAGCCATGGCGGCATTTTTAAAAATTGGTTCTATTTGAAACTGTAGTCCCTCTTGGGTAAATATGCAAATTCGGGTACACTGGTTAGGTTTGACGGTCCAGTTGAAGCGCTCTCTCTGGTTAACTCCACACTACTGCCCACCTCCTCTGATCTGACCCTGTGTCTCCAGAAAGCCTCACCCTTGCCCATCACTGTGCAGCAACAGCTTCTGAATGGTGAGAGTTGACATCCCAGGACTGGCTAGTTCTGCTTCTGGCTTCACACAAGCTCAGCTAAGAGGCAGCTGCCAGCCTTACTTCCAGAATCCTCTAAGCCTCACGGGAGACTTCTCTTCAGGCCCTGACCTGGGGCCGGAAAGGGTTGGGAATGGGTCAAATTCCCCTCCCAGCATCCCGACCTCTGCTATCTGCAGGAAGCCAGAGGAGGCTGTGGCAGGATGGGGCCCGGTGGGCCGGGCAGGCCACAGCTGGAACAGCCTCCTGGGTCTGCTCCATGGTTCCATCCCCCTCCGGCCAGGGTGTACTGTGGCTCACCTCGTGATCTGGGGTTTTTCTTGGCTGAGGGGCTGGTCATGAAGGAAGAAGAACTCTCCATACTCTGTCGCAAGTACTGTCACAAGAAGTAGGCTTTCTCTTTCACTCGATTCCCCCACATGTAAGTGATCCATAAAGTGCAAAGCCCCACAAACCTACGAGCTGGTGTTGGTGCCCAGCTCCAATCATTCTAGATTTCCTCCTGTATTGCCTGGATAACATTGTATCCTGGGGCGTTCGCCTTCTGCGGAGAATGCTCAGGAGGGAGCTCTGGAATCCTGATTTATCCTTCTCTGCATAGCTCAAGAGCCAAGAGCGTAGTGCTGGAACTAGAAGCTGGCTTTGAAGCTCTGCTCTGCCACTTGCGGGCTGTATGACCTCAGGCAAATCACTTAACCTCTTGCATCTCAATTTCTTCTCTGTAGAGGGGTGTGATACTGGGAAAAGTGAATAAGCTAATACATGAGGAGCACTTTGGAGCTGTTTCTGATACCTAGGAAGTGCTGGCCCATAGCTGCTGGCTGAACAAGGCTAGTCTCTGGAGGTCAGGGCTGCCGCCATGTCGGCAGTGGGTTCAAATGATTCAACAAATGAGTTCTTCACCTTCTATTACACCTTCTTTGCAGGCTGTACCTGCAAACCCAAAAGGAATGACATCAATGGCCTTCTTAGCAGGACAGAGGACTTAGTGATCTCAGAAGACACCATCTGACTTAAGTTGCTTTTCAGAAACTTGGCTTTACAATTTTTAATTTTTCTATTCTGCTTTTTCTGGCTCTAAGAACAGAACTTCCTGTCCTGAGATCCCTTCAAAGAGCATTGCTCTGCCTTGACAAGGGCAGCCACTGCTCAATGGGGTTTTCTTTATATGTGAACATCTGCTTCCAACAACCATAGGCAGATAGTTATCTACATAAATCACACAGACCTGGCAACTGCAAAGCAGCAGCAGGATTGCCCTAACCAGATACTTCATCTGTTTGAAGGAAGCACAGTTTTGATACAGTACACTTTTGGCTTTTACCTAAGCAGCAAAAGAGATTCAGAGCATCTTGGTGAGCAGAGGCAGGCTAAGCAGCGGGAGTTGGGCAGTCCTCCAGAGCCCGGCCGCAGCCACCACAGGTACGCATGTGGACTATGCACTGTGAACATGCACATTGCCAAGGATGGTGCTCAGCAGCTGGGAGAAGCAGTACCTCTTCCTTTGCCAGGAATTTTTGGCTTACAGACCAATGAAGACAGTGTAGGCTCTGGCAGACCTTCTTTGCTTATAGACAACCCACAATCATGCACATCCCTAAAGAGAGGGACTTTGCAGATGAGTAAGACCCAGGGGCACCATGAGACTGGGCAGTGCTTGCATGGGAAGGCTGGGTGTAGGACGAGAAGGACAGAGCCTGAAAAGGCTGTGTGGCAGAGGGAGCAAGGAAGCGTGGTGGCCTGGCAGGTGTGAGTGAGGAGGCAGGGAAGGGAGATGGCAGAATGATGGCAAAGGGATGTGGTGACATGGTGAGCACGGTTGATGTCAGACAGCCTGATTGGTGCCCCAATACCACTAGTGACCAGGTGTCTGGCCCAGGGCTGATCACCTGGCCTTCTAAGCCTATTTTCATATCTAGAAAATGGAGGCAATACGCTACCGATGATACAGTTTGGACATTGTTCACTCTAAATCTCATGTTGAACTGCAGTCCCCCAGTGTCAGAAGTGGGGCCTGGTGGAGATGATTAAATCATGGGGTGAATTTCTCATGCATGGTTTAGTGCCATTCCCGTGGTGCTGTCCTCACAATAGTGAGTTATCATGAGATCTGGCTGTTTACAACTGTGTGGCATCCTCTCCCTTGCTCTGTCTTGCTCCCGCTTCCACCATGTGATGTGCCTGCTCTTGCTTTGCCTTTTGCCATAAGGAAAAACTCCCTGAGGCTGCCCCAGAAGCCAAGCAGATGCAAGCGCCATGCTTGTACAGCCTACAGAACCATGAGCCAATTAAATAAACCTCTTTTCCTTGTAAATTATACAGTCTCAGATATTCCTTTATAACAACACAAGAACGGACTAACACAACCTATTTCACAGGAATATTGTGAGAATATTGTCCGGGCCTGCCGCACATCGCACGGCAGCTGAGGGACCCTCAAAGTGCTCTGCCTTGGGCTTTCCACCTTTGGCACCACTAAGCTCACTGGGCATAAGTGTGGGAGAACATCCTGTTTTGGAAGTTCACAAGGACACAGCTGGGTTCTTCCCCCACTTCCTCCTTATCTCAGGATATTATATCCGCCATACATTCTGAGTATTCCAGAGGAAGCCGAGTTGGGTGTCAGCCCGGGCCATCCAGGGCCCTGTCCTCCTCCATACCAGCCCTTGCAGTTAGTGTGCAGGGCCGCCAAGCCCTCGATGGCTACAACAACAAGTTTTCTCTAGGTCTCTTCTTGGCTGGGTCTAAGTCTCTGCTTTTCATGGTGGAAGCAATGAGGGTACGTGGCTCATCTCCATGTTGCAGCTAAAAGGCAGCCCCAGTGCACCTGCACCACATCCTTGCTGCTAAGAAGCGAGAACCACAAGTGCCTCACAGCTGTCCATGGCAACTGTCCAGGAACATCACATTGCCTTCCTCACCTGCTGCCCTTCTGCCGTTGGGAGCACTCAGCCCTCTTCTCAATTTTGGCTCCTGTCCCTAGCCCTTACCCTCTGTTGGAGTTCATGGTGGAAGAAGCTGAATCTGAGCCCTCTCTCTAGACTCAGCTTGGAGTTCTCACCTCTGCATCTTCTGGCCTGGGCATCCTGGAGAGAAGTCACTCTAGTTTTGGTACTTGGAACGTAACTGTGCTCTGGATCCCAGCCCCCTGGAAGCATGGCTGAGCTGCCCCAGTTAAAGCTGCTGAACTAGCTCTTCATGCTTCTGTCCTTGGAGGGAGGGATGCAGGTACTCCTGGAACGGAGAGAGCTTTCTTGTCTGTCTTCTGATAATGGTAATAAGCAGTTAACAAGTTCTCATCTTAAAGAGAAAAACAGCTAAGAGCTTTTTATGCCAAACTCCCACAGGTTTGTCTAAGCATTGCTTCTGCATGGAGCACGTGGGATGAGTCTTCTGAAAGAAAAGTCTATGATATGATAAAGCCAGAAGTGGAATCATAACAGTTAAGAACCAATGAGAATGTGTCTCTGCTGTTCCTTGATGTTTATTCTTTTATGTATCTTTTTAAAATATAGCACTTAGTAATACACACTTATGTAGCACAGCTGTTTTCCTTAGAGAAAAAAGTATTTAAAATTTTGCAGTTCTGATTTGAATCTCATATATTAAAGTGCATTTCTAAGCATTTATTTGAATGGTTACCAACCCTCTGTGCATTAGAAATAACCGGAAAGCATATTAAAAATACACATGTTGAAGGCCACGCCCATAAATTCTGGGCCCTGGCATCTGTTCTGTTGGCATATGTGATGTTTGAAAACTACTAGTCCAGTGTCTCTCAGACTTTAAAGTGCATGGGAATCACCTGGGGATCTTGTTTAAAAATCCAGATTCTGACTCAGGCAGTCTGAGGTGAGTGCCTGAGGTTGAGCGATCTCGATCCTAACAAGCTCCCGAGGCGAGGCACCTGCTGCTGGTGCACACATCACACCAATAGCAAGGCCGGGACAACACACCTGGATGCAGCCGCTCACCTGCTGGCAGCTGGGCTCACACCGGAGGTCAGGGAAAACAATCAGGCTCCTTAAGACTGGACTTCCTACACTAACACATGAAATGATTAACAACGGACTTTCCATGCATAATCTCAGTTCATCCACACATACACTCCACAAGATCATTATTATATTATTTTTTATGGTTGAGGAAGCCAAGACTCAAAGTCATACAGCTAGAAAGTGTATTGGTTGTCTACTGCAGCTTTAACAAAGCCACAGACTTAGTGGCTTAAAATGAGACAACTTTATGACCTTATGGTTTTGCAGACAAGAAGTTCTAAAATCAAGGCATTGGCAAGGCTACATCCCTTCTGGGAGCTCTAGGAAAGAATCTGCTTTCTTGCCTTTCCAGATTCTAGAGGCTGCCTGTGTTTCTTGGTTCGTGGTCCCTTTATCCATCTTCAATGCCAGCAATACTACATGTCTCGGACTCTTTCTCCTTCATCACATCTCTAACCACAGCTAGGAAAGGGTCACCGCTTTTAAGGATGAAGCAATTAGATTGGGCCCACTTGGATAATGCAAGATACTCTCCTCCTCTCTAGAGTCTGTACCTTAATCAAATCTGCAAAGTCATTTTTGCCATGTAAATGAACATATTCACAGTTGATGGGGATTAGGGAATAGACATCTTTGGGGGGAAAATTATTCTGCCTTCCACAGTGGGAAAAAAACAAGATTTAAAGCCTGAAAGCAAATTCAAATCTATCTGATTCCAAAGTCCATGCTCTTAGCATACAACTCAAAACAGTAGCTAAATTGGATGTTGTTGTGGTCTGGAGGCCAAATCATGAACGGTGTTAAAGTTCACTGCCGCTATAGGCAGCCTGAATGCCGTTGTCATTTTAAATTGAACTGAATGATGCTGAAGTGGATTTTGTGTATTGCCATGCATTTTGCATTCTCCTTAGGGTCAGCAAAATCCAGTCCTCCTGTGCAACTGCAATGCCTTGTAATAATACCTGAACATCTAATCGTGGTTCTTGGTCATTATTAAATGTAACTAAAACTTAAGATGGAAACCAAGGAACATCTTCAAGATTTCACAATAAATATTTATACTTCTGAACAACTGCACTGAAGCAAGATTAGTAACTGAATCCTGAACATGCGACTCCCTTGCAGGAAGCTTGATGATGATTGAGGTGCTGTCTTTGTCAAATTCCTCAAAGTCCTGCCACCACAGTAGCCAGGTGTTCCTCTCTGAGAGATGTATCCCCTAAACCGAGGTAAAACTTACCCTCGTGCTTTCTAGGGCATTCAGAACTAGGTTTTTATTTAGATTAGTAATGCCAACCTATGGTAGTGGGGCTCCCAGATATCAGACATATTGCCATAAGAAAAATGTGAACAGAGAAATATTTAGTTGGGTTTTGAGACAAAGTCTCTGTTGCTCAGGTTGGAGTGCAGTGGCACGATTTCGGTTTGCTGCAACCTCCGCCTCCTGGGTTCAAGCGATTCTCCTGCTTCAGCCTCCCAAGTAGCTGGGATTACAGGCGTCCACCATTATGCCCAGGTAATTTTTTGTATTTTTAGTAGAGACGGGGTTTCACCATGTTGGCCAGGCTGGTCTTGAAGTCCTGACCTCATGATTCACCCGCCTTGGCCTCTCAAAGTGTTGGGATTACAGGCGTGAGCCACCACACCTGGCTGTTGAGTTCTTTTAAGTTCATCTGTGATGGGTTGAATTGTGTCTCTCTCTACCTCCCCACCCTTGAAAAAGAAAAGAAAAAGATATGTTGAAGTTCTAATTCCTAGTACCTCAGAATATGACCTCATTTGGAAATGGAGTCCTTGCAGATGTAATTCGTTAAGATGAGGTCATGCTGGAGTAGGATGGGCCCTGAATCCAGTATGACTGGTGTCCTTATAAGAAGAGAGAAGGGCCAGGTGCAGTGGCTCACGCCTATAATCCCAGCTCTTTGGGAGGCCAAGGCAGGTGGATCACTTGAGATCAGGAGTTCAAGACCACCCTGGCCAACATGGTGAAACCTCATCTCTACTAAAAATACAACAATTAGTTGGGCGTGGTGGGACAGTCCTACAATCCCAGCTACTCAGAAGGCTGAGGCAGGAAAATTGCTTGAACCTGGGAGGCAGACGATGCAGTGGGCCGGGGATCGCTCCACTGCACTCCAGTTTGGGCAACAGATCAAGAATCTCTCAAAAAAAAGAGAGAGAGAAGAACAGAGGGAGATGACCATATAACAACAGAGGCAGAGGCTGAGATGATGCATCTAGAAGCCAAGAACACCAAAGAGTACTGGCAAACACCAGAAGGTAGAAGAGGCAAGGAAGGATTCTCTCCCGTGGGTTGCAAAAGGAACCAACCCTGATGACACCTCAACTTTGGACTCAGCCTGCAGAATTATGAGATCATTCATATCTGCTGTTCTAAGCCGCCCAGTTTGTGGTGCTCTGTTATGGCAGCCTTAGCAAACCAATACAACATCCTCCGGCTGTTATTATAATCTACATTTCTCATTCTACAGAATGGATGTATTCCTGGAGAGGTAAATGGATACAGGTCGAACAGTGATCAGAAGGTGGCTTAAACCCTGGAGATACAGTCTCAGGGAATGAATGGTTTTTGACTACAAGATGTATTTAAACCACATCACAGAAACTTTCCCAAACACTATTCAGTATAAAGTTGAGTTCAGCATAACAGACATTTCCTAGCCCCTAAAGAGGTCTGGTTTCAGGAAGAAGTTCTAAAATGACTGTACGGAGTATGGGCCCAGGAGACAGCTTAGCACTGGCAGCAGCAGTCCAATGCTACCTCAAGGAACCTCTCAGAGATCACCTGCTCTGAGCCAGGCGCTGTGCTAGACTATTGTGCCTCCCACTTGTACAATGAAAACCTTTTTCTCTTGGGCAGTGACCTCCTGCAGAGGGTAAGAGGAAAGGGATGGTAATATCAAGTAGAACTCTCCTCCACCACCACACCTGGAACCTCATTATCACCCAAACCATTCCACCTTCTGAAGCAGCAATCCCAGTATCTCCCTTTCTCACTACCATTGCCTGGCAATGCTTCCAGGCTGCTTAGCTACCACTCCTACCACCAATGTTCTAACCTCATTAGGACCTTTGAACCCGCTATTCTCCCCAGTGTTGCTTTCTCCAGCCTGTACTTCCTTTGTATCCAGCTTAGAATCCATTGTCCATTATTGTGACCCCCCCATGTCTTCTGACTTTTAGCAGCATTATCTGCTGAAACATAACCTCTGTGGCTGTGCTGAACCATGATGCTGCCAGGCAAAGTCTCAAATCAGAGATTTGTCTCACTGACTTCATCAATTCCTACTGAGATTACTGCTTACATTCATTTATCGCCATTCTGACCATTACCACCTGGATTTATAATAGCTTCTAAACTGGCCAGCCTGTGGCCATTCCCATCTCCTCCCACCCTACCATCCCCCACCTGTTGCAGTCAAGATTCTGGCTTTAAATTGCAATCGGTTTTTGTTACCTTTGCATGCTTCCTCTTCTTCCTGTGGTTCCTAGAGTCCTTTCTATATGTTGTTCCCTCTGACTAGAACACTCAGTGTCTTAGCCCCATCCCCATTCATCTCCGCCTCCTTTACACCTCCCCCACCCATCATCACCTCCACAGAGCTGCCTATCCTTCTCCAACTCCCTCAGGTCAGATCTGCCTAGCAGGCACTCTTAGTGCTCCAGGTCACCATTCCATTTTAACACTTATTTGCAGGCTTATTTGATGGCTGTCTCTTCTGGTGGACAAAAGCTCAGCACAAAATAGTCTTCTCTGCTTTTGTTTATCATTGTATCCTCAGCACCGAGCATAGTGCCTGTTATATGTAGGCACTCAATAACATTTATTCAATGAAAGTTGAATGAATGACTCACTTTTCACAACTAATCCTGAAAAGAAAACTATTATCCCCATTATACAAATCAGAAGATCGAAGCAACTAAGGAAAATTAAGTTACTTAAGTTCTAGATAATTGAAGACTCACCCTAGTATCTTAGTATTTTCAGGCTACTATATAACAAAATACTATAAACTGGATGACTTTTCAACAGAAACGTATGTCTCACAGCTCTGGAGGCTAGGAAGTTCAAGATCAAGGTGCCCGCAGGTTCAGTGTCTGGTGAGGGCTCACATCCTCACAGACGGCGCCTTCTTGTTGTGTTCTCACATGGTGGGAGGGGTAGGGGGGTCTCCCTAGGCCTCTTTTTTTTTTTTTTTTTTTCAGGTTGAACGCTCCCCAGAATTTATTTTCAAATAAGCTTTATATATCCGAGATGTAAAGAATGAATCTATTCGTGACTGGCAGGAAAGCTATTAACATGCAGATTTTAATTCCGCCTTTGATTGTACAGCGGTCCTATTGTCCTCCTTTATGACTGGCAACCTCTCCCAATTACGGATGTAGTACACCTCCACAGATCTCAACAACGCAGTGACACTCCAGAGAGCTAACATTTATTTTCCTCGCTTTATTATAACTTCTTTTTTTTTTTCTTTTTTTTTTTTTATTGCATTTTAGGTTTGGGGGTACATGTGAAGAACATGGAAGATTGTTGCATAGGTACACACATGGCAGTGTGATTTGCTGCCTTCCTCCCCCATCACCTATATCTGGCATTTCTCCCCATGCTATCCCTCCCCCAACTCCCCACCCCCCCACTATCCCTCCCCTTTTTCCTTTCCCCCGACAGACCCCAGTGTGTGATACTCCCCCTCCCTGTGTCCATGTGTTCCCATTTTTCAACACCCGCCTATGAGTGAGAACATGCGGTGTTTGATTTTCTGTTCAATATTGTCAAAATGGCCATACTGCCCAAAGTAATTTACAGATTCAACGCTATCCCTATCAAGCTACCAATGACCTTCTTTGAAGAACTGGAAAAAACCACCTTAAACTTCATATGGAACCAAAAGAGAGCCCACATAGCCAAGTCAATTCTAAGCAAAAAGAACAAAGCTGGAGGCATCACACTCCCGGACTTCAAATTATACTACAAAGCTACAGTAATCAAAACAGCATGGTACTGGTACCAAAACAGAGATATAGACCAATGGAACAGGACAGAGACCTCCGACGCAACACAACACATCTACAACCACCTGATCTTTGACAAACCTGACAAAAACAAACAATGTGGAAGCGAGTCCCTGTTTAATAAATGGTGTTGGGAAAACTGGCTAGTCATGTGCAGAAAGCAGAAGCTGGACCCCTTCCTGACACCTTACACTAAAATTAACTCCAGATGGATTAAAGACTTAAACATAAGACCTAACACCATAAAAACCCTAGAAGAAAATCTAGGCAAAACCATTCAGGACATAGGTGTAGGCAAGGACTTCATGACCAAAACACCAAAAGCAGTGGCAACAAAAGCCAAAATAGACAAATGGGACCTAATCAAACTCCATAGCTTCTGCACAGCAAAAGAAACAGTCATTAGAGTGAATCGGCAACCAACAGAATGGGAAAAAATTTTTGCAGTCTACCTAGGCCTCTTTTATAAAGACACTATCCCATGACCCGTCATCACCTCCCACCTCCATCACCTTGGAGGTAAGGATTTCAATATATGAGTTTTCAGGGGGATACAAACATTCCAACCACAGCACCCACGTTGCTGATTATAAAGCTCACATTCTTTCCTCTGTACTATTTCTCATAATATGATACTCACATGTCATAAAATATGCTGTGCTAAACAAAAGGTGTGGTCAGAGGAAGCATCCCATTGGTGTCAAATGCAGGTGAGAGGAAGATGAGTCCCATGTGATGCTGGGCTCTTAAAACACCTCTTAGGGCACCTCTATCAAGAAGACCTTTGCCACCCAAAACAATCGGCCTATATCAAAAGCCTTAGAAATTTAAATATATATATATATTTTTTCAGATGGAGTCTTGCTCTGACACCCAGGCTGGAGGGCAGTGGCGTGATCTCTGCTCACTGCAGCCTCCACCTCCCGGGTTCAAGCAATTCTGTCTCAGCCTCCAGAGTAGCTGGGAACACAGGCATGCACCACCACACCAGTTAATTTTTTGTATTTTAAGTAGAGACAGAGTTTTGCCATGTTAGCCAGGATGGTGTCGATCTCCTGACCTCATAGTCCCTCCCACCTTGGTCTCCCAAAGTGCTGGAATTACAGGCATGAGCCACCACTGATAACTCTTTACCTAGCAATTGTTTTTAGTGATTCTAAGAAAATTTTAACAGCTGTACACAAAAATTTATACACAAGGATGGTCATTGTGGTATTATGTTTGAATAGATAATAAATAACAACACACTCTTATAACATTTTTATGCAGATGCTACAAACATATTTTTAAAGAATAACATGGGAAAATGGTTAAATATTACATTGAGTAAAGACAAGGACGACAGGCTAATAAAAGGACACTAGCAATGATTCCAATTTTAAAGATATGTGTTTCTAGCTATACATAGTCAAGAAAAATAAAATACAGCAAAATGTTAACTGGTTATCTCTTAGTAAGATTGCAGGCAATTTTATTTCCTCCCATACACCTCATTGTATTTTCAAGTGTTTTCCATCAGCATGTGTTGCTTTTATAATGACAAAAAAATGTTATTCAAAAGCAATTGACTATAATTTGCTCAGAAAGTTTTTCTTGCTTATGTTTTTCAACTGTTATTTCTAAATTATTTCAGAAACAAAAAGTCTTTTGAGGAATTTTCCCTCTACCAATGCTCAAGTTAGGTTATTTATATAATGGAAGGCCACAAAAGTTGGACTTCCTGGTTCAGCTTCAACATATAAAGAGCTTGGAAGTTGTCACTCCTGATTTTATAAGAAAAATCTGGACAAACTGAAAACCAATGACTCGGACTCATTGCAGAACTGACTTCACAGGCAAACCGTCTCCAGAGTTTGCAAACTACCTCCAGCAAATCCAGAGACAAAGCTGAGATCAACTTACCTGGAGCAGAAGTGCTGGATCTCTAAACTGGTAGGCTCACTTCTGGTACCACAGTCTTGGGGAAAGCCTCTTGGTTTTGTGAACATTACCTCTAGGAATCCCACCAGTTTCTCATTGTAAAGAACAGAAAGAAGATGTCCTCATAGTTCTTGCAGGAGAGGAAGAGTAATTCTTATGAAATATGTCAAGCTTTCTCCATAATAAAGGCTTACTCCTCAGGGAAGACTGAACCAGGCTTCAGGCTTGTCCTAGAGCCACGGGGGAAAGGCACTCCTCTCACTCCAACCATTGCTCCCCTTCTGTCTCACCTGAAGGCGATAGGAAAGCTTTCCAAAAGAAGCACCTGTGAAGGTCCCAGGCTAGAGACTCAGGCTTACTAAGAGACTTGAGATTTAATTGTAAGATTGAGAACACTCCTCTCCCACTTGCCTTACCACCACACCAACAGGGCTAAACAAACAGTAAACAAAACCCAATCCTAGCCAAATGAACATAAATCCTCACACTAGATGCCTGTTTATCTTAGTCCCTGTTACCCAATACATGTCCAACTTTCGACAAAAATTATAAGGCATGCTGAAAAACAAGCAGGAAACAGATCAAGCAAGTATCAAAACCAACTCTGATAGGATAGGGCTGCCAGATTTACCAGACAGGGTATTAACAGCTCAAATGGGAAAAGTAGGCAACATGCCAGAAACAGACAGGTAATGTAAGCAGAGATGGAAATTCTTGGAAAGAATCTAATGCTAGAAACCAAAAAACACTCAGTGTCTTAGCCCCATCCCCAGTCACCTCCTCGTAACAGAAACAAATTAAACAAAAACAAAAACAAAAAACTACACCTAGGCATATCAGATTTATACTGTAGAACTGCATTTCCCAACCTTTTTGGCACCAGGGACCAGTTTC
The DNA here is from genome assembly GCA_036589455.1 of Ateles fusciceps. NCBI lineage: Eukaryota > Metazoa > Chordata > Mammalia > Primates > Atelidae > Ateles > Ateles fusciceps. The sequence goes on from JAZHEH010000904.1 coordinate 2,688,320, forward strand.
GTGGAAGACAATCTTTCCATGTTGGGGTGGGGGTGGGGGAGATGGTTTTGGGATGAAACTGTTCCACCTCAGATAATCAGTTAGATTCTCATGAAGATCATGCAACCTAGATCCCTCGCACACACAGTTCACAATAGTGTTCAAGCTCCTGTGGAAATCTAATACCGCTGCTGATCTGACAGGAGGCAGGGCTCAGACGGTAATGCTCGCGGCTTACCTCCTGCTATGTGGCTTGGTTTCTAATGGGCTGCTGACAGGTACAGGTCTGCAGCCTGGGGGTTGGGGACCCCTGCTGTAGGAAACGAAAAATTAAGAGAGATAAAGAAGGCAGTGGCAGATTTTTAATTTTTTTTTTTTTTGGCCTATAGAAGAACATGGATAAGAATTATAGTGAACTTCTCATCAGAAACCATACAAGCAAGAAAAGTGTGAAGTGAAATATTTAAAGTGCCAAAAGAAGAAAAATCTGGAATCTTAAATCTAGTAAAAATAGCCTTCAAAAGTTAAGGAAAAAGACTTCCTCAGACAAAGGTAGGGTGTTCATTGCCATCAGACCTGCCATACAAGAAATATTAGAAGGAAAACGACATAGATCAGACTTGGATCTAAATAAAGAAAGGACAACTGTCAGAGAAGAAATACAACCAAATCTTAAATTTTAAAAATTCTTACCTGAACTGAGGGATAAGTGTTTAATAACAGTAATAATGTATTGGATGATTGTAACACATGAATAAGTGAAATGAGAGACAGCAAATTCATAAGGGTTGGGAGGGAGGAATTGGGACTACCCTGTTAGAAGGTATGTGCACTACATATGAAGTGTTATTTGAAGGCAGATGTAGATTAGTTAAAATGTATATTGTAAATTTAGGGAACCATTAACACTTTTTAAAAGGAAGTATAATTTAAAGTATATTGAAGTAGGCTCATGCCTGTAATCCCAGCACTTTGAGAGGCCAAGGCTGGCAGATCACCTGAGGTCAGGAGTTTGAGACCAGCCTGGCCAACATGGTAAAACCCCATCTCTATTAAAAATACAAAATTATAACGCAGTAAAGCTAATCTGGAGGGACAAAAAAAAAAAAGAAAAAAAATACAAAATTAGCTGGGCATGATGGTGCATGCCTGTAATCCCAGCTACTTGGGAGGCTGACGCAGGAGAACCGCTTGAATCCATGAGGCGGAGGTTGCAGTGAGCTGAGATTGCACCATTGCACTCCAGCCTGGGCAACAGAGCAAAACTACATCTCAATAATAATAATAATAATAATAATAGAAGAGGGAGATCCAAGATGGCCAAATAGGGACAGCTCTGGGGTACAGTTCCCAGCAAGAAGAATGCAGAGGGTGAGTGATCACCACATTTCCAAATGAGTTTTTACTGCCCATAGACAAGGAGATTCCTGGGCCGAAAAGCGCCACAAGCTTCTAGCATGGCTGTTTCAGCCAGTGCAGCGAGTCTCCGCACAAAAACTCACAAATCTGGGAAGCCGTTTCAACTGGTGCTGGAATGCCTGGGAGACAGAGTTGCCCATTCAACTGAAAAAAAGGGGCTGAAACGGAGCCAGGTGATCTGGCTCAGCAGGTCCCATCACCCACAAAGACCAGCAATCTGAAACGCTCTGGACTGAGAGTTTCACAGCAAGCTCAGCTTGACCCGGGACAGTACAGCTCAGTGAGGAGAAGGGGATCAGCCATTACTGAGGCAGTCCACTACTACTGGGACAGTCCGCAATTATCTAGGCAGTCCACCATTACCGAGGCAGTCCGCCATTACCAAGGCAGTCCGCCATTACTGAGGCAATCCACCTTTACTGAGGCAGTCCACCATTACTGAGGCAGTCAACCATTACTGAGGCAGACCACCATTACCAAGGCAATTCTAACAGGAATTTCACACAGCAGCTGGGCAGAGCCCACAACAGCTCAGTAACACCTCTGCTGGCAAACAGTTGCTAGACTACCACCTTGCTGGGCAGGGCATCTCTGAAAAAAGGCAGCAGCACGTCAGGAATTTATAAATAAAGCCCCATTTTCCCAGGACAGAGCACCTGGAGAAAAAGTCGTTTATGAGTTCCGCTGCAGCAGACTTAAACATACCTGCCCAGCAGCTCTTAACGGAACATCAGAGCTCCCAGCTCAGCACTTGAGCTCCTATAAGAGACAGAATGTCTCCTCAAGCAGCTCCCTGACCCCTGTATATCCAAAGAGACACTTCGTAAAGGAGAGCTCAGGCTGACATCTGGCGGGTACCCTTGTGGGACGAAGATAACAGAAGAAGAAACTGACAGTAACCCTTACTGTTCTTCAGCCCCAGTGGGTGATTTCCAGGCAAATAGGGTCTGGAGTGGAACTCCAGCAGGCCTATAGCACAGGGGTCTGACGGTTAGAAGGAAAACTAAAAAACAGAAAGAAATAACTTCAACATCAACAAAAAGACATCTACTCAGAGACCCCTTCTGAAAGTCACCAACTACAAAGACCACAGGTAGATAAATCCACAAAGATGGGAAGAAACCAGCACAAAAGGATGAAAACACCCAAAACCAGAATGCCTCTCCTCCTCCAAGGGATCACAACTCCACACCAGGAAGGGAACAAAGCTGGATGGAGAATGAGTCTGATGAACTGACAGAAACAGGCTTCATAAGGTGGGTAATAACAAACTTCTCTGAGCTAAAAGAACATGTTCTAACCCAATGCAAAGAAACTAAGAACCTTGAAAAAAGGCTTGACAAAATACTAATGAGAATAAACAGCTTAGAGAGGAATATAAATGACTTAATGGAGCAGAAAAAATCAACATGACCACTTCACGAAGCATACACAAGTTTCAATAGCCAAACTGACCAAGCAGAAAAAAGGATATCAAAGATTGAAGATCAACTCAATTAAATTAAATGAGAAGGCAAGATTAGAGAAAAAGAGTGAAAAGAAATGAACAAAGCCTCCAAGAAATATGGGATTATGTGAAAAGACCTAATCTATATTTGATAGGTGTACCTGAATGTGATGGAGAGAATGAATCCAAGCTGGAAAACACTCTTCAGGATATTATCCAGGAAACTTCTCCAACCTAGCAAGGTAGGCCAACATTCAAGTCCAGGAAATACAGAGAACACCACAAAGATATTCCTCAAGAAGAGCAACCCTAAGGCACATAATCGTCAGACTCACCAAGGCTGAAATGAAGGAAAAAATGCTAAGGGCAGCCAGAGAGAAAGGTTGGGTAACCCACAAAGAGAAGACCATCAGACTCACAGCGGATCTCTTGGCAGAAACTCTACAAGCCAGAAGAGAGTGGAGGCCAATATTCAACATCCTTGAAGAAAAGAACTTTGAACCTAAAATTTCATATCCAGCCAAACTAAGCTTCATAAGTGAAGGAGAAATAAAATCCTTTACGAACAAGCAATTGCTCAGAGATTTCATTACCACCACGCCTGCTTTACAGGAGCTCCTGAAAGAAGCACTAAACATAGAAAGGAACAACCAGTACCAGCCACTCCAAAAATGTACCAAATGGTAAAGAACATTGACATAATGAAGAAACTGCATCAACTAATGGGAAAAACAGCCAACTAGCCTCAAAATGACAAGATCAAATTCACACATAACAATTTTAACCTTAAATGTAAATGGGCTAAATGCCCCAGTCAAAAGACACAGACTGGCAAATTGGATAAAAAGTCAAAAACCATCCGTGTGCTGTATTCAGGAAACCCATCTCACTTGCAAGGATACACATAGGCTCAAAATAAAGGGATGGAGGAAGATTTATCAAGCAAATGGAGAACAAAAAAAAAAGCAGGAGTTGCAATCCTAGTCTCCGATAAAATAAACTTTAAAGGAATAAATATAAAAAGAGACAAAGAAGGGCATTACATAATGGTAAAAGGATCAATGCAACAAGAAGAGCTAACGATCACAAATATATATGCACCCAACACAGGAGCACCCAGATTCATAAAGCAAGTTCTTAATGACCTACAAAGAGACTAAAACTCCCACACAATAATAGTATCATTATTAGACAGATCAACAAGACAGAAAATTAACAAGGATATCCAGGACTTGAACTCAGATCTGGACCAAGCAAACCTAATAGACATCTACAGAACTCTCCACAACAAACCCACAGAATATACATTTTTCTGAGCACCACATCACACCTACTCTAAAATTGACCACATAATTGGAAGTAAATCACTCCTCAGTAAATGCAAAAGAACGGAAATCATAACACACAGTCTCTCTCTTCTATCAAATTAGAACTCAGGATTCAGAAACTAACTCAGAACTGCACAACTTCATGGAAACTGAACAACTGGCTCTTGACTGTTGACTGGATAAACAATGAAATGAAGGCAGAAATAAAGATTTCTTTGAAACCAACAAGAATGAAGACACAGCATACCAGAATCTCTGGGACCCATTTAAAGCAATGTCTAGAGGGAAATTTATAGCAATAAATGCCCACATGAGAAAGAAGGAAAGATCTAAAATCGACAGCCTATCTTCAAAATTGAAAGATCTAGAGAAGCAAGATCAAAAAAACTTAAAGCTAGCAGATGAAAAGAACTAAGATCAGAGCAAAACTGAAGGAGATAGAGACACAAAAAACTCTTCAAAAAATCAATAAATCCAGGAGCTGGTTTTTTGAAAAGATCAACAAGGATAGACAGACCACTAGCCAGATTAATAAAAAAGAAAAGAGAGAATAATCACATAGATGCAATAAAAAATGATAAAGGGGATATCACCACCAATTCCACAGAAATACAAACTACCATCAGAGATTATTACAAACAACTCTGTGCACATAAACCACTAAACCTGGAAGAAACAGATAAATTCCTGGACACTTGCACCCTGCCAAGCCTAAACCAGGAAGAAGCTGAAACCCTGAATAGACCAATAACAAGGACTGAAGTTGAGGCAGCAATTAGTAGCCTACCAACAAAAAAAGCCCAGGTCCAGATGAGATCACAGCCAAATTCTAGCAGACATACAAAGAGGAGCGGGTACCACTCCTTCTGAAACTATTCCAAACAATCCAAAAGGAAGGAATCCTTCCCAAATCATTTTATGAGACCAACATCATCCTGATACCAAAACCCAGCAGAGACTCAACAAAAAAAGAAAACCTCAGGCCAATATCCATGATGAACATAGATGCAAAAATCTTCAATAAAATACTGGCAAACCAACTGCAATAGCACATCAAAAAGTTTATCCATCATGATCAAGTAGGCTTCATCCCAGGGATGCAAGCTCTGTTCAACATATGCAAGTCTATAAACATAATCCACCACATAAACAGAACCAAAGCCAAAAACCACATGATCCTCTCAATAGATGCAGAGAAGGCCTTTGACAAAATTCAACAGCCCTTTATGCTAAAAACTCTCAATAAACTAGGTATAGATGGAACATATCTCAAAATAATAAAAGCTATTTATGACAAACCCACAGCCAAAATCATACTGAATGGGAAAAAACTGGAAGCATTCCCTTTGAAGTCTGGCTCTAGACAAGCATGCCCTCTCTCACCACTCCTATTCAATATAGTATTGGAAGTTCTAGCCAGAGCAATCAGGCAAGAAAAAGAAATAAAGCGTATTCAATTAGGAAAGAAGAAGTCAAATTGTCTCTATTTGTAGACGACATGATTATATGTTTAGAAGACCCCATCGTCTCAGCCCAAAATCTCCTGAAACTGATAAACAACTTCAGCAAAGTCTCAGGAAACAAAATCAATGTGCAGAAATCACAAGCATTCCTATACACCAATAACAGACTTAAAGAGAGCCAAATCAAGAATGAACTGCCATTCACAATTGCTACAAAGAGAATAAACTACCTAGGAATACACCTAACAAAGGATGTAAAGGACCTCTTCAAGGAGAACTATGAACCACTGCTCAAGGAAATAACAGAGGACACAAACAGATGGAAAAACATTCCATGCTCATGGTTAGGAAGAATCAATATTGTGAAAATGGCCATACTGTCCAGAGCAATTTACAGATTCACACTATCCCCATCAAGCTACCTATGACCCTCTTTACAGAACTGGAAAAAAACACCTTAAATTTCATATGGAACCACAAAAGAGCCCACATAGCCAAGACAATCCTAAGCAAAAAGAACAAAGCCGTAGACATCATACTACCTGACTTCAAACTATACTACAAGGCTACAGTAATCAAAACAGCTTGGTACTGGTACCAAAACAGAGATATATACCAATGGAACAGAACAGAGGCCTCAGAGGCAATGCCACACATCTACAACCATCTGATCTTTGACAAACCTGACAAAAACAAGCAATGGGGAAAGGATTCCCCTGTTTAATAAATGGTGTTGGGATAACTGGCTAGCCATGTGCAGAAAGCAGAAACTGGACACCTTCCTGACACCTTACACTAAAATTAACTCCAGATGGATTAAAGACTTAAACATAAGACCTAACCAACACCATAAAAACCCTACAAGAAATCCAAGGCAAAACCATTCAGGACATAGGCATAGGCAAGGACTTCATGACTAAAACACCAAAAGCATTGGCAACAAAAGCCAAAATAGACAAATGAGATCTAATTAAACTCCAGAGCTTCTGTACAACAAAAGAAACAATCATTAGCATGACCTGGCAACCAACAGAATGGGAAAACATTTTTGCAATCTACCCATCTGACAAAAACCTAATATCCAGAATCTACAAAGAATTAAAACAGATTTACAAGAAAAAAACAAACAAACCCATTCAAAAGTGGGTGAAGGACATGAACAGACACTCTTCAAAAGAAGACATATATGAGACCAACAAACATATGAAAAAATGCTCATCATCACTGGTCATCAGAGAAATGCAAATCAAAACCACGTTGAGATACCATCTCAGCCAGTTAGAATGGCGATCATTAAAAAATCTGGAGACAACAGATGCTGGAGAGGATATGGAGAAATAGGAACACTTTTACACTGTTGGTGGGAGTGTAAATTAGTTCAACCATTGTGGAAGGCAGTGTGGCAATTCCTCAAGGACCTAGAAAGAGAAACTGCATTTGACTCAGCAATCCCATTACTGGGTATATATCCAAAGGATTATAAATCGTTCTGTTTTAAAGACATATGCACATGTATGTTCATTGCAGCACTGTTTACAATAGCAAAGACCTGGAACCAACCCAAATGCCCATCGATAATAGACTGGACAAGGAAAATGTGGCACATATACACCATGGAATACTATGCAGCCATCAGAAACGATGAATTCATGTCCTTTGTAAGGACATGGATGAATCTGGAAACCATCATTCTCAACAAACTGACACAAGAACAGAAAATCAAACACCACATGTTCTCACTCATAGGCGGGTGTTGAACAATGAAAACACATGGACACAGGGAGGGGAGCATCACAAACTGGGGTCTGTTGGGGGGGGACTGGGGGAGGTAAAGTGGGGTGTAGGGAGGTTGGGGAGGGATAACATGGGGAGAAATGCCAGATATAGGTGACAGGGGGATGGAGGCAGGAAACCACATTGACATGTATGTACCTATGCAACAATCCTGCATGATCTGCACATGTACCCCAGAATCTAATGTACAACAAAAAATACATATATAAATAATAATAAAATTAGAAAAGTATATTGAAGGAGGCAGCAAAGACCCAGGGCTGTTGGCCTTATCTTTCTAATCCATTTCCTCATCCATGAAATGATTAAGAATAGATCATCTCCCTGATTCCCTTCCCACTCTGCAATTCTATTAAGTAAGGAAAAAAAAGTTAATTAAAAGTCTACCTTTTTCTTTTAGTCTAATTGGTAACTATGCGGAAGAATCTTTTGACAGAAGAGCTTTCTAAACTAGCCAAGTCCCTAATTCATTCAGTAAATTTGGGTTTCCATACTTTCAAACTGTGAGTTGCCTTTAGTAGGTTTGTCTTGTACATATACCAAAACAATGAATTTGCTCACCTGATTGAGCACTCCTCAATGCATTGTGCTTGTAAGTAAACAAGACTGAAAGGAAAGGGCCATTTCATGGTATTGACTTCACTGCCAGAGATAGCCCAGGACATGTGCCTTTCAATTCAAGAAAGAAAAACTCCTCCCTTGCCTAAATAGAGCTCTTCATTAATTTGTGATTACCTCCAGATCTGTCAATAGACTTTCCTTCCCTGGCTGTCAATAAATTTCTGAGCTCAGTGAGCACTTTTATGAGCTACAACTTTCCTGTCAATCAAAAAGTTTTGCTCTCTAGACTATTGCTCAAATTGCAGTGTTCATTACAAAAAGAAGAAAAAGTCACTTTGGGCTGCCCTAGAGAGCACTGTGGAAATGACCTGCTCCTTTGAAATGAGATGCTGATCTCGCTTCAAGTTAAAGCAATTGAGAAAAACTAAAAGCTCACTTGCAGGTCTGCTCAGTCTCATCTCCAGACTTTTCTGCTCTAACCCTTACAATAAAAATCCCCAACAAGCAGAATTCTAGCCAAAAGGCCTATTTCCCACTTTAAAGCCATCTGCCTAGTTGCAGACAGATAGACATGCTTTAAGCCTCCCTGGACTCTTACCTGATCTAGCAGTTACTTGCATCCTATTTTTGACCTACTGGGAAATTAAAGTGGCATGAAAATCAGTGTTTTACATTGAAGGGGAAAGGGCTAGATCACCAGATACCAATATATTCCTTCTTGGATTAGACAGTTCTTCAAAGCACACTTAGCTAATAAATTCCAACCGACAGGCCCAGATGAGTTGGATGCAGGCATTTGCTGGAACAAAGAGCAAAACCGGCTTGCTTGTTAAAGATTGTTGGCCAATCAGGGACTTTCCACTTGTTATGGTAAAGAAAGAATTCAAGAGAAAATGTAGTCAACAGCTCTCGGTTTTGAATTTCATCCAAGTGCTTCAGACTGTAAGGAGTCCCCCAGGCCAGGAGTCCAACTGCCCAGAAGTAAAAACAGACTCCGACCAATAGCTGTAACCCTTTCCAGGGCATCAAGGTATTCACCACCAAGGGCTCTAAAGCTCGACTTCAGACAAATAGCATGAAGCTGTGTAAAAAGTTCCAGCTTGGGCTGGGCACGGTGTCTCATGCCTATAATCCCAGCACTTTGGGGGGCCGAGGTGGGAAGATCACCTGAGGTCAGGAGTTTGAGACCAGCCTGGCCAACATGGTGAAACTCCGTCTCCACTAAAAATACAAAAATTAGCTGGGCATGGTGGCATGTGCCTGTAGTCCTAGCTACTCAGGAGGCTGAGGCAGGAGAACTGCTTGAACCCAGGAGGCGGAGGATGCAGTGAGCCGAGATCGCGCCACTGCACTCCAGCCTGGCAAGAGAGCAAGACTCCGTCTCAAAAATTAAAAAAAAAAAAAAAAAGTTCCAGCTCTACCACCAGATGGAATTGTTTTTTACCGCTTCATGGAACACCAAATTCTGTGTAATTAAGATATGTATGGGACAGAATGTAGTTTCTTAAGTGGTGAAAAGATGACTTTAAACTGCTTTTCCAGCAGATGTCACAGTTCTACCAAGATACCAAGATCAAAGCGTCACATTTGAGGAAATGATTATTTTTGTTTCTCTCCTCATTTTGTCAGCTGATAATGTACTGCTTCTTATCCTTAACCACACTCAAAGGTAATGCTCTCAAGTCTGGCATGTTTCTAAACTCAGCCCAAATTTGAGTCTCACTAAAAAGATAAAGTATTGCTGCATTTCTGCCTCTTTGCCAACAGTTTCCAAATCCAAAAGGGATATTTTGGTAATGGGAAAGGCAGTGTTTGCCTTCCGTTTTAGTGGTGTGTTAGTTCAAGTTATATTGGAAGTCACAAAGAACTACATAACTTAAAAACACAAGACAGTGAGAGAGAGAATAGAACTCTTGAAGAGATGACTTTTTTTTTTTTTTTTTTGACAAGGCGTTTCGTTCTCATTGCTCAGGCTGGAGTGCAATGGCACCATCTTGGCTCACTGCAACCCCCTTCCTCTCGGGTTCAAGCAATTCCGCCTCAGCCTCCCGAGTAGCTGGGATTACAGGTGTGAGCCACCACGCCCAGCCTAGGGATAACTCTTGACTAAAGAGTGTGCAATAACACAAGAGTTTCAGAGACTTAAGGCTGATGAAACTTGAACCAGGTTCAATATACTTCTTCCCCAGTTCAGCCATGCTACTTTTCTAGGTTAAAAAAAAGGTGCAGAACTGTAAATGAACAGGCAAGCTAGTGGTGATAAGAGTTCTGATTCAGGTTAAAACAAACAAACAAACAACAACAAAATAACCACTGGAAATTTCTAGAGCTGTAAACATTCTTTAAACATTTACCCTTATAATGTAGAGACCTGGAGCTTAGTATTAGTATCATCTATACAGACCACCAAACTCTATGTGCCTCCTTATGTGATGTTACATAAACCGTACATTACCAGAATATTGTTGTTGCAAAAAATGCTTACCTTAATAAAACTGTGAGGAAACAATTAGAAAATTCCACAATAAGGAACATTCTACCAGGCAATTACCTTGGATTCTTAAAAAAAAAAAGCCAAAGACCTGAAAAGAGGACAATTCTAGATTGAAAAATTAAGCAGCCAAATGCAATGTATAAATATTAAACGGAGCCTGGGCGTGGTGCCTCAGGCCTGTAATCTCAGCACTTTGGGAGGCCAAGGTGGGCCACTTGAGCCCAAGAGTTCAAGACCAGCCCGGGCAATATGGCAAACTCCATCTCCACAAATAAATACGAAAATTAGCCGCATGTGGTGGCACGTGCCTGTAGTCCCAGCTGCCTGGGAGACTGAGGTGGGAGAATCACCTGAGCCAGGAAGGTCGAGGCTGTAGTGAGCTGAGATCAAGTCACTGCATTCCAGCCTGGGTGACAGTGGATATCCTGCCTAAAATAAATAGAGGATTCTGGATCAAAAACCAAATAGTTTTTGTTATGTCTTTCATCGTGTCATATAAAAGACATACAAAATAATAAGAGACATCTTTGTGGCAGTGGGGAAAATTGGAATATGGACTGTTTATTAGGTATTATTGAATTATTGTGAATTTTCTTAGGTGTATAATGGTTATTAGTGGATATGTAGAGGAATGGCACCCTTAGATGTCTGCTAAAGTATTTGGGGCTAAAGGGTTTATAATTATAAACTTGTGTAGTGTTTGTACTTTCAAATGGTTCAGCAAAAGAAAATGCATGTATATGTAAGTATATTTACATACAGACATATATAAAGACAGTAAATATGGCAAAATGTCAACAGTTTGGTAGATCTAAAGGGGTATGCTGGGGTTCATTATACTATTTTTTTCATGCTTCTGCAGATTGTTTTTCTCTTCTAAAGTTAGGAGAAGAAAGTATTTTTGTTTTTCATGACATTATCTCATCTTTAATAGCTCTTCAACTTTTAAATGTCTGTTCACTTGAGGTTTATGACTTAGAGAAGCAGAAAAGACAACAACCCTTAGTAGGTGAGCCTTATGTTTTAATTCACGGAATTAGAGATTAGTTGTGAGGCTACAAAGATCCAACATTTTCAAAACCTGATGATTTTGTATGTTAGAGTGACTCCAAATTGATGTGAGTCTGGAGTCAGGGTGTTGCCCAGTTCCAGGATAGTCCCATTGACGTTTAAGTAGCCTCACCAAACCATGCCATTCGAGAGCAGTTTTTAAATAACTATTAAATTATAGTGACAGCATGACTTTCTTTCACACACAGTCTCCTTCCCCCTGCAGGCCCACTGCTTTACAATGTGCGCTTCCATTGGAACCCCTATTTTCTTATAGCACGTCAGCAAGTCTGTGTTCCTAATCAACTGTGAAACTTCATGAAGGTGGGTACTATGTTCTAATCTCAGAATGTAGCACAGCATTACGGCATGAAACAGTAACTCAATAAATACTAACTGAATAAAGAAATGGGTAAAATATAGATTAAAGTGAGGATTTTTCAAGAAAAATGGTTTTTAAAAACTTGTGTGCAATAATGTGAATTCTCTAAAATGACTGGTAGGAGAGAGAGAAGGGACCAACTTATAAGGAAGCTTTAAATATTATTGTTAGTCACATGGGCCTTTGTGAGAGGGTTGGGAGAAGTCTCTGGAATAGAAAAGAAATATGTTTTTGGAGTATAAATGATCATTACCTTGTATCAGGAGCTACAGTTCAACCAGAGGCCTAGCTGAGTTGTTTGTCCTAAACTTAATATATTTGCTATACAGTTCTGTTAATGAATATAATTCTGTAAATCAATGATTACATTTTATGTCTTAATTGAGCACTTAAAAATTCAAGATACATTAATTATTTTTCTGAGCTATTTACCAATCCTATTTATAACTATGAGTTTAAAAAATGAATCAAACTTTTTCCCTGAGATAAGCTTTTTACTTCTTTTTCAAGGTAGCTCTTTCAGTAATATTTGCTATGGCACTATAATGAAATCTGTCAGGAATTAGAAGGATGAGTACTTTACTATAACCGAAACATGAGCATGTTTGAGAATTTCTGATAGCACTAATGGGTTAGTGTTTCAAATGAAAAGAATTAAGTCAACAGAAAATAATTCTTCTTGGATTAGTCTTGAGGACTGAGTAATAATGATAAAGAAATATCACTTGAAAGGAGTTTTTTGTCTTTAAATGAAGATAGATTAAAAGAGTAACCAGGATTTGCTACCTCCAGTATTGATACCTACTAGCATAGGATCAAAGCTAGAGTATAAAAGAAAACTCTCTTTGTAAGTCACTGGGCAATTTTTATGAACTCTTTCTTTGTGGAGCAAGAGAAGTAGTCAGACAAATCAGGCCAAGGTGAGGTATCTTTGGAAAATTTAATTTGGACCATAGTTTCTTCTTCTTTCTGAAAACATCAAATATCCCCAAACATTTTGGGTTCCACAGCTCACAAAGGGGTAGTGTGTTTCCCGCAGTTACATACTGTACCCAGCTTTCTATAGAAAGATAAGACATTTTCCAACCTTGCTTTTGAGTATTTCCTAAAAATGCTTTAAAGTTTCCTTACGATAAATGGCAAGTAAAACAAAGTAAGGCTTTTTTTTTCTCCTTTTCCCCCTTTTTATGTACTGCATGTTGGAGGAATAAGGAAGGAAGACTAATTCCATCAGTGTACTAGTAAGTAATCCTAGTACCCTGGGGATTACTGCTGGATCCTCCAAGGTATACCCCTATTATTGAGGCCCTGATGCACCCCTGCATTGAGGAACCTGGGAAAGGTAAGTGCTCAACAGTCTGTCATAGCCATGTGGGACTGTCACAGCACAGGCGGGGACTGGTAGTTGCCCAGTTCTTCTCGATGCTCACAGGAGTAACAAAGGAACTAGGACCACCAAACCATAACCAGAGGCCTCCCATGTGGTACTGCAGTACCACAGGTTCACTTTCGTGGGCCTTAACAAATGTACGTTTATAGACTCAATGTATTTACTTGGAAAAAAAAACACAAGAAAAAATGCCTTTACTAATTTCTGTATCAAATTATTAGAATGAAAATAAAAGCATTTTTCTGATAAAACACATTTTCTATGTTAGATGAAAATAACTCCCTTGCAAGATAATATTGGTAATGTGTATTTGTCACTATTTATATATTTTTGCTTAGTACACACATTTCTTTAATAGCATCATCTGAAGAGCTTTGTCATTTTTCAAACCTGTAGTTTCATTAGCTTAAAAAAAGGATAACGCAGCCAAATTTAACCAATTTTGGTTGCAGAAAAACATCTCGGGTATTAACTTTCATCTTTTCAAGTGTTAAGAGCACATAATTAAAAGATAAAGTTTCTTCTCTAACAGGAAACTAAGCAGCTATTGTCATCAAATGTACTTTTACATGTACTTTTTAGTAAAGGGCCCCCTCATAAATATAAAATTAAATTCTTTTGAGGAATAGGTTTGTGATTTTAGTTATGCAGGATTTACATGTATCCATTACATTTTGTAGTAAAAAAATGTATGGTCTTTGCTTATTTTCATACACAAGTGATTTCTTCATCTCAGCAGGCTCTCACATACAAACGGCAGGCTGGGTTATTCAGCTTATTTCTGAAGGGGAGGCAGCAACACATCATGCGCTCTTAGAATCCTTGCAAAAACTCCTGTAGCTGGGTGACAATCTCCGTGTCCACTGTTTCCATGAGGGACTGGAAACCTTGTTCTCCTAGTATCTCCTGCTGTGCCTTCAGCTTCTCGTAGATGAACTGCTGCAGTGACACCGTATGAACAGGGTCCTTCAGGGCCAGCTGTGGGATACAGAGAGGAGCAAGACTGTGTCAAAAAAGCAAAACTAGACTCTCCTACCTGCAATTTACTAAAGTTCTTTGTAATCTCTTCCACAGTAACAAAATTGCTTCTGCCTCTCTTCTTACACAGATTCTGTATCAGTCTCATGGTGGAAAAATTTGTCAAAGAAAATTTCAGTTAGTCTAACTTCAGTTCCCTAGGGCCCCCTAAACATGTTGTCTGATTAGCTGTTTCTCAAGAGCTGGGGAATTCATTCATTTAAAGCATCAAAACCTAGTAGAAAGTATTCTAAAAGGAACAGAACATGTTGAAGAACATTTAAATACAATTGTCTAGCATTCTCCTTAGGAAGACAGGGTAGGTCACAGTGGCAACCCAGTGATGCCCTCAGGATCGAGAGAGTAGACAATGTTTGCCCTACCCTGGATTGCAATACTATTTAAATTCCTGTATATGCTTCTGGTTGAAATAAAAAAAAAGGTCTCCCCCTTTCCCACTGTGGTATCCGGAAAACAGAAAAAGTATAACTTCATAAAAAATAACCCATAAGTCCACTCCCTAAAGATAACAATAACAACAGAAAATACTTTGGCCTCTTTTGGCTTCTTCTATGCCTGTGGTATGCACATACATACATACACGTAAAACACACCTGGAACCAGGCTAATGTGTGATATTCTGGATTGAATCCTAGAACTATTAGTATTACCAGAAAAAGCGGTGAAATCTAAATAAAAGTCTGAAGTTTAGTTAATAATAATGCACCAATGTTGGTTTCTTAGTTTTGATAAATGTACCATGTATATATCTGAAAAATGTAGGACCAGGCGTGGTGGCTCTTGCCTGTAATCCCAGCACTCTGGGAGGCTGAGGTGGGCGGATCATGAGGTCAGGAGTTCGAGACCAGCCTGGCCAATATGGTGAAACCCCTTCTCTACTAAAAATACAAAAATTAGCCTGGTGTGGTGGTACATGCCTATAGTCCCAGGTACTTGGGAGGATGAGGCTGTAGTGAGCTGAGATGGTGCCACTGTACTCCAGCCTGGGTGACAGGGCAAGACTCCATCTCAAAAAGAGAAAGAAAAATGTAACATACAATGTTAACATTAGGAGAAACTGGGTGAGGGGCAGGCACATGGGAACTCTTTGTACTATTTTTGTTACTTTTCTGTAAACCTAAAATTATTCCAAATTAAGAAGATTATTCTAAAAAATGGACTCAGAAATTAGAAAAGTATACCCCTCTGTGGCCATCTGGTATAAGGACAAACTGCTCTACAACTGACATCTCATCTTATGTATTAGCTTAAATAAGTGTCCAATAATACAACTTCTAAGCAACTAGCCTGTATTCAATTTTGAGATAAAAACTGATGTCTCCAACAAGCTCTGAATAACATTCAAGGTTAGTTTTTCTCAAGTTAATGACATCAAAAGAACCAGAATACAGATCAGAAAATTCCTGGTTTTGTTCTCTTTCCATTACTTCCATATGCCGACCTCTTACTCTTGCCCTCTAAGAAAGCATGTGATCATTTAAGAAATATTTCAATTGAAATGGTTAAGATAAAATTAGAAACTTTCAGAGGCTTCAGTTATTAGCAAAAGATAATTACCCAGAATTCCCAACTCTGGAGTAATGCCAGATAAATGGAGTGTTAACAACCAGATTCACTTCAAAAGTCCACACACCAGATTTTAATAAACAAGTGGCTCAGTATTGCTTGGTTTTAAAATTATTACTCTAAGACAGAATGGTTGGAGTTGAAGTCTGTATCAGTTCCCTCTGTTGGTAATGATAGCCTTTTGACATATACTTCAACCCATGAAGTACTTAGTCTTCAAAAGTGGTTCAAGATTTTAGCTTCTGGGGGGCTACTTACACATTTCTTGTTCTTTGAGATTTGTATTCCTTGAAACAAAGTTTTCAATCATATTTCACTACATTAATAAGCAATTTCACCCAGGAAGAATTTAGTGAAGCAAAATCTTTCATTTTCCTTATGTGGCGTATGTCATTATTCACTTTTTAAGCCTAGAGGCCCAAATGTAATTTTTCAGAAACTACTTACTGTAAAGTTATTTTGTCAGAGGCCTTTGAACTACTGCAACTCCATCTTGAATAGGGGCTGGATAAAATAAGGTGGAGACCTACTGGCCTGCATTCCCAGGACGTTAGGCACTGACACAAGATACAGGTAATAACACAACCTGCTGATAAGACAGGTTGTGGTAAAGAAGCTGGCTAAAACCCGCCATAACCAAGATGGCCACAAAAGTGACCTCTGGTTGTCCTCACTCCTCATTACATACTAATTATAATACATTAGCATGATAAAAGACTCCCATCAGCATCATGATGGTTTACAAATGCCATGGAAACGTCCAGAAGTTGCCGTATATGGTCTAAAAGGGGAGGAATCCTCAGTTCCAGGGATTTACCACCCCTTCCCAAAAAACTCAAGAACAATCCACCCTTTGTTTAGCATATAATCAATAAGTAATCATAAATATAGCCAGCCAGCAGCCCTAGGGGCTGCTCTACCTATGGAATAGCCATTCTTTTATTCCTTTACTTTCTTAGTAAGCTTGCTTTCACTTCACTCTAAG
This sequence comes from Ateles fusciceps, assembly GCA_036589455.1. Taxonomy (NCBI): domain Eukaryota; kingdom Metazoa; phylum Chordata; class Mammalia; order Primates; family Atelidae; genus Ateles; species Ateles fusciceps. The sequence continues at coordinate 2,705,216 of JAZHEH010000904.1, forward strand.
GATTCAACTCAAATTCTTTCTTGTATGAGATACAAGAACCCTCTCTTGGGATCTGGATCAGGACCCCTTTCTCGTAACAACTTCATAACGAATTTTGCGAAAAGTATATTCCATCCTAGAAAAATACTAAATAATTGTTTAATTTAATTTTTGTCACTTAGACATGTAGAACATTTTTGTAAGAATAATAATATATATTCAGGCTTCCTTTCGATGAAACTTGGTAGATGACACATAAATACACTAGGTACATAACACACCAAAAATCTTAAAGGAAAATTTATCTACTACAATGTATTTGACCATGTGGTCTTCAAAAATTTCTTAGTTTAATTAAAATATCTTTGGTTCAAAAATTCCCTTCTTTTCTGATGTCTAATTGTTTTGCTACATGTAACTGTCAATGTCTGAAATATATCTAAAATATCTAAGTTTCTAAAATACGTTAGATATAAATTCTCCTCCCAACTCTGGCTTAATGAAGAGTATGAGTCCAGGAGATACCAGTCAGAACTCACTTAAAATACGGCACAGCAATACAAACTCAATCATCAAATTGTACCCACTGTGAAACCCAAACTGTACGTCGAGAAGCTTGGAATACAATTTCTAAATGATGAGCTTGTAAGTAAAGGAGCTATTTTACATTGCTATGTCTAGAAACACTGGGACCTAGACTTCATGAGATAAGAATGATGGTATATACATGTCTCAGTGAACAAACTAAAATTCCAAGTTAGCAATTATAAACTAGGTTTCCTGATATAATTATTTTTCTTTCCATTAGTCTTTGATCATTATTACTTGGGAATTCTTACCCTAGTATGCCTTTACTGCAATGTGCTTTAAATCTCTGAGTAAACTTGACAAAAATGCACAACTTAAGCAATCAGACAAAGTATTTCAAGCCTAGATCTGAGCAACAGAACATCTGCTTATTTTCTTACGTTTCAGTATGAAGTGGTCCTCCGACCAATTAAGTAGGAATCAAAATACAATATCCACATTTACTAAACCCCAATCACAGGCAAGGCTTGTGCTAGGTACAGGGTAGGCCACTCACATGTATAATTTCATTTAAAACAAACAATAAGAATAAAGGAGGAAAGGGAAGCCTCAGCAATGTCACAACAAATCTTTATACAACAGTAGTTCTTCACTTGGCAGCACAAAGGAATCATTTGGGGAACTTTAAAAAATGCCGATGTCTGAGTCTCACTGCCAGTGATTCTGATTTTAACTAGTTTCAGGTACCAGAATATTTAAAAGCTCCCCCAAGTGACTGTGATACACATCCAAGAATAAGAAACACTGCTATGGAAAAATGTGGGCCAAAAGAGTTTTGAGGCCTAAACTCTCAAGTAAATACATAAAACACTACAGGTATTTCCATATGCATTAAAATAAAAGAATACAGACAACAGGCTAAATAAAACACATAACACTTAAAAAAAAAAAACCCTTCAGCTAGTAATTATAAGCTCTTTAAACTTAAACCCATTTACTGTTACTTACTTGCCAGAAATCTTTCAGGGTTCCTTTCTCCTTTAGTTTCACTGAGGCAATTTAGAGAGAGTTTTACTTTACTGTGTGCATACTAGGAAATGTTGATGACTTTTTTTTTTTAATCATTGTTTGACTCATCCACCATCCAGAAGTTTAACGTACTTCTGATTTTGATTTTTGTTTTCAGAATTCCGAAGGATTCCTCAAACCACAGGGTAAATAATATTCAAATTTGTAAGGGACCCTCATTTAGGCTGCTTTTCCTAACTGGTTATTGCTAGCATATAACAGTAACATACATTTATGTATGATTATCACTTATTAAATTCTCTTCATAGTTGATCTGTTGACCTTGAATTTTTTTCTGGCTTAAATTACTGTCAGAAACAGGAGGCAGACAAGGCCCACCTCCCTTCCCCCTGAAACCCCGCCTTCAAGCCTAAAACAGCCTGAAGGCTGAAAAAGGGACTGCAGGTCTCTGAGAATCTCCAACCAGCCTGCCCACCGGAAGGACAGGGTGGAGCCTTGGGAAGTGCACGCCCTGTTTGCAGGGGGGAGGAGCCTGGCCTCTGCTGTTCCTGTGTGAACCTGGGATTCAATCTATGAGATGTGGGCCCGTTAACAGGTACCCCTGTCACTTTGCTGAGTTTTTTCCTTTTTGCCCAATAAATTCGGTTTCCCCTCACCCTTCAAAGTGTCTGTGAGCCTAATCCTTCCTGGTCCTGTGACAAAAACCCGGTTTTTCCTACAACATTATCATTTCAATGACTTCTGAATTTCGTCTCTTCTTTGCCAATACTTAAAGTGACATGCACTGTCTTCTCATCACACTGGCTAGAAACTCCATGTAACGGACTATTGTATCATCATCATCAAACCCTTCTACTCTTCTTCCTAGGCCACACAGACCACATTTTTCAGCCAATGGAATGTGAGCAGAAATGATAAGCACCATTATTCAGCCTAACTCTTAAACCACTCCTACTCATTCTTTTTCACAGTTTTCCAGCTAGACAGAGCCATGTGTTGAAGTCATGCATGTCAATAAGTCTGGATTATAAATTAAAAATAAAATTGTAAGGCCCCCTGCCGCCCACCATCCATCTGAATGGACTTCCTCCTTGGCCAGGGCACTCTTAAATGTAACCTGAAAGACTGTTTCAGGCCATGATGGCAAGTAGGGTGCCTCATTATACCCTCCAGCATTAACATCAACACAAACCTTCAGTCTCATAAGAGACGTTTATAATTTATTCTCTTGGAAGCCTGCTACCTGGAAGCTTCATCTGCATGATAAAACTTTGGTCTCCACAGCCCAGACATTTCCTTTCCACTGACCCCAGGTCTTTAGATAAACTCAACCAATCGTCAACCAGAAAAATTTAAATCTACCAATATCTGTAAGTCTCCTGCCTCCACATTTTGTTCCACTTTCTGGAGCCAAACCGATGTATTTCTTAAATGTATTTGATTGAAGTCTTGTGTCTCCCTAAAATGTATAAAACCAAGATGTACCCCAACCACCTTGGGCACATGTTCTCAGGACCTCCTGAGGGCTGTGTCACAGGTCATGGTCCCTCATATTTGGCTCAGAATAAATCTCTTTAAATATTTTACAGAGTATGATTCTTTCCGTTGACAGGATCATCCCTCAAGACTATGAATTTCAAGACACACTCCTGCTCCTCCCTTTCTTGTGTTTTCCCTGAGCAATAAATAAACTATTACATTAAGCTGAGATTCCGAGGTCTGTTAAAAGATGATGATAGCATTTCCTGGCATTTAGATTATCCACTATCCTGGTGTGTTTGTGCACAGTTTCAAATATAGATAGTTTATCATAATATTCTATTGCTATTTCAGTAAGAAATTTTACCAGGAATAAATGCTAAATTTAACGTTAAATTAAATTTGCTGATAGTAATTTACATTTTTGCATCTATTTTAATTTTAAAAAGCCATCTATAACTTTCTTTTCTGTTTTATTCTTTTTTCTAGGTTCTAGAATAGTTGAACTAGCATAGAATTATCTATTCCTTAAAATTGGATACAAAGGAAGAGAAGAAGGGAGGGAGGGAGGAACAAAAGAAGAAAAAAGGGAGGAAGACAAGCTGTTGCTAAAAGAATGTCATTAATAATTTTTTATTTTAGAAACAGTCTCGCTCTCTCAGGTGGGAGTGCGGTGGTGTCATCTCGGCCTACTGCAGCCTCTGCCTCCTGGGTTCAAGCAATTCTTCTGCCTCAGCCACTCAAGTAGCTGGGATTACAGGTGTGCAACAACATGCCTGGCTAATTTTTGCATTTTTAGTAGAGACGGGTTTCACCATGTTGGCCAGGCTGGTCTTGAACTCCTGACCTCAAGTGGTCCAGCTGCCTTGGCCTCCCAAAGTGCTAAGATTACAGGCATAAGCCACCTAGCCTGGCCTGTCATTAGTAATATTAAATGAATTAAAACCACATTTAAAAAAGATATAGTACATTCCGGTAAAACCACTTGCAATGAGCAAGCAAGAAACACTGAGAGGAGGGGCTTTTTGGGGGAAGGAGGCAATTTAAAACAGTTCTTCCATGGTTATAAATCTATTTCTGTCTGGTCCTAAGTTTCTGATTTTTTTTTTTCTAATTAATATAGGAAAACTGTTCTGACAAGATTTTTCCATTGATTAGCCTAGACTTGCATGTATAATACCTGAAGCTGTATTATATGCCTTCTTATCCCTAATATTTTATGTTTATTCTTTGAACTCTTGATTCAACTGGCCAGGTTTATCTATTTTGTGGGTATTTTAAAAGAAAAACAAGCAAACAATACTTATCCATCAATTTTAGTACTTTTCCCCCCTTCTAATTTTTAAAATTATTAGTCTATTAATAATTTTATTTTTCTAAAGGCTTTTTTCCTTTTTCTCACATCTTGACATCAGTAGAGTTTCATTTTCATTCTTTCTTTAATAAAATTACTTAAGGCTAGGAATAACTGAGCTGTGCTCACGTTTTTATGTGTAACAATCTCAGTGTTATATGTCATCTACTTCAAAATTTCAAGCTTCCCCTTCAAAATACTGTTTAAAAAACTTATGAAACCAGTATTTCTCTCAACCTTTGTGTAATATCTGGTTTTACTTTAATGTGGTCATATAATATAACCTGTACGATTTCTACTCTGGGAAATTAGGGGTTTTCTTTGTTAGCCTAGAATATGCTCAGTTTTTATAAATGTTTCATGAACATTTATATATTCTACTTATAGACTGGAATTTTTACATAGATATTAACTTTCCTGATCATATTATTCAGATCTCTCACCACACACCCACTAGATCATCTTACGTTCAACTAAACATAGGCTCACAAGACTATCATAGGCTATCCTTAACATCAGTTAACATAGAAGGCTGCGGGGAAGACTTGCTATCACAAAAAGAAAATGTGTAGGAAAATAAAATAAATTTTGCACCAATAAAAATGTTATGATCTTATATGAATTTTTAGAATCCTATAAAAGTATATCGCCTTTTGAGATAATTTTTTACATGTTTTATAAAAGCATTTCTACTTATAAGTCAATTTTGGCAGTGCAATTAGGACTACCTGCATTCAATTTCCAGCAATGGGGTGATGGCTTTGCATTTTAAAAAATCAACTTTAATATATAACTAAATTAATAAATAATAGAGAATTTTTTCCTTCCATTCATCTTATTGTCATTAAGGTAAAATGGCTACATAAAGTGTAATAGGATATTTAGGGGTGTGCTATACACATCAATGTAATGGATATTTAAAATAACAGATTGCTAGATATCTAGAAGTACCACTATCCAGCAATGCCTTTAATTATAATTACTACCCTCTCAGAAATGTAATTAATATTCATGTTTGTCCACTGTGGGAGAGAATATACTATAAATCCAAACATGTGCATAAAACATTGTTCCTATTACATGTGGACACCAGGTGATTCAGAGAATGGAAAGAAGATAAAGAGAAACCGTGAGGAAAAATCAGATGAGATTTCTGTTTGAAATCTAAATGTCATGGATATGCTGAGTTTTCTGAGTATCATTTGTTTCTGTCTACACCATTATTACAGGGACTGAGAAATCTGAACGTAACAAATATGAGCATCCTGGAACCACAAAGGCAACTGGAACAATAAGGAGATATAAGAGGAGAAGATGTGTCCCTTATATCTCCTTATTGTTCCAACTGCCTTTGTGGTTCCAAGAAGCAAGATCACTGAGCAAATTATATTAAGAATCTCAAGTCTGTTGATAAAAATGCTCGACAAGGTCAAGCTATCAGGTGAAGGATTGAAAGGTGCAGGTGCTATAAAGAGGAAATGTAGAATGGGTTAGTGTCCTCAATCTCTTTCAAAAATATGATTTCATCAAATGGTATATCATTAATTTATAAAAATGACAAAATGTGATGGAGATGGTCTTTGACCATCTGCTGACATAGCAAAGTTGTCAAGCCAAATTTGGCTCTGAGGCTAATTTCTCTAAAGCAGATCCTGATCTCTCACTGATTTTTTCTTTTTTTTAAGTCAGAGTCCCACTCTGTGGCTCAGGCTGAAGTGCAGTGGCACAACTTTGGCTCACTGCAACCTCTGCCTCCCAGGTTCAAGCAATTCTCGTGCCTCAGCCTCCCAAGTAGCAGGGACTACAGAGGCATGCCACCATGCCCAGCTGATTTTTGTATTTTTACTATAGATGGGGTTTTGCCATGTTGGCCAAGCTGGACTCAAGTGATCCGCCCGCCTTGGTCTCCCAAAGTGCTGGGACTACAGGTATGAGCCACCGCGCCCAGCCATCTCATTGATTTTTATCACAAGTCAGATGTATATGTATTTCTAAACAAGTGTTATTTGATTACGTTATGATTTGTCGAGGAATTTTCAGAAAGAGCAGAAAACTTCTGGCAAGAAAGATTTGAGACTGTGCTTAGCCACATCAAGAAAACTTCCTGGCATCTTCCTACTACAGGATCCGAACTTGCTCCTCCACCCCACCCATCAACATTTAGCTACCTACAGATTAACTGCTTCCACTCAGTGAACAATAATGCTGTTAGACAGATACCTCCACGTAGCCAGTTAGCTGTCCCTGGGCCTCAGCAACAGAAATATCTTCTCTTTGTTTTCTGTTCTGGCTCCTCCTCCTCCCTGTTCTGTACCACTGCCACCCCATCCCTTCTTCCCCCTCCCCCCTCCACCCCATCTTCCACTTTTAATGACTTGTCCTGACAAAGTACCTACCTAGATAACCCAAAATAATTTCCCTTTGATCAGCAAATTCCAGTTTGTCATGTGTTAAATTACCAGAACGGAGTCATTTGTGCTAGATGCCATGTCATCAAACTAAATTTAAGAACAGGCCAGTTTTCTAAAAACGGGGGGTTCACAGTAACCAACCAAAAGGGCCGAGTAAACCCGAGACAGGAGGATAGGGAAGCACCCTTTCCCTCAGCTCATCCAAGGTGTTAACCAATCCACTTTTTGTACTATGCTGTTTCCTTGTTCCTGCTCAAGTTACCTTACAAAAACCAACTCTTCTGCCACCTCCTCAGAGCTCCAATCTAATTTGTAGACTGGATGCTGCCTGATTCATGAATCACTAATAAAAGCTAATTAAATCTTTGTAACTCAGTTTGTTGAAATTTTGATCTTTGATAAGGGAAACATATTCACGGGTTCCAGGGATTAGGACATGCACATCCTTGGGGAATGAGAGGGATTATTCTACCTGCTATGCTTCTGGCATACAAGGCCCTCTATAAGCCATCTGCTATTTTGGCACATGGTATGCACCTAATAAATACTTCTTGAATGGTACTCTTGCAATTACCCACTGCTCAGTGAAACAAGATAATTTATACTTGCAAAATCTAAACTCAAACAAAACTACACCAACAAAACAAGAGTGGCTTAAATTCAGTGTTTCTCAAACTTGGCACTAACAAACATTGGACAGATAATTCTTTGTTATGGGGGTTGTTCTGATACAGACAGGAGACAGGGAAATACTGGGTTCCCTGGCAAAGGCCCCACCCTCAAGCCTGGAAACTCAAGGCCCTAAGTGGGAACAGGCATTCCTGTTTTCACACCCAAAAGTTTCCGTATGGTGTGCCACACACCCACCTATCCTGTACCCACATAAACACCAACCCACAACTCTATAAGGTGAAGAACAGAAGAGCAGAACAGCAGAATGGCACGGCAAAGAAGGAAAGAAGACAAGGAGCATCTGAACGCTGAGAGGAGTTCGGCTGGGGCAGTCAGAGAGGAGACTGGCCATTAGACGGCTAAACTCTTGGGGAACATATACTTCCCACTCTACCCCCTTTCCAGCTCCCCCACACATCTTGCTAAGAGTCATCTCTACCACTCAATAAAACCCCCATATTCACTATCCTCAAGTCTGTGTGTGACCTGATTCTTCCTGGATGCCAGACAAGAACCTAGGTACTAAGTGGGCACTGAGCTGGTTAACGCTTAAGCCATCTGTAGATGGCAAAGCTAAAAGAGTGCACTATAACACATGCACACTTGGGTTTGGGGAGTTGCAGGCTACCACCCCCGGATGCTGTCATGGGGCCAGAGCCTAGGGGTACTTGCCCTGGCTCCTGCACCTACCTGTCTGCATGCTCCCCCTCCCCTAAAGGGCTTGAGCATCTGTGGATGAGTCACACCCCTGTCACATATACTGTGAGGGGGGTCAGGAAACTCTCCCCTTTCAGTTCTAAGTATTGCAGAACTTTAGCAACAGCCTTGACTCCCACCCATTACTGCCAGTAGCACTTCCCTGTCCTGTAACAATAAAAAAATTTATCTTCAGACAATGCTGGCGGGGAGGGGCAAGGAGTGGGGTAAAATAGTAACCAGTTGAGAACCATAATTAAACAAAGATCCTTCCTCTTTTTTGTTCTTATGTAAAAGTTACCTCAACTTAATTCATACAATGACATAAAGGCATTTTGAATAAGGTTAAGAAACTCATCAGTTTCTTCCAGCTAGTAAGACAGTTATGGGATAAAATCAACTCTGGTTAAGTTCAAAGAAAGTCATAAATAACACCTGAATAGTTTCTATAACAAAAGTTTTCCTTTTCTATATATTTTATTTTAAAGTACTTTATTACAAGAGGACACCTCCAGAAAACCAGATGATTTATTAGTATGATGTTCATATACAACGCACACGTGAAAAAGAAAATAAAGACAAAACTGCACAACTATTTTAAAGTCTGTCATAGGTAATTTCACCTTGCTAAGGTTCATGTAAAAATGAATTACAGTGACTAGGATATATACAGGGAAGACCTGAAGGCTCGGAGTGACTCAAGCCATTTGGGGGCTGGAATCATCTTAAGGGTCACTGATTCATGAGCTCAGTAGTTAATGCTGGCTGTCATCTGGGACCTCAGCTGGGGAAAATGAGGCCTACTTCTTATAGAATTATGGGCTTCCTTATAGTATGGTGGCTAGTTTCCAAGTACAAGTGTCCCTAGAGAACTTGGTGAAAGCTGTATCTTATGATCGAGACTTGGGAAATCATAAACTATCAGCAAATAAGCCCAATTTCAAAGGGAAGGAATATAGACCCAACCTGCCAATGAGGAGGAATGTCAAAATGATATTTTTAAAAAAAGCATGTGTGCCAGGCATGGTGGTTTACACATGTAATCCCAGCACTTTGGGAGGCTGAGGTGGGTGGATCACCTGACCTCGGGAGTTCAAGACCAGCCTGGGCAACATGGCAAAAGCTCTTCTCTACAAAAAACATATGAAAATTAGCCAGGCATGGTGGTATGCACCTGTAGTCCCTGCTATTTGGAGGACTGAGATGTGAGAATGGCTTGAGCCCAGGAGACAGAGGGTACAGTGAGCCAGATCACGCCACTGCACTCCAGCCTGGGTGACAAAGTAAGAACCTGCCTCAAAAAAAAAAAAAAAAAAGAAGAAGAAGAAGAAGAGCATGCGGAATAGGAAATATTATTATGGCAATTCTTGAGAAATAAAATCTACCACAGGACTCTTATCTAAAAGCAAATAATCAAACAAAATGTCCAGTAAAAAAAAAATGTGAGAGGGAGATATGAACAAGCCATTCATTGAATAAAAAAATAACAATGAGCTATAAATATCTAAAAAATTCTTAGTCTCACTCATAATTAAGCAAAAGTACATTAAACAATAACACTGCTTTCTACTTATCCCATTGATCAGAATGCAGGATGACTCATGAACCACTGCAGGGCACATAAATTGGAAATCTGGTATAATTTATCACTATTTCAAAAATACCTATCCTTTGGTCTAGCATATCTACTTCTAAGAATTTTTCCTACAGGTAAACTTTTAGAAGTGCACAAAGACAGGTACGTGATGTTGTTTACTGAAGCACTGCTTATAATAACTCAGAAATGGAGGCAATCTCAAATTCTTTCAAGAGCAGAGGTTCTCAAACATTCTGGTCTCAAGGCCCTTAATATTTTTACATTTAAAAGGTATTGGTGGGCCGGGCCTGTTGGCTCACGCCTGTAATCCCAGCACTTTGGGAGGCCAAGGTGAGTGGATCACGAGGTCAGGAGTTCGAGACTAGCCTGACAAACATGGTGAAACCTCATCTCTACTAAAAATATAAAAATTAGCTGGGCATGGTGGCACACGCCTGTAATCCCAGCTACTCAGGAGGCTGAGGCAGAATTGCCTGAACCTGGGAGGCAGAGGTTGCAGTGAGCCAAGATCATGCCACTGTACTCCAGCCTGGGTGACAGAGTGAGACTTTGTCTCAAAACATAAAATAAAATAAAAGTTATTGGTGATCTCAAGAAGAGTTTGCTTATATGGGTAAATCTACCACTATATACTGGATCAGAAATTAGAAAATTTTAATAATATTTATCAACTCACTTAAAAATAATAAATCCATTACGTGTAAATATAACTTTTACAAATATTTTTCAAAATAAAAATATCACTTTAGTGAGAAAAATGGCACTGTTTTACATACTTGGAAATCTAATGTGTGGCTTAAATAAAAGCTGGATTCTCATATCTATTTCTGCATTCAATCTGTTGTATTATGTATTTTGGTTAAAGTAAAGAAAATCCAGTCTTTCTCAGACACGCAGCTGGAAAATAGAGTAGTATTGAACAGCCTTTGCTGACCATTGTGGATATTCTTTGAAACTACACTGAAACTCTCAAATAGTAGTTTCTTAAAAAAAAATCTGAAATCATATCAATAGACCCCTGTTCTCTGTCACATTAAAATCTGTTGGCCTATCTTATTCTCTGAATAAATCCTTATCTTTGAATGATTTTTTAACATGCACTCGCTGATCATTTGGAAAATACTGGTTCGCTGAATTATGCAGTTCTTCATTTAAGAAAAATCAAGCAGCAGAACAGAATGTATAGTAATTTTAACATTTAAAATACGTACAGATCATATATTTTATGTATGCAAATGAAGTATCTGGAAGGACATATCACATAATGTTAGTAAAGGTTACCTAGGGGTAATGTTATTTCACACCGTATCATTAATTTTGTGGTTTTTAAATCAGCATAGGTTACTTTTATAATTAAAAAAAAAATTCTTCAAAATGGCAACTTTCACATGCAGAACAAATCTTCAAAAAGTTTACTTAATTTTTCTTCCCTTGAAAGACAAGTCCCTTATATTAAAACACAGTATTATAATTTATTGAGAAAAAGAAGCAGAAGAGAAAAACAGGAAATAGGAAAATCTGCCATGAAGGCAGTTTAATGTACCCTGGCATGTTACCTAACTTACTAAAATAAGTTCTCCCAAATGAGACCACAATCTTCATTTAGAAACCTGAAGATTTTATTTACCTTGAGCAATACCACATTGCCAATGCTTCCAAGTGAACAGGGGCAGTTACTGAACTCAATATGATCAAGGCTTTTAGTAATAATTCAAGTAAATAAGGGAGATACAGTGAGGCCTCCTGCTATGCAATACTCAAGAACAATACTCATGTCAGCAGGCAATTAATCTGAAATCTCAACTAAAAAAATAACCATCACAATCATCACTTTATTTAGTTCCAAAGGCATTTTCAAGGGAATTTTCTTTTCCAGTATCTTTGATTACTATTATATAGCCTACTGTGAAGGATCTTAACCTCTATAATCTGAAACTATTTTTTGATTAACATTTTAGCTCTACTGAAGGAAGAACTGTTACCTTAGGGGAATGCCTGGTTATCAATTTGTGTCTTTATTGCAGCTCAGTCGGATTATTTCAATTCATTATTTCCTATCCTCTTGGATTGTTTTAATGTCACTTGCAACTCTGCAGTTTTTAGGAGCTGAATTACCCATGGCCACAGTGTATTTCTAAGTATTTCTAAGACTTTAGATAAATTTAATATTGAGCTTGACGGCCTCATTTGTAAGGAAAGTTATGTTTGGTCTACAATTTTGAAATATTTATAGGTAAAGTTAGATGTCTTAGAACGGCGCTTTGTATGTTTCCGTATCATCTAGAAATGAAAATAAGGATGTGCCAACAGCAGTACAATAGTCAGCTAGTCAAACTTAGAGAAGAAGGCAGAATGTGAGCAAAGCACAGATAAAAACAGGTATATCATTCCATTTTTAAAAACTGGCCTGGTAATAAGCTAATGACATCTAATACTTTTAAAACACTATGTATGTAATATTGATCAAAATACCCTAGAAGATAGGTTCTCAGAGGAAATACTGATTATAAAGATCAATGGTTTTCACATGGTAAGCATTAAAAAATGTATGTAGAATGAATACAAAAGAAAAAAACAATTCATTTTGAAGATGCTAGTTCTATTGCCATTATGTATTTAGCTGTGGAATGGTACCAGGTAGGATTATTTGATTACTTGATTATTTGATCATTTGATTATTTATCACTTGATTATTTGATTACTTAAGATAAAACAGAGAAATGCTTTTAATATTGATAATTTTGTTAAATCTTGTTATAAGAATGTTGGAGAGTGAGGATTTTACACGTTTTTATAAATTGGGCCTTATGATAACCAGATTTGGTGCAAATATATGTGATAACCAACATATAAGTGACAACAAACTAGTGACAACCAAAAGACAAGACCCGTGGATAAAAATTAATAGCAAAATTGCTTTCTCATTGCAAAATGAGAAGCAATAATTTATATTCACTATCTTTCAAACTGTGACTAAATATATAGCTTTTTCCTATTATCTATGTACCAACTTTGTAAAGATCATCATGTGCCAAAGAATAAAGAAAAAAACAAAATCATTTTAGTAATTTTTGAAGGAAAAAAAAATCAGATGGCAAGCCATAAAGTAACAAATATGAATACCTCTATGTTAATGATTATAAAGCATTCAAGCCTATGCTTTTATTCACTCAAACAGTATCACAAAATAATCCAGTAATATTACAAGTACCTCATCTATGGCTACCACTGTGGTTTGGTGAGCCAAGGGCAGCCAGTGGATGCCAACAACTGGTGTTTGTTGCCTCACCCATGACTGCTGTTATTCCCTACTGAGGGCTAGGCAGTGCTTCCTCAAAATGGAACTGCTACAGTTGCAGTATCGCCAATGGCCACATCCAATGTGGTCCCAGGAGCAGGTGCCAGAAGCAGACCCACACGTCACTACTAGTTGACCTCATATTTGCTGTAGCACCTGACACACAACAGCTGGAACCTCATTTTCAGGAGCAAGCCTTGTAGTCACTTGTTAGACATTAGGACACTGAATTATGTGCCCTCAGGCCCTTGGGGACACTGACTAACATAGCAGTCTATGCCCATCACCTCACCCAACATAATCCCAAACTAGGAAGACACTGATGTCTGGGAGGCCTAGGGGGAGGCCTAGCTCTTCTCCAGACTGCTCCACTAGAGATGTCAAAATGCCACAATTGTGTTGTTGGACCTACATCTCAGTTCTGTCTCCATACTGGTCTAGGAACTCCTTGAGGGCAGGGACTGTGCCTCTCATTTATTCACTGGTACATCCAATCACTTATGCATTTAACAAACATTTGCTGAGCACCTGATATACATCATACACGCCGTTAGGCACTGGGAAGCTTGCTGTATCAATCATATATATGGGCTTTATTACAAGGATTTGATCTTCCATGATTGTGAGAGCCAGTAAAACAGTCTAGTCCATGGAAGGCTGTTTCTTTTGTGCTGGTGATGCTACAGCCTGAAGTCATATAGCCCAAGGGACAGGGCAAAGTGAAACTGAGAATGAACAGAACCTGTAAGGGCAGATGGGAACACCCTTCAGTCTTTCATCACTTCCAAGTCTTCAACTTTGTTGATGGGGTATCTTCTAAGAGAAGACAGTGGTGTTCATGATGAAACTAAGCATGTGCCTGGCTCTGAAGTAAGAGAAGCTAGAGAGGATCTGGCAGGACCTGAAGTTGCTACAGTTCCAGCTGTTTCCCCCACACCAACATGGTGGGCCAGCAGACGAGTGGCAACATGCATTAGCTGCAACATCACACTCTGCTGACTTTCTGACTGTAAAAATCATATGAGGCTACATAGTGTATGAGTCCTCCTACATAACATTCCAGAAAAGACAAAAAAATGTCAGGGGCTCGGGGGAGGGAGGGATGGACAGGCAGAACACAGAGGATTTTGAATCAGTAAAACTCTCACATATGGTACTACAATGGTGAATACATGCCATTATACATTTATTAAAACTCATAGAATGTACAATACCAGAGTGAACCCTAACATAAACTATGAATTTTTGGTGATGATGAGTCAGTGTAGGTTCATCAGGTATAACAAATGCAACACCACTGTGGTATAGGATGTGGACAGTGGGGGAGGTTTCATCTCTGTGAGGGCCAGGGCATATATGGGAATTAAAATGCCAAATGAGAAAGCTCAATGGGGAGAAAAGAGACAAAAGGGCTATTCCAGAAGGAAGGACTAGCATGTAACAAAAGCAGGAACCATATAACATGTGTGGAGACAAGCCATTTGGTTTAGCCAGTGAAGGAGATAGAATGGGAAAACAGGACGAGGTTTAAAAGGTTGGCTGGAGGCAGAATGCAGAGGTCTTTCTTAAAAGAGTGTTTAATTCACATTCGGGTGGTTTCCAACCCCAGTTGTACACCAAAAGAACATGTGAAGCTTTCAGAAAATAGCTTGGGGGCCTGATTCCCCAGGCCTCCAAATCCAGTAAGTCTCAAGTAGAGAAGGTGAGGGCTATGGCTTGTCCAAAGGTAAAAATAGCAAAAGAATATGGGACTCTACGATTTAAGAGGACAAAGTAAGGAAAAACTGTAGGGCTCCAGATAAAGATACAAAATAGATCTACCAAAAGAAAAGGAATGCTTAGTAAGGAAGAAGAGGCCATGATGAGACAGAAATGGAGTTCAAGGTTTGGGGTCAAGATGTGGCATGAGAGGCCAGGAATGGTGGCTCACACCTGTAATCCCAGCACTTTGGGAGGCTGAGGCAGGTGGATCACTTGAGGCCAGGAGTTCAGGACTAGCCTGGCCAACATGGCGAAACCTCGTCTGTACTAAAAATAAAAAAATTAGCAGGCAATGGTGGTGTGCGCCTGTAATCCCAGCTACTTGGGAGGCTGAGGCAGAAGAATCGCTTGAACCTGGGAGGCAGAGGTTACAGTGAACTGAGATAGCACCACTGCACTCCAGCCTGGGTAACAGAGTGAGACTCCAAAAAACAAACAAACAAAAAGATGTAGCACGACAATAGAAGTGATCAGTGTTAACGGAACTGCACGAGCTGAGGAAAGAAAAAAGCTCTCTCAACTGATAACCTGAGTGGCACTGCATGTAAGCTGAATACTAAAAAGTATTTTCAACAATGCTATAATTTATCTTGATTATTGAATGCTATAAGAATTCTCAAATGGCAGTTCTGAAGCCACCAATAAGATGATGAATTATTCTCATATTATTTGCAAAAGGAAAATTTATTTTATGCATACATTTAAAAATTACTGATATTTAATTAAGAAAAATACAGTACCTTATCAGTACCAATATAATTCTATCTTTATGCTAGTTCTGTTGAGGTTTTCTAGACACAAATGGAGGCAGGCAAAAGAATCAATCTACTGGTTCTCAGTGGTCAAAATCATCCAGGGAAGTTTAAAAACTCCCACCCAACCACTACCACAGGGTGCCCTGTTGATACTAGATGTGGAATAAAAATTTGCAGAAAATCTTATGAAATGTTTTCAACTCATAATAGTGTCACTTTTCTTCTGACAATGTTTTCTAAATTCTAATAAGTCTGAAAAAAGCTTCTAGATCCAAAAGTTAGATAAAATAAAATTTTCAGAGAGCTGATGAGTAAAGGAGGGGGAAAGCAGGGAGGGGAAATGAGGGAGAGATGTCTGTGCTCTAAGAGAAAAATGTTAGCTATGTGTAGGCTCTGACTGCAGGACAATGCCACCCCACAGTGTGGTACTCCTGTCCATCCTTGATCCAGTGTGGTATCTGGCAACCGCAGTACAGAAACAATAATCACTCTAAGACAGTACACAAGCCATGCTCAGGATTTGTTATATTTGGCACGAAACTTAGGATGTAATTACAAATTTATCAAATCAAATGCAACTCAACCTAACATGCAGTTTGCTTACATATGCTAGAGTCTAGGCAGAAGACTATGATGCCAAGCTTGCCAGAGCCACAGTCTACACATACTTGGTTGCATTAAAAGCTAAGTAAAGCTGCAGATTGTGCTTGCCATATACATGGTTCGATTTCTAACACACTCAAATGATAATGCACACAACATTTTAATTTCAGTGGTTTGTAATGAGACAGAAGTTTTTTCCTTTTTTTTTTTTTTTTTGTGAGACAGGGTCTCATTCTATTGCCCAGGCTGGAGTAGCAGTGGCATGATTTTGACTCCCTGCAATCTCCGTCTCCCAGGTTCAAGCAATCTTCCTACCTCAGCCTCCCGAATAGCTGGGACTACAGGTGCACACCACCACGCCCAGCTAATTTTTGTATTTTTTTGTAGAGGTGGGGATTCTGCTATGTTGCCCAGGCTGGTCTTGAACTCCTAGGCTCAAGCCATCCTCCCATCTCAGCCTCCCAAAGTTCTGGGATTACAGGCATGAGCTACTGCGCCTGGTTCACCTTTTCCCTTTCTGAATGAGCTCAACTGGTGATAGATTTTCTCACTAGCTTGATTCAGCCATTCTGCAATATACACATATTTCAAAACATCATGTTGTATACCACAGATACATACAGTTTTCATTTGCCCATCTTAAAAAAAAAAAACAAGTAATAATATGAAAAAATAGGGTGGGTGGAGTGGCTCACATCTGTAATCCCAGAACTTTGGGAGGTTGACACGGGAGAATCTCTTGAGCCTAGGAGTTCAAGACCAGTCTAAGCAAAAAAGTGGGACCCTGTCTCTACAAAAAACTTAAAAATCAGCGTGGTGGCATGCACGTGTAGTCTCAGCTACACAGGAAGGTTTGTTGAGCCCAGGAGGTTGACGCTGAGTAAACCATGTTTGTACCCACTGCACTCTAGCCCAGACAACAGAGCAAGACTCTATCTCCCAAAAGATAAAAAATATAATAAAATAATAATAATACTTTGTTAGCTGGTACCATAGAGTTGCTAGAAACCATTAAAATGCTCAAAACAAGAATTTGGAAGTTATAACTTATAAGTGACTGTAAGATTTCACCAAAAAATGATAAAAAAAAACTTAACATGTTAATATATTAGCTCAAGTCTTTATAGAAAAGGACATGAAATTAATATTCTACTATTAGAATATACTGGACAGAAAGGAAACATACAGTAAACGAAATGCTTGAGCTGCATTTGCTGTTTTATTATTTCACCAAAATGAAAGGTAGGGGAGAGAGGCTGACTGAAAAAGGAGATCAAAAGTCTGGACAGCTTAATAGCTTTCCTGAGTGTAAATTTCATCCTTATTTGAAATAAAATATAGAGTATTCTCAGAAACCTATGACAATTATTTAGATCATCTGCCTTTCTGAACTACAATCACTACTGCTATTCTCTACCAAAGCAGCTGCTGAAACACAGACACCACATTTTATGGACTGCTATAAGATGACAGTAAGCAAATCAAATTTTCATTTATGTGACCTAGGAACTAAGCAGTATATTTTTCTTCCTAGTAAATAATTTCATTTTAAAATGAGAAAAACCTTTGCTGCTAAATTGTTTTATAAATAATGATTCATAACCATTTACCAGCAAATGCTTCCTCTTCTCTTTGAAGAAAGAACCAAGATATCGCTGGACAGCTCTCAAAAACTGTCTAATGTTATAGACAACACAGTGCAAGAATGACATAATTACTGAAAAATACATTAATTTATACTTATTCTAAGAGACAAGTGAAACAAATTTTGTTTAAAGTTGTTAGAAAATGAGCATGTATTCATAATTAGATTTATTAAATGTTATAATACACAAACCCAGCTTAAGTTGAAAACCACTGTGGTATCCTCAGCATATCCAAGAGCAGTGGGTAACCAAGAGCAAGACCAAGGTATTGGAAATCTTACTAGAGATGACAATATAAATCTACATTAACTATCTACTGTAGTAAATTACTTCAAGTAAAATCAGCCATTTAAAGAATGGTTGTTCAATAAACCAATACTACATATAATTAGAATGACAAAGTGGGGGTGTGAGCAGTGGAAAGACAAACTGTTAGGTTATACTTAAAGGTTATCATTACTGTAGGTGAAAAAAAGTACACTTTCCATGTATTTAAGATACCACATAGGCCAGGCGTGGTGGCTCACACTTGCAATCCCAGCACTTTGGGAAGGCCAGGCAGGCAGATCACCTGAGGTCAGGAGTTCGAGACCAGCTTGGCAAACATGGCAAAACTCTGTTCCTACTGAAAAAGCAAAAAAAATTAGCTGGACATGGTGGCATGCACCTGTAGTCCCAACTACTTGGGAGGCTGAGGCATGAGAATTGTTTGAACCTGGGAGGCAGAGGATGCAGTGAGCTGAGATCATACCACTGCACTCCAGCCTGGGGTGAC
Organism: Ateles fusciceps; assembly: GCA_036589455.1. Taxonomy (NCBI): domain Eukaryota; kingdom Metazoa; phylum Chordata; class Mammalia; order Primates; family Atelidae; genus Ateles; species Ateles fusciceps. Next base: position 2,723,799 of record JAZHEH010000904.1, read on the forward strand.
AGAGCAAGACTGCATTGCAAAAAGAAAAAAAAGAAAGAAAAAGAAAAGAAAGGGGAAAAGAAGGGATACCACACAACAGTTTAATTTCAAAGGAAAAATGCTTCTGGAGGTTTACAGTCATGCATTGCTTAAAGATGAGGATATGTTCTGAGAAATGCATTGTTAGGCAAGTTTCTTGTGTAAACATCATGGAGTGTGCTTACAAAAACCTAGATGGTACAGCCTACTATACACCTAGGCTATATGGTTTAACCTATTGCTCTTAGGCAACAAATCTGTCCAGCATGTTACTGTAGTGAACCTGTAGGCAACTGTAACAAAGCGGTATCTGTGTATCTAAACACATCAAAACACATAAAAGGTATAGTAAAAATACCGTATCATAATCTTACCAGACCACTATCATATGCAGTCTGTTGTTGACCAAAACGTTGTGTTGCTGAGCAGTGCATGACTGTGCAGCAGGTCCTTGCTAACATCATTTCATTATAACTTTGATGAGGAAAAAAATGGATTCCAGGCTGCGGCCACTGTTTTCATGTTCTCCCCATGTCTGTGTAGCTTTTCTCTGGGTACTCCCGTTTCCTCCCACATGCCAAAGCTGTGCACATTAGGTGAACTGGTGTGTTGAAATTGTTCCCATCTGAGTGAGTGTGAGTGTGTGCAAGTGCACCCTGTCAGGGAATGGTGTCCTGTTGAGGGCTGGGTCCCGTCTTGCACCCTTAGCTGCTGGGATAGGCTTCCGCCACCCACTACCCTAAATCAGAGTAAGTGGGTTGGAAAATGAATCAATGAATACAAGTTATTGTCATACAAACGCATATAAATGCTGCTCTATGAAAGTGTTTAGTGAGCCCACCAGATTTGTTCTTTTTGTTTTTGAACTGCATGGTAGTAGGAGGTGCTCCTTATAATTTTCACTTGGCAAACATTTATTCCTTGATTTACTCCACCACTACAACCATCATCACTCACTGATTCACTAAAAAAATGGGTAATTATTTAACTTGTTTTCATTAATCTTTCTTAAATGTATGTACAGCTCACACTTACTTCAATGTTGAATATTAAAAGTGTTTTGGATCTTTATTTAGAAGTTTGGTGATGTTTTTGTTACCAGAAATAGGCCATTGGAGCTTCTTGTTTAGATCAATTAGCCCATGGTACAATTGGTTTAATTATATGTTGTTGTGCTGACACAGTTTCCAAGAACCTATCAATGATGTTAAATGAGGACTTACTATATGTACATTGTTTGGGGGAAGAAAAGGAATGATATTAAGAGTTTTAACAACAATTTTTCAGTTCACAGGCCCTGGAAATTTGCTGATCCAATTTCTACCACTTTTCATGGATAAGGCAAAAACAGTTCTAAAAAGACAAGGTGACTTGCTCAAGGTCACAAGTAATAGTACAAAAAAACACTAGAATTCAGGTCCTAAGAATCCTTGGATGTTGTCCTTTCCTCTATATTATGTGCTACAGAGATGATACCTAGCATAAAAGCAAAGTAAAATGAGTTAAATTCAAACAGTTTAAAAGAAGACTCTCAGAGCAGTGTAAGGATTAAGCCCTTGAGGGCTACCGTGTAGTAATGCAAGGTGTAAATACAATGTTCAGATTAAAATGATAGCTAACACTTACAGAGTAATTACTAGGTATCCAGTATTATCCCATAACCATTTTACATATTTATTTATTCTACCTATGGGCTAGATACAATTGCTTTCATTTTGCAAATGAGGAAAGAAGCTATAATAAAGCTAGCTAAATGATGAGGCCAGAAAACAAGAAAAGATTCCAAAAGAAAAGGGGAAAAAAAGTTTCTTATGTACCTATTTTACATTCGTGATCAAAATAAATATTTAAACATTCAAGATTATACATAATTTTAAAGGCAAGATATTTTAAATATTTCCTATTTTTTTGTTCTTTTTTCCTTATAAGATTCCTCTGGTGAGAATTACTGGTTTTTACAAAAAGTTAGTGGTTAACTTAAGGGCATTCTTTTTTTTAGAAAAGCCTGTGATGCAGATCAGCAAAAGGTCATGTAAAGATCTATACAATAATAGGGAATGCAAGGAAATTTCAGGACATCTTCTCAAAACAGAAGAATAAACATTTCAACTTAAATAAGGTTTGCAGGTCACACGTTTTCCGTAAATAAAACACTAAATCATCTGCTCTGCACTGAGACAAGCAACAATTACTTCAGATGAAAAGTTAACCTCAACTTCCTGTACTAGGAATAACATGTATCTGTTTTAGGGTACACTTTGCACTAATTCTGTAACATGGGATAGATGGATAGATATATACAGCTGGATGGACAAACGGACTACAGTTATTTCTGAACCTACAGAAAATGATAATATATGGTTCTTAATTTTTAGAAGCTACTTTTGTAACTTACCATCTTTTTCCTCTTATCTTGTTCTGTGGGTGGTTCTTCATCTTCTGTAACTTTTGGTTCCTCAAGATGAGACATCAACATACAGCTATAATAATTTTTTAAAAAATATGTTTTAAATAAATAAACAATGTCTATAGACACTTAATAAGTCCTTAAAATCACTAAGAACATGAATAATTTTATGTACCAAAATGTGAGAAAAGACTAGATAATTTAGATTTAATATTTAATAAAATTTTTGAATTATGAAAAGATATCTCACTATAAAAAGGGTCCCACCAAAACATTTTAGAGCATTTTACTTGCGCATTTAAGATAGTAATTATTTTTATTTTTTGAGGTGGAGTTTTGCTCTTTTTGCCGAGGCTGGAGTGCAATGGTGCTATCCTCCTCCCAAGTTAAAGTAATTCTCTTGCCTCAGCCTCCTGAGTAGCTGGGATTACAGGCATGTGCCACCATGCCCAGCTAATTTTGTATTTTTAGTACAGGGTTTCTCCATGTTGGACAAGCTGGTCTTGAACTCCCAACCAAGTGTTCGGATTACAGGCATGAGCCACCGTTGTCTAGCCAATAGTAATTTATTTATAGGTAATTTTTGAAACGATGAAACGTCAACTGACAAAGTAATGCATGTATATCCTTTATGTTATTTAAAAATGACACAAACTCTTAAAATACTTCTTTTTCCCTAATTTTCACATCTACAGAGTTTTATACATGTAATAATTTAAACATCACATATTAATTATGTAACAATCTACCTTGTGTTCCAAATGACATTATTGTGCTATGAGAAACTTGTCCCTGAGAGCTTGTACTTTCTGGGTAGTTATAAATCATTTTATTTTTATTTTCTGCACCATGCTCTTTATCATTAGCAGAGATAATAGAAACAGTTTCCTGTTCAGTCAACACTGGTTCCAGGGAGACCAGAAATGAACACTATCTAGTGAATCAAACTGATGGAACAAACCCCACTGTTTACTGATTTGTAACAGAAGAATTCAGTAATTTATCAGCATGATCACAGGTTCTTAACCAATAAACTGTGGCAAAGACAGTTTGGTTTCTCTTGTTTTGTATCAAGTATAGGTGAAGGACAATTCCTGACTCAGCTGTGTAAATAGCTTTTAATATAGAACTAAAACACAGGTGCTGATACTAGAAAACTTGATAAGGCTTATTTCTGCAGCGGAAATGAGTGTCCTTCATTTCTATTTCCTACCATTAACAAAAACAATGTTTGGGCTGGGTGTGGTGGCTCATGCCTGTAATCCCAGCACTTTGGGAGTCCGTGCTGGGCAGATCACGAAGTCAAGAGATCAAGACCATCCTGGCCAACATGGTGAAAGCCTCATCGCTACTAAAAAAAAAAAAAAAAAAAAAAAATTAGCTGGGCTTGGTGGTGCACACCTGTAGTCCCAGCTACTAAGGAGGGTGAGGCAGGAGACTTGCTTGAACCCACGAGGCGGAGGTTGCGGTGAGCCAAGATTGCATCACTGCACGGGGTGGGGGGGCGTTGGAGTGACTGCCTCTGATCCAGTCAGTGCCTACTGGTGTGATCAAAGAATAAAAACCTTAGGCTAGAAATAAGATGTCCTGAAAAACAGCAAGAACTCAATCCCTAACTTGCCTCGACCTCTTGGGGCTGCAATGCTATTGTCGGCCATGACATAACAGAGTATGGTACAAGTAGCTGGCCAGTGGACTCCATCCGATACAAAGTGAGACAATTACATTATTCTATCAACCCAAAAGCTAAAAAGGTCTACATCCCAGTTTGTATTTGAGAACTGAATAGTAATATAGGGTTCCTTTACACTAGCCAGTTTATGTCTTTTGCAGATTTGAATTCTAAGTGCAACGATCATGGATCTGCATGAAAGCATGCTTTATTTTGCATCAAATTACTCCACTGCATTCCAAAATCTGTTAACTTACTCCTATAGTGAATGCTCTCTGTTTTGCCTTCCCTAAATTAAAAGACTTATCATATTAAGGCCAGGCATGGTGGCACACACCTGTAATCCCAGCACTTTGGGAGGCTGAGGTGGGCGGATCACTTGAGTTCAAGACCAACCTGGGTAACAGGGTGAAACCCCTTCTCTACTAAAAAAAAAAAAAAATACAGTAACTAGCCAGGTGTGGTCGCAGGTGCCTGTAACCCCAGTTACTTGGCAGGCCGAGATGGAAGAATTGCTTGAACCTGGGAGGAGGAGGTGGCAGTGAGCTGAGACTGCACCACTGCACTACAGACTGGGCGACAGAGTGAGACTCCATCTCAAACAAATAAAAAGATATATTAATACTGGAGCATATTCTGGAGATACATGCATACATATTTTGTTTCTTTTCCTGACCAAAAACTAGACAAAAAACAGTATTTGAAAAGCCCAAAGTTAAAACTGTCCTGCAGGAAAATTTTCAATTAAAAGTCAAATCTCATTTTGTTGACAAAGATTAAGATAGACAATCATGCTTTACATAAAAGACATGTAAGAATTAACAGATTTCTAATAAACTACAATGTGTAGACTGTGCATGCATTAGCAGTTATACTAAAAACAGTCAACACAACAGTTTAAAACAGGAATGACTAACATGAATATAAGTGGCCACTCCTCCATTCTAAACTCATGGCAGAAATCACCAAATAGATCCAGGCACTCCAGTCCGCTAAATAAAAATCTTTCTCAAGAAGAAACTCAATCAGCTAAACAGAACCAACAGGTGTTAGCATGAAAAAAATAAAGCCTTTTAAGTCACACCTGGGTTTAAAGATACCTGAAGTAATACCTTTCATTTAATCTATACAAACTCTGCCCTAAGTAGTTCAGCCATTTCACAGATGAGAAAAGGCTGAATTTACAAACATTAATTGGGCACTGATAAATAGTATTTTTCCTCAGAATTTTTGTAGTCTAAATGAACTTTTCTCTACTTCAGGGTATCAAAATTGGATGCTTTAAATTTGCCCCTATTCCAGCACCTGAACAGAGTAAGTGCATCTGTCTACAAAAAGCTTAGTTCCACTCTACCCATCTGGAGCCCATCTGTGTGCACAGGAGGGATAGCTGGGGGCAAAGGCCAAGTATTCAAGTCACTTTCTTGATGTCCAATATCAGTGATTCTCAAACCTGAACTTTCAACTCAACCACCTGAAGGGCTTTGTTAAAGCACAGCTTGTTGGGCCCCACTTCCATAGTGTCTAATTCAGTAGATTTTGATGGAGCCTGAGAATCTGCATTTCTCACAAGTTCCTCTGTGATGCTTTCTCATCATTTCCTACATAATGTTGATGCTGCTGTTGTTGAGGAAGTTGTTGGGGGCACACATTTTGTTAACCACAGTCCTATGTTAGGCCAAACCACCCAAAGTGCTTCCTACTTATATTTTTTTATGTCTGACTTTCAATAAATTGACTTTAATAATGTTGTTGTTGTTGTTTTTTTTTTTACTGCTATGTAACTAACTTTCAGCTAGGCTGATATAAAAATGATTTATGGGCCAGGCGTAGTGGCTCATGACTGTAATCCCAGCACTTTGGGAGGCTGAGGTGAGCAGATCACTTGAGGTCAGGAGTTTAAGACCAGCCTGGTCAGATTGGTGAAACTCTATTTCTAATAAAAATACAAAAATTAGCCAGGCGTGGTGGCACATGCCTGTAATCCCAGCTACTCGAGAGGGTGAGATGAAAGAATTGCTTGAACCTGGTAGGCAGAGGTTGCAATGAGCCGAGATCATGCCACTGCACACCAGGCTGGGCAACAGAGCGAAACTCCAGCTCAAAAAAATAACAATAAAAATAATTTATGGGTTGCTTCACATATGACAAAACAGACACTATTCAGTTGGTCTCTATAGTGGGCACTTCGCTTGCCTATTTAATCAGCCTCCTTCTTAAATAAGCCCTGAATCTGTCCAGTTATCCTCTTCTTCCATGCTACCACTGTTTCAGAAAAAGCTGATCCCAGCCCCAATGCCAGTGGTTCAATAAGCAATCATGGAGATCTCATTCCCCTGGTCAACGATTACTTTCAGCAGGGGGCATGTTTAAGGAATTCTGGCCAATCAGGCATAAGAAGATGTCTAATACAATCATTTCCAGAAAAGGTTTGCTTTGATCTTTAGAAAGACATAAGGAAGAAGATTACTTATCTGTCACAGGCAATAACACGAACTATAATGCCTGAAACTGCTTTTTATTGATAAGGGATGGTAGCCTGCAGATGAGGTTAATGTGCTGAGGGGATGGGGTAGAAAAAACCTGGGGCTTTGATGACGTTGCTAAGGCCACAGTCAGCTAATCCTGCAGTCACTTACCTAAAATCATTAGGTTATCAGAAACAACTGATTCTTTATTGTTAAAACAGAAAGCCCTTTTACAGTCCCTTACATAAATACCTCATGAAAAATGCATTTCTGGGCTCAGGGCATGACACTCCAATGAGAATAAATATTATGAGTCTCTCCTGTGTTAAATTATATTTAGCCTAAAGTTTCCTCCTCACATATTTTAAGTTCAACCTGAAGGTCTCTCTGTACATAGTAAAGTATAACCTAACTGGAAGTGTAAAGAGACTGTAACCTACTCTTGTACCAATCAGAGTCTCACAGGTGGCTGACTGTTGAAACCATGTTCAAATAAGGCAAACGCCAAGCTGTAACCAATCCAGCTGTTTCTGTACCATTTCCCTTTTCTGTACCTCACTTTCCCTTTTCTGCTCATAAATATGATCTTGACCAGGTGCAGCCCTGAAGACACTGAACCGATTCTGGTTCTGGGGGCTGCCCAACCTGTGAACAATTACTTGCTTAATAAAACTCTTGTTAAATTGTTTCTTATTAAAATCCCTTCAATCCTGTGTTAATAGTTTTCTGTTATAATGAGCATGTGCTTTCTCATGCACTGTTTCCAATCCTCTTACGGTCACTAGACTGAATATAAGCAACTAAATACTGTATATTAGCAGTAAAGGCAAAGCGCCATGAAGAAACAGGGAAAGATGCAATGATTCTTCCTATAAGCCTGGAATGCAATTTTAGAGGTAGATATTTGCTAAGGAGGATGAGGGTGAGGGCTTGACACACCAAGGAGGAGAAATACTATTAGTCGAGCCATGAGTATAAAAATGTATGGCATGTTTATAGAATGATGAAGAATCCAGGGGAGGCAAGAGATAAAGCTGGTGACTGAGTCAGCAAAGAATAGAGCCCCATTAACTTGATCCTGTAAGAAACTGGGTTTTTAATTTCAAGTGGGGGCAGAATGGATCAGAGGGGGAGAAGAGTTAAGAAAGAGAGACTTCCCAAGGAGGTCACTAGGATCTACACAAGTTAAGATAACATACAGATGTCAGAATCCAGGAACCAATGTTTCTTCCAGTATTCTCTAATCCATTCTGAAGAGCCTTCTGGTGGGTCAATGTATTGAATGAAGGAAAAAACACCTTATAAAAGCCTAATTTTAACTTTTAGCATCCCAGGTTGTTCTACTGGTCTGAGACCACTTATCAGCATCTACCCTGCCAGTCTTCCTCCACAATAGACCAAAGTGACCTTTCTAAGCATAAATCTGATTATGTCCCTCCAGTGTGGAAAGCACCAGTGGACCTCCACTGACTACAGAATACAGAATAGCTTCAATTAAGACTATTTCCTTTAGATTTGGTATGTTTTGTACTTTCTAGCTACAAAAACCACAATTTATGAGTCCTTTTCTAATCAAATTTTAGTGGCTCTAGACATCTTAAAATGCTGGCTAAATTCTTTTTTTTTTTAAGACAGGGTCTTGCTGTGTCACCCAAGCTGGAGTGAAGGTGGTGCAATCAATCACAGCTCACTGCAGCCTTGACCTCTCAGGCTTAAGCAATCTTTCCACCTCAGTCTCTGAAGCAGCTGGGACTAAAGGCATGTGCCTGGCTAATTTTTAAATTCTTTTTTTTTAGAGATTGGTCGCAAACTCCTGGGCTCAAGAGATCCTACTCTCTTGGCCTCCTAAAGTGCTGGGATTACAGGCGTGAGCCACTGTGCCTGGCCGCTAAATTCTTTCTTCCTTTTTACTTCCCAAAACTTGGCAAGGGATTGTCAATTTCATTTCCTAATATTCCATACAACAAAAATTATTATTTTTTATAGTAAAAGAGAAACACTCTAACCAGACAAGCAGAAATCAAAGAAGGCAAATCTCTAGCCTCAGGAATATATTTTCCTGGCTTAATAAAAACTCTAGTTAAAAAAAGAAAAAGAAAAAAAACAAACCACAAACCCACCAACAAAACCCCAACAAATAAACAGATTCATAAACTCTCAGAATGGAATTCTTCTTTCTTCTAAAAGAATTCATCTTCTGTACAACCCTGAAGAAATACTAGCATCAAGATTAGTAACAGGCAACTGTTGACTATCCATTTATCTTGGAAGATAAATGTTTCTAAGTTTAAAAAAGAAGGATCATTAGAAGGGAAAATAAAAACCCATTTCCATTTTCTCACACAAAACGTTGTTTAAATTTAAAAATGCCTGTTTCAATATGTTATGAGGACAAATTAAGGTATAAAAATCACCGGCTACTAGGTATAAGCACAACTATGTTAAAAAATTATATATGCATGTGTGTGTCACATGTCACCCAAACTACAAATACCTTTCAACCCTCTCCAGCCATACCTACCTATCCCCATTTCCTGCTAATCCTTCCTCCAAAATCTATCTCAAATGCATCTCACCACTGCTCACCAAAGTAAGATTACTGTAACAGCTACCTTTATATGGTCTTCCCACCTCCACAGTAGTAGGTTCTCAATTTTCACAGTGTATATGAATCACCATGTTTCCTGCTTGCAATGCAGATTCTGCTGTGTGACCCCCAAAGATTCTGATAATGAGTCTGCACTGAGGAAGCAAAATCTGCATTTCTAACATGTATTCCAGGTTGTTCCACTGGTCTGAGACCACTCACCAGCATCTACCCCTTTCGTTGTCCTCCACAATGCATCAAAGTGACATTTCTAAGTATAAAACTGATCATGTCTCTCCAGTGTAGAAATCACTAGTAGACCTCCATTGACTACAGAATACAGACCACAATTCTTGTATTTCACAAAGGTTCCTTCACTAGTTGGCTCCAATCCACTACAAATCCTTAGGAATTATTCTGTTTCCCTGGACTCCTTTCTCTCTTGCACCTGGTATTGTTCCATTGGTCCCTATCTACCCTTCTAGGCTGTGGGCTCTTTCACGTCAGAGACTCAGTTGCTTCCTCACACTGCACAGTGCCTGCCATAAACAGTTTGAATAAAAAGATGATCTGTCAACAAGGCTTTCTTAGTGTGATGGCTAATTCTGTGTCAACTTGACTGAGATACTGGGTGCCCAGCAATCTGGTTAAACATTACTCTGGGTGTATCAGTGAGGCTGTTTCTGGATGAGATTAGCATTTTAATATATAAACTGGGTAAAGCAGTTTGTTCTCCCCCATTTGGGTGGGCCTCAGCCAATCCATTGAAAACAGTACAAAAATTCTGACTAGATGAGGAAGAATTCATCCTCTGGCTGCTTCAAGCTGTGACCCTGTACTTCTTCCACCTTCAGAGCCAACTAGTTAAGTAAACTTTGCGAAATACAATTGTGGCTATATTCTATACTCAGTGGAGGTCCACTGGTGATTTCCACACTGGAGGAACTTCTGACATACACCATGGGCTTTCCTGGGTCTCAAGCCTGCTGACTGTAGACTTTGGACTCCTCAGCCTCCATAATCATGTGAGCCAATTCCTTACAATCAATTTCTTTATATATTTTTTTGTCTCCTGTTGGTTCTGTTTCTTTGGAGAACCCTAATGCACTACTGATGTAGGTGAAGGAAACAAAGTTTTCTTCCTTTTTTCCAATTCACTCAGTTAAGAGACTATAGTAAGAATTCAATATAACCAGAAAGATTAACTTTTTTGAATAAACTGTTTAAATAAACAGGAAGGGGAAGTTGAAGGCCAGGTTAGCTACGTAAGTATGTATGTTATGTTTCTCATGCAGACTTTTCTGAAAAGTTATATAGTTAACTCATTTAAGTAACTTTTCAGGAAAAGTCTATGTGAGAAATATAAAATACATACTTACGTAGCTAACTTTATTTATCCCTTATAGTCTCATGGACTGTAATTTATAGAACTCTATGTAATTAATAGAATTACAAAGTAGGAAGATTTAACAGAGATCTAGTCTAATCACTCTTAGAAACAGAGACTCAGAAAAGGTAGGTAATTTGTTTCTCAACTGTGTTCCTATATGCAAAGTACCACCCCAGAGTAAAAAGAAATCACCAAACAATTCTGGGTAAAAAGAAACCAGTGGTCAGATATGTTCTAGCCACTAATCAATACAAAATGCCCAAGTCTAGGACTTTGTAGCTGGGATCCTAAAACTGGTTTTCCTTACTTCCAACACCTTCCCCCTTCCAAACCACACCCTTTTCTTCAAGGCTGGCATATTGAGATCCTGACTCATCTTGACTCTTCCACAAATTTGCAGTGTCATTCCACTTTTTTTTTTTTTGTATTTTTAGTAGAGATGGGTTTCCCCATGTTAGCCAGGCTGGTCTCAAATTCCTGACCTCAAACATTCTGCCTGCCTCAGTCTCCCAAAGTGCTGGGATTACAGGCGTGAGCCACCGCGCCCGGCCAACTTTTCAGAGCCATGATACCCTGATTGTTAATACTATGAGACTGCACTAGATAATTTCTAAATTTTCTAGTAACTTTCAGACTCTCACCTCTTCCAGTGAAAACATGTTATAATTGTGTTCTACTTACTACATCCTAACCCATATCTTTCCCTGAAGACTGCAACACATAGTGCCTTTCTTCTTTCCTTGATTTACTATTAAAGCAAAATTTAGAATTGTACTGTTTGGTGTGCCCTGCACAAAAACAGATATAACTGTCTGTATTCATTACTAGTTTTAACTGTGCTATCAGCCATGTCTTCCCCCTCAACTAAACTGTATACTCCAAAGAGGACAAGGAACATCTGATTATATCCTAAATATTTCACATATAGTTGTAAACTTTGTCACATATCATGTATACAATTTATCGTCATGTGCAGTTGATATGGTTTGGCTGTGTTCCCACCCAAAGCTCATCTTGAATTGTAGTTCCCATAATCCCCACGTGTCATAGGAGGGACCCAGTTAGAAGTAATTGAATCACGGGAGCGGTTACCCACATGCTGTTCTCGTGCTAGTGAGTTAGCTCTCACGAGATGAGATGGTTTGAGAAGGGGCTTTTCCCCCTTTGCTCAGCACTTCTGCTTCCTGCCGCCATGTGAAAAAGGATGTGTTTGCTTCCCCTTCTGCCATGACTGTAGGTTTCCTAATTTAACTCACAGTTCCTCCCCAGCCCTGAGGAACTGTGAGTTAAATTAAACCCTTTTCCTTTATCAATTACCCAGTCTTAGGCAGTTCTTTATAGCAGCATGAGAATGGACTAATACAGTCATAAACCCTTACATTAACTTAAAAAGAAAAAAACTGCCTACACGCATGAATGCTTTCTTGTTTTTGGTTTGTAGTCTCAAAAAAATTGATGTTTCCACTTCATACGAACTCCAGTGTTCTCAAAAGCTAAGTGACATGTCAGACACATTTTGTTAACATATTTAATAAGATTCAACAACATATATCTGCTAACCATATTTGTCAACAAAATATGATTCAAGTGACAGTCGTTTCTATTTGCTAGAGATGGCATTATAAAGAGGAAAGCTGAAAAAAAGAGCATGCTCAAAACATACTAGGAAAAAACTTACATGCTAAAAAATATTTGAAATGGTAAAAACTTAATCATCAAAACAATGATTAAATCAAAGAAACTCAATTCAGATTGTTGCTGTAACATAATAGAGCTGATACCAAGATCAAACAATAAATATTATAAGCAAAATGACAAATAAAAACTTTTCCATACAAAAGACAAATTATAAAACTTCCATACTGTGCTTATAGAGTGATGGTAAATAAAAATCATGCAGCATGTATTTAATTATTCCCCAAATCCAATTGTGATTAATTAAATAATGCACCTACTCTTTATAAGTTCCTGTTTCAGGATCTTCCGTCATGACATCATGCAGGCCTTCCACTGAGATGTTTATAATCCCACAGAATTTATCTTGGATAACACTAGAATAAAAGAAAAGCAAAACAGGTTAACTGGAGTACTAGAACAAGTTAATTTTTTCCCCCCCTAAATATCCTCTTGAACAAGAAGAAAAATTTCAGTTCCGAAATACAAAAGAAACTTTGAAAATATATTTCTTAAAACAAAAATTTTAACTTTGCCTATGACATTATAAAATTTTTTCACTAGATTACTTGTGTGTTTAAATACTAGATGGGTAGATTAGATAGAAAAGGACTATTTTAATATTCTTGGATTTATTATAACAGTGTTATGTTACTTTTATAACTACAAAGACAAACATACAGAGTACTGACAAGTAAAAATTCCTGCTCTTCTAATGACACTGTGAAGAAAAAGGACATGCCATATTCTGGCAGAAAATATTTGTAAAACAAATATCTGCTAATGGACTTGAACCTAGGATGTAAAAAGAACCCTGAAAACACAGTAAGATGACAAATTATTTCAATTTAAAATAGCCATCAGGTGCAGTGGTGCAAGCCTGCTGTAGTCCTAGCTACCTGGGAGGCTGAGGCAGGAGGATCTCTTGAGGCCAGGAGTTCAAGACTGCAGTGCACTATGATCACACTTGTGAACAGCCACTGCTCTCCAGCCTGGACAACATAGAGAGATCCGTCTCTTAAAAGAAACAAAACAAAAACACTTTTAAAAAAAGGCAAAAATGTGAAGAGACATTTCGCCAAAGATATGCAGATGGCACGTGAGCATCCTAAAAGGATGCCCGTTGTCATTAGGCATTAGGGAAATTCGAATTAAACAACAATAAATTTTTTTAAAAAATTTAGTGTTTTTTTTTTTTATAGATTTGGGAGTAAATCTATAAAAGTGCAGATTTTACAGACTTTTATAAAGTCTAAGGAGGAAAACAGGCATGCAGTAACACAAATTTTTCAATTAACTTTTCAAAATAGTTATATAAGCTAAAACTCATGATGCAATACTTTTTAATAATAGCAATCCCAAGACAGAAATGAATCAGAACCTTAATCACCTTAGAATTTTCTCAGCTCTAACCAGACCAGAATTATGCTATTTATATATCATAACTAATTAATATTTAAAGTCATTCTTGCATTATTATATTTTAAATACAGGAAGTAAGTCAAGTTAGGGTAATTTAAGAGACTAAACAAGTTTTTAGGCACTAAAACTCACAACCAAATAAAATATTCCCTTAACTATATTTATCTGCTTATATCATTCAACAGGGTTAAGCAAAGAACAACAATTTATTGAAATAGTCAAAGGAAGAAACAACCCCCGATTTTATCAGCTTTATTCCAGAATTTCTACAACAGTAGAGACTACAACAGTGGTAACATTAAAAAAATGGTTTTCCACTTTTCCCACCAGAGGAGGAAGAGCTGACAATGGGAAGAGCCCCTGAGCAAGGAACAAACTTAGCTGAAATCAGCTACAATTGGCAAGCAATAATGACTGAGATGGTGGAGTGTACACGCAGCTGCCAGCAGCTAGAGCCAAGACTGAAATCCAGAACCTTATACTGATCAAACCCAGAGGGCAGTGCTCCAGGCCTGACCTCACCATGCTGAGAAACTGCTTTTCAGAGGGCTTCTACAGAGCCCACAGCTCATCTTTTGGAAGAAGTCATCTCTAGCTACTCTCAGTTTCTAGGCTTTGCAGGACTCCCTTCAGCCTAGAGCAATGCAACTTCTGACCCTACAACTCCACGGACAGATGACATCCATTTTTGAAATCTAGAGGCCACACTTCAGTCTACATCATGAGATAGCTATGCTGGGTGGATACCACTGGTCTCCCTTCCTGAAAGGCTCTGCTTCTTTGCCTTCTGTGAGCATAGCCTCTTCTGGTAACTCTTGTTTTCTGGCATAGACTTCTTCTCTGGGAGGCCCTTCAGCATCATTATTGCCCAGGGGAGTACAAAGCACCACATAAGGGAGTATGATTGTTGGTGAGAAGCCAAGATCAGTCCACATCTCAAAAAGAGATGGTAGCAGCCTGAAATGGTTTGGTGGCCATGGGAATAAAGAGAAAGGGGCAGATTTGACAGATGTTTAATGGGTAAACATCACAGGATTTGGCAACTAATTGGCTATGGAAGATAAACGGGAGGAAAGAGTCTAGGACAACTGCTGGGTTTCATCCTGGGTGGGTGACTTGACTAGGTTAGTGACTTCACTCAATACAACAGGAGGTACAAAAAGAGCAAAGACATAAGAGAGAAGATGATGAAAGTGGTATCCTAGAAAATGAGAGAGTGACCAACACCAAAAGTCAAGCAATCAGATAAATCAGGTTCTAAGCTGAGGAAGGGGAGTGACAATTCTTTCAAAAAGCTTCTCCACGGAGGGAAACAACAGCGTAATAACCAAGAGGGAGTGCGGGGTTGAAAGGGTGTTTTTTGGCTGAGGGAAATGGACCAGTAGAGGTTGAGCAGCTGAAAGTGCAGGTGACAAGGTGGTGGCTGAAGGAGCAAGATCCCAGAGATGGGATGAAGTGGGATCATAACAGAGGCAGGGCTGAACAGAAAGGATATCTCCTTGCATGAGGCAGCAGGACACAGATGGACACACTCCCTTGGAGGCTCATAGAGGGAAGCAGAAATTCCTGCATTTTGAACTTTCCTCTCTCTGTGAATTAGAAGGTGAGGTTATGTATTAGGCATGTGGGTGACTATGCAGTTGGAGCCAAATGGTGAATGTTTATAGTAGAGGGTCTTGACCAAGGACAAAGATTGCTCAAGGGCACTGAGGTCCAACTGCAATTGAATGCCCTAGATTTTTAACAGCCCCAATCTGTATACTTCTATCATTTTTAGTTGCTATATTTTACACCCCAAGCAAATATTCATAGGAAGAAACTGAGTCAGGAAATTCAGGCTTGGAAGATTGCAAAGCTGGTAATGTTTGAGGATGAGGGGTTTAAAGAGCTGAGGGTATGAATGAGAAGTCTGAGTTGACCACAGGGCACCAGTTGGGTCAGGTAGAGAATGGGGTTAAAGGGAAAAAAACAAAACAAAAGGAAAAAACCCTAACACCAACTGCAAGTATCAAGGTTTATGCCAGACATGGCGGCTCACACCTATAATTCCACTTTGGGAGGCTGAGGTAGAAGAGTCACTTAAAGCCAGGAGTTCAAGACTAGCCTAGGCAACAAAATGAGACCCTTGTCTCTACAAAAAATAAGAAAATTATCTGGGGGCAGTGGTGCATGCCTGTAGTCCCAGCTACTCAGTCCCAGCTGAGATATGAAGATGACTGCTTGAGCCCAGGAGTTCAAGGTTGCAGTGAACCGTGACTGTACCACTGCACTCCAGCCTGGGTGACAAAGCAACACACTGTACATTTAAAAAAAAAAAAAAAAAAAAAAAAAAGGTTTAGTGGTAAAGAGTAAGAAAACTGGAAAATATGAAGTTACAATAAGACAGGATATTAGCATTTTGAGCATGGAATATATAGATAAAGTGGAAGTGCACAGATTTGGAAAAAAAAAAAATCCAAGTCTTGTAGGGCCAATTGTAAGGCCATGTTTGAAACCATTCGGGGGTGGCAGAATTTGTGATGAAGACTGCAAAGCAGATTCGAGGCCTCAGTGACTCCTGCAAAGTGACTGTGAGACTGGCAGAGAGCTGGTGACGTAACCAGATGGCATGGACATTCTGACCCCTTCCAGACCTCATGGAAGTGGCAGAAAACTGTTCTGCATCAGAGCCTCAAATTGTGGCTTCACCAGTGACTTAACTACGTGGCCTTGGGCAAGTCAATTTAACCTCTCTGTGCCTCACTTGCCTTATAAGTAACATGAGGACATAATACCCACAAGTAAAGTGCTTATAAAAGGCCTGCTACATGTACTAGAGCACTGCTTAAATGTCAGCATCATCACTATTTCTCATTTGAACAATGAGGGGTTAACAGTCATTCTCTAAGTCTCTTAAACTTTTTGGTCTTGGTATCCTTTTACACTCTTAAAAACTGCTGAAAATGCCAAAGAACTTTTAAAAAAATGTATTATATCTGTCAATATTTTTCATATCAGAAACCTGAGAAAATATGTACTTTAAAAAAGTACTTTAAAAATACTTATTCACTTAAAAATGTAATAAACTCATTACCACAGGGCACAAGTTGGGTCAGGTAGAGAATGGGATTAAAAGGCAAAAACACAAAACAAAAATTTTTCCCCCACACATATTTTCCAGGACACAGCCTTGCGAATACTTTTGTCATTCGAATGGAAACATAACATCTTTTCTACACAGTAATTCTCTGCATGGTCATGGAAAAGTATATTAATAAATCTAGCTCCTCTGAAAAATACTAGCAAGAAAATAAGCTAAAAAATCATAGGGGAAATTGACTATTTTAAAGTAAAAGTTGAATTTTTTTTGCATTCAATAATGATCCTTATAAAGACTTTTATATACTAAACTATTCCTCTGATTTTTTTTTATTTTTTGAGTATACACATACACACACACACACACACACACACACACACACACACACAGCAGCACCGCCCTCCCCCCAACAAAACCATTATCCTCAAGACTATAAGAAATAACTAAAATGATCTGTATGTAATGGGATAAGAAGAAATTGCCATCCTAGGTGATTTTGCTACAAGAAACAATGCCCAGTGAAGACATACTAAGGTTCCATGAAAAGGAGATGATTAATGACTACTATAAAACTGTCTGGAAAAAAGTAAAATAAAAAAAATTTAAGCTAAATAAAAATGCTTGGTTTGAATAGTTATTTAAAAAGTCATTTGACAGAATTTTTTTTTTAAGTGATATAAAGGAATTTATCAGATAATTGGTAATTAAGGAGCTACGGGTATGACTTCAACATTGTAGATATTAGAAAATGATGAGAATAAAGCTATACAATATATAATTACAAGGTAATCATGAATGTATATTTTAAGAACAAATCAACAGGCCAACTCTGTTAATGTTACTGAAGTTATATGAAAAGGTAATTGTATCTTGTGATTAAATTCCTGGAAAAGTCTCGTATGCCACACAACTCAGATCAAAATGAAGACAAAATGCTCTGGAAAACAGTGTTACATGATCAAATGGGGATTTTGACTGATAATGATGAAGACACCAATGTCAAATTTTGCAAGAAGCATTTGAATAAAATTGTATCATGAAATTTAAAAAAAATCTCTAAAGCAAAATTTCACATTTAAATATACATATGTGTAATTAAACTAACAAATTCATATAAATAGGTATTTGACTATTTTGTTACAGCTTTAGAATAATAATGTATTCCAGTTGCCCAAAAATCTTTATACTCAATGACCTTTCTCTGAGCTCCAGAACCCGAAGTGCACCAGCACCCTTCTCATCCACTCTTGGCACTCTCACAATCATCTCAAACTTAAGAAATCCAACACCAAACTTACACGTGCCTCCCCCAACAAAAACAAGGAAACCAAAAACAAAAAAGAAAATCAAAACCAGGCTCTCTTCCTGTTTTCCTTATCTGAATAAAAAGCAACTCTATCAACCCAGTGACTCATGCTAGAAACCAGGGATTTGGTTTACCTTTCTTCTCATTTACCCTTCCAATTTACCCTTCTCCTTTACTCAATTCATCACCAAATTATGTCAAATTTATCTTTGAAATTTTTCTTGTTTCTACTCCTCTATATTCCTACTATTAACACTGTGCAACAAGCCAACTGTCTCGAGTTTAGAGTTTAAACTACTGCCTACCTTCCCAAAACAGGAAACTTCTACTCTTGACTTCCTCTAACCCATTCTCTACATAGCAGACTAGAATGCTTTTACAAAATCTGTTATCTTTTTCTTGCTTTAAAGCAAAAGTTTACACCTTTCAATAACTTTCCATTACACTTAAAAATCCAAACCCTTAATCCTAGTTTACTCAGCCCTGTGTGACCCAGTTCCTGCCCAGTGCTCTGAC
The DNA here is from genome assembly GCA_036589455.1 of Ateles fusciceps. Taxonomy (NCBI): domain Eukaryota; kingdom Metazoa; phylum Chordata; class Mammalia; order Primates; family Atelidae; genus Ateles; species Ateles fusciceps. The sequence continues at coordinate 2,742,338 of JAZHEH010000904.1, forward strand.
CTTATCTAGCCTCACACTGTTCTCCAGCTTCATCGGCTCTCTTTAACACTTTCTAGTTTCTGGGCTTTCACAGGGGCTTTCCATCTGCTAAGAACTGTATGATCTGTATTTACCTAGTCAGTAGTATTTATACTAAGACTACAACTACTATAACAACACTGAAGGTATGGTTGTGATTCTAGAAGATTATATTTAAGGATGCTTCATAGATGAGAAGCAGGTAACAGGATAAGGGAGTTTCAAAAGCCAAGGCTTGAGAAACTGCACTACAACATAGAAACTTTTGCTCCTCAGAGTCTCAGACAAAAATACAAACTTACGTATTAACTCGTGTATCATAGAAAATATATGACAAAAAGCAATAAGGTTGCCAAAAGCCAAAGATCTAAACTAACAACAGGCTGGGGTTTATGTGCATGTACTGAAAATTCCACAGACATGGGAAGAAATGAAGACAAAAGAAAACCGGAAGACAATGTATAAATGTAAGGTCTCTACATTATTCAGGATAAGAAAACTACTTTCTACTAAATTATAATGTCCTCTATCACATGATGTCTCGGAATTGAGTCAGAAGCAATGAAACAAGGCACATCTGGGCCAGCAGGAGGTATACTATACATTCTTCTCTCTCATACTGCTTTCTCCAACATTTCTCTTTTAACCCACCAGGCTTCCCACATTAAAAGTGTGCAGCCACCCAAGTTTACCAGCTTCAGCAAAGGGATGACCAGTGGTAGAGGGCACTAAAAAGGGTTCATATAGGTAAGTCCAGTACGAGAAAAGTCAAATATAAATTTTAATGAGAAATGAGTAGGTCTAAATAAAGTCTAATAGTAAACAGAACAGCCTGTTTTGCTTCACATAACCCACTCTCCTTCTTTTTAACGGAGCACATCGTACTTTACGTTCAAATATACTTTTTTCTAGTTTGGAGATTAGTAACAGAGGACCAGTAAAGGAGTTGGAGCTGTATTTAAAAAAAACAAAAAAACAGGTCTCAACAGAAAAAGTTCGTGTGAGATGAACTTGGTAGGAATACCTGGCATTAAAGCTATTTGTCAAAAGCTTGAAAGGTTCCCTGGGCTTTCTTCGACCTTTTTTTTTTTAACGCCGTGTAAGAACAAATACAGGAGATTTTACTGTTGTTTTTTTTTGTTGTTGTTGCTGTAAAGCTAAGTTAATTGAGTAAAAATGTCCTAATTACTTGTTGGTCCTCCTTCACCTCAAAGCTTAAAACTTAAATGTTTATATAATGCCTAGAGGCTCAAGAAATGTCCACATATGTATTACATCTGAATGTTCTATTTCTTTTCTTTTCTTTTTTTTTTTTAGAGAGTTCTGTAAATGTTTATTAAGTTTACTTGTTTGAGGTTTAAGTTCAAGTCCCAGGTATCCTTCTTAACCTTCTGTCTCATTAATTTGTCCAATATTGACAAGGTAATGTTAAAGTCTCCCACTATTATTGTGTGGGAGTCCAAGTCTCTTTGTAAGTCACCAAGAAGTTGCCCTATGTATCTGGGTGCTCCTATATTGGGTGCGCATAGACTTAGGGTCATTAGCTCTTCCCGTTACATTGATCCCTCTACCATTATACAATGTCCTTCTTATCTCTTTTGGTTTCTATTACTTTAAAGTCTATTTTATCAGAGATGAGAATTGCAACTACTGCTTTTTTTTTTTTTTTTTTTTTGCTCTCCATTTGGTTGGCAAATCTTCCTCCATCCCTTTGTTTTGAGTCTCTGTATATCCTTGCATGTAAGATGGATCTGGACGCAGCTTACTGATGGGTCCTTTGAAGTGGCTGATACTGGTTGTTCCCCTCTATACATAGTGCCTCCTTCAAAAGCTCTTGTAAAGCAGGCCTGGTGGTAATGAAATCTCTGAGTACTTGCTTGTTTGCAAAAAATTTTATTTTTCCTTCACTTATGAAACTTAGTTTGGCTGGATATGAAATTCTGGGTTGAAAGTTCTTTTCTTTAAGGATGTTGAATATTGGCCCCCACTCTCTTCTGGCTTGTAGGGTTTCTGCTGAGAGATCAGCTGTGAGTCTGATAGGCTTCCCCTTGTGGGTAACCTGACCTTTCTCTCTGGCTGCCCGTAGTATTTTCTCCTTCGTTTCAACCCTGATGAATCTAATGATTATGTGCCTTGGGGTTGCTCTTTTGAGGAATATCTTTGTGGTGTTCTCTGTATTACCTGGAGTTGGGTATTGTCTTGCCTTGCTAGGTTAGGAAAGTTTTCCTGGATAATATCCTGAAAAATATTTTCCAGCTTGGATTCATTCTCTTCGTCACATTCAGGTACACCTATCAAACGTAGATTAGGTCTTTTCACATAGTCCCATATTTCTTGGAGACTTTGCTCATTCCTTTTTACCCTTTTTTCTCTAATCTTGTCTTCTCGTTTTATTTCGTTAAGTTGGTCTTCGACCTCTGAAATCCTTTCTTCTGCTTGATCAATTCGACTGTTAAAACTTGTGCATACTTCTCGAAGTTCTTGTATTGTGTTTTTCAGCTCCATTAATTCACTTATATTCCTCTTTAAATTGTCCATTCTCATGAACATTTCGTGAAACCTTTTTTCAAGGTTCTTAGTTTCCTTGCATTGGGCTAGAACATGTTCTTTTAGCTCACAGAAGTTTCTCATTATCCACCTTCTGAAGCCTGATTCTGTTGATTCCTCACATTCATTTTCTATCAGGCCTTGTTCAATTGGTGATGAGGCACTGCAATCCTCTGTAGGAGGAGAGGCATTCTAATTTCGGGTGTTTTCAGCCTTTTTGCGCTGGTTTCTTCCCATCTTTGTGGATTTATCCACCTGTCGTCTGTGTAGTTGCTGACTTTCAGATTAGGTCTCAGAGTGGACGTCCAGCTTGTTGGTAATAAAGTTTTTTCTATTTCTTAATTTTCCTTCGGCGGATGCCCCTCCCCCACAGAGCTGGACCTTCCCGGGTTCAGCTGTACTTGCTGTGAAACTCCCAATCTTCAGCAGTTCCAACTGCCGTTTTTATTTTTATTTTTTTGTGGAGGGGGGACCAGCCTTCCCCTGCAGCGACCCACTACGCCGGCTGAAACAGCGGTGTTAAGATTCGCGGCGCTTTTCTGCCTGGGCATCTCCCGGTCTGGTTCCCCACTTCAGTTCGCTTTTCAATCAGCTGAATGGGAGACTCTGCTTTCCCTGAGCTCCAACGCCAACCAAAAGGGCACTCAGTCCCGTATACTCCGGACTGAGAACCGCCGCGTCAGGGCGCCTGCAAAACGGCCGCGCCCTCCAAAAGGGTCGCGCTGGCGACCCGTGGGGCTCCTCCGCCAAGAATCTCTTGGTGCGTAGGCTATGAAAATTCGTCTGAAAATGTGGCGTCCACTCACTCTCTGCGCTTTCAGTGGGAGCTGCAATCCTGAGCTGCTGCTAATCGGCCATCTTGGATCTCTCTCCCTGAATGTTCTATTTCTTGACCTCAGTGGTAGTTGTGTGTCTACTTCTGTATGTGATGTATTTATCAATAACAGTTTTTAAAATGTTTATAGGGAAAATATTTGTCATGCATTAACACTGATACAGGTGAGAGCTGGATAAACTCTACTATTACTCTACTACAAAATACACAAAGCAATAGAAAAGACAGCAAAAATCTGTCCAATGGTTACTCAAAAGACCCAGAAGGCCATGAGGCAGAGTAGATCAACAAAGCAACCGTGGTTTTCTAGTTGAGTCTAAATCAATTAGAAGTTATATTTTCAAAAAGCAAAAATTTTGATAGATTTTCTGAACTGCCTTCTTTGAATTTAGGAATTTTGTTTTAGGATAAAAATACTTTGTTATACAAATTTTTCTGAACTTCACATAGGCAGCTGTGTTTCTTGTGAACATCTTTAAGAGGATATGATTTAGGTGATAAGAAGTGGGGCATGGTGAAGTTTTCAGCTTACCTTACGTATTTCTGAACTGTTTAAATTTTTTCCCAATGAACCATGTACTTTTAGCAATAAAAAGAAAAAAACATAATTGGAGTTGTAGGAGTTGGGAGGATATAACAAAGAAAATAATACATTATTAAAAATGTCTCTCAAGGTGAACAACAAGATCACTCTTCCATAACAAAACAAATTACTTAGGAAGAGTAACATTCATTTAAAATATATTCACATTTTCTGCTGAAATTATAATCCCAGAAAAAGTGTTAAGCTAAGCAGGGAAAAGCCAACCACTGTTTGAAAACTTTGGAGTTGGTGGGGCTTTACTTTATTTATGCAATTTCTAATATATCTTAAAACTACTCTTAGCTCCTTTCTGGTTTTCTCTCAAATACATTAATACAGTGGTTCTCAATGTGTGGTCCCAGACCAACAGCATTAGCACACTTGTGGAACTGAAAACTCACAGGCTCTGTTCCAGATCTACTGAATCAAGAACTCTGGCTTGGATATTCATTTGCAGAAGAATGAAACTGGACTATTTCTCACTGTATACAAAAATCAAGTCAAGATGGATTAAAGACTTACACATAAGATCTGAAACTATAAAGCTACTGGAAGAAAACACAAGGAAAACACTTCCAGACACTGGTCTAGGCAAAGATTTTATAGCTAAGACCTCAAAAGCACAGGCAATAAAAACAAAAATAGACTTCAGAAGGACTATTTTAAATGAATATGCTTCGGCATGGCAAAGGAAACAAGAGTAAACAGAAACACACTGAATGGGAGAAAACATTTGCAAACTATTCATCTAACAAGGGATTACTATCCAGAATATACAAGGAGCCCAAACAACTCAACCGCAAACAAGTAAACAAAAAACCCACAAAATAATCCCATTAAAAAGTGGGCAAAGGACATGAATCGACATTTCTCAAAGGAAGACATACAAATGGCCCAGAGGTATATGAAAAACGTTCAACATCACTAATCAGTAATTGCGTTTGAAATGAAAATGAAAACCACAATGAGATACCATCTTAGCAGTTAGAATGGCTATTATTAAAAAGACAAAAAATAACATATGCTGGTGAAGATGCAGAGAAAGGGCAACTCTTATACACTGTTGGTGGGAATACAAATTAGTACAGGGATTTCTCAAAAAACTAAAATTAGAACTATCATCTGACCCAGTAATCCCACTACTGGGCATTTATCCAAAGGAAAAGAAACCAGTATGGATACCTGCACTCCCATGTTTATTACAGCATTATTCACAATAGCAAAGATTAGGAATCAACCTAAGTGTTCATCAACTGACAAACGGATAAAGAAAACTGTGGTATACGTACATAGTGGACTATTATTAGGCCATAAAAAAGAATGAAGTATTGTCATTTGCAGCAACAAAGATGGAACTAGAGGTCATTATGTTAAGTGAAATAAGCCAGGTACAAAAAGACAACTATGACACGTTCTTACTCATATTCGGGAGCTAACAAAAAGTTGATCTCATAAAGGTAGAGAACAGAATGATAAATACTAGAGGCTAGGAAGGTTGTGTCTGTATGCAGAAAAGGAGATGAAAAGAGGCTGGCTAATGGGTACAAAAATATAGTAAGATAGAAGGAATAAGTTATAATGTTCAATAGCAAAGTAGAATAGCTATAGTTAACAATATATTGTGTATTTCAAAACAGTTAGAAGAGAGGCCTTAAAATGTTCCCAACACATAGAAATGATAAACAATTGAGGTGATACCCCAATACCCTGAGACCTGATCATTACATATTCTATGCATGTAACAACATATTACACATACCACATAAATATGTACAAATATTGTCAATAATAAATTTTTAAAAAAGAAAAAAACTCTGGGAGGGGTAGAAGGAGTCGGGGCAGCAAACTGTGTTTTTATAAGTCTACCAGGTGATTCTGAGTTTGAGAACCACTGTATTATGGTATAATAAACAGTATTGCATTTTATTATAATTATTTTCATTTCACAATATAAACTTGATAATTATCATTTGGTTTAAATTCTCCCAGGTAACGTGTTCCAGGCTAATTTCATATGGATTGCATTTTTTAGTTATTTAAAAACACAAATTTGGGGGAAAAGGAAGGACATGAACATGAAAGATGTAATGCTTAAGAAAAAATTTTAAATACGTATTTGTGGTTTAGGTCACTATTAACAAACCAATGAGCATGGGCACTTACTATAATGCCTAATATTCTGCAGAGGGCTTGACAAATACAAATTCATGCTAATAAAGAAAAAAAATTAATTACTTCCATGACTTCAATTACTATCTATATTAAAGATTCTCAATCGAGGGTACTAACATCTCCTAGGGACTCTTTCAACTTCTACAAGGTCTTATTCTTCCCCACCTACCTATCTCCCAAAATCATGGCCCAAGCGGTTATTGTTACTGTAAAAGATGTACCATACACTTCCAGTGAACTGGATAAATGAAAGTTTAAGAATTACTGGCCTTTACCATAAGATCTCTCTCCTGAATTTCTGCATGCTATATATTTACAATTGGAGATCTAATAAGAACCTCAGATTCAATCTGTCTAAAACTGGACTCATCATTTTGCCTCGCTCCTTTTCTTTCCTTAGCTTAGTGAATATAGCACAAAACTGCCTAAGCCAAAAACCTAACATCTTTGACTTCTTCCTTCCCTGTCACCCCTCAACCAATCACTAAGGCAGTTCATTTTACTTTCAAAGTACCTCTTGATCCATCTATCCTTTTTGCCAGTATCCTGGCCCAGGCCTCTAGAATCTCTTCCCTGGATTAGTAATTCAGATTCCTACTCAACTAATTCTGGCTCCAGTTTTATTGTTCCTTCCAGAAAGAGGGAACTTTCTTAAGGGTAAATCTAAACATTTCACTCTACTGCTTAAAATCCTTCAATCAAGATAAAGCATGTAACTACAAAGCTTTCATCACCTGATCTCTGTTTCAGGCTTTAAATCGCATACCATCATTCATGACTCCAGCTGTACTGAATTTTAGTTCCTGAAAAGCAGTATTTTCTCTTCTGTTAACCCCTCTGACAAGGTGTTAGCTCTTTTCACTGGGCTAATTTCTATTTATTCTTCAGGATCCAGTTTTGATGTCACTTTTTTTCATAAAGCCATCTCTCACCTCCACATATGTTATACTCAGTAGCATCTCTAAGTACAGTACTTATCATCATACTGTGCAGTAACCATGTATCTCCTCCTCTAAATTTCAAGCTCTACCTAGAATAAGAATCATGCCTATTTTTTCATATTACAATCCTAGCACCAAACAGCAATATACCATGAAACTGAAAGCATGAGCTCTAGTCAGAGAGGCTCAAAAAGTGTTACAAGCTGTGAAAATTTGGGACAGTTACTTAAACTCTAAGATTACTTATCCAGAAAAGTATAGCTAATACCACCTTTCAAGGCTATTCATGGATTAAATATAATATGTGAAACATTTGGCACAATGCTTGACACACAGAAATGTTAGCTATTATTACTTAGTACATATCAAAGAATATATTTGCTAAATGAATACACTATTCACCAATTATTAAAAACATTTTAATAATGCTAACCTCATATAATTCATATTTCCAAGTATATACTTCTATAAGGAGGTTTCAGTTTTAATTATGTCCATGGCACCAAAGTTTCTTATAGACAATATTTAGTTGAGTTATAAAGCAGAATGTTCAAAAAGAATGACCTGTGCCTCATTTTCAGGAACAATTTGTTTATGAAGTCGAATCTGCTCCAAGCCAGGACTTTCTAGAAAATTTGGATTACTGTTACAAATTGAGGCAGTTACATTATACCTTGCTGACTGATAAAAGCTGTAGTATTCAAGTCTATTTTCCCTTGAGTTTTCTAGTGCCTTTAGTTTTTGTTTAAATTGAACAACTTTGTAGATCAAAAAAATGATTAAAACACAAGCTAAGATGAAAAAAGCTAGCAAAATGTCAAAAGCCTCATTCAACTTGTCAACTTCTTGTGTACAAATCAGAGATGTTTTCCCTGACATTGAAGCAGCATCAATCGGTAGAGCACTGTTTTTTTCCAAGTTCAAGGTAACAGAAGTAGTAAGCTGTATCTGCACAGGTAACACTGCTGTAGTCTCTAATGGATTACCAAAGGCATTCTCTTGAAAAAATCTACTGGCAGGTGAAGTAGCTTTTCGTTCCCAGAAAGTAATGCTCTCAGTCTCAGTATTTTCCAGAGGATTGCCACTGGTGGTTACTTTAGGCCAGGCCATCATTAGTGCAGTAGTCTTGTGATGAATGTGAGGAGATTTTACAACAGCCCAAGCTCTGGATACATTTGTTGAAGACGTAACACAATTTGTAATGTTAATATAACGTAATGCTCTGCCACGCATGGATGGGGGATTCTGACAATAGATGTTTAGGGTAATGGCTGAAGATGCTAGCCAGTCTCGAAGGCCTGCAAGTTTGCAGTTACATTCCCAAGGATTAGAATTTGCCTGAAGATGAATCAATGAAGACAATGGCTTAAGGACCCTTGGATGCAAGTCTGTAAGATTATTAAATGACAGATTAAGTATCTTCAAAGATGCTCCCATGTTTTCAAATGTATCATTATCAATGCTAATTATTCTGTTTCTGTCTAACTTAAGGTAAATTAAATTCTTTAACAAACTAAATGTGTCAGAATTTAGATTCTCTAAATCATTATGACTTAAAATCAAATGTTTAAGATTATTAATTCCACTAAACCCATCCCTAGTAACATTTCTAATTCTTGAATTTTTCAGGAGGAGATATTCCAAGTTGACAAGTCCTTTAAATGCAAAGGGCTGTATTACTTCAATGGGATTATGAGACAAAGAAAGTCTTCTAAGACTTTTAAGTATTTCAAAGGAATTTGATGGTACTTTTGTTAAAGTATTACTTTCTAGATACAAACAAGCAAGGTTTCCAAGATGTTGAAAGCCTGAGTCTGATATCCTCAAAATGTTATTGTTTGATAAGTCAAGTATCCGAAGAGCAACCATACCAACAAAGGTACCACTCCCAAGAACAGTGAGGCGATTCCTTTGTAGATTTAAGTACTGAACTGAAACTAGATCATTAAATACTCCTCTTGGAACAAAAGATACCTGATTAGACTGTAAATATAAATTACGAAGATTTACAAGTCCCTTAAATATTCCAGGATCTAAGCGTTTGATAAAATTATTATTTAGAAATAGAAAATACAGATGCCTCAATTGAACAAAGGCTTTTGGATATACATACAGAATGTTAGAATTATCCAAATACAATGCTACAAGAGAATGAAGTCCTGTTAATTCACTTTCATTTATATAAGATATATTATTTCCAGTCAAATACAGAAAAACTGTACTTTCAGGAAAATTCTGAGGAATACTCGAAAGGCCTAAGTTACGGCAGTTAATTTGTCTCCCAGTGCAGAGCTGACAAACAGACGAACATCCAAGTATTTCTTTGTGGAGCAATAATAAAATATAACAGGTAACAAGCAGAAACAGTCGTAGGCAAAGCAGAGAAAACTGTAATCCACACATATCCCTGTTCTTGGTTTTTCTGTTCAGATCAGAATTGGCTATAAAAGAGAAGGTAAAGCTTAAATCATCAAAACTTCATCAAATGAATACTTTTTATAAAACTATAACTTCTGTATTGTTTTAATTAGGATCAGCCAATAATACTATCATAAATCACACTATGGTAATAGCATAAAATAATGAGTATGGAACACATTCTAGAATTATTAACATGATCAGGCCATTAACCCACTATTGGACAAAATAGTTCAGATTAATGAAACATTTGCTAAGTTAACTTAAAAATTACAATTGATTACAACATAGGTGACAAATGATGCAAGAATGAGAATCTACGAATTTAATATGTCCCTTTAACAACATAAAGTCTAATATCAAACATTATAATTTATAAAAATACAAATTCACTACAGAACAGTTAAATTCTAAATTACAGTTTTTCACAAAACTATTATTCATGTCAGCTATAAGTTCATACTTAAGTAAATAATCTTACCAAAAACAGGAAATTCATATTATTTACACTCAGCTGATTCAGTAAAGGTTTTCCTTCTAAATCTGAAGAACGACATTTCTAAACTCCATTTTGTTCTGTGGCACTGCTGACCTCCACCCCACCACCTTTTTTTAAAGTCACCGTTTGCTCAGGAAACACCACTCTTCACATTGGCTCCTTTAGAGTCAATGTGTAAAACAGAGGTTGCCATGGATACAGGAAGCTGAGAGACAGGAAGTAATTTAATCTGTGTTTCAAAAGTATTGCTAAACGGAAATCTCGGGAACTTATTTTTTCAGAATGCAGTTAGAGTTTTCCTAATATACACATCGAAACATCTCCTATAATTTAAAAATAATAGTTTTTAGGGAATACCTGAAAACCTTAGTTATTCAGAACCTAAACATAACAGACTCTAGCTATCAACAACATAGCTACTAAATGGAAAAGACTACTTGAAATAAGATGCATATAGAGTAAGATAATTTTTGTAAGCTTTATAATTAATAAAATATTTATATTGTTTTAAATACATATTGAAGACTTCAACTTTATGCTTTATTCCTTTAATAAAAATAGGAAAAACAATTTAGAATGGTGAACACAAATGTTGTTATACTATCCTCTAGTGCTCTTTTTAAATTTTTCAAAATATTTTTGGTTGCAGCCGGGCACGGTGGCTCACGCCTGTAATCCCAGCACTTTGGGAAAGCCAAGAAGAGCGGATCACGAGGTCAAGATATCGAGACCATCCTGGCCAACATGGTGAAACCCCATCTCTACTAAAAATACAAAAATTAGCCGGGCGTGGTGGCATGCGCCTGTGGTCCCAGCTACTTGGGAGGCTGAGGCGGAAGAATCGCTTGAACGCAGGAGGCGGAGGTTGCAGTGAGCCGAGATTGCGCCACTGCACTCCAGCCTGTCGACAGAGCAACACTCCGTCCCAAAAAAAAAAAAAAAAAAAAATTGGTTGCAAAAACTACTGAGTACTACTTAACATGTTAAGGTACTAACTGGTAGTAAGGTATTGATTAGTATTAAGGCACTAATTGGTTGTACTGGGTTATAAGATGGTAATAAGCTGCATACCAAATTACTGACATAGGTTATCTTTGCAAGAAAAGTTGGGGAGAGTGAAAGAAGCAATGTTTTGCCCTATATGTATCTGAATTAGTTTGAATCTTTTAGAACAAAAATGGAGAATTTTAATGTAATTTTTACAGAATTTAAAGAATTGGATATAAATTGTTTATATTATATATTGTTCAGTCATTAACTTTCCAAAAGGCTAGTTGCTTAAGTTTTCTAATTCTTTTATTAATATTACTAATACCCTGATAATATTCCTAAAATATCAATAGTTATATAATTGTATAGAACTTTCCTTTGATGTTAACAACAATTACTTTAGATAACAATTATGTCCACACTAGGTACCTGAAATGATACCTAGCACTATCTTTCTATGACTAAAAATTCAGAAATGCATACTGAATAGCAGATCTTTATCAAAATGATTTATGATTCTTACAACTATCCTTTATGGCTGGTTATTGTTACTGCTATTTTATGCATTACAAACTGGAAAACAAAACAAATGACAAAAATGACATGAACTTGAGGTAGGGCTAGGTTTCTCAGGTCCACTTTGTTTAGTACTTCCAATAACATACAAAGTGATAGGAGGCTTGTCCCATGGATTTTTCAATTGCATAATATAACTTAAAGAGTTAGGAAAAAGTCAGAGAAAGGGTCCTTTGAAATCAAAATTAATTTAAAGGGAAAAAACCCACACAGTAATATAACCAGAGTATTAATTTTGTTCTCTATGGCAAAAAGAGCCAACACAGTCAAGAATACTTATTAGTCAGGTTGCAAAAGTAAAAATTTTAGAAAACTCTATTAAGGAAAAATGACAGAATAAAATCTAATTTCTCACATTTTAAAAATTGATGAAAACTAAACTGACTTCACCAAATAAAGTAAATCTAAATAGTACACTGTAACTCTCAGGTTGAGTGGTTAAAAAAAATCCAATCTCCGGCAAAACAAAGTTTAGTCTTTCTGTTCATTTAGGAGTTGCTGCTCTTAGAGACAACTGATCAACACTAGAGAAGGCCACAGAAATAAAAACAAGCTCAAAAAAGGTAGATGTGAGAAGGTAATTTAAACCTATTCTCTTGCTTAGTATGATCGTATCACTGGTTAGTGGGCAAAACTGGCTACTCAGGTTTTAGATGAGAATTCAAGTCTTCTGACTTCCCTGTGTACTTACTGTAAGGTACATTTCCCTGTGCTTTGACTGAGTATTATTACTTCACAGCAATTCATATCATGCGGGTAGTATAAAATATTCTCATGAGCTCTAAATCCTGTAACATGTTTTCTAAAATCTCTACATGATCTCCAACATGTAATAATTCCCCCCCATCTGAACTGTGACATTTTGATTTTGTTCTGTAATAACACATCAAAATGATTCCTCATTACCCTATTCTGATTGCTAATGTTCATTACAACTACTACTGAACACTACACTGAACTTCTTAAGTTAGCCTTCTCTTTCTTTCCCGGAAATTGACTCATTATTTTCCTCTTATTCTTGTAGCTGAACTTCCTTTTACAGTGCCTTTGTCTTCAAATCATCTCATGCTTCTAGTATCAGTACACAACTATTCTCTTTTCCATTCAGATTCTGCCTATACAAAACCAAGAATGTATAAATAACAGAACAATTGTTCCATTACCATCTTTTAAATATACGCCATCTGTATGTATGCATGTATTCTTTTGAGACAGTCTTGCTCTGTCAGGTAGGCTGGAGTGCAACAATGTGAACACAGCTCACCACAGCATCGACCTCGCAGCTCAAGTGATCCTACTCCTGAGTAGCTGGGAGTACAGCATGCCACCACACCTGGCTAATTTTTCTTATTTTTGTAGAGATGAGGTCTTACCATTTTGCTCAGGCCGGTCTTGAACTAGTAGACTCAAGTAATCCTCCCACCGTGGCCTCCTCTCAACTTGGGATTACAGGTGTGAGCCACTGTACCCAGCCTGTATGTATTTAGATACATAGCATCTATGTATAAACCAATCAAGATTAGTTTACATATAAAGAATGGCTTATAATAACAGCAGTCACTGATTTAACGGATCTTAAAAGTTACTGATGGACCTAAAATCAAGAGAATGAAAATGTGAAATGGGATTTGCAATTAAAAAATAATCCAGCTCTTTCTGCCATCATGAAGCCTGTGGAGGCCTGCTTGAAACATGACTTCCAAAAGCAAATATGTCTGGGAGGCTGTGGTCCAAGGCCATTTTTGCTGGCTATAGGCAGGGTCTCTGGAACCAAAAGGAGCACACAGATGTTCTTAAAACTGAAGGTGTTTATGCCTGAGATGAAACTGAATTCTATTTGGGCAATAGTTGTACTTATGTATACAAAGCAAAGAACAACACAGTGACTCGTGGCGGAAAACCAAACAAAACCAGAGTAATCTAGGGAAAGGTAACTTGGGCCCATAGGAACTTTGGCATGGTTTTTTCCAAATTCCAAAGCGATCCTTCCGCTAAGGCCATTGGACATCAATGCTGTAACCTTTAGGATTTAAACTAAAGAAAAGTAAAGAAAGTGAACTTGTGCTCTTGGAAAAAGAAATCTAGTAAATGATTTGAAAATTATCATTTTGTTCAATGTAGGAGAGAAATTTTAACGAAGGGCAGTACTTTATCTCAATATAGACCTCTTATCAGTTACAAGAAAAAAAACATAGTAACTATACACAGTGGAGAAATCAGATAACAACTTGACCAGCATTAATATCATCAATGAGAAACAGATGAGCACCATGTGACTTTGCCTGTGGTATTCCAAGAGGCACACATCACTCATACAATATTCCAATGGGAGATGCATACATAAATCTAACCGTAAGAAAATACCAGACAAACCACAAATAAGGAACAGACTATTCTGCTGGGGAAGGTGAGGAGAGGATGGATGGGAGACAAAAACAAAGAAACAACTGGAAAGATGGAAAGAGATTAAAGGAGTGGATTCTTTAAAAATGTTATAAGAAAAAAGAAAAGACTGAGGAAATGACACTACAGAGTAAAAGAGACTACAAAAACACAAAAACTAAATGCAATAATTGGTCCTAGACTGAAGTACCGAGGAGTAAAAGACCATGACAAATGCTACTTACACATAAATGGTTCAGAATATAAAACATCTATCCAGTTATCTGACAGAAAATGTGTATCATACAACAAACTGGGACAAAAGTTAACAATAGGTGATTCTGGGTAAAGGTTATATGAGTGTTCTTTACTGTTCTTGCAGTGTTTTTCTAAGTTTGAAATAATTTCTAAATGAAAATATCGTGACAGTAGCTATAATTTCCATGTAAAATTTGTTCTTGTGCATTACTGCCAAGATATGTCACCATTTCTAAGTTTTTAAGGTATGCTTTAAAATAAAAACAAACAAATATTGTGCTCTTACAGTATGGCAAAACTGTATGAATATCTCTATTTGCTTAATAGTCAACAAGAAAATCGACTAACAAATTTTTAACTACAAATCTATCTATGAGAATAAAAAATAAACTGTATTCATGAGAAGCATAAAATTTCAACTACGCCTGTGACTTCGGGGCTTTAAAAACACTGTACTGACACTGGAACACTCTCTGAAGGAACATTATTTATTAATCATTCCCCCAAGCATGACTTTAGAAGAACATTTTTAACTTCTTGATATCTGTTCCTGTTACACAGTCATTTTGAAAAGCAATATTCTATTTCCATGGACAATTTTAGGTACCATCCTCATTGCTGCTACAGGATAAATTTCTTTGTTGTATATTGGCATAGTTTTACACTGTAAAGCACAGAAAGCAGAACTATTAAACAGAAGGGCTGTTTCAACTTAGAAAAAGCTAGGAGAAACGCATTATAATTCAAAGTATCTCCTCTTTCCCCTGGCTCCAACAGAAACCTTTGGAACACTATCTCTCCTCTGACCCTATCCACCACCTTCTGGGTTTTGCTGAGACAGACTAATATCAGCAGATTGTAGTTTAGATGTGAACTATATTAGAATTTCTCTTTCCTGCAAATCCCTTCCATTTTGATGGTTCTTATTTTATGCTTATATTACCAATTTCCAGTTTATCACAATCCCTAAAATCCCTATAGTTTTAAACACATACACACACGAAGGAAGAAGAAAGGAGGGGAGTAATAAGTCCAGGAGAGTTGAGTCTCTTCCAATAACTATATAATAACATTTGTGAAATTATTTTCTTGCCTCAAAACACAATATTATAAATTGGATGCAGTTACGTGAATGAAAACTATATTGAATATAGAAACTAGCATATGGAGTTAAAAGCACAGATTTGGGAGTCACTGTATTTTGAAGATAATACTTACATAACAAATAGCTATATAGTTAGAAAAAGTCCTACAATAAAATGGGTGCCTTAAGGAGCAGAAACTTTTTATTAGCCAAGTATCCAAACGGAATCTAAATGAACATCCATCATGCTATAGAAGGAAAGTTTATTATCAAGCAAAGAGTAACCTAAATAACCCCTAAGGGAACTTTCAGTGTCAAGCCACCAGTGCTGAAGACTACCCGATACGGCTGAGAGGTATATATATAAAACTACTGGAGGGGCATCAAAGCTCCACACAAAACCATCTATGCCAGGCATGAGACCAGTCAAATTGACCACAGTGTGAAAAATAATTCCAGAATCATGCCTAGTTTGGTCCCTGGAATATGGCTAACAGTTTCTTGGCACCCAAACAGCTAAGCTTTTCATGGCCAGCCTTTCTTGTATTTGATAGAACCTCTACCATTTAATCTCCATTATTCTGACCCACTAAAGAAGCATCTGCAGCTCTTTTTCACTCCAATAACCAATGTTCATAATCCACTGATCTGCTTACAGATCACACATATTTCAACTATGTAGTATAATATAGCTACTCAGTAATTCAGAAAAATTCCCAATATAAAATCCAACTCACAACTTAAAAAAAGGAGTATACAGTCAGAAAGGTTAGTGAAGCAGAGAAATTAGGATAAACAGAAGATAGGATTAACTGCTTTTGCTACTGCTGGATAGATGTCTTTATTGACAGAGTGCTTCTATGACCCAGAGAGTGTTCTCAACATGTTTCAAGTATTACCTGTTTTTAATTCTCACAGGAGCCCTATAAAGTAAGGTATTATGATTACCCTCATATAATGGATAAAAAAATGAGACACAGAGAAATTAAAAGTAAAGCTTTATACCCAGAAGATCCTACCATATTTTCACACATAAAATTTTAGGGTGTTATTATTCTTTAAGTTCTGGGGTACATGTGCAGAATGTGCAGGTTTGTTACATAGGTATACACGCGCCATGGTGGTTTGCTGCACTCATCAACCTGTCAAATACATTAGGTATTTCTCCTAATGCTATCCCCTCCCCCTAACCCCACAGACAACAGTCCCTGGTGTGTGATGTTCCCTTCCTGTGCCCATATGTTCTCACTGTTCAACTTCCACTTATGAGTGAGAACACGCAGTGTTTCCTTTTTCTGCTTTTGTGTTAGTTTGCTGAGAATGATGGTTTCCAGCTTCATCCATGTCCCTGCAAAGAACATGAACTCATCCTTTTTTATGGCTGCATAGTATTCCACATTGTGTTTGTGCCACATTTTTCTATCCAGTCTATCATTGCCAGGCATCTGGGCTGGCTCCAAGTCTTTCCTATTGTGAATAGTGTTGCAATAAACATACATGTGCATGTGTCTTTATAGTCTGATGATTTATAATCCTTTGGATATATACCCAGTAATGCAACTGCTGGGTCAAATGGTATTTCTAGTTCTAGATCCTTGAGGAATTGCCACGCTGTCTTCCACAATGGTTGAACTAATTTACACTCCCACCAACAGTGTAAAAGTGTTCCTATTTCTCCACATCCTCTCTAGCATCTGTTGTTTCCTGACTTTTTAATGACCACCATTCTAACTGGCATGAAATGGTATCTCATTGTGGTTTTGATTTGCATTTCTCTAATGACCAGTGATAATGAGCTTTTTTTCATATGTCTGTTGGCTGCATAAATGACTCCTTTTGAAAAGTGTCTGTTCATGTCCTTCACCCACCTTTTGATGAGGTTGTTTTTTCTTGTAAATTTGTTTAAGTTCTTTGTAGATTCTGGATATTAGCCCTTTGTCAGATGGATAGATTGCAAAAATTTTCTCCCATTCTGTAGGTTGCCTGTTCACTCTGGTGATAGTTTCTTTTGCTATGCAGAAGCTCTTTAATTAGATCCCACTTGTCAATTTTGGCTTTTGTTACCATTGCTTTTGGTGTTTTAGTCATGAAGTCTTTGCCCATGCCTATGTCCTAATGGTATTGCCTAGGTTTCCTTCTAGGGTTTTTATGGTATTAGGTCTTATGTTTAAGTCTTTGATCCATCTTGAGTTTATTTTTGTATAAGGTGTAAGGAAGGGGTCCAGTTTCCGTCTTCTGCATATAGCTAGTCAGTTTTCCCAACACCATTTATTAAGTAGGGAATCCTTTCCCCATTGCTTGTTTTTGTCAGGTCTGTCGAAGATCAGATGGTTATAGATGTGTGGTGTTATTTCTGAGGCCTCTGTTCTCTTCCATCGATCTCTATATCTGTTTTCGTACCAGTACCATGCTGTTTTTGTTACTGTAGCCTTGCAGTATAGTTTGAAGTCAGGGAGCATGATGCCTCCAGCTTTGTTCTTTTTGCTTAGGATTGTCTTGGCTATGTGGGCTCTTTTTTGGTTCCATATGAAATTTAAAGTAGTTTTCTCTAATTCTGTCAAGAAAGTCAATGGATAGCAGTGAATCTATAAATTACTTTGGGCAGTATGGCCATTTTCACGATATTGATTCTTCCTATCCATGAGCATGGAATGTTTTTCCATTTGTTTGTGTCCTCTCTTACTTCCTTGAGCAGTAGTTTGTAGTTCTCCTTGAAGAGGTTCTTCACATCCCTTGAAAATTGTATTCCTAGGTGTTTAATTCTCTTTGTAGCAATTGTGAATGGGAGTTCACTCATGATATGGCTCTCTGTTGGTCTGTTATTGGTGTCTAGGAGTGCTTGTGATTTTTGCACAATGATTTTGATTCCTGAGACTTTGCTGAAGTTACTTATCAGCTTATAAAGATTTTGGGCTGAGATGTTCCTATATAATTTACAATAGGAGGTTTTTCTTAACAAATGGAATTTGAGAAAATGGAACTTAAAAAATTAACTATGTGTGTGCAGTGACCAAACTTCATAACTAACTACTGAAGAATGTGAAAACTCTGGCAGTGGCACACACCTGTAATATCAGCGCTTTGGGAAGTTGAGGCAGGAGGATAACTTGAGCCTAGGAGTTCAAGATGAACCTGGGCAACATGGTGAAACCCCAACTTTACAAAAAAATGTAAACAATTAGTTGGGTATGGTGGTGCGTGCTTGTAGTCCTAGCTGCTGGGGAAGCTGAGGTGAAGGAATCACCTGAACCCGGGAAATCGAGGCTGCAGTGAGCCATGATTGGGCCACCATACTCCAACCTGAATGACAGAGTGAGAACCTGTCTGAAAAAATAAACAAACAAAAAATACACAATTATTGTGTATTATAAAATCAAGATTATTATAGTTTAAAGGTACTGTGTCCTGTGACTAAGCTACCGCTAGAATTTTAGAGTTGTAAACATCAAATAATACTTCCAATGTCTTTCTATGTCATCTCTTCCAGATAAGTATATAAGTATATAATAATATATAATGTAGTGGAGAACCTCAATAAATACTTTCTTAATAAATACACTTGATTTCTAGAGAGAAGACAGAAAGAATGATTTGTTGTCCCTTTACAAACAACTTAAATAAAACGAGATATGTGGTTTTAAGTGGTTGGAAGAAGTACCTTACTTTAATAATGAAATTATCTAGGACTAAGATCTAATTTTTTGATCAGACTAATAAAAATGACTCAGAAATAGTAAAACAAGATTGTGGAATAGTAAAATTAGACAAAATAGCATTACTTGAGGTACTCAATAGCCTGGCAGAATAGACATTAAGAGTAAGATGGACTGGATTTGAATTTCAGTTTGGTACTTGACTTTGGGTGGGTAATTAGGCTTTACTAGTCTTGATTACACATTTAAAGGTTTAATAAGGCCAGATGCAATGGCTCACACCTGTAATCCCAGCATGCCGGGAGGCTGAGGTGGGTGGATCACTTGAGGTCAGGAGTTCAAGACCAGCCTGGCCAACATGGTGAAACCTTATCTCAACTAAAAAAACAAAAATTAGCCAGGCGTGGTGATGTGCGCCCGTGATCCCAGCTACTGGGGGATGCTGACGCAGAAGAATAACTTGAACCCAGGAGGTGGAGGTTGTAGTGAGCCGAGATTGTGCCACTGCACTCCAGCCTGGACAACAGAGTGAGACTGTCTCAAAAAAAAAAAAAAAAAGGTTAATAATGTCCATCCCCCTAGGGCTGTTGGAAGAATCCACTGAAATGTGTATGAAAAACATATTGTATAAAGGCTATCACAAATTATGTGTTCTATTAGTTATTATTTACTTCTTATTATCACCTTCTTCACACATAAACTAGATGAATGTGGGAAAGCTTCCAAAGAAGCTTTGTACCTACTGAATAAGCTGGCACTATCACACAGTTAGTCAAAATGATTAATAGTAGAAACAATTATTTACTGAGTGGTCATATTCATTAAGCATTTTAGAAGGCATTATATATACATTCTCCAATTCATCATAATAAGCCCTAGGTGCTAGCTGTTATCACTGCTTCCATTTGAAATATGAGAAAACAGAATGAGAGAAAACTGGTCCAACGTCACACGAACCCTAGGCAGAACATGCATCTGAAGTTAAATCTAGCTTCCCTCTCCATCATAACGTATTTTTTTCTCTCTGGGGCTCTGGATAGAATGAAAGCAGAAACTCAAGGAAAAGAATCTCCAAAATAAATAAATAAATAAACAAAAAAGATGTTCCTCAGGCTATGAAGGAACAACTTGTGACAAACACATGCATCATCTACCTGGGGGAAAAACTAGAAAGCTCAGGAGACTCTCATCATTTTCCTCCTGAGTACTTTTTCTATTGTTATCCTTGTTGGAGCTAGCTACTCTGTGTGTAATTAGTTTTCTGTATCATTTCAACTACTTTGAGGATCTGGACCTAATACAGCATTCTCACTGATAAACATCTCTTACTCTCATTGTAAAGCAGTGTGAGGTCCTGAAACATCAAAATAATCTCATTTGATCATAGTGTAGTTTTCTCTGGTGATATGTTTGAAAGAAGCGTCTCATAAAATGGTCAGTAATTAGTTAAAGGCACCCAGTGTCTATAATATGACTGTTACATATGAAAACAGTTTGTCAGAAGCCTTTATCTAATTTGAAGACGGGGCACTGTTCCTAGATATGACAAAAGCATTGAGAACATAGTCCCAAATTCACAAGCATTCAGAAACTTTCCTAAGTAGTCAGGACAGGAGACAAAAGACACAAATTGTTGTTCTAAGATGCCAGAGTACAATAAACAATAATCTATCCCAAAGGTGAAATACAATGAGTCCTCAGGGCACAGCATGGTGACCTAGCACATAACAGCATCTTTAAAACATTGCTGTTGTATTAGTTAGTGTCCTAAGGTTGTTATCAGAAGAGGAAGAAGTGTGCATTTTAATTCTAATGTATGTTTCAAAAGTAAAGTAAATTTGTATTAAAAATGAAAACCAAAACAGACTATTCCCATTCAAATCCTAATGTAGGAAGATAGAAATACTTCAAAAAGTGTGACACTCTGGGGGGAGGGGAAAGTGTAGGGAGAGGAATATCTGGTTTTCAAAGAACTTTCAGAAGTTTAAGTAAAGTTTTATAAATGATTATAACCTTTCAATTAAAAGTCAGCAAGCCAAGGAATTAATCATTTATCTTCTTTCTCAATGAAATTGCTTTGTATACAGATGAAAGGAGTGAGCATCCAATTGTAACATCAACTGTTCTTTCTAACACTTGTCTACACCCTACAGCTTCTGCTGGATTAAAGCTAATAAAATTCAGCTTATAATTATTAGCCAATTCAAAAATAGACACCTCACTCAAATTATGCTGGAAAACCAGTCCCCAAACTCAAAAAAGCCAAAGATACATATGCATTGCTTATACCAAAAACAAAAACATTAAAAGCTGCATCAAAGAGTTTTTTTTTCCCAGAACTGAAATAATCAGAACCAATAATTACTATAAATTGCAATAGATTATATATAAAAAAGGAAAACATGTATAATGTAAAGATTATTCTTTTCAACTTCTAAGGATATATAGCCCCTTTGTAAACCATATATTCAAAGAGTGGTTTAAGAGCAGAATTTCAGCATCTGAGGTCCTGAAACTTCAAAGTAATCTTATTCATGTCTCTATTTTCCTCACATAACAATGCAAGAAAGGGAATTAGTCACCAATATGCCCAATGAAGACTGTTTCTTTTACAGTCAACTCTGGCAAAATAAAAATTGTAAAGAACTCTCCCCTTGTTACTTCACTGACCTTTTCCACAAATTACTATATAATCAGATAATATGAACTAAGTTAGAAATCAGCTCAGACTGTATTTTGAATAAAAACATCAACAATAAGAGCAACTACTCAGAGGAGAGGCAGAGCAATATGGCAAAAGAGAACCCGCCAATGATCACTTCCTTGCATTCCTCCACTGGAGCACCAATTTGCAGAATAATATTCAGAATTATCCAAACAAGAAAATACCTTCACAAGGGCTAAAGAAACCAGGTGAGAGATCACAGTACCTGGTAAACAAGAAAGGGCACACTGAAAGGTGCAGAAAGAAGAGTCTTTCATTGCCTACATCATTCCTACACCAACCCCAGGCAGCACAGGGCAGAGAGAGAAGCTGTGCTCTTGGGGAAGAGAGAGAAGAAAGTATGCAGACAGCTTTGCCTTGGAAGCTACTACCAGCAACCCCCCTCTCTTCCCACTGCCCACAATAAATCACAGTACTGGGTCCAACTCCAAACAGTACAACACAAAGAGAAATTCCTTCCATACGAAGGGAGAGAAAAGTGAGCAAAGGCCTTTGCCTGGGAACCCTGGGAATTCTCAAGTCCCTCAGGCTAGGAATCTTCACATGCAAGAGAGTCACAGCACACCTGGCCTTAGGACACTCTCTAGGGCTACAGTTTCCACAGGCTTAAGAAACTTAACAGTCAGTATCTTTTAAATTCCTGAAGACCCTCTGAAGAAGGACATGTAAAAACAAGGACAGGCTATGAAACAGGAAAAAAAAAATACCTAATTCGTTAAGGCTCAAACACTGACATACCTCTGTAAGTATCAAGAACATTCAGTTAAATATGACCTTACTTCATATTTATCAGACTAAATAAAGCATCAGTGATCTATCCTGAAGAGATGGAGATGTACAATCTTTCAGATAATTCAAAATAGCTCTTTTGAGGAAGTTCAAAAAATTTCAAGAAAACACAGAAAATCAATTCAGAAACTTACCAAAAAATTTAACAAAAATACTGAAATTTTTTCTTTCTTTTTGTTTTTTTAGACAGAGTTTTTTAGACAGAGTGTCACTCTATGGCCCAGGCTGGAGGGCAGTGGCATGATCTTGGCTCACTGCAACCTCTGCCTCCCAGGTTCAAGTGAGTCTCCTGCCTCAGCTGTCCAAGTAGCTGGGATTACAGTTGTGTACCACCACACCCCGCTAATTTTTTATATTTTTATTTTTTGAAAATGAAATGGAAATACTGGAGTTGAAAATACAATGGACAAATTGAAAAATTTATAGGCTCTCAACAGCACAACAGATCAAGCAGAAGAAAGAATTAGTAAAGTGGATGACAGAATATTTGAAAATACAGTCAGCCTGGGGTGTGGTGGCTCACATCTGTAATCCCAGTACTTTGGAAGGCTGAGGTGGGTGGAGAGCTTGAGCTCAGGGGTCTGACCAGAATGGGCAACATGGCAAAACCCCATTTCTACAAAAAAAATTAGCCAGGTGTAGTGGTATGCACCTGTAGTCCCAACTAACAGGGAGACTGAGGTAGGAGAATCGCCTGACCCAAGGAAGTTGAGACTGCACTTTGCCTGGACAACAGAGCAAGACCTGTCAAAAGAGGAAAGAGAAAAGAGGGGAGGGGAGGGGAGAAAAAGGGAAAGGAGAAGGAGAAAGAGAAAGAAAGAGAGAAAAAGAAAGAAAGAAAAAGAAAGAGAAAGAGGCCACAATCAAAGGAGGAGAAAAATTGAAAAGAAATGAATACGGTTTATGAGATCTATGGGACAGCATCAAAAGACCCGGGCAAGGTGGCTCACGTCTATTACCCCAGCACTTTGGGAGGCTGAGGCGGGTGCATAACCTGAAGTAAGGAGTTTGAGACCAGCCTGACCAATATGGCGAAATCCTGTCTTTACTAAAATACAAAATTAGCTGGGCGTGGTGATGCACACTTGTAACCCCAGCTACTCGGGAGGCTGAGGCAGGAGAATCACTTGAACCCAGGAGGTGGAGGTTGCAGTGAGCCAAGATCATGCCACTGCACTCCAGCCTGGGCAACAGAATAAACCTCTGCCTCAAAAAAAGAGCAAATGTAAGAGTCCCTGACCTTCAAGAGGGAGAAAGGGATAGAAACAGCAAAATAATAATAATAATAATAATAGAAAATTTTCCAAATCCAGGGAAAGATAAAAATATTCAGGTACAAGAAGGTCAAAGACCACCAAGGAGATTTAACCCACATAAGATGATTCCAAGACATATAATAATCTAACTCTCAAAGGTCACAAAGAATGGATCCTAAAAGAAGCAATAAAACTAATTAAAACCAATAATATACAAAAGGGCTCCAACACATCTGGCAGCAGATTTTTCAGTGAAAATCTTCCAGGCAAGGAGGAATGATATATTCAAAGTGCTGACAGAAAAAGGGGCAACCAAGAATACTGTAACCAGCAGAAATACACTTCAAACATGAAGGAGAGAGAGAGACTTTCCCAGACAAAAGCTGAGGGAATTCATCACCACTGGGCCTGTCTTACAAAAACTGCTGAAAGGAGTTCATCAATCTTAAAGAAAAGGATGGTAAAGTATAACAAGAAAACATCTGGATGGATAAAATTCTCTGGTAAAGGTTAACTCTACAGCTGAGTATGGTGGTTCACGTCTACAATCCCAGCTACTCAGGAGGCTGAGGTGGGTGGATCGCTTGAGCCCAGGAGATCAAGGCCTGCCTGGACAATAAAGCTAGACTCTGCCACTTAAAAAAAAAAAATTCTTTTTAAACTATATGGACAAAAAATCAAAATAATCTAATACTGTAATTGTGGTGAGTATATCACTCATATCTTCATGAATTATAAAGACAAAGACAAAACTATTTTTTTCTTTTGACACAGAGTCTTGCTCTGTCACCCAGGCTGGAGCAACCTCTGCCTCCTGGATTCAAGTTATTCTTGTGCCTCAGCCTCTGGAGTAGCTGGGATCACAGGCATGCACCACTACACCCAGTTAATTTTCTGTATAGTTTTTTAGTAGAGATGTGGTTTTGTCATGTTGCCCAGGATGGTCTCGAACTCCTGGCTTCAAGTGATCTGCCTGCCTCAGCCTCCCAAAGTGCAGAGATTACAGGCATAAGCTACCGTGCTTGGCCAAGACAAAACTATTAAAAAGAAAAATAGCATTTATGCAGCCAACGAACATATGAAAAAAGCTCAGCACCACTGATCATTAGAGAAATGCAAATCAGAACCACAGTGAGATACCATCTGATGCCAGTCAGAAAGGTGATTATTAAAAAGTCAAGAAACAATAGATGCTGGCGAGGCTGAGGAGAAACAGAAACACTTTTACACTGCTGGTCAGAATGTAAATTAGTTCAACTATTGTGGAAGACAGTGTGGTGATTCCTCAAGGATCTAGAACCAGAAATACCATTTGACCCAGCAATCCCATTACTGTGTATATACCAAAAGGAATATGAATCATTCTACTATAAAAACACATGCACACATTTGTTTCTTGCAGGACTATTCACAATAGCAAAAACATGGAACCAATCCAAATGCCCATCAATGATAGACTGGATAAAGAAAATGTGGCACAAATACACCATGGAATACTATGCAGCCATAAAAAAGGAATGAGACCATGTCCTTTGCAAGGACCTGAATGAAGCTGGGAGCCATCATCCTCAGCAAACTAACACAGGAACAGAAAACCAAACACTGCATGCTCTCACTCATAAGTGGGAGATGAACAATGAAAACACATGGACACAGGGAGGGGAACAATACACCCTGGGGCCAGTTGCGGGGTAGGGGGAGAGGGGGAGGTTGAGCATTAGAACAAATAGCTAATGCACGTGGGGCTTCAAACCTAGATGTCAGGTTGATAGGTGCAACAAATCACTATGGCACACGTATACATATGTAACAAACCTACACGTTCTGCAACTGTATCCCGGAACTTAAAGTAAAAAAGAAAGAAAGAAAGAAAGAAAAATAACTACAATTTGTTAAGAGATAGCAATATAAAAAGATGTAAACTGAGATATCAAAAAATCAGAAAGTTGGGGGATGACATGTAGAGTGTTTAGTGTTCATTTGTTTCTTCTCTTCATGATTGAAATTAAAATTGTCATCAGTTTTGTTTTGTTTTTCTTGAGACAGAGTCTCACTTTGTTGCCCAGACTGGAGTACAGTCACACAGTATTGGCTTACTGCAACCTCTGCCTCCTGGGTTCAAGCAATTCTCCTGCCTCAGTCTCCTGAGTAGCTAGAATTACAAGTGTGCGCCATCACACCTGGCTAATTTCTGTATTTTTAGTAGAGATGAGGTTTCACCATGTTGGCCCAGGCAGGCCTCAAAGTCCAGACCTCAAATGATCTGCCAGCCTCAGCCTCCAAAAGTGCTGGGATTACAGGCGTGAGCCCACTGTGCTGGCCTGAATTTGGTTACTTCTTTAGGTCCATTTTCTTAATACAAAACTTACTATGTATTTCAGATGCAAAAATGTATCTTTCCCATTTAAATCATCTTTTAGACTTAGGTACTGTATTAAATGGATGGGAAAAAGAAGGGGATGCAATAAGGACAGCAACTCCGTCTATGCAGACCTTACATATGTAAACTCAATCCTAATCCTTACAATAACCTCACTGGAAAGATACCATTACTATCCCCATTTTAAGAACAAGGACACAGGCACAGGGGGAGTTAAGTAACTTGATCACGGTCATTAGTAAGTGACTGGTGGCCCTGGGATTTGAGTGTGGACCTAGAGTCTATAGGCTTTGCCAAATTTCTAAACCAAAAGTAGTGGATTAGAGTAAAAGAGAGTTTAACCATTTGTCCCCAGGGATATCTAATGACAATATCTGATGATAGTTTCAACTGTTGTGACTTGAAGGTGTGGGAGGAAGGGGAGAGTACTACCAGCATCCAGTAGGTAGTGGCTAAGGACGATGCTAAACATCCTACAATGCGCAGGACACTCTCCCACAAAACATAAGCATCTGGACCCAAATGCCATCATAATAAAAGGAGGCTAAAATGACATTTCCCAATTTAGCCTGACTTTCAAAATCATCAACATCACAGTTTAGACATGCCTTATTTTTGGAAAAGGAAATGGTATGCTGCAAAATCTAAAAGAAACACAAGAATAGGAAATTACTATTATGTAGAAAAATAAGAAATCATCATTGGGAATGCAGAAGGGAAAAAATTTCCCCAAACTCCAACAACTATGTAGTTAACTGGAAGAAAGGTTACAAACAGGAAACAATAAAACTCCTGACCTGAATATCAGCACATTCTACAAAAGCATGTGACTATAAATTTTCCTAAGTCACAAGGCAATTACTATGTGGAAGATTTCTAGTGCAATAAAGGTGGTTTTTATCAGATTGTTACACGTTGACACAGATTTTCTATATCAATGTTTCATCACTAGTCTATTAAGGATATTATGAAGTTAAATCATTATTCTTTAAAATTCTACTACCACATTATTCAAGACTCTTAGTACCCTTAAAAATGACATGAGTTTGCTAATGCCCATCAGATTTGTATCTCATTTTAAAAACAAAAATAATATCTGATCTTCCATCACAACGCTACCACATCACAACTTTTAAATTTAAAATTCCAATGTTTAAGAGAATTTCAAGTCTTAAGTCCTATCCCTCAATTTATGTAAGCTGACTTAAGTCCCAGTCTAAGTGTTAATTTTTCTTATAGATGACAACTATAGACTGAGCATCCCTAATCCAAAAATCTGAAATCTGAAATGGCACAAATATGAGATTTTTTTTTAATGCCAGAATAATGCTACAAGTGGAAAATTTCACACAAGTGCTTTGTTTCATATACAAAATTATTTAAAATATTATATAAAATTATCTTCAGACTATATGAGGTGTATATGAAATATAAATAAATTTCACATTTAGACTTGAGTCCTATCTCCAAAATATCTTGCTATCTATATGCAAATATTTCAAAATCCCAAAAATCCAAAATCTGAAAAAAATATTTTGAATAAAGGATACTCAGCATATATTAAATTTCCACAACTTACATGTCAAAAATCGTTTTGAACAACCACACACTTACATAACATTATATGTTGAAGCAAATAGTATTCTCATTAAAAATGTAAAACAAATGTTTCTGATACAATTAGGTATCTTTCTACACTTAACTCCCACCATTTCTAGCTTTCTTTCAATAATCTCAGTACTTCATATTGGAGACAACTCTAACATGCTTTATTAACTCATTTCTTTCCATTCATTAATTTATCTAACCAACATTTAGAGTGCTGACTACTACCAAGGACTACATTCTTTAATATTTCAATATTAAAAGCCCGAATAATTCTCAAGTCACTGTTTTTCCACTGAGAGAAAGAAACACCAATCAGCTAAAATGTAGGTAAATTTGGCTTTCAAAAATAAATAAGATGCCACACCATTTCCTAGTGAGGAAATCTGTTCATTTTGTGTGTGTCCACCTGGGAAGAAGCAGTATCACCTGGTGGTTAAAAGAGGCATTCCTGGTGTTAAGCAGCTCAGGTTCAGATTGACTTATGCCATGCCAAATGCTAGATCTCGTACCTTAGAAATGTTACTCAACATTTTTAAGTAATTGTTTGCTCTGGAAGAAGGGATAATCATGTCTATTTTATGATTATCATGGGGCTGTTTTAAGAATTAAGTATCAACATAAAGCAGTTAGGAAAGTATATGGTATTTGGTATTATCTATTGTTATGATGTTGAGACAAAAGAATTACATATGTCC
Source organism: Ateles fusciceps (assembly GCA_036589455.1). NCBI lineage: Eukaryota > Metazoa > Chordata > Mammalia > Primates > Atelidae > Ateles > Ateles fusciceps. The sequence goes on from JAZHEH010000904.1 coordinate 2,770,747, forward strand.
TTAATACAAATTACCATAGTAGAAGTAAATAACACATGAAGAACAAATAAGGATTTCTAAAACTGGACTTGTCACTAACCTATCACTAGAATACATATGCTCTAAAAATTCCCTAAGACAGTGTTCCCCAACCCCTGGGCCATGGACTGGTAACAACCAGTCCATGGTCTATTAGGAACCAGGCTGCATAGCAGGAAGTGAGCAGAGGGCAAGCAAGCATTATCGCCTGAGCTCTGTCTCCTTTCTGATCAGTGGTGGCATTAGATTCTCATAGGAGCAGTAATCTTATTGTGAACGGTACATGCGAGGGATCTAGGTTGCATACGCCTTATGAGAATCTAATGCCTGATGATCTGAGATGGAATAGTTTCATTCTGCCTCCCCAGTCCATAGAAAAATTGTCTTCCACAAAACCGCTCCCTATTGCCAAAAAGTCTGGGGACCACTGCCCTAAGACATAAAGATCTAATGTGGTATCATTATTCTTTTCATACAACATCAAGTCCTGAGAACTGCTTTTAAGGCTTTAGAATTAAAAGTACAAAAAACAGTGGCCCAGCAGAATGGCTTTGGTACAGAAGGGCAGCAAGAAAAGCTGTTATGCCATCAACAAGGTGGTGACCTGAGAATATACCACCAACATTCATAAGTGCATTCATGAAGTGGGTTTCAAGAAATGTGCTGACCATGCACTAAATGACAGCCATAATTTTGCTATGAAAAAGAAGGGGACTCCATGTGTGTGCAATGATACAAAGCTCAATCAAGCTGACTAAGTCAAAAGTATAAGCAACGTCCCATACCGCATCCATATGCAGTTGTCCAGAAAATGTAATGAGGAAGATTCACCAATCAAGCTCTGTGTTACTTATGTACCTGCCACCACTTTTAAAAATCTACAGTGTGAAGGAGAACTATGTACTGACTGTCACAAAGTTTATTTTTAAAAGTATTTCATGCCAAACTCCACAAAATAGGAATTAAGACAAACGAACATATTCTTCTTTAAACGGCCAAACCAAAGCATTTTGTATTTGCTTTTTGGAAGTGAGAATTTTTAGAAGAGAAAAATAACTTGCAAAGTTCCTCAGAAATAATCCAAAATAAAAAGAAAATAAAACTAATAATACTCTTGAATTACCATACTTTATAACATACTTTATGAGGTGCTATTGACTTTAAAATGTTAGATATTTAATGTCTATGTAAAAAGAGGGCTGAAGATTAGTCTAATAAAACATAGTTATTATAAAAAATGGAAATTCAGACAAGAATGAAATAAACTTGTAAAATGAATACAACCAAAATAAACTACAGCCCCCACCATCCAAGAGTACATATCCTACTCACTGCTTTCTAGACCTGGACCAACACTTACCACATCATTATCAACTAACAAAATTCACATCCATATATAGATAAGTACCACTGCCCAGCAACACACAGCAATACTGATGGCCAAAAACAGTGTTTCCATTTTGATGCCTGAAAGAAACAAATTTTCAGAAAACACTTCCTTACCTATTATCAGATGGCAGAAGAGAAAGCAAAGCCAAAGCTGAAAGTTTTCTTCTTTCGGGCTGGGTAATGTTGTCCATTCGATCAACCCACATTTCAATCATATTTCCCAAAAGCTGGTCCATCTGAAACAAGAGGAGAAGGCATCTGAAAATACCTAAAATACATTTTACTTGTGGATAAGTACTTTTAAAGGATAAAACCTCCAAAGTCATGGTTAAAATTCAATTATAGTAAACCACAGAACTGGAGGTAAGTCACGAGCTGGAAATGGACAATTTGAACAAAACCAGAAACTGACTCTAATTAATCCTGAGTGTTAAAAAGACTTATTCAAAACATGTATGTAGCCAACGAGTGATTTTAGTAATATTTAATAAATCACTGCCAATCTGGCACAATGAAAAAAACATGCATTTTTCAAAACTGTCAACTTGTACCTAGATTATAGTTTATTCAATTGGATTATTATTTTTCAATGTTCTCTAATTTGCTAGACTAATTTGCTTCTACTCTCAGAGGAGAGGACAAGTTGCAAACTCAAACTGCAGAGTTTCAAAAGAAAACAAATTATTTCCTAAGACATTTGTATACTACACTAAAAATGATGCTAAAACAAATTAACATAATACGGAATGTGATGGCTAATTTTATGTGTAAACTCTGCTAGGCCAAGGTGCTGAGTTGTTTGGTCAAACACTAGGCTAGATGTTGTCCTGACAGTATTATGTAGATGTGATTAACATTTACAATCAGTCGACTCTAAGTAAAGGAGAATGTCCTAGATAATAATGTGGGTGGGGCTTTATCCAATTCATTGAAAACCCTAAAAGCAAAAACAGTATGCCCAGGAAAAAAGAAATTTTGCCTCGAGACCCTAACAGAAATCTTGTCTGAGTTTCCAGCCTGCTCTAAAAAATTCAGACTTATCACACCCCACAATTATGTATGCCAATTCTTTAATCCACCTGTCTCCACAATTATAGTAAACCACAGAACTGGAATACTTGAACTGGTAGAGGTAGAGGTTGCAGTGAACTGGGATTGCGCCACTGCACTCCAGCCTGGCAACAGAGTGAGACTCTGTCTCAAAAAAAAAAAAAAAAAAAAGTGGATCTCAGGGTTTGCTTACACAGTGTTTCTTTGCCCTGGGGCACTGTGAAAATATTACTAAGACATTAAAGGTACCATGAATCCAGACATTTTGATAACTGCTAATTTATACCATGGTGTCTTCAAATTATATTTAATTCAGAAAGAGTACAGATCAAGGTTTCTGTAATTAGTATCTAGTAAGCAAAATTTTAAAAACAAATCATAACCATTATAAAAGCAAATGTCAAGTTATCATGCCCTCATTTTAAATATGTATAATACATATTTTATAAATATATATTTATAAATTATAAACATATAAAATATATATTATATAAAATAATTATATGAATATATTATATATAAAAATGTAATATGTGAAACTGAATCTACAGAAATATATCTGCTTGAAATAATGCAAATAGCAAGACAGCTATCTCAAGTAGTCTAATTATATTTATTTATAATTTATAGTTTAATTTTATTTATTTATAATTTATACCTATCTCATTTAATGTAAAAATATTTAACAAGCGATAGCACATAACAGTAAGCTTGGGAATGTTTTAATTAAGCAACTAGAATACTAGGGGTTACCAAGCTTTTTCTGTAAAAAGCCAAATAATAAGTATTTTAGGTTTTGTGGATCATATGCAAATGAGAGCATACTCAACTCTCAAAATCAGTCACAAACAGTAAGTAAAAAATAGGCATGGATGTGTCCCAATATAAAAATGTAATATAATTTCACATCATGAAATATTACAATTAAATACTCAGAAAGAAAATAAATAAACAAACAAACAAATAAACACTGAGTATCCCTTATCTGACATACTTGAGACTAGAAGTATTTCAGCTTTTGGAATATTTGTATCTATTTACCAGCTGAGCATCCCTCATACACAAATCTGAAATCCAAAATGCTCCAATGAGCATTTCCTATGGATGTCATACTGGTGCTCAAAAAGTTCCCAATTTTGGAGCATTTCAGATTTTGAATTTTTAAATTAGGGATACTCAGTCTGTAGTCACTAGGCAACATACAGCATGTAGTCTCAGTAAGTAGTAATTTCTCTTACTGTCAAAAGTCATGAATGACCTCTCATCTTCTATTAAACAAACTACAATTATACTTAAAGTTTTATAGCCCTTCTAAGTACTAGAGGTACTTGTACTCTGTGAAATATTTAGAGATTCAATAACTCTAATGTCTCCAAAGTTTATCCAAAAGTTGTATTTAATTAGTTGGCTTAATTTATTCATTTTACCTTTCAACAGACAGAGCTTCACAACTGTCAAAATAAGTAAATGAACCTAAAAATTCAATATATTTTTCATGTGTCATAAAATAAAAAACTGTCCAAATAATTATACAATTTTTCTTGAAATTAAAACTTTGTTTTGAATGAATGGTATGTCATATTTCATTTCTAAAACATCTTCCATTTTTTTCAGAATGCTATCTTTCATTTTATATGTTCAATCACCTTTTTTAGGGGGTCAAATGTGTCAGCTTAGATACCTAAAATTCTTTGCAATAAAGTAAAAATTATAATAGATATATAGCACTACCACTCAACATAATACAGAACCAGCACAGCGAGGCCAAAAACAGGAAGGGGATAGGAGATGCAGACTGAAAAGGAAAGAAGTAAAACTGACACATGACTGTGTATATAAAAAATTTTAAGCAAGCTACAACAAACCGACTGGTATGCTACCAAAATCACAAGATCTTTATCAATATACAAATATAATTTCATTTCTCTTCACTACCAATGAGCAACTAAAAACTGAAATTGTCAAAGCACCATTTACAGTGGCATCAAAACTAAGAAATACTTAGGATAAACTTAACAAAATAAATGTAAGACATTTACAATAAAAACTATAAAACACTGCTGAAAATACTAAAAAATACCTACATAAATATAAATCTATGTTCATAGACTTGAACACCAGATAAATAAATGTCAATCCTCCCTAAATTGAGCAATAACATCAACACAATCCCATTCAATATTCCAACAGCCATGTTTTTATAGAAATTCACAGGGCAATTCCAAAATTTATATGAAAAGGCAATAAACACAGAATAGCCAAAACTACTTTGAATAAGAAAAACAAAGTTGGAAGATATATATTACCGGATTTCAAGACCTATTTATTACAAAGTATAGTAACTAAGAAAGTGTGAGACCACGAGTATTGCTAGGGAAGAAGGCTTTAATTGGGTGCTGCAGCCAAGGAGATGGGAGATCTCAAATCCATCTTCCCAACCAACGAAAATCAAAACTTGAGGGTTTAGATAGCAGAGAAGAAATGTAACTACATGTACAAAAACAGGAATTAGGAAAAGGTAAGAAGAGGAGCTGGTCAACAGCAAACAGGTGATCAGCTGGGCAGTCATGAAGGGTGAGGGGTCTGGTGTCTTACTGCTCAGATACAGTGATTTGGTAAGTTTCAGTTGCTTCACACTGAGAGGCCTGATGGTTGCTTTCCTGAAAAAGGATCCCAAATAAAACAAGTGTAACTTTCTAAAGTTTTAAGACTAGGAGGGTCGATTTCTAAGTTTATTCAAAAGAAACCATAAACATTAGTTCTATGGGACAATCGGGCTGGTTTCATTCTGTGTCACATTTTGAAAACTCTTGTAACTATTTTACAACTTTTCATTATTATTCTATCTGTTGTGGTGGCCTGCAATCAGTGATCATTTATGTTCCTACTGCAATTGTTTTGGGGTGCCAGAAAACACACCCATATAAGATACTTAATTAACTTAATAATCTATAAATGTTATGTGTGTTCTGACTGTTCCACCAAACGAAAAGTTCCCCTATCTCTCACCCTCTTTTCATGCCTCCCTACTCCCTGAGACAAGGTAATACTAAAATCTGGCCAATTAATAATCCTACCATGGCCTCTAAATGTTCAAGTCAAAGGTAGTCATAATCTCTCACTTTAAACCAAAAACTAGAAATGATTAAGCTTGTTGAGAAAGACATGTCAAAAGCTGAGATAGGTTGAAAGGCCTCTTGATCCAAACGGGTTGTTAATGCACAGGAAAAGTTCTTGACGAAAATTAAAAGTGCTACTCCAGTGAACATATAAACGGTAAAAAAGCAAAACAGCCTTACTGCTGACACGGAGGAAGTTCTATTAGTCTGCATAGAAAATCAACTCAGTTATAACATTCTCTTAAGTCGAAGCCTAATCCAAAACAGCACCCTAATTCTTTAATTCTACCAAGGTTGAATGAGAGGAGAAAGCTGCAGAGGAAAAGTTTGAAGATAGCAGAGGTTGGTTCATGAGGTTTAAGAAAAGAAGCCACCCTCCATAACATAAAAGTGGAAGGTAAAGCAACAAGTGTTGATGAGAAGCTGCAGCAAGTTACCCAGAAGATCTTGCTAAGAGCACTGGGGAAGGTGGCTAAACAACAGGTTTTCAATGTAAATGAAACAGCCTTCTACTGGAAGAAGATGCAATCAATTCAGGACTTTTCACAGGTAAGGGGAAGTCAGTGACTGGCTTCAAAACATCAATGTGTCCACAGGCTGACTCTCTTATTGGGAGATAATGTAGCTGATGACTCTCAAGTTCAAGCCAATGTTTATTTACCATTCTAAAAATCCTAAATCCCTTAAGAATTATGTTGTATCTACTCTGCCTGTGCTCTTTAAATGGAAGAACAAAGCCTGGATGACAGCATACCTGCTTACAGCATGGTTTACTGCTATTTTAAACCCACTGTTGAGACCTGTGGCTCAGAAAAAGGGTTTCTTTCAAAATATTACAGCTCACTGACAATGTACTGGTCAACGAAGAGCTCTAATGGAGATGTACAGGAGATTAATGTTGTTGTTTTTATGCCACCACACCCAGCCTATGGAATATATTTTGAAATCTGGTGGTGTAATGCCTTAGCTTTGTTTCTTTTGCTCAGCATTTCTTTGGCTATTTGGGATTTTTAGTGATTGCATACAAATTTTTTTTCCCTATTTCTGTGAAGGATATAACTGCTATTTTGATAGGGATTGTGTTGAATCTGTAGATTGCTTTGGGTAGTATGGCCATTTTAACAGTACTGAGTTCTGCAGTTCATGAACATAGTATGTCTTTTTCTTTCTTTTTTTTTTTTTTGGAGTTTTCACCTTTTTTTCCTACTTGTTTATGTTTTTAAATTTAAAAGATTTGATTTTTTATTACAAAAATTTTAGAGACAGAGTCTCACTCTATCATCTAGGCTAGAATGCAGTGGCACAATCATAGCTCACTGCAGCGCCAAACTCTTGGACCCAAGTGATCCTCTCACCTTAGCCTCCTACATAGTGGTGACTACGGATGCATGCCACCACACCCTGCTAATTTTTAAAATTTTTTGTAGATATCCAGTCTTGCATGTTGCCCAGGTTGGACTCAAACTCCTGGTCTCAAGAGATACTCCTGTCCCTGCCTCCCAAAGCACTGGGATTACTGGCGTAAGCCACTGTGCCCAACCACCTTCAGTTTTTCTCTAATCTAGTTTTTAATTAAGAAAAAAAAAATAGTGTCATATGAGTCCATATCAACATTGGATCTAATTAAATCTGAGTGCAATCCAGTGAGATATTAAATCAGTTAATTGTAACTCAACATTGATATTTTTCTTTGGGCTGCTATTAGCTTTAAAATATTACATCATAATGCAAAAACAATAATAGATCCTCTTGAGTAATTAAAATGGCTTGGCTTTTGACCGGCATGTTGGCAGGCGCCTGTAATCCCAGCTACTCGGCATGCTGAAGCAGGAGAATCACTCTAACCCAGGAGGCGGAAATTGTAGTGAACTGAGATTGCACCACCGCACTCCAGCCTGGGCTACAGAGTGAGACTCTGTCTCAAAAATAAAGAAATAAATTAAAATAAGATGGCTTAGCTTTGCTTATCTTATAATTAAAGCATCATGTGAGGATTACTCCAGTTACTACTTGTAACTTTGAAAGCAAACACATTTTAAGGTTTCAGTGTCTGGGTGTGGTAGCTCGTGCCTTGTAATCACAGTGCTTTGGGGAGGTCAAGGTCGGAGGATTGTTTGAAGCCAGGAGCTTGAGGCCAGGCTGAGTATAAAGTGAGACTCCAGCTCTACAAATACTAAAAAAAATTAGAGTCCCAGAACTTGAGGCAGCAGTTAGCTATGATCATACCACTACAGTCCAGCCTGGGCAGCAGAACAGGATTCTGTCTCTAAAAAAAATGTTTAAATATTTTTTTAAACAACAAAAAAATTAAATGAGAAATTTTAAAAAATGAAGTTTCAGTAATTTTGGTGTTAATACCAAAACAACTACTTTTCATTGTCCTTTGCCTGCAACTTCCTTTTATCCTCTTTCCATCCTCTTTTATTTTTCCTTTCCTTGCTCTCCTAGTCTTGGACACTCCTTCCATCCCCTCCAGGTTCCTACTGTAATTGGTTTTGATTGTTTGTTTTTGTAGCTTGTGATTCTTTTATAAAACTTCTACTTGATGGGAGCTCAGTATTCTTGTTAGATTTATTCACATGTCCAGCCCTTTCTAAAATCCCTTGGAGCATGAGGATCCTGTCTCCTTGAATATCTTGGTGTTCTCCTCAGTCACCTAGATCCCATTTGAATTCTTGGCCTCATTTGTGTGTGCCTCTCAATACGTTATCTAAACATAACTGTCAACAACACAGGATCACAACTTGACGGAGAAGGAGTGTGAAGAATTGATGGAAACAGGATTCAGAAGGTGGATGATAATAAGTTTTTCAGAGCTAAAGGAACAAGTTCTAACTCAATGCAAAGAAACCAAAAACCTTGAAAAAAGATTAGACAAAATGCTAACTAGAATAACCAGCTTAGAGAAGAACATAAACGACTTGATGAAGTTGAAGAACACAGCATGAGAACTACGTGAAGCAAACACAAGTTTTAATAGCCAAATCGATCAAGCAGAAGAAAGGATATCAGAGACTGAAGATCAACTCAATGAAATAAAAAGAGAAGGCAACACAAGAGAAAAAAGAGTGAAAAGAAACGAACAAAGCCTCCAAGAAATATGGGATTATGTGAAAAAACCTAATCTACGCTTGATCGGTGTACCTGAATATGACGGGGGAGAATGAATCCAAGCTGGAAAACACACTCCAGGATATCATCCAGGAGAACTTCCCAAGCCTAGCAAGGCAGTCCAAATTTCAAATTCAAACAATACAGAGAACTCCACAAAGATATTCCTCAAGAAGAGCTACCCCAAGGCACATAAATGTCAGATCCACCAGGGTCAAAATGAAGGAAAAAATGCTAAGGGCAGCCAGAGAGAAGGTCAGGTCACCCCCAGAGGGAAGCCAATCAGACTCACAGCATCTCTCTCGGCAGAAACTCTACAAGCCAGAAGAGAGTGGGGGCCAATATTCAACATCCTTAAAGAAAAGAATTTTCAACCCAGAATCTCATATCCAGCCAAACTGAGCTTCATAAGTGAAGGAGAAATAAAATCCTTTACGGACAAGCAATCATCGAGAGATTTTGTCACCACCATACCTGCCCTACAAGAGCTCCTGAAAGAAACACTAAGCATGGAAAGGAACAAGTACCAGTCACTGCAAAAGCAAACCAGTTGGCAAAGACCAAAAATGCAATGAAGAAAATGAGTCAACTAATGAGAAAGAAAACCAGCCAGTAACAAAATGGCAGAATCAAATTCACACATAACAATATTAACATTGAATGTAAATGGCCTAAACGCCCCAGTTAAAAGACACAGACTGGCAAAAAAATTTTTGCAATCTACCCATCTGACAAAGGGCTAATATACAGAATCTACAAAGAACTAAAGCAGATATACAAGAAAAAACAAACCCCATTCAAAAGTGGGCGAAGGATATGAACAGACACTTTTCAAAAGAGGACATATATGAGGCCAACAAACATATGAAAAAATGCTCATCATCACTGGTCATTAGAGAAATGCAAATCAAAACCACATTGAGATATCATCTCACGTGAGTTAGAATGGCAATCATTAAAAAATCAGGAGACAACAGATGCTGGAGAGGATGTGGAGAAATAGGAAAACTCTTACACAGTTGGTGGGAGTGTAAATTAGTTCAACCATTGTGGAAGACAGTGTGGCAATTTCTCAAGGATCTAGAAATAGAAATTCCACTTGACCCAGCAATCCACTATTGGGTATACCCAAAGAACTATAAATCGTTCTACTAAAAAGACACATGCACACGTATGTTCACTACAGCCCTGTGTATAATAGCAAAGACCTGGAACCAACCCAAATGCCCATCAATGATAGACTGGACAAAGAAAATGTGGTACATATACACCATGGAATACTATGCAGCCATAAAAAACGATGAGTTCGTGTCCTTTGCAGGGACTTGGATAAATCTGGAAACCATTATTCTCAGCAAACTGAACCAAGAATAGAAAGCCAAACACCGTATGTTCTCACTCATAGGTGGGTGTTGAACAACGAGACCATGTGGACTCAGGGAGAGGAGCATCACACACAGGGGACAGCTGGGGGGGGGGATGGGGAGAGACTATGGGGGGTGGGGGAGGGAGGGGAGGGTGGGGAGGGATAACATGGGGAGAAATGCCAGATACAGTATGCACCTAAAGTAAAATAAATAAATTATTTAAAAAAAAAAAAGGTCAACATCACTAGTCATCAGGGAGATGCAAATGATGAGATACAACCACAATGAGATATCATCTCACTCCAGTTAGAATGGCTATTATCAAAAAGGCAAAAAGTAACAAATGCTGGCAAGAATGTGGAGAAAAGGGAACTCACTGGTGGGAATGTAAACAAGTACAGCCATTATGAAGAACAATATGAGGTTCCCCCAAAAAACTACAAATTGAACTACTGGATCCAGCAATCTCACTACTATCTATTTATCTATCTATCTATCTATCTATCTATCTATCTCTCCAAAAGAAAGGAAATCATTGTATTGCAAAGATATCTGCTCCCTCATGTTTATTACAGCATTGTTCAGAATAGCCAAGATGTGGAATTAACCTAAGTAACCCATCTACAGATGATACAGAAAATACACACACACACACACACACACACACACACACACAAATACTATTTGGTCTCAAAAAAGAATGAATTGCTGTCATTGGTGGCAACATGGATGAGGCTAGAGGACGTTATGTTAAGCGAAATTAAGTCAAGAACACAAAGATAAGTACTGCATGTTCTCACTTATATGAAGAAGCTAAAAACATGACCTCAAAGAAGTAGAGAATAGAAAAGTGGTTACTAGAGACTGGGAAAGGTAGGGGAAAAGTGGGGAGAGAGAGAGAGATTCGTTAAAAGATATAAAATTACAGGTAGATAGGAGGAATAAGTTCCAGTGTTCTATACAGCACTGTAGGATGATAACAGAAATATATAGTTTCAAAGAGTTAGAAGGCGGCTGCTGTATGTTCCTGATACAGAGAAATAATAAATGTTTGGGGTGATAGATATGTCAATTATCCTGATTTGATCACTATACATTGTATGTATAGAAATATCACTATGTACTCCAAAAACATCTACAACTATTATGTGTCAATTAAAAAAATTTTAAAGAAATTAATCAGTAACTTTGGTGATTAAATATTTATTCATTGTGATATCAGATTGAATCTTCATGAACTAAAGCAAGGCAAGAAGTACATATATTTCAAGAAATGTTGGAAATACGACCAAGTCCCTCATGGAAACAAGAAGGTATATACATAGTAATGGCATTCTGATGTTCCTTGGGATCATTTTAATTTCCTTTCTTAATGCTCTTAAATATTTTTAATTATCCTGCATCTCAGCACTTTGGGGAGCTCAGAAATTTGAGACCAGCTTGGACAACACATAGCAAGACCTCACCTCTACCAAAAACTAAAAAACAACAACAAAAAGAACCCCGTAAATATATATATTATTATTACCTTATTAATTTTAATTGAAATGAGACATTATATATATATTTTATATATACTATATATATATATATATATAATGGGATAATATATATATTATATAAAATGGGATAATATATATATAATATATAAACTTGTAAATATATATATATTATTTTACTAGCTTATTAATTTTAATTAAAATGGGATAATATATATTATATATAAGATAATATATATTTATATGTATATTATTATATATATTATATATTATATACATAAAATATATATATATTATATATTATATGTATTATATATTATATATGTATATATTATCCCATTTCAATTAAAATTAATAAGCTAATAAAAATATACCCTATTTAGTCATTACAACAAGGATTGGGATCTCTAATTAGATTAGTCTGATTCTAGAAGTTACATATATTTTAAAATTTGTACTTCCGAATTTCCTCATATTAGAAATAGTTATATTTGTTTTCAGCCATAAACCAAAAGATATCACAAATTGTCTCCATTGTAGATATATTCATCAAGCATACCCTATCTTCTACATTTTACAAATCTTAACAAACAGATTAATGACTTACAGTATAATCTTATTTGAATAACATGTGTATAGTTTCAAACCACCTCATTTAAAAACTCATTCCAAGCTTATTCTGGTAGTAGGTATCAGCTACAACTTTTAAAAATAAACCTTCGCTAAAAAGGTCATTTTCCACAATAATCAGAACAGAAACACTCTCAATCCATGGCATTAAAAATAAGTTAACTAAAGAAATAATACAAAGACGACACATCACTTCATGCAAAATTCCTGTTTCCAGATTCTGTAACAGTGAAGAAAAACTACAGCTATAAACAAATCAAAATTATATGCTACCACTAAGCAGAATAAAATCACCTATTTTGAGCGAGGGCAAAAATGCAGAAGTATCAATTGCCACTTACAGGTTCCTTTTTCTTTCTTCTACCCCAAATTATTGATATAGCATAATTAAAGGTTTTAAATATAAAGGTGCAAATACTATAGAGCAACTTTTACAAAGACTCATTATTTCATCAAACTATTTCTAATTTATATTTAAAGACTTCCTTACATTTAAGTATATTGAGTCTTACCTCTTGATTAAATTTATGGGCCATCTCATTAAGTAGTGAAGAAAAACTAGTGTTTTGTAGCAGAACTCGACCCATAACTCCAAGATACGTGGACATCACTACAGGATACCTCTGTGCAATCAAAACACAGCACATGTAAAATTGTGTTATGGTACAAGTATAAACAATCATTGACATAGTAACAAGCAACAGGAATATAAAATAACATTCTCCTCCATATTACTTCTCTTTAGAATGAACTGTCAATATTGCCTGAGTTCTAACTTACTAAACAAATATATGAATTATATGTACTATCTATATGTATATAATAAAGAAATAATATTTATCAATTTCATATATTACTATATTACTTTATTGTTTTTTTTTTTTGGAATGGAGTTCACTCTGTTGCCCAGGCTGGAATGCAGTGGCAAGATCTCGGCTCACTGCAACCTCCACCTCCCGGTACTATATTACTTTAAATATTTGTAACATACACCGGTCCATGGATCTATTAAAGAGAGCCGTTCTTAGAAAATAACCAGTGGTTTCACGTATTCAGTCTATAACAATATTAGCACTATTTTGTCCCCCTCATATTCTCAATAGTCAAGCATTGGCATTAAGCCACTCACCATTCCTGTACTTCAAATGATTTTTTGTGTGACATACATGCATATGTTTGAAAGAGACATGTCAAAGAAAATATGCTATGTGGAGCATGAAAGGCAAAGCTGTCTAACTGCCCTAAAATTTAACTTAATTTAACATGATCCAAAAGACAAGGAAAGCTTTCCTTCTGCATATAACAATGAAGTAGAAATGACTACAAGTAGGAGAGTAATTCACACTAGAATCCTAGAGTCTAATGCTACCCTTGGAACTTTAAGAAAAATCTTACCTCCCCTTCTATAATACCCTTGAAAACATAGGGTAAAATCGGTTGAAACATTTGCGGACCTAATATTGGGTTCACTTTAAGGGCATTTTCCACAACCTAAAAACCAGAAAGAAACACTGGTGATAATAGTACAAGTCATTGCTTTACGAAAAACACATGTAGGGAAACAATATACTAAAATAAGTATCACAGACCAAATTTAGAAGACATACAAGTATGCAACGTATGCAATATTCTGCCACTAGACACACTTTTACAAGATAATCCATTTTAAAACTGCAGTTGGATATAAAGGATATAATATTTACACACAGCTTTACATCTTGCATACAATTTTATTTAATCACATTGTAATAACATAGGTATCATATACAGTTCATGTAATTCTTACCCTTGCAATTTAAACCAATAACCCTTAAAAATGATGCACTAATAGAGGCAGCAAAAGGCATTTTTACAACATTGGCTTTTTGATAGCTAAACAGGAAGTTAGCAATACCTATACTCACTGCCCGGAAATAAATCTACATTTATGCTAATCAACAAATTGGAGGAAAAGGGCATGTTGCATATACACTAATATTTATTAAATTAGAAATCATATTGCATTCATAATTATACTGATCAGTCATGAGTATTGATTGTTACATGTGAAAACAACATAGAAATTATTTTGATATGAGTGTTTCTTCTACAACAAAAATGGGTAAGCATGAAATTCAAAGCAGGGTGAAGTTTTTGTTTATTTTTGTTTTACTTTTTAGGAAGAGATGAATGCAGTGGTCAGGAAGCAGCAATAAGGACCAAGAAGGACATTTACCCCACACTCACTTCCAGCCCAAAGGCTTGAGAGGTGGGAAAGGAAACAGATACCATCTGAGAGGGCTGTGGGCAAGGAATGGCCTCAGGGTAGAGCCACGTTTCCCTTAAAATTCTATCAATGCTTCTCAAGATTGACTACTGACATTTTTAATCAAGAGAACAATTTACTGTGCAGTCATCCCATGCACTGAGGAAATTTAGCATCTTCCAGTGTCTGCTCACTGGGTGCCAAAGTACTCCAAAATTATGACCATCAGGAATACTTCGATGCATTTTGAAACAGTCCCAAGATAAGCAAGTAGCATCCATGGTTGATAATAACATTTGTTGCTGCTCTAATTTTGAGCAAGAAGGGAAGGTAATGTCCAAATAAAAGATTTAAAACTTTACTGTGGGGCATGCACTATCCTACTACTACAAGACACACGTTTAAAAGATATCAATTCCTGATTAAAAGCAAGAGGCGATAAAATCTGAAACAATAAAAACTTGATCTCGATAAAGTTTATTATTTTGAAGAAAAAAAGCCAGATCTCGGAAAAAAGATAAACATGGAGAATATACAGTTAAGCTAGTAGACTGAGAGAATAGAGGCAGATATCACCAGATAGTATTTATCTGTGAGTAGAAAGTAAGGCCACCTGCTGATTATTAAATACATGTATAATTTCACTCCCACCTAAAACTCCACTAAAATTACAGAAAAAAATTTTTAAGAGGGAGAGAATAATTTTAACACAAAGAGGAATGAGAAACAAACACTGAAAGCAGAAAGAAGAAATTCAAGCGGAAACTGACTCATTAAGTCAGAAAAAGCTGAATCCCAAGGTATCAAAGCAACCAGATTTGCTTCATATAACTTCTCCCCTCTTCTCCATCCCCAAAAACACAGAAAGTATCAGAACCTTATTACCTTTGGGAAGGAGAAAGGGGAAGCTAAAAATAAGAAGAAAAAAAAAATAAAAAATAAAAAATAAGACGGGTTGAAAGTATGTCTAAGAAACAGAGTGCTAGGTATTTTCAACTCTGCAGTATCTGGGCAGCTGACGCCCAATCCATGAGAACAAAGAGAGTATATTTTCTGTAAAGAGTCTAAAAGAGATTGCTTCCAGACTAAAAGAGCCCATTCCCAATGTAATGCATTTAAATAAACCTACATTACAGCACTAGGAACAAGAAGGAGCAGCTATAAACTTGGAAAAGAAGGAGGCCCAAGGTGGGAGTCAGCATGGCTCTGAAGAGACCTCCTCAAGAAAATTAAAGTAATGGAATCCTTGATGTATCTGAACATATTGAATATCTGTCAAGACAGTTTAGTGAACATAAAAAAACTATACCAAAAAAAGATCAGTATTACTTCCAGGGAATACAAAAGATTATACAGAAAAGTATTACTTCCAGGGAATACAAAAGATTGTACAGAAAGGAGAAGTAATCACAGCTGACTACATGTCTCAGCTTTGAATAGGAAATATAAGAATCATAGTGTAAACACTGAATTTTGATTACCTGGAGGATAAAGGCACAGAGGAAGTGCAAAGGTGATATCAATACATACTGCCTACAATTAACAACTCATGAAGGAATAACACAGGGGTGTTATTTACAGATATGAACATAGATACAAAAGAATCAGCTACAAGCACTAAATGTGGTTGTCTCTGAGCAAGGAAAAATGTCTGGCAGAAAGACAGCTGACTATAGTTTTTTTCTTTAAGAAACCGTATATATCTAGTTGACTCTGAACTACGTGATATAAAATTCTGATTAGAATTTTAAAAACAAACAAACATAGGGTTTGAAGAGAATTTATAGTAATAATACATAGCTGTGGGTGGCCCCAATCCATAGGAATCTTCATAGTTTTATTTGGCGACGGGGAGGTGGGGGTTGTGGCAAAGAGTATTTAGAATTAATGTAAGGATTAAATAATGCACACATAAAGTTGTATCTGATTGAGTAAATAAATATCTCAACATAGTCATATACACATATATTTCAGGGCTAAAATAGAGTGTTTGTAGTCTAAAAGTTCAGGAACCATAGCTAGAGAAGATGAGAGTTTTTGAAAGAAAAGTATCATTATCAGACTTGGGGGCAGAGGGTGTGGGGCAGAATCAAGAGAAAATTCAGAACTAGAACTAATAACATATAGAAGAGCTGAACAGTGGACCAAAGGTGAAAAAGTCTTTCACTGCTTCTACATTTTCCTGTTTGTGCAAATTGGTAAAACTGTAGTGTCAATAGTAATAATGACGTCCATTCTGACATGCTGAATTTGAGGTGCCTGTGGAAAATCCATATGAAGTGGTCCTATATTATTTCTCTTACATTGAAAAATCCAGGGTCCTATACCCTTGTTTCTTTCTACTATATATATACATATATGAGTTTCAAAATAACAATGCCAATATTACTGATGACAATACTACTGAATGTAATTATAAACTTCTTTTGGTTCTAATGTTACACCCTACCAGGGATATACATGTGAAATACTATGTATTAAAATGACTTGAAATATTCTTCTCAAACAGCTATGCCACCAACATCGTAACAGTTAGATTCAAATGTTTCAGTCTGTTTTCTACCTTTAGCAACTGCTTTTTCTTTTTCCCCCCAAATCATGCTTTACCTCTACATGATTCCAAACTCTAAAATATAAAACAGATACACATCCTGACTGATCTAGTTTCCATCCTCTCCTCCTCTTTTTGCTAGACAGCTACTTTAATTAACTTGGTTTATTCTTCCATTGCCTTCTTCCACTTTTTAAACAGAAGAAAACTAGAGACACTGCTCCTTGCTTATATTCTCAAATTCATATAGACATCTTCTTCATGCCTTTTTAATGCTGCACAGTACTCTGCTATATAAACGAACAAGGTGTGGCACTTCAATTAATCCAATCACCCATTACTAATTGTTTTTTGACAACATTTTGTTATTACAAAAAGAAGTTTTGCACTTTAGTTTAAACGTATTCCCTTTCAGAATATACCTGCAACAGACTGTGTTCTTAAAACCTTTGGGGAAAGTGCAGAATTCAATTTACTTGACTTAGGCTTACACTGTACACGAAGTGATTAAACGCATGGATCCTAAAGTCAAAATGCCTATGTTATATCATGGTTCCAATACTTACTAGCTGAGTGGCCTTGAAAAAATTATTCACCACTCTGATTTAATTTCTCATCTGTAAGACTGGGAAAAAGAGCAGTACTATCATCATATGTTTAGGTAAGGATTAAATAAAATCTGTATTTTATGTTTTAAGAAATGTGTAGCACATGTTAAATGCTAGTATCTGCTATTTGTGTCATCTTAAAACTTGGCCTAACATTGCTTAATATGACCAGGACCAAAATGAGAATTCAAAAAGTCAAAGTAGTAGAGACTACAATAGTGACAAATTTCAAATTATAGAAACATTAACAACTTAAATTTGAGTATTTTATCATATAATTATATTCCTCTAGATAACATGTTCTGAGTCACAATATACAGTGGAGTCTATTCTTTGTTCTATATCATTTGCTCCAAAAGCAATGATGTCTCTCATCCAATTTTCATAACATTGTAATTTTTTGCTTCAAAGAACAAAGAAGTTACTTGAAGATACTGTCAGAAATTAGTGTAACGGTGACATTTAGTAAAAAATATATTTAAAATGTTATATAGCATACTATATTAAGAAATGGTATCTGATATTAAAAATGAAAATGAACTAATATTAAAAACTATTATTGCTATACTAAAACTCTAAGATTAGGAAAATGCCAAAAATTTTGAGAGCTTGCCCAGCCTTAAAATATAGCAGTAAAATGAAAGCACTATTGTCCTAAAATATTCCTGAACATAAAAATACAAATAATTTATTCATAATGAGCATATTTTCAGTATTTACCATCCATTTATTAAATAATAAAATCTAGTTTCTGAGATTTTAAATCAAATACACAGACTCAGCTATACCAATATTTATGCAAAAATATCACCTTACACACATATTATCAGATTCTCATCACTCTATAATTTAATACTTCAGTAATCTGGCATATGACCCTTCTAATTTACAGACACTAAATATGTTTTAAATTTTGGTTTTAAACCCTCTTGCTCAATAGACAATCCTAAGAGCATTTTCTCTCTCCTTATTCTTGTTCACTTCTGTGCAGTACTTAACACTATATTAGCCTGATTCATGCTAGCAGAGTTGCAACAGCAAATAAATACAGTCATGTGCCACTTATCAACAGGAATATGTTCTGAGAAATGTGTCATTAGGCGATTTCACCATTGTGTACTTACACAAATCTAGATGGTATCTTATTGGTTATGGTAAAAGGCTAAAGTAGAACAAAAGAATAAAGTAGAACAAAGAATCCATTTTCATACTGCTATAAAGAACTGCCTGAGACTGGGTAATCTATAAAGAAAAGAGGTTTAATTAAGTCACAGTTCAGCACAGCTGGGAAGGCCTCAGGAAACTGACAATCAAGGCAGAAGGCGAAAGAGAAGCAAGGCACCTTCTTCACAGGGTGGCAGGAAGTAGTAGTGCCAACCAAAGGGGAGAAGACCCTTATGAAACCATCAGATCTCTTAGAACTCACTCACTATCATGAGAACAGCATGGGGAAAACCATCCCCATGATTCTCTTGATTTGGGAGACAGTCATCCCCACAGTCCCTTTGATCATGGGGTGATCATGGGGTTATCTGGGTGGGGACCCAAAGCCTAACCATATCAGTTACTATGAAATAAGACTTCATTATCTGCACAAACTTTAACCAACTTAGATCCTAGAGTATACTTTGGATTACTGTTTCAGTACACTTCTTACAGCAAACTTGTTTGGGTAACCTCTTTCATTTCACTGGGAGGAAGTGAGATGATTTTTAGGTTCTAAAGCAATGCCATGATTTTCACACCATAATGCTATTTTGTTATGATAGAAATTCAGCTCTTGTATCTTGGAACATAGCTGAGAAATTCAACACCAAAAATAGGGGTACTTTTAACAGCTACACCTTCTCTCAAAATATATATATAAAGGTATTTTAATATATTTATATATACATTTGTTTATATGTAAATATACATTTAATACTATTTATATCTTTAATATACAGACATAATATATAAAGACAATATACAACTTAGAGCCTGTTGGTTCTTAATTACACAATCTCAACAACATGGTACTCAAATTTTGATAGCCAAATCAAATTAAAACTACCAAATTATAAAGTGAAAAGTTTGTCCCAAAAGCAGACTAACAAAATGAAAGAGCGAGAAGTATCAGACACCACACCACTGGATAATTTACAAGAGTTAAAATCCTTACTACACAAAGTAAGGTCTCAAGATAGGCAACATCCCAATCAGTTCAGACCTTGTGAGAAATCCAGAACTGAATTTTAGTAAGATGTCCAGGTGATCTGTTGCTTGTTGAAGGTTTAATAAGATGTACAGGTGATCTGTATGCACCTTCAGATTTGAGACCTCCGGTCCACAGGTATTAAACCAACTGAAAACTGCTAAAATAGCCCCTCCAGAACTATATCAACTCTTCTCCTTCTTGTGAACCATCCACACCCAAATGAAAGTCCAGCTTCATAAAATATAAATGAAAAACTCATATTTTCACTTAAAATGATTACAATACCTTGAGCACTTGAACTTGACCTTCTGTGGTAATCTCCTTTAAAAGTTCACAAAAGGACTGGCACAGACCTACCGCATATGTCTGAAATTCAATTAAAAGTCAATACATACATAAGAATATATTTGTAATATCAAAATGGTATAAAATTTCATTTGGGACTCATTATAATCTATTTGAGAATTATACACTAAAGGTCTAGGCATATCAAATTTCAATTAGAACTCTTAGAAAAAGTTAAAGAAAAAAGATTATGCCAAATAAAAATATAGATTGATACATTAATTTTTATAGGAATATAAAAATATATTTGCTGACATAGCACATTTTCTGCATTAAATAAGAAAGGAACTGCAAGCAGCACATCTGTCCTGCGGTAGAAAATGCTCAGCCAATGTTTCTTTGCCTTAAAGTAATAGACCAATCTTAAAATTCTGAAGAGGCACTCCCTGATTTCGAGTAAGAAATAATCAAAATAGTAATTATATAATTTCATATAATGCAAAACTACTACAACATACCTGTAAAAATTCTGTTGATGATAAAAAGATATAACCATTGATGATCTTAAAGCAAGTTCTGAGATTTTCTGAACTTAGTTCTGCCAAAACAATAAATGCCAAACAAAGAAAAAATAATTAATTCACTGCTCAAAATTAGTTTAAATGAAGTGATTCATTGTTATTTAAAACTAATTTACATACTCTACAAAACCTCAGCACTATTCAGACTACTAGTATCTATAGATACCTATCTAAAAACTGGCATCACTAGGATTTAAAGGTTATAGTCAGCAATGATCACGCCACTGCACTCCAGGCTGGGCAAAGAGTGAGACCCTGTCTCAGTGAATTAATGAATGAGTGAGTGAATGAATGAATGAACGAACGAACAAATACTGGTATCAACCCAAAACTTAATGTTACCTCATTTGTTTTTCACTAGTTGAAACATTCAGAAAAAAAGCCATGCTCCCCATATTTTTTCCTTTCAGAAAAAAACTACCTAATCATTCGACCCAAACTTTCATTTCAAAATGAATTTTTACTGCCAGCATGACAAACTACATGAAGCTGAATCATTTTACCATCATATTTTGACATTTGCTTAAATGGGTTCACTTGGTGAACATTTACTGAGTGTTACTGCACTTGGACTAAATATGCTATATGACTTCTCAACAGACTCCTGATCACACTCCAAAAAATTATATTAGGTTTAGATAGTTTCAATCTTTCCACTTTGTTCTTCAAATCTGGTCCCCTATAAAACACCACATATAAAAAATGTTCTTAACATTTAATTACCAGAGTAACATCGGAAAAGGATATCGTTTTTAGCTATTCCTTTGCAAGTGTAGAGTAGAAAATATTTGTTAAAAGTGAATATGATCAAAGGTTGACACAGTACTATTTTATATGTCTCACTAAATAAAATAATAATACAAAAGGATACAGGCTCTATGTATAAAATTATATAGATTAAAATATGATTCCCAATATAACATCGATGCCTAAAACCTGCCATTCTTTGTTACAAGTATTTTGGAAATTGTATTCACTCACAATAGGACAGACTGTTTTTTCTTAATTTCTGGCAAAAGATTAGCCCCTGGGTTCTTATCTGTCATTTCTGAATAAAGAAATAAGACATTATATTCAGATGTGAATTTTCCATTTATTTTCACAAAAGAATGACAATCCAGCCTACCTCAAAATGTCTTTGAAGACATTAGTTCCTAAACTTTAGGATTTGACAGTTTTAAAAAATAAGGATGGGAAGAGGACAGGAAATGATCAACTTATTACTAGTTACTAATCTAAAAAACATAAAACAAAAAAAGCTGTCATCTAAGTATCTTTTGACGACAAAAGATAAAATCTCAGGATAGAGGGGGCTTTTGTATTAGATTAAAGCTATCATTATGAAAAATTCACATTATCCTTTTCTCCTCAAGGAGAAAGCCTGGGCTTGTGCATACTTTTTTGTAGATCAACAATGAACAGCAGACTGTTTGGCGACTGCCATGAAAAGTAAGGCAAAGGGTCTATATTTAAGAGAAAACTGAGAATGGCTTCATTCTAGGCATATCAGAGAATATAATTTTGAAATCATTGCCAAGTATAATTTTAACACAATCAATGTTAAGGAAAAAAAAACAACATTTAAGAAGAATTGATATAAAAAGAAAAGAGCCCATCTCTTCCTACAGATATTTAAAAACTATTCGTGGACCATTTTATACAAATTAGGTTACTTCCCACTGCTTTCCATGCCTCTAACATGCCCAGGATGGCACTGACAAAATTTTCTTGGGCATGTTATCATCAGCAAACACTAAATATTGATATTACACATAGCCCTAAATTTAATAAATGTATCTATTTAACAGTACTGAACAGTGTTCACTACATCCGTAAGTTCCTAGTGAGACTCTAAAGAAAAATAACTGTCTAGGCCTAATACCAAGAAGTTACTAGGCCTCAACAGTCATTTTTCATTATCTGAAATTACTCAGTATCTGAAATAAATACATACCTACTGCATGATTGCAAGAAGTCAGTCATGCAATAGGTATGTATTTATTTTCAGATACTGAGTAATTTATGTCTAAGGTTCTCAGTCAGGGGCAATTCTTGTCCGCTGCAGGACATTTGGTAATGTCTAAAAACATTTTTGTCACTGCTAACATCCAGCAGGTAAAAGCTGGGGATACAATTAAACATCCTTCAATGCACAGGGAAGTCCCCCCACAACAAAGAATTATCTTGACTCAAATGTCAACAGAGCCAAGACTGAAAATATCTAATTTAAGAGACTAGGTTTTTCTTTTCATAGACTGCTACAGAGCTCTAAGGTAAACCTGCATATAACCCATCAATGTATTTAGTTACACACTGTGTATATATGATTCATATCTTTAGTGTGATTTTATTTTATAATCTATTTCTATTTGCTTTTATTTATACTTTTGCTCCTATTTTTAATTTTTATTTTACATTTTATATATTCCTTTAAATTTCTGTAAGGAAGACAGGAAGTGAATTATTAAATTATGTTATAAAGAATTGAGAGAAATCTACTTTATCCTTTCCAAATTTGTTAGAAAGTTACCAGCTGAAAAATTTTACGGTTAAAGGAACATTAGTTCCATTCACAGTAACTAGGACAAGAGCCAGTCACATGCTGATCTTTTGGGTAAGGAGAATATTAAGTAAATTAACACCATAACATAGATTTAAAGAAAAAAAGCTATTAGAACTAAATTAATAGAATTACTTCCAGTTATAGCCTCTGGTTCTACTTAAAATTTCTCAGATTCTATTTACATTTAGGGAAAAGGATATAAAATTAATCTTGGCCTTGAAAATATTCATAGTTAATTAATGCACCCTAAAAACCAGTAACTTAAACATCTTAAAGTGTTCTATAATGTTGGCTTTATATATTTTAAAGTAGGAAACTTTCTGCCAGTGGTTTTCTTTCCTTTATTTTTACTTTTTAAAGAGAAAGGTTCTCACTCTGTTGCTCAAGTTTAAATGGAACAGTACAATAACAGCTCACTGCAGCCACTACAGCCTTGATCCTCTTGCTTCAGTCTCCTGAGCAGCCAGAACCACAAGCACCGCCCAGCAAGGCTGGCTGTCTTTTATTTCTTGTAGACATGGGGTCTTGCTATATTGCCCAGGTTGGTCCCGAACTCCCACCCTCAAGCAATCTACCTGATTACAGGCATGAGCCACTGCAACTAGCCCAGTGGCTTAATTTCTGCTTAGAAAAATATAATAGCAATCATATTCATTAAATAGATAGTTTAAAAGCATTGTTCTAATAAGAGAATTTAACTGATACAAAAACAATATTCATTTTGGTTTATACTCTTAAAAAACTAAAATAAATATTCTGGTTGTATTTAAAAATAAATTTTAAAACTTGTCTGAAAGAATGTACATGCAAAAAGCTGTGTGTCAAACAATTATCAGTGCTATACTCAAAAATAAAGGTAATACTGACGTCAAGATGTACTAATAAACATAAACAAATGTAATTTGTAAATAGAATTTCTTCGTTATTGATGTAAATACACATACCACAATGCATAAAACAAATTATGTTTACCATTTTTTTGAACGATAAAAGTAGAAAACAAATAATTCAACAGCATTCACATCACCTATATTCATCAAACTTTATGAAATAGAATTTTTTAAATCTTTTTTTTTTTTTTGAGATGGAATCTCACTTTGTTGCTCAGGCTGGAGTGCAGTGGCACAATCTCGGCTCACTGCAACCTCTGCTTCCCAGGTTCAAGTGATTCTTCTGCCTCAGCCTCCCGAGTAGCTGGGACTAGAGGTGTGCACCACCACACCTGGCTAATTTTTGCATTTTTAGTAGAGACAGCGTTTTGTCATATTGGCCAGGCTGGTCTTGAACTCCTGACCTCCTGATATGCCCTCCTTAGCCCCGCTAAGTGCTGGAATTATAGGTGTGAGCCACCACGCCCAGCCAGAATTTTTTAAAACTTTAAAAATTAAAAAAGTTTGAATTAAAAATACGTTATATCAAAAAGTTACAATTTCATTAGTTCTTCATTCAGTAAGTAACATATCCTGAAGAGTCAGTCAATGGTAGGATAATTTTAAAATAGGAGCAATGTTAATAGTGATAGTAATAGCACTAACATACCAGCAAAACATTCAGATAATACTTACTATGTGCCAGGCATTATTCCAAACACATAAAAGTCCTTATTGATTTGGTTAGAAATATGTATCAATTACAAAGCTTTATATTGTTAAAACTACACTAGAGGCTGGGCACAGTGGCTCAAGCCTGAGAGGTGGGCAAATCACATGAAGCCAGGAGTTCAACAGCAGCCTGGGCAACATGGTGAAACCCCATCTCTACTAAAAATAAAAAATTAGCTGGGCATGGTGGTACATGCCTGTAGTTCAAGCTGCTTAGGAGGCTGAGGCAGGAGAATCGCTTGAACCTGGGAGGCAGAGGTTGCAGTGAGCCGAGATCATGCTACTGCATTCCAGCCTGAGCGACAGAGCAAGACTCTGTCCACCCCCAAAAAAAAAACAACCAAAAAACAAACTAGACCACTTACCTAAAGCTCTACTAAATATAGTGTTATACAGTTATAGTAAAGTAAGTCATATGCTTTCTATTTAAATCTCTTCTTGGTTACCAATCCCTCTCCCACCACTCTAAGGGAACTGAACATTATGGAGACCAAGCATGCTGATTCTGAGGTGGAAAACAGGGTGAAATGAGACCAGGGTGTGAAATCACACATATGTGAAAGTAGCTGAATGTTGTTCATGACAAAGTTGGTAAAAGGTCTGGTTCAGGTGTCTAATCCTAGGTCAAATATAAAGAAGTCTGTCAATTGCTTCTTTATAAAATGGCAGGGTATGGGCCAGGCGCAGTGGCTCATGCTGGTAATCCCAGCACTTTGGGAGGCCAAGGTGAGTGGATCACGAGGTCAGGAGTTCAAGACCAGCCAGGCCAACTAGTGAAATCCCATCTCTACTGAAACTACAAAAAAAAAAAAAAACCAATTAGCTGGGCTTGGTAGCAGGTGCCTGTAATCCCAACTACTTGGGAGGCTGAGGTAGGAGAATCTCTTGAACCCAGGAGGTAGAGGTTGCAGTGAGACAAGATCACGCCACTGAACTCCAGCCTGGGCAACAGTGCGAGACTCCATCTTAAAAAAAAAAAAAAAAAAAAAAGTGGGCATGGTATAGTAAGTTAGGTGGAACACAACTAAAAAGGCCTTCACCAAAGAACCCTATTTTCTTTCTCTATCATGACTGAAAGATAAAATTTTTCCTAGTAGATCAACACCTACTGCCACTGATTTCATCTTTGTTAAGTTTTTCCTTTTATAGGGACTCTAGATAACAAAGAGCAAATGGTTCTTTATTAGAAAACAACTGGTTACTATTTGAGAAGAGGAACAAAAAATTTCAGAGAAAATGTTAAGAACTAATCATATTATTTAGCCACCATGGTCATCCAACAAATAAAAAGAGAAAATGATTTTTTAACCAGTTATAATCGTTTTAGTCCACATTTGCTGGTTTTTCAAAGAGTAAGTCTATTTTTCCAGTGTGTCATTCATTATACCTCAGGGACATTTTTGCCTCTGATAATCCCAGCACTTTGGGAGACCAAGGTGGTCACATCACGAGGTGAGGAGTGTGAGACCAGCCTGCCAACATGGTGAAACTCCATCTCTACTAAAAATATAAAAATTACCCAGGTGTGCCGGGTGTGGTGTTGCACACCTGTAATCCTAGCTACTCAGGAGGCTGAGGCAGGAGAACTGTTTGAACCCAGGAGGCAAAGGTTGCAGTAAGCTGAGATCAAGATCGCGTCACTGCACTCCAGCCTGGGTGACAAAGCTAGACTCCATCCGAAACAAACAAACAAAATTCTCAGCACAAATAAGTTCTTAGACCTCCCCCACAACAACAACAAAAAAACATAAATACACAAAAGTCTGCAGACATTGCCATAATAATGATGCCTTTCTTCCTAGTATTTTCCTAGCTAAATGCCCTCTCATGACAATATTTAAACTATTCGGTTAGTATACCCAAAGTTCAAATGAAGGAATTAAAAATGCTTCATGGAGGATCCATGAATGGAAAAACCTACATAACATTTATAATACAGTTTATAAACAATCAAAACAAGGAAATATTTTGCAGACTGAAACAGAATGAAAGGACTAGTAAACAGACTATATACAATTCTGAAATATGTGTTTAAGTATGAACCTACCCTGGTAAATTCCCACACAAAACAACCTATAAACAAAATATTATGTATGAATTTTTACACTGATACATATTTGAGAATGGTAGCTAATATATAACAGAAAAGTAGTGATTTTATTAATTATCATCGAAATACACATTCAGATTAGAAAATGAATCTAATTAGATCTCATTCAAAAAGGCTATAAACGAGATTAGCCCACTCATAGCAGAGTACCCAGTTCCCTAGTTGCATGTATCAAAAGTGTTGCTTAAAAAATATGAGGCTTCATGACTTCAAAGTTCATTCATAAGCAGTATTTCAACAAACAATATAAATAATTTCCTCACATTTAAGACTCTTTGGGTAGTTCCTTAGTCAAAACAGAAAAATCTGTACAAAGAGCTTTTGTGATCAACTAATAAGGCAAAATCCATTGTAAAAGAACCTAGATTAAAAACACAGTATATAGGAGCAGTTTTACAATATAGTCTTCTAAATAGCTAATAGAACTACTATCAAACATAGGAAACTTACCAGGCAAAGTTCAAGCTCAATTTGTAATTTGTTTCCTAAGAACATATTTGTATTAAAAAATGTTTCACAGTGATATAATTTAGTGTTCACTTTTAATAAGCAGAAATGATTCTAAAAAGTTTACAGCAAAATCTAAGACCATTAAAACATCAGCAGGATATGGTGGCTCATACCTGCAATCCTAGAGCTTTGGGAGGCCAAGGTGGGAGGATCACTTGAGCCCAGGAGTTTGAGAACAGCCTGGGCAACATAGTAAGACATCACCTCTACAAAAAAATTTTAAAAATTAGCCAGATGTAGTGAAGTGTGCCTGTAGCTCTAGCTACTCAGGAAGGTGAGATGGGAAGATTGCTTGAGCCCAGGAGTTCGAAGCTGCAGTAAGCTGTGGTCATGCCACTGCACTCCAGCCTGGGCAACAGAGCAAGACCTTGTCTCAAAACAAAACAAACATGCTGTTAAAAGAAAGTCATTAAGAGGGGGGAAAATAAAAATAAATAAATAAATAAAATAAAAATAAAATAATAAAACAAAACAAACAAAAAACACCAATCGTCTTACTTGTAAATATCAGGGATTAAATCAAAACGGAAGGTATGTATGTTCTAAACATTGAGTACTCATGGACATAATCATGGCAAAAATAGACACTTCGGCCTACTAGAAAGCAGAGGGAGGAACTCAAAGGTTGAAAAACTGTTAGGTACTATGTTCACTACCTGGATGACAGGATCAATTGTACCCCAAACCTCAACATCACACAATATATCCATGTAACAAACCTGTACATATAGCCCCTGAATCTAAACTAAAAGTTGAACTAACAAAAAAATACAGTAATATTTGTTTCAATGTCTCCAAATTATGGTTGCATTAAAAAATCATTATTAAGTTTATGCTTTAACACATACCAAGAAGTGGTGACATATTCTGAAATATACGAAGCAATTCTGGTGTAACACATGGGCTGTTTTCCAAAGTTACTAACCTAGGAAGGAAAAACAGGTGATTAAATCACTTTCCATGCCCATGTAAAGCCATTAACACAATGACTTAAATATTAAAAAGGTCCCATTTAAATGAAGAAACATAAATGGATAATCAGTAAGTTATAAAAATTATCTAAGAAAGAATTAACCAAATACCTTAAAATAAAAACCTGTCTACAGATTATGTAGTATTTCTATATACATAGCAAAGGTAGTGGAAAGTAACTACAATTGAGCCTTGCACAACATGGCTTTAAACTGCGTGGGTCTACTTATACCCAGACTTTTTCAACCAAATGTAAGATTAAAAGTACAGTATTCACGGGATGCAAAACCCAAGTATATGGAGGGCTGACTGTTCACATATACATATACACAGGTTCCACAGGACTGATTGCGGGACTTTAGTATGCATGGATTTTGGTATATGTGGTAGTCCTGGAACCAATACCCTGTTGATAGAAAGACACGATTGTATATACTAAAGTATCTATAATAATGAAATTATAACAATAAATCAAAAGTATAACTATTACGAATTGGTCAAGGACATAAAAAAGTTATTTTGTTGCTCTGATTTTCTTGATATGTTCGTCTGCCACATGTAATTGATATGTCCTTTAAAGAGAAACTAGGCTAATAAATTAGTAAAACAACTTATGTTAAA
This sequence comes from Ateles fusciceps, assembly GCA_036589455.1. Taxonomy (NCBI): domain Eukaryota; kingdom Metazoa; phylum Chordata; class Mammalia; order Primates; family Atelidae; genus Ateles; species Ateles fusciceps. The sequence goes on from JAZHEH010000904.1 coordinate 2,799,774, forward strand.
TGCTGAATAAATATGAACTTAGTACAACAAAGGCCAATTACAAGCCAATCTGACTGCATTCGCAGTATGCAACAATCCATAATATAATACATATACGTGAAAGGTTTAATACAAAGGCCAATTACAAGCCAATCTGACTGCATTCGCAGTATGCAACAATCCATAATATAATACATATATGTGAAAGGTTTACTACAAAGGCCAATTACAAGCCAATCTGACTGCATTCGCAGTATGCAACAATCCATAATATAATACATATACGTGAAAGGTTTAATACAAAGGCCAATTACAAGCCAATCTGACTGCATTCGCAGTATGCAACAATCCATAATATAATACATATACGTGAAAGGTTTAATACAACAAAGGCCAATTACAAGCCAATCTGACTGCATTCGCAGTATGCAACAATCCATAATATAATACATATACGTGAAAGGTTTAATACAACGAAGGCCAATTACAAACCAATCTGACCACAATCCATGACATAATGCATATCCGTGGTGGGTGATCACAGAAGTGTGTGGTTGGCCCAACCCTCAAAACAAGGAGAGAAACCATGACTGTCAAAACAGCAGCGAGAAAAGGAGGGAAAAGCCTATTCAAAATCTAATATTGGCTTTAAAAACTAAAAACTGAGGAATAACCTGATGATGCTATCAAAACTGTAAAGAAACCCTGGCCCCCACAATTGGTCTATTTCCAGTTCCCTCTATTAATAAATTGTTCAAACGTACAAAGAATAGATTGATACATATCACAAAAATCATTCCAGTACAATAAAAACAATTTTAAAATTGTTAAACAAATATAGCACTGATATAAAATCAAAAAGAATCATGAAATGTAGATCATAGATCCAACTCATTAATAGAGGAAGAAATAAAATTAGATAAAATATTAGAAAAATGTTTATAATATACATTAGTAGTGTAATTCACCACCAAGTAAAGTTTATCCTAGGAAGTCAAGTTTCTTTTAAGAGAAGCGTTTTTTTTTCTGAAGAGAAAGATATGATCTTTTGAGTAGATGGCAAAAAGCAATCAAATTCGTTTTTTTTTCAATGATCATACTGCTTTTAATGAGATATAGCTGATACGGCTGACTGTTTACCAGTATTCATTACTATCCCATCCAATTTTCTTAAAAATAAAAAACTGTTTATGCAAGGTCTTTTGTTCTAATTCTGGTTAAAAATAATTTATTGTATTAAATGTTTATATTAAGATAGAAGGCTAAAAGTTGATGAACTAATTTTGTTAGAATGGAAATCAAATGACAACAAATCCATAAACCTAAAGCAAGTAGAATGAGATAATAAAATGTAAGGGCAGATATTAATAGGAAACAAATATGCAATAAAGAGAAGCAAAGCCAAAGGTTGTTTTTGAAAAGACTAGTAACTGACAGATCTCTAGGGAGATGGATCAACAGGAAAATAAAAAGCCATGGTGGGAGATAAATCACATAATCGGTCTAAGAGTTTCACTCTATATTCGTGACCCCAAACATCAACTGGTACTGGTTTTATCCCTAATAAATTCAAATTCCCATTCTTTAACATAACTACTTTATACCTTCTCTCACCTACAGACCTCTATCTTGTATACACTCCTAATCCAACCCATTACTCCTCACTAAAGGTGACGCTTCATATTTTGTTAAGAAAACAGAAGCTGTTGGATGGAACACCTTCCTATCTCATCCCATTACCAAATTTGAAAAACCGCCTTGGGCCTCCAGTTAAAATGGATGAAGAATCCCAGCTGCTACCAAAATTCAGTCCCTCCACTTAAGCTCTCAATCCCACCCCTTTTTGCCTCCTTCACTTATCCCACTCTCTCAATCCAGCCTCACCCATTCCTCTAGATCTTACATTTCTCACACTACCCAGTTGTTGCCCCATTTCTATACTCCTCTTAATAGTAAAGGCTCTCAAACAAGTTATCAGTGTGCATACTCTGTATGGACTTAGCTTCAATTCATTCTTCAGACTACTCCAATTCTAATTTCTGTTCTTACCACTCCAGTGAAAACCCCTCCTATCATCTTCATGTGGCCAAATTCACATTTCTATACTAATCTTAGAAGGAAAATCAGCAACATTTGACAAAGTTGAACACTCTCCCCTCTTTTAGGAAATATTCTCCTCTCTTGGCTTGGTTTTCCTACTATATAAGTACATAGCTCTTCTCTGTCTTTGTAAATGGCTCTTCATGTCCTCAAAACGTTACAAGTGCATTAGAATTCTGCCCTGGGCAGAATGTTCTCTCTGTCCTTCTCTTCCTCGGCAATCATATATTCTCAGGCACTGAATGCCATATCCAAAGTGTCAACTACTTCAGCAAACATTATCTCATCTTCACAACAACCATGTAAGGGTAGGTATTATTCTTCATTTTACAGATAAGGAAATTGTGGTTCACCAAGGATGATTAACTTTTTCAAATTACATATATAATGCAGTAGCATAAATGGGATTGGAGCCTATGTTTGCCTGATTTCAAATATAAACTCTAACCCATTAAGAAAAATTCATGAATATGTACTCTGAATCTTTAGAGAAACTCAACTATTAACAAATTAGGTAATTTTTAAAAATTGTCCTAATAATTTATTTTCATTAGCATGCCAATAAAGGCTAGGAAAAAAATTACCATTAACAAAGCAGTGCATTTTTATTACTTTGTTATGTAATCCCTTGAAAATATATGTACCTTTAATAAACACATTAATATATTGTTGGTAATACTGGTAAATCTGAGTCTAATCTCTTTAACATATTTAGATTTTTTTCTAACATTCAACATCATATAGTATCTACATGTTTACAAAAAATTATTTATATGCCAGGAATTAATATTTTACCTTATACTCTAGAGCAGAGGTGGGCAAACTACAGCTCATGGGCTAAATCCACCCAGGTACTTATTTCTATAAATGATGCTTAACTGGCACACAGCCACACCTACTTGTTAATGTATTGTCTATGACTGTTTTGACACTGACAGCAGAGTTGAATAGTTGCAACAAAGACTGTGTGACTTAGAAAGCCTAAAATATTTAATGTCTGGTTCTTTACAGTACACGTTTGCCAACCTCTGATCTAAAGTAATCTATCCTTATACAAATAGAAATGTTTGAATATAAAATATTTCAACAGGCTAACGTACAACTGAGCCATATAGATGCCATTTAAGTCTGAACAACACCTTTCTGAGGACCACAAACCGCGAATTAATAAGTATCCACCCAGTTAAGTTTTAAAGTCATTCACCTCATATCCTGATAGAGATCATTATTTACAATTTGCATCAAAGGTAATTTCTAAGAACCAGAACTGTTAAATTCTAGACATCTAGAAAAAACAAGAGAGGGAAGGAAGGAAGTTTCAAAGGAAGACAGGGGAGGGAGGAAGAGAAACAAATGTTCATTTCTTTTATGGTTGACTTTCTATGATTTGCTTTCTTTAACTGTACTATCAATTTATATAATGGGACTTTGAAACTTTTCATGTATTACTGAAAGATTGTCTCTGGATAAAACTGTTGCCAATAGCAAAGTGAGCTTAATAAAGCAAAAGAATTTTTTAGCACAGTTGCTTACACACCGTGGGCAGTCAGTAAGCCTCTGTAGCACTGAGCTGCCACAGAAGCACAGCATTTTTTTTTAAACCTCTTAATACTGCAAACTATTAATTTAGTCAGTAAAACAATAAGTAAGACTATAAGTAGCTTTACCATTTGGGGCTGAGGTATAATATCTCAATACTTGGTTAAGTAGTAAGAGGACCTCAGTATCCCCCAAAAATCTCATTTAACAGATTAGAGATTGTAAGTCAGTAACTTTTTAGAAAAGTTACCATGAACCCATTTTACATGACAAATTTCAAAAGATGAAATGCAGCTGAGTTCCTGCTGAAAAGTCCCCCTTTAACTGTAATCCTACACTGAGTGACAGTTGCCAAAAAAAAAGGAGATATATGCCCAGTTTGAAGAAACAGAGTTTAAATTTTTGTTTTTAAAGCCTTATTACATGACCTTAACGTTATTGGCATGAAAGTAGGAAAGGTCACGAATAAAATAAGATCCATGGTGTTAAGTTTTTCCTCTTACCATAATTCTAAACCATCTTCCAGAAGATAAACATGTGGAGGCTGAGAAACATCTGTACTCAGTTGAATAACTGGGAGCAGGAAAGGGTACAGGTTCTTGCTGTCTGCTCCTAATCCCTATGGGAAGTATAAATAAAACTTATAAGACACTCTAATGTCCCATCCCCCATCAAAAAGTTACCTATCATATATAAAGCCCTCAAACCAATTTATTAAAAAAATGAATCATATTTTTAGGAAGGTCCTAATTACAAGCAATAGTAAAACAAAGTTAGTTCTGTTCATAATTGGAAAGCAAAAATCAAAAAATACTATTTAATTGCCTGTTGGCAGTAAAAAATACATACGCCAAGTCTACACACATTTGTTCATTTTAAGAGATTGCCTATTTAAGAAATACCTATTTTCCTCTCCCTGTCACTACAGATGACATACTAACATTGGTATTTTAAACTCTATAGATGCTCTCACCTAAATAATTAATCTAAAATGAACCCACCCTAATGTTCATCAGTAAAACAATTAAATTATGAAACTTCCGTATTCTAGAATACTGAGAAGCCATTAAAAAGGATTTGGGGGCTGAATGCCGTGGCTCATGCCTGTCATCCCAACTCTCTGGAGGCCAAGGCAGGAGGACTGCTTGAGGCTAAGAGTTGGAGACCAGCCTGGGCAACATGGGGAAACTCTACTCTTGAAAAACATTTAAAAGTTAGCCAAGGCCGGGCATGGTGGCTCACACCTGTAACCCCAGCACTTTGGGAGGCCGAGGTGGGTGGATCACCTGAGGTCAGGAGTTCGAAACCAGCCTGGCCAAGCCAACATGGTAAAACCCTGTCTCTACTAGAAATACAAAATTAGCCAGGCATGGTGGCACATGCCTGTAATCCCAACTACTTGGGAGACGGAGGAGAAGAATTGCTTGAACCTGGGAGGCAGAGGTTGCAGTGAGCTGAGATCGCACCACTGCATTCCAGCCTGGGCACCACGAGTGAAACTCTGTCTCAAACAAACAAATAAACAAAAGTTAGCCAAGCATGGTAGCACCTGCCTGTAATCCCAGATACTCAGGAGACTGAGGCAGGAGGATTGCTTGTGCCCTGGAGTTCAAGGCTGCAGTCAGTGAGCTATGATCCCACCACTGTACTCCAACCTACATGACAGAGCGAAAATCTGTCGACTCCCTCAACAAAAAAATGATGGGGGGGATTTGATATAGAATTTTAAAATTTCAAACAAATACTTTTTAAAAGGTGCACAAGTGTGTATAACAATTCCACATGTCAAACAGTTTTTAAAAATATCTACGTATCTGTATATGGTGTACACAAAAATGTTTCTGGAAGCAAATAGAAAAAAACTGTTAATGCTTCTTAGATATGGGAAAGGAAAAAGGATGATGTTGGGATGAGGGCAAAGGAGTTCTTTGTTTTTACTTTTTTAACATATTTAAGAATTTTTGTTAATATTTTTAATGAGTCAAAAACACAAAGACGGAAGAAGAAGAGAAGTTTTGATCTAAAATTCTAGTTTGCTGAATTACTGTCTTAGAGAAGTTGATTCAATGTACTACACAGTAAGTACTTTGGAAGAAAACAAAAGGAGTAAAAAGTCAATCTGTAAAACATAATAATATCTATAGTTTGATGAACACAAAAAGGAAACCAAATAAATTACCAAATACCTCCTCACTTAAGAAGTAATTCAAATGTCAATATAATTCAAAGCATTACAATGCCACACAGTACATGTGTATTCCCCTTTTGATGACATATACTACTAAGTTCAATTGTTGGGGTTTTATTTGCAATTCTCTAGCGTACAATATATTATTTTTTTAACTATACGCACCACACTATATATTAAATCTCCAGAACTTATGTTAAATATAATTTTGGCCCTTTTTATAACGAAAAACCACTTGAAAGACCTTATTAAGGAGTTTTCTAAAGGAAGAGAATTATAAAAATGCCATTTTTTAATAAAGCAGTACATTGGGTCTTAAAACTCACTTCAACTTCACTCTCCATAGCTCAATATTTCATGAAACAAAAAAGAAAGAATATTAAGAAAAAACAGTCAAGTTCATTTTGATTATGAAGTAGACTTAAAATTTCCTTGGAAAATTGATCTACTTACTTAAGTGTATATTCCAATATTCAAAATACGCTAGCATTAGCTAAATTAAAGTAAGCAACTGCTAAACACATACACTCTGTTAATCAATGCTTGAAGAGATTCAATACCTTATAATTCTAGTGGCTAAAAAATGTGTTCACCCCTGGTATGCAGCTTTATGTAAACACCCTTTGGGCCCACAGTAACTACAAGACATTGCCTACAATACTATAAAAGTTCAAAAATAAATTCATCAGTTATAAAAGTAAGAAAACTACTAGAATAATTAAGGAGAGGAAAATTAATATTCTACTATAATTACAGAAAATGTAAGGAGAAACTGAGTGAAGGATACATGGTATCTCTCTATACCATCTTTGAAATTTCCTGTGAATCTGTAATTATTTCCACAAAAGAAAAGTTAAGGGAAAAAAAAATCACCCTCTAAATACTGGCCTTTCTCAGGCTACTATCCTTGGCTCACTTCTCATGTCCCATAAACACACTGATGATATACAAATCTATCATCTCTGCAACAACTGTCTGAACTCCAGACAATCAAGTAAACACAGTACGTCATCTGCCAGAGGTATGTCAGCCCTGATACTGAGCCAACTCATTGTCTTCTCAAGACACAGGTCCTCTTCCTCTACTTTCTAACTCAAGTGACATGAATCACTGTCTACCTAGTGATAAATTATATCATAACTACCTCCTGGTTCTTCTTCAGTTCTGTCTCAGTATTTTTCAAATTTTTCCCCTTATCTCCATAACTCAGGTCCTCATCATCTTTTTCTGATTAACGGAGTCTCCTAATTAGTCTACTTGACCTTAGTTTTACCCATTTCCAAACCAGTGTCCTCAGTGGTGCCCTATTTTTCTAAAATAAAAATAAATTATCATAACGTTTCTTTCTCTGATCTTCAAGAGATGTTCACTTAGCGTTCCTGACGAATTCCCCTTACACAAGCTCTGTACTCTATGTTCCTGCTCTACCAAATAAATGAGCAGTATTAGAAGTCACTATGCTAACATCTGGAGAAGGCTGACAGATGGAACGATTCCAACACATGCATTGACTACTGTTCTTTCCCAAACCCAACTAAAGGGATACAGGAGGAATTTTTTTTTAAGAACTACAACGAAAAAACAAAAAAAAAAACTACAACCAGAAATACAAAGACAGCATAAGAAGAGATAAAATAATTCACTTTGGAAGTTGGAAAGAAAGACAAATGCTAAATGATTTAGCCAACTAAGAAACCTAAGCTAAAATCCAGCTGAGGGGCAGGTAAAGACAAACTACCTGACTTATACTACAGAAAAAACACTGAGGAACTAATGGCACCAGGTATTTTGAGGTGTGTGTGTGTGTGTGCATGAGCATGTGCGTGCATGCATGCAAGCATTTGGGGGACAGAGATTTGAGGACAGTGAAAAGCAAGTAATAATAAGAGGACTTCTACAAAATGTTTAGAAAGCAGTTTCATGCCAAGATCTCATCTAGATATATAAGCAGACAAATAACCAGCCCTCTTCTGAACCAGCATAAAACCAGCTATTTATTTTCTGCTAAGACAAAACAGATGGTTTCAAGACAGGGAGATACCAGGTAATCAAGAACAGGGATATGATATAAAACAGGAAGATTATATCAGCATCTAACAGGCAAGAGACTGAGGGATCTTTCACTGAGGAAAGACCTTAAAAAATTAACATGAAAACATTCTCCTACAAAACCCAGCCAGATCATCCTAAAAGAAAAACACACAATCATGGCTGGGTGTGGTGGCTCATGGCTGTAATCCCACACTTTGGGAGGTCAAGGCAGGCAGATCACCTGAGGTCAGGAGTTCGAGACAAGCCTGGCCAACATGGTGAAACACTGTCTCCACTAAAAATACAAAAATTAGCCAGGCATAGTGGCGCACAAGCTGTAGTCCCAGCTACTAGGGAGGCTGAAGCAGGAGGATCACTTGAACTCTGGAGGCGGAGGTTGCAGTGAGCTGAGATCATCCCACTGCACTCCACCCTGGGCAACAGAGTAAGACCCAGTCTCAAAAAAAAAAGAAAAAAACACACAATCAGCAAGCCTCCTCACCATACCACACACACAATCCTTCCACTCAGTTTTTTCAGTGCCCACTCCTAAATTTACATAAACAAAATGCTGATCTTGAAGTTGGGTGGTGCTTCAGAATTCACTACACTCTTCTTCCTTTTCTGTGTATGATTCAAATTTTTCATAATAGAAAGTAAATAAGTAAATAAGAGAAGGCAACCAAGAATCAACAGATATGATTAAAAAGCTTGCTATAAAAAAAGAGAACAACAACAACAAAAAAAACTAAATAGAAAACAGCACCTTGAAAGAAATAGAGACCAAGCAGAGATGAAAGCTTGGAAAAATGTATAATTAATATATTTGGTAATTAAAACACTGCATTCATAAATGAAAACAAAATGTTGTACAAAACAATTTTTCAACACAACACAAAAGATTTCATAAGCATGAAAACATGTCAACACAAAAGAAAAACTCAGTAAAAAGGCTAAGCGATAAAACTGAGAATATTCCCTAGAAAGTAGAACATAAGGACAAAGAGAAGAAAAAGCAGGAAAGAAACTAAGAAAATCAGACGACTGGTTCAGAATATCTATCCTGTAAGTAGCAAAAAGTTCAGAAAGTAAGAAAAGAAAAACATGAAGAGGAGGAAATAAAATAAAATGGAGTCATCTAGAATTCAGGAACATGAGTTTCCAGCTTGAAATGTCCACCAAGTGTCCAAAACAGTGAGATGAAAAGACCCTCACATCATGAAACTAAAAACAGGAACACAGAGATGATCATACAAGTTGCCAGAAAGGGAAGGAGAGATGATACATTCAAGAATCAAGAATTAGAACGGCTCCAGGGATCCCAGCACAACTTTGGAAACCTTAAGACAAAGAAAAAAGTCTCCAAAATTTTGAGGAGGAAACTTAGACTTTTATACCAGCCAAACTACTAATTACCGTGAAAGTAGAATGAAGACATTTTCACACATGCAAAATCTCAAAAAAATTTACTTCCCAGATATTTTTATAAAATGTCAGTGCCATTCATGGCCTCCACCAGAAAAAGAAAGTAAAACAAGAAAGACATGTCCCTGGTACTCTAGAGGTCAAAAAAAAAAAAAAAAGACGTGACATGACATGATGCACAGAAAACGGACGTCCCACAGAAGGGACAGGCAGTGAAAGAAAATCCAGTTGTAACAGCTATGCAAAAGCTTAAGTAAAACCAGTCCAAACTAGAGCACATAAGAATCTGTCGTATCTCTTCAAGATGATGACAGTAACAAAACAATACTGAGGGAATGTGTGGATAACAAGTGAAAAGTATAGGTTTAATTGCATAGAAAACTAAGTGTACTAAGCAGAAATTTAAGATGACCACCTAAGGTTCTTGGCCACCAGTGTATGCACACCATAACCCATTCCCCAGTTATTCAAACACTAATCTAGGTACTACTAGGAAGAAATAATTTACAGATGCAATTAAAGTCCCAAATCAGCTGACCTTAGATAGGAAGATTATCCAGGTGTGCCTGACCTACTCACAGGAGCCCTTTAAAGAGAGCATTCTCTACCTAGCCGCATAAGGGGAAGCCACAGATTAAAACCCTTGGGGGGTAAACCTATCAAACGTAGAAAAGGTCTTTTCACACAGTCCCATATTTCTTGGAGACTTTCTATGTGACGGAGACGATGAATCCAAGTGGGAAAATACTCTTCAGGATATTATCCAGGAAAACTCCCCCAGCCTAGCAAGGCAGGCCAATATTCAAGTTGAGGAAATAAGAGAACACCACAAAGATACTCCTCAAGAAGAGCAACTCCAAGGCACATAATTGTCAGATTCACCAGGGTTGAAATGAAGGAGAAAATGCTAAGGGCAGCCAGAGAGAAAGGTCGGGTTACCCACAAAGGGAAGCCCATCAGACTCACAGCAGATCTCTCAGCAGAAACCCTACAAGCCAGAAGAGAGTGGGGGTCAATATTCAATATCCTTAAAGAAAAGAACTTTCAACCCAGAATTTCATATCCACCCAAACTAAGCTTCATAAGTGAAGGAAAAATAAAACTCTTTGCGAACAAGCAAGTACTCAGAGATTTCATCACCACCAGGCCTGCTTTACAAGAGCTCCTGAAAGAGGCACTAAACATAGAAAGGAACAACCAGTACCAGCCACTCCAAAAACATATCAAACGGTAAAGTGCATCAACACAATGAAGAAACTGCATCAACTAACGGGCAAAACAGTCAGCTAGCATCAAAATAGCAGGATCAAATTCACACATTACAATATTAACCCTAAATGTAAATGGGCTAAATGCCCCAATCAAAAGACACAGACTGGCAAATTGGATAAAAAGCCAAAACCCATTGGGGTGCTGTATCCAGGAAACCCATCTCACATGCAAGGATACACAAAGGCTCAAAATAAAGGGATGGAGGAAGATTTACCAAGCAAATGGAGAGCAAAAAGAAGCAGGAGTTGCAATTCTCCTCTCTGATAAAATAGACTTTAAACCAACAAACATCAAAAGAGACAAAGAAGGACATTACATAATGGTAAAAGGATCCATGCAACAAGAAGAGCTAACGATCCTAAATATATACGCACCCAATACAGGAGCACCCAGATACATAAACCAAGTTCTTAATGACTTACAAAGAGACTTAGATACCCACACAATAATAGTGGGAGACTTTAACACCCCACTGTCAATATTAGACAGATCAATGAGACAGAAAATTAACAAGGATATCCAGGACTTGAACTCAGACCTGGACCAAGCAAACCTAATAGACATTTACAGAACTCTCCACCCCAAATCCACAGAATATACATTCTTCTCAGCACCACAACACACCTACTCTAAAATTGACCACATAATTGGAAGTAAATCACTCCTCAGCAAATGCAAAAGAACGGAAATCATAACACGCAGTCTCTCAGACCACAGTGCAATCAAGTTAGAACTCAGAATTCAGAAACTAACTCAGAACCGCACAGCTTCATGGAAACTGAACAACTGGCTCTTGAATGTTGACTGGATAAACAATGAAATGAAGGCAGAAATAAAGATGTTCTTTGAAACCAATGAGAACAAAGACACAACGTACCAGAATCTCTGGGACACATTTAAAGCAGTCTCTAGAGGAAAATATATAGCAATAAATGCCCACATGAGAAGCAAGGAGAGATCTAAAACTGACACCTTATCGTCAAAATTGAAAGAGCTAGAGAAGCAAGATCAAAAAAACTCAAAAGCTAGCAGAAGACAACAAATAACTAAGATCAGAGTAGAACTAAAGGAGATAGAGACACAGAAAACCCTTCAAAGAATCAATAAATCCAGGAACTGCTTTTTGAAAAGATCAACAAAATAGACCACTAGCCAGATTAACAAAAAAGAAAAGAGAGAAGAATCAAATAGATGCAATAAAAAACGATAAAGGGGATATCACCACAGATTCCACAGAAATCCAAACGATCATCAGAGATTATTACAAACATCTCTACGCGCATAAACTAGTAAACCTGGAAGAAATGGATAAATTCCTGGACACTTGCAGCCTCCCAAGCCTAAACCAGGAAGAAGTTGAAACCCTGAATAGACCAATAACAAGGGCTGAAGTGGAGGCAGCAATTAAGAGCCTACCACCCAAAAAAAACCCAGGTCCAGATGGGTTCACAACCGAATTCTACCAGACATACAAAGAGGAGCTGGTACCATTCCTTTCTGAAACTATTCCAAACAATCCAAAAGGAGGGAATCCTTTCCAAATCATTTTATGAGACCAACATCATCCTGATACCAAAACCCGGCAGAGACTCAGCAAGAAAAAGAAAACTTCAGGCCAATATCCACAATGAACATAGATGCAAAAATCTTCAATAAAATACTGGAAAACCGATTGCAACAGCATATCAAAAAGCTTATCCACCATGATCAAGTAGGATTCATCCCGGGGATGCAAGGCTGGTTCAACATACGCAAATCTATAAACGTAATTCACCACATAAACAGAACCAAAGACAAGAACCACATGATTATCTCAATTGATGCAGAGAAGGCCTTTGACAAAATTCAACAGCCCTTTATGCTAAAAATTCTCAATAAACTAGGTATTGATGGAACGTATCTCAAAATAATAAAAGCTATTTATGACAAACCAACAGCCAATATCATATTGAATGGGCAAAAACTGGAAGCATTCCCTTTGAAATCTGGCACTACACAAGGATGCCCTCTTTTACCACTCCTATTCAATATAGTACTGGAAGTTCTAGCCAGAACAATCAGGCAAGAAAAAGAAATAAAAGGTATTCAATTAGGAAAGGAGGAAGTCAAATTGTCTCTATTTGCAGATGACATGATTGTATATTTAAAAGGCCCCATCGTCTCAGCCCAAAATCTCCTGAAACTGATAAGCAACTTCAGCAAAGTCTCAGGATACAAAATCAATGTGCAAAACTCACAAGCATTCCTATACACCAATAACAGACTTAAAGAGAGCCAAATCAAGAACGAACTGCCATTCACAATTACTACAAAGAGAATAAAATACCTAGGAATACAACTAACAAGGAACATAAAGGACCTCTTCAAGGAGAACTACAAACCACTGCTCAACGAAATAAGAGAGGACACAAACAGATGGAGAAACATTCCATGTTCATGGTTAGGAAGAATCAATATCGTGAAAATGGCCATACTGCCCAAAGTAATTTCAGATTCAACGCTATCCCCATCAAGCTACCAATGACCTTCTTCACAGAACTGGAAAAAAACCACCTTAAACTTCATATGGAACCAAAAGAGAGCCTGCATAGCCAAGTCAATTCTAAGCAAAAAGAACAAAGCTGGAGGCATCATACTACTGGACTTCAAACTATACTACAAGGCTACAGTAAACAAAACAGTATGGTACTGATACCAAAACAGAGATATAGACTAATGGAACAGAACAGAGGCCTTAGAGGCAACACAACACATCTACAACCATCTGATCTTTGAAAAACCTGACAAAAACAAGCAATGGGGAAAGGATTCCCTGTTTAATAAATGGTATGGGGAAAACTGGCTAGCCATGTACAGAAACCAGAAACTGGACCCCTTCCTGACACCTTACACTAAAATTAACTCCAGATGGATTCGAGACTTAAACATAAGACCTAACACCATAAAAACCCTAGAAGAAAATCTAGGCAAAACCATTCTGGACATAGGCATAGGCAAGGACTGCATGACCAAAACACCAAAAGCATTGGCAACAAAAGTCAAAATAGACAAATGGGACCTAATCACACTCCACAGCTTCTGCACGGCAAAGAAACAGTCTTTAGAGTGAATCGGCAACCAACAGAATGGGAAAAAAATTTTGCAGTCTACCCATCTGACAAAGGGCTGATATCCAGAATCTACAAAGAACTTAAATAGATTTACAAGAAAAAAACAAACAAGCCCATTCAAAAGTGGGTGAAAGATATGAACAGACACTTTACAAAAGAAGACATACATGAGGCCAGCAAACATATGAAAAAATGCTCATCATCACTGGTCATTAGAGAAATGCAAATCAAAACTACGTTGAGATACCACCTCACACCAGTTAGAATGGCAATCATTAAAAAATCTGGAGACAACAGATGCTGGAGAGGATGTGGAGAAATAGGAACACTTTTACACTGTTGGTGGGAGTGCAAATTAGTTCAACCATTGTGGAAGACAGTGTGGCGATTCCTCAAGGACCTAGAAATAGAAATTCCATTTGACCCAGCAATCCCATTACTGGGTATATATCCAAAGGATTATAAATCGTTCTACTATAAGGACACATGCACACGAATGTTCATTGCAGCACTGTTTACAATAGCAAAGACCTGGAACCAACCCAAATGCCCATCGATGATAGACTGGACAGGGAAAATGTGGCACATATACACCATGGAATATTATGCAGCCATCAAAAACGATGAGTTCGTGTCCTTTGTAGGGACATGGATGAACCTGGAAACCATCATTCTCAGCAAACTGACACAAGAACAGAAAATCAAACACCACATGTTCTCACTCATAGGCAGGTGTTGAACAATGAGAACACATGGACTCAGGGAGGGGAGCATCACACACTGGGGTCTGTCGGGGGGAAATAGGGGAGCGACAGCGGTGGGTGGGGAGTTGGGGAGAGATAGCATGGGGGAGAAAAAACCCTTTGGGGATCTGAAATTCGAGAACCATACTATTGCTGACTCTGAACATGGAAAGGGCTATGTGTCAACGAATACGGCTGGACTTGGGAATGAGAGGGGACCCCAGATGACAGCCAGCAAGTAAACTGGGACCTTAGTTCTAAAAATGAAGGAACTAAATTCTGCCAACAAGCTGAATGAGTATGGAAACATATTCTTCCGCAAATCCTCCAGTGAAGAATTTATTCTGGCAGTCACCTCAACTTCAGTCCATTAAACCCTGAATTCAGACATGGCATGCCCAGATTTCTAACTTACAGAACTATGAGCTAATAAATGGATATTGTTTTAAAGCACCAAGTTTAAGGTACTTTCTCAGTATACTAAGCAAACAAAATTATTAATACAAGGGTGAAAGTTGGAAACACCATGCATAAGAAAGAAAATTAATCATGACATAATGATATATGCCTTGAGTAGTCTTTATACAATCAAGTATATTGGGAGGATGGAGCAATAGGAAGGACACAGGGGTACAAAAGAATTGCATTTTCATCTTCTATGCAGAGAAGTGAAGAAATAATGCCTACAATGCTTATATCAAAAATAAATAATATGTTAGAGTGAGAAAGACTGAGAAATGTATGATCTGGCTGTAAGAGTTGAAAGCAGATTCTTCCACCAAAAAGAAAATGAGGAGGAGGGGCAGGGTACTAATACTTTCATCCAAAAAATCTTTAAGAACTAACTCCTTTATCAACATTAAAACTGACAAATATATAAACCTTAAAAAAAAATAAAATGTACTGCATTCTCCAATGCTTCAGGAGCTTTACACATGCTGGTTCATATGTCTAAAACACTTTTCCACTCTCATTCCTAAACCACCATCTCAATAACACTTGTTGTTTAACACTATTTAACAACACCACAATTTGAGTAACACTTCTGTCAGGAGGCCTTCCCTAATGTGCCCCACCTCACCCTCCATGTGATGCAGCAAACAGACCATGTACCCCCAACAGCAATATGTTCTTAATTGCTAAAAGAGCAATTAATACAATTATTTAGTATTTCCCTACTCACCTACACAAAGAGCTTGTTCTATTCATTTCTGTATCCCAGTGCGTATTACCATGTATTACACATTGCACGTTCTTAATAAATGTTTAGTGTATGAACGAATACGTACTTCCACTAAGGTCAACTATGCAGGCTAGAAAGTTTATTTTCACCCAGTGACCACCCTCTACAAAGACTACCAGAATCTGGGTTTCCAGGTTTAAAAAAACGAAACTAAAACATACAGAAACTTACACTACTATCTGTCTGTTATGTGTCAAAAGCCAAAAGACAGAAGTATTTTGTAAGAAAGGAAATTTACCAGTAAACTTATTTTTTTATTTTTGAGATAGGGTCTCACTCTGTTACCCAGGCTAGAGTGCAGTGGCGCCATCTCAGCTCACTGCAACCTCTGCCTACCAGGTTCAAGCGATTCTCCCACCTTGGCCTCCTGAGTAGCTAGGACTACAAGTGTGTACCACCATAGCCAGCTAATTTTCGTATTTTTAGTAGAGACGGGGTTTCACCATGTTGGTCAAGCTAGTCTCAAACTCCTGACCTCAAGTGATCACCCACTTCCACCTCCCAAATGCTGGGATTACAGGCATGAGCCATGGTAAACCAGTAAACTTTAGTATAACCTTCCCAAATGACTGAAAAATATATTTTAAGCTACAGTCTCAACTTTGGTATTAAACGTTACATGCTTTCTCTGAGAAGGGTAGATTACTACTTGGTTGAACCTTGCACTCTTGGCCTGTAAAAATATACAGGGTACTTAAATGTCATGATTAAAGAAAAAAGGTAAAACATTTGACAAGAGTTACTCTGACTTCCTGAGACTACTTGAAGTAACCGTGCCTGAGGAGATATAAAAGTTGGTGTTTTGTCACATGTCCCTCACAAAAGTCCCAAGTTGAGCTTAAAAATACATTTTGGCAGAGATACTATCATAATACAAAACATCTGGGGGTCATTCATTGTTCTATTACTTGTAAAAGGAATCACAAGCTAGGCAGTAACCATCTCTTAGTCTTTATCCTCTTCTATAAAATGGACATAATCTTTATAAAAGGGATAACCATAAGCATTAAAGGGTAGACAGAAAGAGATTCTGGGCCAAACACTTATTTTCTAAAAGTGTTTTAGCAATGGAGCTGTGGAGTTATTGTTTAATGGTATAGCTTCAGTTTTACAAGATAAAAAAGAGTTACGGAGATAGATGGTAGTTATAGTTGAACAACATTATTAATGTATTTAATACCACTAAACTGTACACTTAAAATTGGTTAAAATTGTAAATTTTATGTTACATGTATTTTACCACAATGAAAAAAAAAAGGGAAAAGTACATTAAAAATATTTTGCATTACTATTTAGCTGAAACTGCCTTAGACAGAAATCTGTGACTAAAACTCATGCATAAATATTTATGGAGGCGCTAGGCACGATGGCTCACGCATGTAATCCTAGCACTTTGGGACGCCGAGGTGGCTGGATCACTTGAGGTCAGGAGCCTGAGACCAGCCTGGCCAACATGGTGAAACCCCATCTCTACTAACAATAGATAAATTAGCTCAGTGTGGTAGCCTGCACATGTAATTCCAGCTACTTGGGAGGCTGAGACAGAAGAATTGCTCGAACCCAGGAGATGCAGGTTGTAGTGAGTTGAGATCATTCCACTGAGCTCCAGCCTGGGCAATAGAGCGAGACTCAGTCTCAAAAAAAAAAAAAAAAAAAAAAAAAGAAAAAGAAAACATTTATGGAAAAAATTAGTGCATGTTCAAAAAAGTATCAAAGCTTCTGAAAAAAGTTTCTGGTGTTTTTCTAAACAATTTTAGAAAGCTTTAGAGTAGTACTTCTGAATCGAGGGATACTTCTGAATTCTCCCCCCAGTGGAAAATTTCTCAAATTTGTGGGTGAGGTCAGTAAAATCACTTGAGCATCCCCACACATACATTCTAACTCATGGCCTTAAGCTCTTCCCTCTCCATACTGTCACCAGACTATAATTCACTTTAACAGTTCAAATGAGAACTACAGTCTGGTTCAAAGTTTCTGGTTCCTCTCTACCTTCTACACATCCCAACACCCCAAAGTCAACCAATTCACTCGTCTCTCCTCAAAAGCAACTCACCTGGTTTCCTACCTCCCCCAAGTTATAATCGAGAAAATTTTTATTTTAAATCAAGGAAAAAGAGTGAAAACATGAAGTATGTTCAAGCAGAAAAGAAACTGCATGCATAGTATCATGGACTGCATAAACCATGAGTCTATCATCACTGGAGACTACTACATCTAACAGAAGACATCTTCTTTCAAAGTGATTAATATTTTTCACATCCTCAAAAAAAAATGTCCAAAATAAGCATGCAAAAGTTGTTTTTAAGTCTGTTTAGATCACATATGGAAAAAAAGGTAGAAGTAAAATGTGAAGTTTTCCAGTACCATTAACATAAATCACATAAAAACAATTTTTAAATGTTTAACAGAATTTTTAAAAACCCATTAAACTAGAAAAACCCTGTGGAAAAGTGACTTACCTGAACAAGATGAATAAGTGTTGTCAAAATAGCACACCTCAACATATTGTGCTCTTCACTCTGCTTCCAAAGGAGGGGCAAATATTGTACCAAGCATCCCACGTATGGTCGTATCTATCACGATATAAGCAGGGAAGCAACAAAATTGTATTAGTAAAGAAGGCACTTTACTTTGAAAAACAGTGAGAGCACTATTAAGTCCCAGGCAGCAAATATTTAATATTTACTAGATATAATGTATTAAGCTTACATCCTTATGAAATAAATTAGACATTACATAAAGACCCAGGGCTCTATAGTAAATATTTTTAAATAATTTTAAACAAGTATCAAGTGTACTGAACGAAAAAAAAATTATGAATATAAAAAACATTCTTTAGATAACCGAAAACGCTGTTATATCCTGCTTCTTTTTTAATAAAACAGCTTACCTAATTGGAAATTATACTATTGTTTTTTTAAAAAGTCAGCATTTATTCATTTATTCTATAAACATCTTCTAAGTTTCAGACCCTGAACACAAGGCACTGGGAAAAAAAAGGATACAAGAGAGCTTTACAAACTCTTACAATGAAAAAGGATAAGTGCAGTGATGAAGGTGTATACAAGGTACGGTGGAAACACACAGGAAGAAACCATTTTCCAAGGACAAAACTGCTAAACTCACTATGGATTAAGTTAATCAGATTTTAGATTTTACCCTGAAGCACAGCTGAGTCTGAGAGTAGTTTCCTGAAAAACAAAATGGATCTACAATGATGCTGGACAGCGTTTCAACGCCAGTATCTGAAATTGCTATAATCTTAGTATCACAGTATTTGAAATTGCTTTAAAAGTATCCTTGGGGATGAAATAGAAACACTAGACCTTCACAGCTTCACTACTATCTATTTGAATATCATGGATTAAAATTTAAAATGTTCCCAGAAAGGGAAATTTTCTTTATTCTGCTAGTAAAATACTCTAAAAGGGTAGACAAACAACTACAAAATTTGCTCCCCTCTCCTGGTGGTGGAAGTGGCGGTGGGGAAATGCAGAAAAGTAAGTTAAATATTTGCCCAAACATCTCAGTAAGATATAAGTGAATAAATATTAAGACACATACTACCTTATTTTCACATATTTATCAAGTAATACCTTATTTTCAAAATTTGATTACTATAATATTTCTAGAATATGTGCTCAATATTGCTAAGTATTCTATCTCAAAGACCACTCCAATTAGCTCATAAAAGCAGGCCAATTAATAAGTAAAAACAGATTTCAAAGTATCTAACTCATTCATAATCAACTAAAAATAAGCATATGACAACACAATCTACTGATAAGGAAAATAAGGTAGTTTTGGTTTTAAATGGAGAGGATACTTTCCTAGAAATTACAGAAAAGAAATATATACTATAAATTACAAATGTGGTAATAAAAACCAAAGTACCCAGTTACATTTAAAATCCATAAAATATTTATATTCTATCTTAGCTGTCATTAGGATATACAACGTTCTAAATTAAAATTAATGCTACAAAAACAGTACTTCAAAAATCAATCACAGAGGCTCAGCACAATGGCTCACACCTGTAATCCCAGCACTTTGGGAGGCCAAGGTGGGTGGATCGCTTGAAGTCAGGAGTTCAAGACCAGCCTGGCCAAAGTGGTGAAACCCCACCTCTACTAAAAATACAAAAATTACCTGGGCATGGTGGCATGCACCTGTAATCCCAGACACTCAGGAGGCTGAGGCAAAAGAATTGCTTCAATTTGGGAGGTTGCAGTGAGCTAAGAGAGCCTCACTGCATTCTAGCTTGTATGACAAAGCGAGACTCCATCTCAAAAAACAAAACCAAAAAAAACAAACAAAAAAAAAATCAATCATAGAATGCTGTGAAAGATACAAAAAAAAAAAAAAAAAAAACAAGAAAAACACTAGGCATTAAAAATAACAGAGCAGGGACATCAGAGTGAAACATATTCCAGTGGGTGGGAGGCTAACTAATGGGGGAACTAAGGAAATCTGAATACTGACTTGGTATTAGATAATAGTATTGCATCAGTGTTAAGTTTCCTGAGTCTAATCACAGTTACAATAATGTAGGAAATGGAGCATACACATCTCTTAAGAAGGAGACATCTAATATTCTGGAGAGTGTCATGATGTCTGCAACTAAAACTGAAATGGTTTTACAACAACAATCTGTACATGTGGATAGAAAAAAGAAAGCAAATGTGATAAAATATTAGTAAGTGATCAAACTAAGTGAAGTATATATGAGTGGTGAGCTATTCTTATAACTTTTTAGTAGGTTTGAGAATTTCAATGAAAAGAGGTGAAAGAAAAAATACTGTCCATATAAAATTATGAATAGAATTACAATACAAGGGTTTTAAGGGAAGGCCAATTTCAGTTATTTGCATAACACTTTAAAAATCACATAGAACTAATAAGAAAGTTTCTGCAGTCAGTAGGGAAATGCAAATCAAAACCGAAATGCAAATCAAAAATAGTCAAGGTGGCCATTATTAAAAAAAAAAAAAAAAAAAAAAAGACAAGTGTTGGCAACAGTATGGAGAAACTGGTACCCTTGTACAATATTGGTAGGAATGTAAAATGTTACACCCACTATAGAAAGTAGCACGGAGGTTCCCAAAAAAAATGAAAACTAGAACTACCATATCATCCAGCAATCCTATTAAATTACTAGCACTACCATGTTTATTGCAGCACTATTCACCATAGCCAACATGTGGAAGCAGCCGAAATATCCATCAACAGATGAATGGATAAAGAACATGTGGTATTATATACACAAGGGCATACATATGTACTATGCAGCCTTAAAAACGGAAGGAAATTCTGCAATATGGGACATTATGAATGAACCTTGCAAACAATATGCTAAATCAAACAAACTACTCACAGAAAGACAAACACTGCCAATTCTACTTATATGAAGTTATCTAAAATAGCTGAATTCATAGAATCAAAGAGTGGAATGATGGTTGCCAGGGACTAAGCGGAAGGGGAAATGAGTTACTAATCAACAAGCACAAAGTTTCAGGTAAACAAGATGAATAAGCTTTAGGGTTCTGCTATAGAATGTTGTACCAAAAGTCAACAATAATGTATTCTACACTTACAGTTTTGTTAAGAGGATGGATCTCATGTTAAGTGTTCTTACCAAAGAATTTGGGGTGTTGGGGAAGCACTTTATGGCCTTATGAGTTAATTCATATACAGGGAAAGCTCCACTTTCATTCACCACTGACAACATGAAAATCAAATATGTGACAATCTAACAAATGTTTTAATGAAGGCTCTATCACTGGGGTTAAAAAAATTACTCTAAGTCCCCAAAGACACATCATCTTTTTGATAAAATTTTCAATAGAGTAGTTTATATTTCACAGAGGCCCTTAAATTTTGTTCTTTCACTTAGGAAATGTACAAGCCCAAAGACTGCCTGATACCACACCTGATGATTACATATTTATTTTGACTATTTATTTATAAGCTCTCTGTACTAGAAAAGTTAATTGTAGGTTTTCAACTACTTTCTCAAAAAGCAAAAACAATATTTAAATAACTGTACATTATGGTACAATGTTACTGAAACTTCAAAATTAAACTATGTGTCAGAAAGCACTATTGTAAGATGGCACGAAACGTTTGCTGCCTAATATCAAAAAGATAATTCAGGCCATGTGTGGTGGCTCCTGTCTGTAATCCCAGCACTTTGGAAGGCCAAGGTAGGTGGATCCCTTGAGCCCAGGAGTTCGAGACCAGCCTGGCTGACACGGCGAAACCCTGTCTCTACGAAAAGTACAAAAAAAGAAAAAAAATCAGCCAGACATGGTGGCACATGTCTGTAATCCAAGCTACTCAGGAGGGTGAGGCACAGGAATCACTTGAACCCAGGGGATCGGGGCAGAGGGTGCAGTCAGCTGAGATGCAGCACTGCACTCCAGCTTGGGTGACAGAACAAGACTCTATCTCAAAAAAGATAAAATTTGTTAACATTTTTAAAAAAGTTTGTTGCCTCATGGACAAACATCAAATTTGGCATATGAAAGAGAGTTGAGGGACATATGCAACAATGATAACAATGACAGGGTTGATCAAAGGTTAACATAGAAAAAAGCTAAAAAATCAGACAACTGAAAATATTTTTTAACCATTTCCTATTTAGTGCAAGTTTTGAAAAGCAAAAACTATACTGGATAACTATATCTGATTGTTACTTTCTGATGATACAGGCACATGAGCTGCTTAGGTTATTTGTGTTCCGAAAGATAAGCGTAGACAGAAACACAAAAGCATTTTTAAATTTACTAAGCTAAAAGAATAACACACTTTTGGAGAAAAAGGTTTAATTCGAAGTTTGGGGGAGGCAAAGGTAAGAAAATTCATTTCTATTTAAAAAAAAAAGTTTAAGAAATTTCCATCAGCCATATATAGCTAAATAAATTTAAAGAAAATGGCCAAATCTTGTTTTTATAATCAACTTTTTAAACAATTTATTGCAGTTTTTAGTATTCTGAAGCATACTGGACATGTATAATAATTTCATGCTCATGAAATCCTAAGTCAGGTGAGTTCAGAATTATCATTACCATTTTATACATGAGGACACAAGGTTAAAGACTGCCCAAACTAAATAGTGTAGGCAAGGACTTAAAATGAGTTCTTAAAACAGCTGCAATGAACTCTGTGTGACCAAACTCTCTCAGTGTTGTTGAAAAAACAACATCAAATGAAGTAATGTGATTAATGTATTAAGAACACCAAGTACTAAGAATCATGCAAGGTATTACTACTTTTAGACACCAGTATGCAGATCTGTTTCAAATGATTAATAGTGACTCAATCCTACCACAGGTGTGGCATTATGCTGAGTTTATGTATGAGCAGTGCTATTAAATTATGTGAACTTTGAGAAGTTCCTTCAAGTCTCAAATTGTTAGAGAAATAAATTCTAACTTCTACCTCAAGTTTTTTGTGAGAACTACATGAGAAATACACGCAAAGCATTCAACACATATGTCAGTATGTTGTCATTATGGAATAATTAATAGCTATTCTCATCAATTGCTTTAGAATTAATAAATCTGCTCAAATGTCACAATTCACTAACAGCAGATCCAAGAGTAAACTCTAAGTCTGTGAAATCCAAATCAATTATCTTTCCTAATACAAAGCAAATCACAGATCTGCTTCAGTGCTTTCCAAACAAGGATATGCAATGGTGAACTAGACTATAGAAAGCCACAAGGATAATTACAGTGTGGTTTCCTGGATTAACAATTTTTCACAAAGATTTGGAGTGACTGGAGAAGCTGAATAATTGAACTGTTAAGGGCTTTACACATCATTTTTATATTAGGCCAGAAGTAAATATAATGCAGACTAGATGGCAAAACATACTTACTGTTTAAGGTAAAAATAGCAGACTTTCCAGAAGTCTTGCTGATGGACACTTCTGGCTATGCTCTCAAATACACTGAATTTTACATTAGCTGAATCTTCTAAAACATGAAAAATTCTGCTTTATGAATACCTCTATATTGTTGATCCTATTTTTTAATATTTTAATTTTCTTAGTCATTTTTTAAAACTTAGAATAAAAATGTCAATTTTCAGTAATACATAACTGAAACGACAACCTGTAAGAAGCTTTTCAATAAGCGTTTTACTCTTAAACAATGTAGTCAAGGATATTAATGAATTTTACATATACTCTACTCACCTCTCAGACATTTATTTTCATATTTTACAATATAATTACCTGCACATTGACTCTTTCGATGACACAAGAAAGGACATGCAAAACGTGCATCTTTGTGTCACATTCTGTAACTTGCTGCAGTAACTGAAAAAGTAGTGTGAACATGGTTTCCAAATACTGCAGGTAAAAAGAAATAAAATTAAAAAGGTTTAGAATAGAAATCTAGAGACCTCTACATACATACGAACAGAAGTAAGAAATAAATCATAATGTTAAAGCAGTAAAAGTCAAATAAACAGAAAGCCAAAAGCTTGGCATTACTTAAACAACGTGAAATTGTTCAAGCTACTAAAATGTAAAAAAGTGTTTTCTGGCTCACACCTGTAATCCCAACACTTTGGGAGGCTGAGGCGGGTGGATCACGAGGTCAAGAAATCAAGACCATCCTGGCCAACATGGTGAAACCGTGTCTCTACCAAAAATTCCAAAAAATTAGCTGGATGTGGTGGCATGTGCCTGTAGTCCCAGCTACTTGGGAGGTTGAGGCAGGAGAATCGCTTGAACCCAGGAGGCAGAGGTTGCAGTGAGCCTCGATCAAATCACTGTACTCCAACCTGATGACAGAGCAAGACTCCATCTCAAAAAAAAAAAAAAAAATTTTCTTTCTTCATTGCTGCTAAATGTGTCCATTTCAGAATTTACTCATCCACAAACTGAACAATGTTTAGCGGAATACTGTCTAAGATGTGTATGTTTAAATTTATACTGTTAACTATTAACAGTGCCTTGTCACTGTTCTTCCACACATGCCCATTGCCAATCACAAAATGTTTTGCTTTGCAAGACCTACTCAGTACAGCAAAAAGACATTAATTATTGCACTCACATGCCAGTTAGCTGATGTGGCACTTAACATATACTGCATGAAAACATACATTTGTATAGATATAACCTGTTATTCTAAAAATGGCAGAATAGTTCTTACTAGGAAATCAAAACCAAATATCCTATGTCTGGCTGTGAACTTTTATATTATGAAAATTATGTTAGAAACTAACAAATCACATACACTTACATAAAGCAAGCATTTGTTCTTTCAGATATATGGCTCATTTTAATACAAATTTCTACAGCACATTCCTTTCATCCAAAAAATGTCTAGTGATTTTGTATTAAAGCAAGATAACTGCTCTACAAGCTTCCCTATATATCCCCCCTCACCAAAAGAAGTACAGACAGACATTTATCTGTACAAAAAAATCTTTATTTATCTGTACAAAAGAAGTACAGAGAGACATTTTATCACTTAACTTTCTTCTCACCCAATCCTCTTAAGAACAAATACTAACACCCCAATGTTACTGACATGTTTAACAAGTGCTTACTGAGTACCGATTATGGGAAAACACCATGCTAGGTGCTGGGGGTTGAGTAAAGAGTAAAAAGATGAGTAGAACTTAGGATTCTGCTTATCAAGTAATTTACAATCGAGTATGTAAGATAGGATATAGATATACATACTCAAATAACACAGAGAAATAACCTAAAAAGTAAAAGTAACAGACACACATAAAATGGAGATACTAGATGTTTCTCAATTTTGAAAAAAAAGTTTGGCAACCAACTTCAACATAGATGACAAAATTGCTAAACAAAAATAAGCAGAATATGAGTGAACTGTTCCCAATAAAAGTGATGAAAACAGTTTACAAATAAAAGTTAGGTCCTCCAAAATAATCCAATACAGCATACTTTTAAATGTAACTTTAATAAGTAACACACAGATAATTTCATGTATAAAATAATACAATATCAAAGACATAAGCAGAAATTGTTTAAAAAACAAACCTCAAAGTATATATTCTTACCGGTAGAAACTGATCTGTTCTAAATTCAAAATCATCAACAGGTAAAGAGCAGTTAAGGAATATTAAGAATATATAAGTTTTATCAAAATAAACATATCTAAAACAATATACATAAATTAATTTCACAAAACAATAACTTAAAAGTGTAAAAGTTCTTTGCAATGAAGTATTTTTAAATTTTCAGAAGGATATTTAACTTCAAAGTTGTAGCTGTTTCAATACGGACCTAAAAGAAAGTATATCATAAGTTTTTAATCATTTTAAAATGACTAAACATCATTAATATCAAACAAAAAAATTTATTCCAAATCACTTTTTTATTACTCTTATTATTAGAGTCACAGACCATATAAATTTTCAGAAATAAAAGGACACTCTCCTTCTCCAAAGCAAGGAATAAAAAGAAAAGGTAAAGTGGCATTTATTCCCATTCTTCTCACTTTCCCATAATTTACTTAACAAGCCTTTAATCCAATGAGTCCTTCCAGGAAGGAAAATAATTTGCCATAAAATATGTGGAGAGCATGGGATTGAGGGAGAAGGACGCAGGAAGCCAGAGTGAGGTTGAGCAAACTGGAGGATGTATAAGTGAAAGGTGTAAAAGGAGACAAGAAGGAAGGAGACAGGGAGGAGAAAGAACACAAGCAAATTTCCACCTGTAACCTCAATTACAGCAAACCTTTGAAATATTCCCACAATATTCTGAGATTTTTCTAAATCCCACAGTTCACAAATATAGAAAGGTTTATATATGCTCCTGACCTCCCAAATCATATTTTCTATGTGTATCAGCATGTTACCTGGACAAAACATATTACAACATAATCTCATTATCCTTCAAGTGTTATCTTGTACTTAATCAGCTAATGGCCTAAAATATTCATAGTTTCTACATAAAGTAACATGAGTTCAAGACATGACTAAATTCTGTATTTCACTCTGTGGGATAATATTTCTAAAACTTTTATTTCCCAGCTGGGAATCATTACTTTCTTAGATGTTACACCTTCCTTAACTATTAATAGCAACTGCTTTTTTCTTTCCAGTCATTTTTCAGAAAGTAAGCATTTAAAACCTTTTACAGGAGCTTCTGAGGTCTTGAGATGCGAATAGGCAACTTCACGGAATGTTAAATACTCTATTGCCCAATCCACAGATTCCAAGAGCCTACAGTGTAGATATTTTCTCACCTGCTTTTTTCCTTTTATTCACTGTCTCTAAAGGCAAGGTGAACATTTCCATATTTTTAACTGATTTAACAAATTTGCTGATTATCTAATACATGCAAAGCATTGTGCCACATGTTCTACCACAAAATGACCTCATGAAAAGACAGTATGGTCAGGTATTCCATCAAAAACTATTCAATGAGGAACTATCATCAGGCACTGTGTTAGGTGCTACAGAAAAAGCTAAGTTAGCTATGCCCATAAAGAACTTACAATATGGGGAGGAGGGGAACAGACAATAAACAATTACTAATGAAAATGACTAACTTGAAAATGTTAAGCACAGGACAGTCCCTTGAGGACATGGACTACGTGTAACCATCTTTAAGTTCCCAGCATTTAGTACTGAGTGAATATATAAGTACAATATTAATTCAAAGACACCAAGACATGAAAGCCTCTCAAAACAGTAACAAGAAATCAAGGCCAGGAACAATGGTTCACGACTATAATCCCAACACTTTGGGAGGCTGAGGCGGGTGGATCACTTGAGGCCAGGAGTTCAAGACCAGCCTGGCCAACATGGTGAAACCCCATCTCTACTAAAAAAAAAAAACAAAAATTAGCTGGGCATGGTGGCACGCACCTATAATCTCAGCTACTCAGAAGGCTGAGGCACAAGGATGGCTTGAACCTCGGAAGCAAAGCTTGCAGCCACAGCACTCCAGCCTGAAAAACAGAGCAAGACTCCAACTCAAAATAAAAAAAAAAAAGGAAAAGAAAAGAAATCAAACTGTCAGCACACTAACCCATAATTCTCTCTTGATTTTCTTCCGCAAAAGGACCATTCACTCTAGAGATGCACTCAACCCCTAGCCTTAACATTTTTGCAAGCCACTATATGAAACAAGACACCTGAATAAAACCATGCGTTTTCCTTCCTAACAAAGGGAAGTCAGTGTAGTATTATGTGCAGAGAAAAAGGTAAAATGAATTAAGATGACCTGCCTGCATTCCAGTTTGACTGCAAGAACAGAAAGCCAGATCATAAGGAAAAATAACAACAACAAAAATAACACTGACTTTTAAATACAGTTAAAGAGCATTTTAAATGATGACAGATAAAAATAAGAAAAAAAGTCAGCTCTTCCTGAGCTTTAAAAGAAATGAAGTACTTACCACAAAGAAATGAATGAATTTGGCAGCAACTCAAGCAATGGGGGACAAAATCAAAACCTGAATTTATAAAATGAAGACTTGGGGAGTATGCTAGAAGACTGGTAGAACAGTCTAACTCACTTGTACTGTGAGTCTACCCTACCCCCAGCTGAAACCTCGAAAATCTGTGAAAAGGTAACAGGCAATTCCAAATTGTGATAAATGCCGTCAAGACATAAGAAACGTTGGAAAGATCCTCCAAAGCATGAGAGAAACAGAGAAATGAATGAGAATAAACCACAAGTCAACAGCACTTCCAAATACTGCTACAAAGGTAAGCACAGTCAGAAACTTCTGTGCAGATGTCACAGCAAATGCACCTCATTAGGACACTTAGGTGGGCTTGGACTAATGCCTGACTACTTCTACATCCTGCCCATAGCAGTGAAGGCAGTCCACAGACTAAAACAGTCAGCATGGTGTTGGGGCCAGAAAGAAATGGCAGTGTCTCAGGGACTTAAGACCACCAGGAAAATGCAAAAAAGGAAGACACAAAAGAATAATACACTAAGGACAAATAAAATAATGATTTCATAATTCAATTATTTAAAAAGCCATCCTCATTCTTGGGTTCTTTCCTATCCCTATCCCTAATTCTTTCAATAAGCATTTTCTAAGACTCGATTTCATGCCAGGCATAAGAAATACTAATATAAATGATATTATCCTATACTATCCTATATATTCGTACCACTTAATTATACAATCTGACATCATTCGTCTGAAATGTATATATCAATAAGTTTCCTAAAAGGAAAAAAGCACCTTTGATTTATTCATCTCCTCCTGAATAAAGGACCAAAGATAAAAGAAAAATAAATATTTCATCTCCTTTCAAGAAAAAAAATTCTCAAGGTCATTTTCATATATAACTGATAGACATATCAATTATAAACCCAAAACTGACTGTAGGAAAGTTACTAAAGTTTCCTTTCTTCTTGCTTTTAGATAGCTCTAATATTTTGATATCTCAAACACAGATTATTTTATATTTCCTGTGAATTTATATTTGGTGAATATCATTGAATTCAGAATTCATTCTGGAATCTTTCAAAACACAGACTAGCTGAGAGCTTAAGATCTACAACAGTGTTTTTGAGATACAAAGGATAGGTAAATAGAAAAAGAAAACTGAGAGTGCACAAAAGAAAAATTGACAAAACTGAAAGACCCATAAAATGCACAAGAGTGGAAAAACAGGAGAGTTTCAAAGTACCTTGTAATACCTGTCCAGATCCCAGCTGTACTTACCACACTAAACAATGGCTTTGCTACAGTCTTCTTCATGTCACTGAAAGTACCTCATTAAACTCCCCCTAGTAACTTTCCATTTTTGAAAATTCACTACAGTTATGCATCATGTAATTATGTATTAGTCAACAACATACCGCATTTACAACAGTGGTCTCATAAGATTATAACTGAGTTGAAAATTCCCATACATAGTGACGTGATGGCTGTCACAATACATCACATTACTCATGCATTTGCAGTGACGCTGGTGTAAAGAAATCTACGGCACAGTAGTATAAAAGTGTAGCACAGACATGGCCTGGTGTAGTTGCTCACACCTATAATCTCAATACTTTTGGAGGCTATGGAAGGAAAACTGCTTGAGGCTCAAAGTTTGAGAGCAGCACAGCCTGGGCAACATAAAGAGATTCAATCTACAAAAAAAAAAAAATCAAAGTATCAGGCAGACATGAAGTCATGCACCTGTAGTCCTAGTTACTTGAGAGGTTGAGGTGGGGAGGATTACTTCAGCCCAGGAATTGAAGGCTGCAGTAAGCTATGATCACACACTGTACTCCACCCTGGGTGACACGACGAGACCCTGTCTAGTTACAAAACAAAACTGTAGCACATACAATTATGTTCAGTAGTATATAATACTTGATAATGAAAATAAGCAACTATGTTACTGGCTTATGTATATGCTATACTATACTTTTTTATTGTTATTTTAGAATATATTCCTCTAACATTTTTTTTTTCTTTTAAAGTTAACTGTAAAACTGCCTCAGGCAGGTCCTTCAGGAGATATGACAGAAGAAGGCATTTTTTGTTGTTGTTTGTTTGTTTGAGACAGAGTCTCACTCTGTCACCCAGGATGGAACTGCAATGGCGTGACCTCTTAGGCTCAAGCAATCCTCCCACCTCAGCCTCCTGAGTAGCTGGGACTACAGGCACATGCCACCATGTCTGGCTAATTATTGTATTTTTTTTTTTGTAAAGACAGGGTTTCACCACGTTGCCCAAGCTGGTCTTCAATTCCTGGGCTCAAGAGATTTGCCCACCTTAGGCTTCCAAAGTGCTTGCTTTATAGGTGTGAGCTACTGCACCCAGCCCAGAAGAAGGAATTGTTATCATAGGGGACGAAAGCTCCATGTGTGTTAACGCCCTGGAAGACCTTCCAGTGGGACAAGATGTGGAGGTGGAAGACAACGATACTGATGACCCTAACCTTGCGTAGGTCTAGGCTAATGTGTTCGTGTCTTTGACTTAGATTTTAGGAGAAATTATTAAAAGTGGAAAAACTTATTTAAAAAGTTTACAGAATAAGGACATAACAAAAGAAAATGTTTTTGCACAGATGTACAACATATGTGTATTTTAAGCTAAGTGCTATTATTACAAAGGAATCAAGAACTTTAAAAAACTTTTAAAGTCCCCAACCTAGCAAGGCAGGCCAATATTCATGTCCAGGAAATACAGAGAACACCACAAAGATATTCCTAAAGAAAAGCAACCCCAAGGCACATAATCGTCAGATTCACCAGGGCTGAAATGAAGGAGAAAATGCTAAGGGCAGCCAGAGAGAAAGGTCAGGTTACCCACAAAGGGAAGCCCATCAGACTCACAGCAGATCTCTCAGAAGAAACCCTATAAGCCAGAAGAGAGTGGGGTCCAATATTCAAAATCCTTACAGAAAAGAACTTTCAACCCAGAATTTCATATCCAGCCAAACTAAGCTTCATAAGTGAAGGAGAAATAAAATCCTTTACGAACAAGCAATTACTCAGAGATTTCATCAC
Organism: Ateles fusciceps; assembly: GCA_036589455.1. Classification (NCBI taxonomy): domain Eukaryota; kingdom Metazoa; phylum Chordata; class Mammalia; order Primates; family Atelidae; genus Ateles; species Ateles fusciceps. Next base: position 2,830,873 of record JAZHEH010000904.1, read on the forward strand.
CACCAGGCCTGCCTTACAAGAGCTCCTGAAAAAGGCACTAAACATAGAAAGGAACAACCAGTACCAGCCACTCCAAAAACGTACCAAATGGTAAAGAACATTGACACAATGAAGAAACTGCATCAACTAATGGGCAAAACAACCAGTTAGCATCAAAATGGCAGGATCAAATTCACGCTTAACAATATTAACCCTAAATGTAAATGGACTAAATGCCCCAATCAAAAGACACAGACTGGCAAATTGGATAAAAAGCCAAAACCCATTGGGGTGCTGTATCCAGGAAACCCATCTCACATGCAAGGATACACAAAGGCTCAAAATAAAGGGATGGAGGAAGATTTACCAAACAAATAGAAAGCAAAAAAAAGCAGGAGTTGCAATCCGAGACTCTGATAAAATAAACTTTAAACCAACAGAGATCAAAAGAGACAAAGAAGGACATTACATAATGGTAAAAGGATCAATGCAACAAGAAGAGCTAACGATCCTAAATATATACGCACCCAATACAGGAGCACCCAGATACATAAACCAAGTTCTTAATGACTTACAAAGAGACTTAGACTCCCACACAATAATAGTGGGAGACTTTAACACCCCACTGTCAATATTAGACAGATCAACGAGACAGAAAATTAACAAGGATATACAAGACTTGAACTCAGACTTGGACCAAGCAAACCTAATAGACATTTACAGAACTCTCCACCCCAAATCCACAGAATACACATTCATCTCAGCACCACATCACACCTACTCTAAAACTGACCACATATTTGGAAGTAAATCACTCCTCAGCAAATGCAAAAGAATGGAAATCATAACACGCAGTCTCTCAGACCACAGTGCAATCAAGTTAGAACTCAGAATTCAGAAATTAACTCAGAACCACACAGCTTCATGGAAACTGAACAACTGGCTCTTGAATGTTGACTGGATAAACAATGAAATGAAGGCAGGAACAAAGATGTTCTTTGAAACGAACAAGAAAGACACAACATACCAGAATCTCTGGGACACATTTAAAGCAGTGTCTAGAGGAAAATATATAGCAATAAATACCCACATGAGAAGGAAGGAAAGATCTATAATCGACACCCTATCATCAAAATTGAAAGAGCTACAGGAGCAAGATCAAAAAAAACTCAAAAGCTAGCAGAAGACAAGAAATAACTAAGATCACAGCACAACTAAAGGAGATAGAGACACAAAAAAAACCTTCAAAAAATCAATAAATCCAGGAGCTGGTTTTTCAAAAATATCAACAAAACAGATAGACCACTACCCAGATTAATAAAAAAGAAGAGAGAGAAGAATCAAATAGATGCAATAAAAAATGATAAAGGGGATATTACCAGATTCCACAGAAATACAAACCATCATCAGAGATTACTACAAACAACTCTATGCACATAAACTAGTAAACCTGGAAGAAATGGATAAATTCCTGGACACTTGCATCCTTGAAGCCTAAACCAGGAAGAAGTCGAAACCCTGAATAGACCAATAACAAGGGCTGAAGTGGAGGCAGCAATCAACAGCCTACCAACCAAAAAAAAGCCCAGGTCCAGATGGGTTCACAGCCAAATTCTACCAGACATACAAAGAGAAGCTGGTACCATTCCTTTCTGAAACTATTCCAAACAATCCAAAAGGAGGGAATCCTTTCCAAATCATTTTATGAGACCAACATCATCCTGATACCAAAACCCGGCAGAGACTCAACAAGAAAAGAAAACTTCAGGCCAATATCCATAATGAACATAGATGCAAGAATCTTCAATAAAATATCGGCAAACCAATTGCAACAGCACATCAAAAAGTTTATCCACCATGATCAAGTAGGCTTCAGCTGGGTATGCAAGGCTGGTTCAACATACGCAAATCTATAAACGTAATTCACCACATAAACAGAACCAAAGACAAAAACCACAATTATCTCAATAGATGCAGAGAAGGCCTTTGACAAAATTAAACAGCTCTTTATGCTAAAAACCCTCAATAAACTAGGTACTGATGGAACGTATCTCAAAGTAATAAAAGCTATTTAGGACAAACCCACAGCCAAAATCATACTGAATGGGCAAAAATTGTAAGCATTCCCTTTGAAATCTGGCACTAGACAAAGATGCCCTCTCTCATCACTCCTATTCAATATAGTATTGAAAGTTCTAAGGAGGGGGTATAGCTCAGGGGTAGAGCATTGGACTGCAGACCAACAGTCCCCCGGTTCAATTCCAGATACCCCTCTGCATTTTCAAAAAATAAAAAAAAAAAAGAAAGTTCTAGCCAGAGCAATCAGGCAAGAAAAAGAAATAAAGGGTATTCAATTAGGAAAGGAGAAAGTCAAATTGTCTCTATTTGCAGATGACATGATTGTATATTTAAAAGGCCCCATTGTCTCAGCCCAAAATCTCCTGAAACTGATAAGCAACTTCAGCAAAGTCTCAGGATACAAAATCAATGTGCAAACATCACAAGCATTCTTATACACCTATAACAGACTTAAAGACAGCCAAATCAAGAACAAACTGCCATTCACAATTGCTACAAAAAGAATAAAATACTAGGAATACAACTAACACAGGATGTAAAGGACCTCTTCAAGGAGAACTACAAACCACTGCTCAACGAAATAAGAGAGGACACAAACAGATGGAGAAACATTCCATGTTCACGGTTAGGAAGAATCAATATCGTGAAAATGGCCATACTGCCCAAAGTAATTTACAGATTCAACGCTATCCCCATCAAGCTACCAATGACCTTCTTCACAGAACTGGAAAAAACCACCTTAAACTTCATATGGAACCAAAAGAGAGCCCGCATAGCCAAGTCAATTCTAAGCAAAAAAAAACAAAGTGGGAGGCATCACACTACCTGACCTCAAACTATACTACAAGGCTACAGTAATCAAAACAGCATGGTACTAGTACCAAAACAGAGATATAGACCAATGGAACAGAACAGAGGCCTCCGAGGCAACACAACACATCTACAACCATCTGATCTTTGAAAAACCTGACAAAAACAAGCAATGGGGAAAGGATTCCCTGTTTAATAAATGGTGTTGGGAAAACTGGCTAGCCATGTGCAGAAAGCAGAAACTGGACCCCTTCCTGACACCTTACACTAAAATTAACTCCAGATGGATTCAAGACTTAAACATAAGACCTAACACCATAAAAACCCTAGGAGAAAATCTAGGCAAAACCATTCAGGACATAGGCATAGGCAAGGACTTCATGACCAAAACACCAAAGGCATTGGCAACAGAAGCCAAAATAGACAAATGGGACCTAATCACACTCCACAGCCTCTGCACGGCAAAAGAAATAGTCATTAGAGTGAATCGGCAACCAACAGAATGGGAAAAAATTTTTGCAATCTACCCATCTGACAAAGGGTTAATATCCAGAATCTACAAAGAACTAAAACAGATTTACAAGAAAAACAAACAAGCCCATTCAAAAGTGGGCGAAGGATATGAACAGACACTTTACCAACAAGACATACATGAGGCCAACAAACATATGAAAAAATGCTCATCATCACTGGTCATTAGAGAAATGCAAATCAAAACTACGTTGAGATACCATCTCACGCCAGTTAGAATGGCGATCATTAAAAAATCTGGAGACAACAGATGCTGGAGAGGATGTGGAAAAATAGGAACACTTTTACACTGGTGGTGGGAGTGCAAATTAGTTCAACCATTGTGGAAGACAGTGTGGCGATTCCTCCAGGACCTAGAAATAGAAATTCCATTTGACCCAGCAGTCCCATTACTGGGTATATATCCAAAGGATTATAAATCATTCTATTATAAGGACACATGCACACGAATGTTCACTGTGGCACTGTTTTCAATAGCAAAGACTTGGAACCAACCCAAATGCCCATCAATGATAGACTGGACAGGGAAAATGTGGCACATATACACCATGGAATACTATGTAGTCATAAAAAACGATGTGTTCGTGTCCTTTGTAGGGACATGGATGAATCTGGAAACCATCATTCTCAGCAAACTGACAAAGAACAGAAAATCAAACACCGCATGTTCTCACTCATAGACAGGTGTTGAACAATGAGAACACATGGACACGGGGGAGGGGAGTATCACACACTGGGGTCTGTGGGGGGGGAAATAGGGGAGTGACAGTGGGGGGGTGGGGAGTTGGGGGAGAGATAGCATGGGGGAGAAATGCCAGATATAGGTGATAGGGAGGAAGGCAGCAAATCACACTGCCATGTGTGTACCTATGCAACAATCTTACATGTTCCTCACATGTACCCCAAAACCTAAAATGCAATAAAAAAATAAATAATTTAAAAAATAAAATAATAAATTAAAAAAAAATTTTAAAGTAAAAAAGTTACAGTAAGCTGTGGTTAATTTATTGTTAAAGAATATTTTCCAATATATTTAGTGTAGCCTAAGTGTACAATGTTTATAAAGTCTACAGTGGTATACATTAATGTTCTAGGCTTTCACATTCACTCATCTTTCATTCACTGCCTCACCCAGAGCAACTGTCAAGCCTCAAGCCTGCAAGCTCTATTCAAGTTAAGCGCCCTATAGAAGTGCAACATTTTTATCTTTTATACTATGTTCTTCCTGTATCTTTTCTATGTTTAGACACACAAATACTTACCATTGTTACAACTGTCTCAAGTATTTAGTATAGTACCAAGCTATACTGGTTTTACCCACAGCCTAGATAGTCTATACTATCTTGGATTGCATAAAAGCACATTAAATGATGTCCACACAAGGAGGCCTAACAATCCATTTCTCAGAATATATCCTTGTCTTGAAATAGCACATGACCATATGTCTATGCTGGTGCTCAACGTGCCCATGAAGACGGCCATTTCTTTGCTTCACAAACAACCACACCACACTCTCAAACTACAGACTTTCTCATCATACCACAGTTTATATCTTACACAGGCTTTCACAAAAGTGAAAGATTATACTAATGCTAATTTTCTAGTAATTCACTGCTTGTTTTACTCAAGTTTGAAAATCTAAGTAAAACTTTCTAAAAATTTCTTTTTTTTTCTTTTGAGATGGAGTCTTGCTCTGTTGCCCAGGATGGAGTGTGACAGTGGGATCTTGGCTCACTGCAACCTCCACCTGCCAGGTTTGAGCAATTCTGCTGCCCCAGCCTCCCAAGTAGCTGGGACTACAGGTGCCCACCACCATGCCCAGCTAATTTTTGTATCTCTAGCAGAGATGGGGTTTCCCCATGTTGGCCAGGCTCAGGTGATCCCCGACTTTGACTTCCCAAAGTGCTGGGATTACAGGCTTGAGCCACTGTGCCCAGCCACAACCTTCTAAAAACTTATTTTGAATTTCTGAAATAAAGATATAATTGGTTCAGAAACCCTACAACCTAAAGCCCAGTTTATAAACAAAGTATTCTCCTTAAAGAATCATCTGTAGTCCTGGGAAAAGAAGGTTCCTCTGACCTAAAATTTAGTAATTCAAATAATGTTCTAAAACCTAAAACTTGTCATAAGCACTGTATCTACTAACTAATATGTTACAAAGGGGAAAGGAAGGGAGAGTGTAAAAGATGTTTTTAGAAGGTATTTTGTTCTGTTGTATAGAATCCACGTCAGTAGTTCTCAAATTATGGCACAAGGAACTACAAGGAACTACTGATAGGCTTCAAAGGAGTAGTCTGTTAACAATAAGTGTAAAGAGGTGGTCAATTAACAGTAAGAACAAACACTGGATCACACACAAAAAACGTGGCTAATGAAAACAGTATTTCATCTTCCATCAACTACGAAAAATCTATGGGTACTGAAAGTTACAAGAACATATTTCCTACCAGGTATGAAGGCTTTCTATAAAACTGTTTAAAAAAAACAAACACAATATTCAAGTAGAGATACACAAGATCAACAAAATGGAACAAAACCCAAAAACAGATCAACATGCAAACACGGGATATGACAGACATAGACCTATGGACCACTAAAAAAAAACTATACATTATTCAATGAATCATAGTGTTGCTATCCTTATTTTTTAAAAAAGAAAGATGGAATCTTATTTCACGTCACTCAAAATTAAATTCAAGAGAGAATAAAGAACCAAAAGTGAAGAAAAAGGATTTCTCACAGGCTCAGTGGCTAATGCCTGTAATCCCAACACTTTGGGAAGCCAAGGTGGGAAGACAGCTTGAGCCCAGACTTTTTGAGCAACCTGGGCAACACGGTGAGACCTCCTCTCTACAAAAAAATTTAAAAAATTAGCCAGGCATGGTGGTACACACCTGTAGTCCCAGCTACTTGAGAGGCTGAGGTGGGATGACTGCTTGAGCCCTGGGGTGTCAAGGAGCTGTGATCTCACCACTGCAATCTAGCCTGGGCGACAGAGCAAGACCTTGTCTCAAAAAAAAAAATAAATAAATAAAGTAATCAATAAAGCTATTAAAATTTAAAACCTCTTCTTAATGAAGACAATAGAATGACACCAGAAAGAGACAGAGGAATTCGATTGCCTTTGTAATATTTTATTTCTTAAATAAAATATTTGAAATATATTTGGAAAAACATTACAAATGAAAATATGGGTAACTGAGTGATGAGCACGCAAGTGCTTATTATGTTAGTTGCTGAATTTTTTATTGACAAAAACCTTGCCTATGGGGTAGCCCCGCTCTTTCTATGGAGCAGCCAAAAAAGAAAAAAAATTAACAGCTACTTCTACTCTGTCATAGCCAGTCTCCTTCTCACAACAAAAGAATAGCCATGGATAACTGTAGTCGATCAGTACCAAATGTATCCCAACTCCTTAACAGCAGCACTTAGGAACGAGAATGCCGATTCTGAAAGCCAGAGAGGAACTGAATTCATCAGGATCTACATGCTTGTGACACAGCAGAAGCAGGACAGCAACTGGAGGAAGCAACTTCTCCAGTTAATAGGACATCACAAATTTTATAACATCGGAGGTCACTGGGTAGAGAACGTCTCTACCTCTGATAGCTGTGTGACAATACAAAATTATTGTCTGATCTAGGGAAATACAATACAAATAGAGTGACATATTTTTTGGTTTATTTTTAATATTGTTAATTTTTCCTAAGAGTAACAATTTGACTTAATCATGTGACACACATGTATACACATACCTACACAATGTGTTTGTGAATATGTTTATATATAAAAATGTATGTTTGCATATACATACATGTCTCTATATGGTTGTACACTATTGTATAGATGTATGCATGTATAAAGTATCTCCCCCACATTATATTAGCTAGCATTTCTCAAAGGTTCAAAATTAAAGCAAAGGAGTTCAAGACCAGCCTGGGCAACAAGGTAAAACCCCGTCTCTACTAAAATACAAAAAACTAGCCAGGCATGGTGGCATGCACCTGTAGTCCCAGTTACTCGGGAGGCTGAGGCAGGAGAACTGCTTGAACCCAGGAGGCAGAGGTTGCAGTGAACCAAGATTGCACCACTGCACTCCAGCCTGGGCGACAGAGCGAGACTCTGTCACCCCAAAAAAAAAAAAGAAAAAAGAAAGAAAAGAAAAATTAGCCAGGTGTGGTGGCGCATGCCTGTAGTCCCAGATACCTGGGAAGCTGAGGTGGGAGGATCAGCTGAGCCCAGGACATAGAGGCTACAATGAGCCATGATGGTACCACTGCACTGCAACCTGGGCAACAGAGAGACTCAGTCTTCCCACCAAAAAAAAAAAAAAAAAAAAAAAAAAAGAAAGAAAAGAAAGAAAAGAATAAAGAAAAACCCAAGCAATTTCTCTATTTCCCAAAGAAAATTTAACTGAAATTTAACCCTTTTGTAACATATTCATACATCATTTAATATCTTCTCTCTTACAGAAGAGCAATTAATATTTCCAACTAGGAAAGAAAAATTTAAATCTTATTGTTTTATTATAAAGCTGTTACAAAAAAATTAATTTCAGCAAATAGAAATTTTAGAAGTAGCTTAAGTTATATTAATACATTTCTAAGAATATAAACCCAATAAAATACAAGTCTCTCTTGTAACTTCCCATGCCTATACTATTTAATAAGTACAGAATAGTACTTAAATTCCCAAATTATTTATACAAAGCCGATAATACTTAGGTAGAAAACCCTAAGATCAGTTCTATTTGCTTTTGGAATGTACTGTGTTTCTGTAACAAATTTACGTAATTATGTTTTTCTTTAGTGAACACTACATGTAGTTTTCTTTATGACAGCATATGTAAAAAAGAGAAGTACAGTTCAAGCCTTTGCTAAAAGGCAAAAACCAGGCAGGTTCAAACAAAAAATAAGATTTGGGGGCAGTGGTAAGGGGAGGAAGACTGAGAAATGATCAAGAAAGATCTTAGCACAACTCGGGGGAGAACTTAAAAAAATCACTGAATTTTATCTAAAACAAACTGAAAATCAGGAAAAGACAAGAAACACGTATATATTAAGTCACTAATATTCACTCAGGCATATAGTAAAGCACCAGCAGGAAAAAAGAAAGAAAACTATTCTTTACAATTTAAACTTCTTAAAATCACAGGCCTGTAAAATTGCTACTACTGTTTCAGTAATTTTATAATAAAGCAGCAAACCTACTGCTCTGAAGGGGGAAAAAGCAACAAAGAGCTTACTATCAAGTTTTCAGTAACACAAAATCAAGAATATTATGTGAATACCATAAGAAAGAAAAATTCCTTAAAAGAATTCAGTAATTCCAAAGGCTTAAAAAATTTTTCACAAATGAGGGACAAAGAATCAACAGTAAAGATGAAATAAATTATGATGCTATCTCAATGCCAAAGTCTATCCTGAATTTTAAAAATAATATGTAAGCTATAAAGGGATTTTTTTAAACTGCCTTTTTTTTTCTTACTAAGAAATTATATATTACTTTAGAATAGTAGAGCTTAAATTTTTTTTCAATGACTAGTAATGGGAAGGGCAAACGATAAAAGATTTTCTACCCTCAAATCAAACTGCTCAACAAGAAATAACTAGTACAGTGAAAGGCCATACACATTCTAAAGAAAGACATAAACTGTTGTGAACTTAATTATTAGCACCGATGAAACTTTAAAAACTAACTCTTTCAAGGCATTTAAGAAACATACCACTAAATCTTGATCTTGAAGCAAGTTACAGATTGCTTCATAAAGCATGGGTCTTAAGTCAGACTTGAATTTCACCGAAATCCACTGACCGACGAGCCAAATCACCCTGCGTCGCAATGGCTTATACCTAAATACAAAAATCATGAAATTAAAAACGTTAAATATTTTAAGAGGCCTATTTTATTTAGTATAATTTATCAGTTAAATCTAAAATGTAGTAAGAATGCAATCTGCATTTTTAATATATACACTTAAAACAGGCGTGCTGGCTCACGCTTGTAATCCTAGCACTTTGAGAGAAGCCAAGGAGGGCAAATCACTTGAGGCCAGGAGTTCAAGACCGGCCTGGGCAACATGGTGAAACCCCATCTCTACTAAAAATTTAAAAATTAGCTGGGCATAGTGGCATGTGCCTGTGGTCCCAGCTTCTCAGGAGGCTGAGGACAAGAATCCCTTGAAACTCAGGAGACAGGTTGCAATAAGCCAAGACTGTGCCACTGCACTCCAGGCTAGGTGAAAGAGCAACACGCTGTCAAAAAAAAAAAAAAAAAAAAAAAAAAAGGTTAAAGGTTACTTCTAAAGGTACCACAGTACAAAATATTAACGTCCTGATCTAAATAATTTTTTAATACTAAAATTTTTAGTACTCAAAAATTCCTAGGCATATATGTTGTAACAATCCTGATTCTTTTATCTTGAATCACAATGTAGATACATTCATAAAAACCAAATCCATTAGTTTTTAGCTCAAGTAACTAAAAACAGTGTTAATTCCCCAAACTCTAAAACTGGAAAAGTCCCAAAAAGTAAAAGAATCTCCTATATTTAATTTTCTATTCTAATTTTGTTAATATTATGAAGATTATTTTCAGAACAATGTAAGAAACTTCTAGGCTTATATAAAACATTAATATAAATTTTTTTTATTTTAACTAAATTTTCTAAGAGGTACACAGTAACAGAATGTGACTCAGATTACCAAAGTAACATATTAACATTTGCAAAACACTTACAATAACACGTATATATATTTCTTTCTCTGATTATCTTGGCTAAAGGAAATGAAAGTTCAGGTAAGGAGAAAAATCATGAAGTTCAAAACATTTGTGTCTAAGAATTTCACTCATGAAGTATCCTCTTGATACTACGTAAATTCTTGTGGCAAGATGATAAATTATTTCTGGGTATAAATGGAACAAGCTAATGAAACACTATTTTTTTTTCAAAAAACAACATTTTAAAAGATGATCAAGCACATAGGAAAAAAAAATGCTCATTAAAGTTGCAAAAAATGGGCTAGGCTTAAACTTGTAATCCCAGTATTTGGGAGGCTGAGGCGGGTAGATTGCTTGAGTTCAGGAGTTTGAGACCAGCCTGTCCAAAATGGTGAAACCCTGTCTCTACCAAAAATACAAAAAAATAGCCGGGCATGGTGGCACACACCTGTGGTCCCAGCTACTCAGGAGGCAGAGGTGGGAGGATCACTTGAGCCCAGGAAGCAGAGGCTGCAGTGAGCCAACATCATGCCACTGTACTCCAGGCTGGGTGACGAGGTGAAACCCCGTCTCAAAAATTAAATGAAATAAAATAACTAAATAAAGTTACAAAAAAATGTATGTAAGGATTCCCTGCCTCCAGAAAGTTTATAACATACCTAAAGGAATTAAAAAACACAATGACTTTAGAAAAGGAAGAGAAGAAATGAGCAGAGACAGATGGAATCTGAGCGGGTCTTTGAGATAAACAGTATTAGAGCCGAAAAGTTAAAAAATGTCATTTCAAGGGATAGGAACTGTTTGAACCAAGTGACACAGGCAGAAGTAACAACTTGTGTAAAGTAAAGTAAAAGCACCAAAGAACCATCGAGTTTTGGGACTAAGGCCATATTAGACTCTGTTCCAGACAAAGAGAATGACGCACAGACACATCCAAACAGAGGTAAAATCATAGATCACTTTACTATTCAATGTATACACTGCCTGATCTGTCCCAGGCCTAAGTCAAAACCTAATCTTTAACAAGATTACCAGGTGGCTCATATGTATATCAAAGTTTGAGAAACACTGGTCTAAATCAGCTTTGTCCATTAGAAATATAATGCAGGCCACATATGTTATTTTAATTTTTTAGTACTCACATTATAAAATAAGAGAAATGAGTAAAATCTTAATATTTTTACATATCCCAATATATCCAAAATATTATCCTTTCAACATGTAATCAATAAATATTTTACATGGCTTTAATTTTTAAATTTAAATTAATTAAATTTGCAAAGTCATTTCCTCAGTTGCACTAGGCACATTTCAAATGCTCCATAGCCGGCCAGGCACGGTGGCTCACGCCTGTAATCCCAGCACTTTGGGAGGCCGAGGCAGGCGGATCACAAGGTCAGGAGATCGAGACCATCCCAGCCAACATGGTGAAACCCCGTCTCTACTAAAAATACAAAAATTAGCTGGGCGTGGTGGTGCGCGCCTGTAATCCCAGCTACTCAGGAGGCTGAGGCAGGAGAATTGCTTGAACCCAGGAGGTGGAGGTTGCAGTGAGCCGAGATCGCACCACTGCACTCCAGTCTGGGGCCTGGCGACGGAGCGAGACTCTGCCTCAAAAAAAAAAAAAAAAAAAAAAAAATGCTCAATAGCCACCCATAGGGAGCTTCTGTACTAGACAATGAAGGTCTTACACTAAATAGTGTCTAGGGTTTAAGGACAGCTAAACTGCACATTTGTCTCCCCAATGAACGCTTTCTCTCCATCAAAGGCTCACTTGCTCCCTGAGACCAAGTCAGAGTCTTGTTTACCACTGCTATATAGGACATGGCAAATTCCAAAAGTTAAAAATATATGTTAACTAAATAAATGATTGAATAACTGAAGAGATAAACAGCTACTTACTGCTAAGAATTACTTTTAGAACATCCCCAGCTCTACAAATTCTGTGGCTCTAAATGTGACCTTCTATTCATTCATTAGTTTAGTCAACAAATGTTAACTATCTATGACTATATGCTAAGCATTCTGATAGGCCCCAGATATAATAAGTGAATCAGCAGACATGTACCCTTCAAACTAAGAAAAAAGCCTCTTAGAATTTTTTTAGATTCTCCAATTTTAAACTAAGAAATAATTTTAAAAACTTTGAAAGAGCTTTTTCCATTTTATGTATTCAATACTTAAAATTTAAATAAATAAGCGGGTGCTTAAATATATATAAAACAAAGGAATTGGGCTGGCTGGGCATGGTGGCATGTGCCTATAATCCCAGCTACTCAGGAGGCTGAGGCACAAGAATCGCTTGAACCCAGGAGGTAGAGGTTGCAGTGAGCTGAGATGGCACCACCGCACTCCAGACTGAGACTCTGTTTAAAAAAAAAAGAATTGGGCAAATGTGCTAGTAAATGTACTAAATTCATTCATTTCGTAATTTATATTACTAAATGTAATATGAATCTGTACTATATAATTAGGTACCTCCATTAGAACTTACAGTGTATTCAAATATTTTTGCCACGGTGTCTCCACATCCTACTCAACTGCCTCTCCCAAAGACTTGCAGTATGCATTATGTGATCCCAAGACAGTTACCTTTCAGGTATTACTTTGATTAGGCTACTTCTGACACTAGACATACCCCCCCGCTAAGTCTTCAATTGTCTTTTTCTTAGGCATAGTTTCCTTCTTGAACTCAGAGAGCTCCATCCTTCCTCATCTTTGCATAAAGTCCTCCTTTTCTCCTGTCAAATACTTCCTAGATGTCAAAATTCTTATTCTTTTCCACACAAGACATTACCTAACTCATATGACTGTATTTTTTAAATTGTAAGTCATTTTAATGCCTTCCTGTCTTCATTAATAAATAAGGTAAAATAAGTGTAGAATAAATATAAAATTTTATACTTGCCTATTGTGAATGACTTGTAATTCTGGAAGAAGCTGGTTTTTAAACCACTGATCAAAATCAACACTGTCAAACAGCTCATAAGCAGCTAATCCAACAGCATTATACACTGAGAAGAAAATTTAAGAAAAAAATTGAAAAGTGTCAGATATCAGATCTGCAAATGAGTGGATGAAACATACGTTAACGGAAACATACAATATATTAATCAGGGAAATTGTTTAAGTAGACATTTTAGAAACACTAATTATCTTACTTCATATTTTTCCTAAATATTCCTTACTACTTTCAAATAGAAAATTCAATTCATTCTAAAATATTTAAGTCTAACTATAAAAATTATAAAATAATGACTGCTTCTAAATGGATGTAATATTTTATGATCTGGACCCTACTTATCTCTCTCCAGCCTCAACCCAACCCTTAACCTAATGTTCCAGTTAAACCAAAATAGTCACAATTCAAATTCTAACTGTGCTTCCTCCTCTTTCCTTCGAGTCTTTGTACCCATTGCTCCATCTCCGTGGAATACACCACCCTCTCCACCACCACACCTCCTCGCACATATAACTCCTACTTATCCTTGTGTTCTCCCATTACACTTCTTCAGAAATCTTTCCTTAGACACACCAAACTACCTGATGATCGCCACCTACTTTAGCATTAACCATCCTGTACAGCATTATTACAATGCATTATCTATTTACCTGGCCATCTCCCCAACCAGACTGTTCCTGTATTTTAGCTACTCTTATATCTCAATGCCCTCAGCACAAAATCTACCACAAAACAGACTCTCCATCTATTAAATAAATGTTTCTAAATCACTGAAGTTTAACATACCAGCATCTTTGATTAACAGTGCATTCATATCTTCCACATTTGTGGGTCCTAAAAAAAATAGGTATCAATAAAAGCAAATAAAAATATTTTTAAAACAATTTTATATTTAAACACATTGTGTTATTTCCCAATTCAATTAAGTACAACACATTTCATGGTATCAAACATGGACACAGGTACAAAGGGAAAGTCTAAGTTTTATGATTATCATTAGAGAACACAGGATTAAAAACCATTATTGCATATTTGAAAAATGTTATGACAAGCAATATTCTAGAAAATATGCATCATAAAATGCTAATGTGCTATATACCACACACACTTTTTTTTTTTTTTTTTTTTTTTTTTACTTTTTTTGAGACAAGGTCATGCTTTGTTACTCAGGCTGGAGTATAGTGCAGTGATCTCAGCTCACTGCAGCCTCAACCTCCTGGGCTCAAATGAACCTCCCTCCCACCTCAGCCTCCTGAATAGCTGGATCTACAGGTGGTCACTACCGGGCCCAGCTAATTTTCCTAATTTTTGTAGAGAGAGATTTTTGCCACACTGCCCAGGCTGGTCTGGGACTCCTGGGGAGCCACCATGCCTGGCTAACACTCACTCCTGACAACATGCTCTTCTCTAGGATACACCACCACACCTGGCATTTTTACAAGGCTTTTATTTCCTCATATCCCTATTGGTAAAAATCTCAGGTTCTGTCCTTGAGATCCTCTTTTTTTTCCCCCAAGGCTCCTTATATGTATGCACTCCAAAAGTGTATGTCTATCTCCTATCATTTCTAATGAGGTAACTGTTTCCTTGTCATTAAGGCTCAAAAGGTTAGTATCATCTTTGATTACTTTTCCTTGCCTAGCACATTCAGTCAGTTGCCAAAAGTCAATCAAGTAATAATAGTTACTGAATATGCCCAGCACTGGGAATAAAGTGAACAAAACAGACACAACCAATGCCCCTAGGACTTACAGTCTAGCAGAAAAGACAGAAATCATAAGTCAATGTTAGTTAGTAGGCAGATAATTACTTGTGTACAAAGTGCAATGATCAAGTGTCAAAAATTTACATCACCATTCTCTCTCAAATCCACCATCAATTCTTTCCATTCCCAGTGATACCATTCTAAGAGAGGCTAACGCTTATTATTTAAACCTTTTCTCATTATTTCTCACAACATGCTCCAGATAGACTTCTGCAAGCAATATGATTGCTGTTTTGCTTATGCTGCTACTGAATTTATTACAGGAAAATTTAACTATCATTTTCAGAACTATAATTCAAGGCCTACCTCAAATACCACCCCTCTGGAAAATAACACATTCTGTTTTTCTCAAATTCATATTCATTATATGACCCAGGAAATAGCACATTATGCATTGTAGGCACTCAGACTATTTCTTAAATAAACATTAAATAGATCAACTCAAAGGTAAATACTAAATACATCTTACCTTGAAGGGTTTGCATCATTTCTAGAAGTACAGGAGTAAGAGTCTGATTATATTCATGGAATATATCTATAAATAATACTTCAGTGCATGGCTGGAAAGGGAAAAAGACAAATTTCTCATCCAAACAGCTGTACACTATATTGACTAATTCTATAATAAAGCAAATATTCAATTTTAAAGTTCTAAAACTGTGAAAATGTTTCTAACTTTTGATTTGTTAAAAAAAGTAAGATTAACATTTTTTGTAACCAACACAATAGAAAATCAAATCAAATCATAAAAGTTTATTTCCTTATTTCAATTATTTGTCATTATACATTCAAAAACTTAAAACTATGTAAAGTGTACATTTTAATCATACCTTAAATTTAAAAAGCATTCTGTAGGCACTCGTTTATAGTTCAGCACTATAAATAGCTGACTATACAAGATTTAACATGTTAAAAAATGTTTTTTGCTTTTTTTTTTTTTTTAGATGGAGTCTCGCTCTGTTGCCAGGCCGGAGTGCAGTGGCACAATCTCGGCTCACTACAACCTCTGCCTCTGGGGTTCAAGTGATTCTCCTGCCTCAGCCTCCCAAGTAGCTGGGACTACAGGCGTGCGCCACCATGCCCAGATAACTTTTGTATTTTTAGTAGAGACAGGGTTTCACCATCTTGGCCAGGATGGTCTGGATCTCCTGACCTGTGATCCACCTGCCTCAGCCTCACAAAGTAGTGGGATTACAGGCGTGAGCCACTGCGCTCAGCCAAAAATTATGTATTTTCTTAGCAATGATAAAATAAGCAAAAACAGGAACACCAATTTGCCAAATAAAGTAGCATTTCTCTTAACAAACACAAGCATTAACAGAAATCAGCATTAGCTACATTAAAAAAATGATTCATTTGGTTCTTATAAGTACTGAATCATTTCACACTGCATACTGGTATCAAAACATCTCAAGTACCCCATAAATATGTACACCTACTATGTAACCACAAAAATTTTTTTAAATAATTTTTTAAAATTTAAAGAAATAAAAATTGAATCACTAGATGGTTCACAATATTTAACTTTTTAATTAAGGTATTGTGTGGTGTTTTAAAAGGAACATTATAGATATACACACTGAAATATGGTCACAAGATGTCATCTCAGATATCTACTTCAAAACCATCGACATTAGGGGATGTTTACAGGAAGCTAAAGTAGACGTGAGTTGGTAACTAATAAACTATGTTATCATGAAGGGCTCAGGTTATTATTCTATTTTTTAATATGTTTAAACTTCTCCATAAGAGAAACTTTTAAACATTAAAAAAATGAAATTTTTTAAGGTTTTAAAATCATCAGTAATCTCTGGTTGACAACTCTAAGTTTATGAGTCTAAAAACATTAAGATAACATTTTTAGAAAACAAATAGCAAATTATGTAAATTATGTAAGCTCAAGTCCTAACAAAAAGAATAGGTCAAACACCACATTTGGCAATGGCAAAACATTTGTCATATTAATAAATGTGTTGTAAAAGAATACTATAACTGAAAGCAATGGGCTAGTCTCCGAGAGTCACACTAAGTGGTAAGAGAAATAACATACAAAAAGAAGCTTTACTAATGAAATATGTAGAAGAAAAGAACTCTAGCTTAATAGTGGCAGCTTTTACTTTGACATTTTCTATTGGTAAAATGACAATTATTCCCATGCAATGTACTAAAAGATAAAGAAAAAGTTCATTTTGAAACCCCAAGGTAACAAAAAAAACTCATATTAAACTTCATAATATAATATGAATATAGTTCTTACATAGTTTCTTATAATTATAAACAGTTTCTTATCTGTCTGACTTAATGTTTGGCATCTTTAATTTCTTTTTTAAGAGACAGGGTTGGTATGATTATGACACACTGCAGCCTCAACCTCTTGGGCTGAAACGATCCTCCTGCCTCAGACTCCTGAATAGCTGGAACTATAGGTATGCGCCACCACTCTGGTCTTTTCTTTTTTTTTACTCTTTGTAGAGACAGGATCTCGATACGTTGACCAGGCTAGTCTTGAACTTCTGGCCTCAATCGATCCTCCTGCCTTGGCTTCACTAGGATTAAGATGTGAGCCACCACTCCCAGCAAATGTTTGGAATCTTTTGCCGTTCTCTACTAAGAGCTTTAGAAGAATTAAGCTTTCCCCTATCAATTTTTCTTTCAATTAATACTTACCCTCAAACTATATTTCCAAGAATCTCCTCCTGTTTCTTCCACTGCTGCAATTAAAAATATGTAAACATTTTCAACATCTTGGTTTAGAAATCAAAGATGTGAATCACATCAGTATAATATTTCTGTGAACTGTTTTAAACATAATATTAAGAGCAAATCCTTGGGAATACAGGCCTTACACAGATTTTGTTACTATATGCTATAGATCGCAGCTGTGTATCTCAACAGTCATCTATTAAGTGTTTATCCATAAGCATTCTCATTTTCAATAAAAATTCTTTATGGAAAAAAGCTCAAAGTACTTGTCATTTCCAGGGTATCTGCTATCACCTGATCCAATATCACTACAATTCTGAGAATCATTTCATTTCAATACAGTAATCATGTTTCACTAGTTACAACGATTAGTCACACTCTCCATAAATTTCTGGTATTTATATTTAAAGTCAGATACTTCAGGGCTTTTAAAAATTTAGGGACTCAGTGCTTCATATGACAATATTCTATGTACTACATAAAGAAAGCAAACTGAAACAAGATGTTTCAGGGGGGAAAAAAAAAAGAAAAGACATGTTGTATAGTACAATACTGTATTAAAATTAAAATTATTTTTAAAAACCAAAAGGATAACGAAGATAAGTATTGCAAAAACTTTCGGGCACTCTCAAAATATTAGGAAATGTGTAACAAGGGCATCCAGTCAAAGGGAAAAGGGAAGCTAAAATCTAGGTATGTCCCCACCATAGCTTAAATAATTCACATACAAGTACTCTATTAGACACATGATTCCTTGATTTTCTATAGCAAGGGTCGCAATAGACTTATTCTACTCATTTACCTAGTACTAAAATTCAAACAGCTACAAAGATGTCCTGTCCAAAAAAAAATCTATTCATCAAAAACTCTCCGAATTTGTTAAGAATTTTTACAAATAAAAAAATAATATGTAATGAAGCACAAAGTAGAAACTGACCTGATTATAATAGAGAGTTAATTTTGTATTTTTGTTTGAAACTACCTATTTGTAAAAGAATCTAAAAACTAAAAAGGTCTTTTTCTGGACAAAATTCTACATCGTATTTGTATAAGTCATTCATTTTCCGCATCTCAATTTGTCATAATGGATAACAAAGAATAAGTTAATTTTAAAAAAGCAAGATTCCCAGATCAAAAGTGCTGTATGAAAATATACTATTATACCTATCACTCAAACACGTATTTATAGAAGGGGAGAAAAGCCATGCTAACACTGAAAAAGTAATTCTTACTAAAGCCTTCTGGGTCTTCTTCCCACATTGTCAGTTCTTCTTCAGTTAACAGAAAATAATGAGAGACTAATCTTCTACATATCTCTGTCAAAGTAGGATATGTGAAGAATGCCATCTTAATCTTATGGGCTTCAAGAGTTTCAGGGCTGCTATCTAGAAAAATGAAATTTCCAAGTTAATTGTATAGCCAAATATTGTAGCTACACTGAATTATGTAACTTAAATATATAAAAAAATATACTGTCAGGGAAAAAGTTATACTTGTGTATAAATTTTCATTTTTTTTTTATAAACAAATCTCAAAGATACTTTTTCCTTATAACACACCCACATTATTCCTGCCTCTGTCTTACCATTACAG
Organism: Ateles fusciceps; assembly: GCA_036589455.1. NCBI lineage: Eukaryota > Metazoa > Chordata > Mammalia > Primates > Atelidae > Ateles > Ateles fusciceps. Next base: position 2,850,018 of record JAZHEH010000904.1, read on the forward strand.
CTTGTATTATTACCATGCAATACTATCACAGCATATTGAAATGACTTCCTCAAATGTTGAGGGTGTGTTTCTCTCTCCCCCTACCAACAAGACTTCTTCATTCATCTTGGCACACACGCACATGAATGAACTCCAAATAATATAATAATTTAACCTGTCTAGAAGCGATCATACTTTTTTTAAAGTCGGAGAGAGCTTCTATTTGTTCGAATGAATACAGCCTACAACATAAGCTGCAGTGATGACTATAGTACCTAATTCTTAAAGTCCCTAAGCTTCAGTTACTTTATCATACTACAAAAAATGGCTTATTAAATGCACTATATTGTTTTTAAAAGCTAGTATAAACATAGTAAAGCCTATAACTCTATCTTTATTTCATGTCCCAGCAACAATTTTTCAAACTAAAACAAAATTTTTTAAAAATTATATAAATATAGCAATTATATCACACTTAAGATTAAAATAATATTTAAAACTGCCAGTAAAGCAATTACCTTCAAAATTTTTGGATGGCTTATAAGCATAATTTTTGACAATCATCTTAATAAGATTCATACACTGGACAATGAATCGTTCAAATGTAACGCCTTCACCAACTTCTGTAAAAACATAGCTTACAGAAAATTCCAGTGATCTCTGAATTAGAGGAGTAAATGAGAAGGGATGCTGATCTAAGAAGTCCAAAAGCTGTTAAAAAAAAAAAATTAACATGTATTTTCCCCAAATTCATAATGGAACATAATCACCCCAATTATAACTTTACTAATACTCATTTAGCAAGTTTGAACATTAATGTGGAGTCCAAGTTCACTCAGTTTTACATGTATCATAACCCTTCTTGGGGTACATCACATAATGTGGATTATATTAGATTATACCTCTTAATAAGAACTGCCCATCATTTTCAGTACAGAAACCAAAACAAACCCAATCATACACAATTTTATAACAATGGGTAAATATGATACAAAATGCTTAAATGTACAATAGGCAGACCTTAAAACGCAACAGACTAATGGAAATAATTTAAATATTATCCTGCCTTTCCCATATTAATTGTATTTTAATGTATCAAATAGCTGATGAGGGAGATGTCTTCTTTACAGAAGAATTTCAGCTAATAAATGCAAAAGGAATAACTGAATTAGAATGCCATCATTTTGTAACTCCTAATCAAATAATGGATGTAGGCAAATAATGATCAACAGCTGTTAAGAGAAAAGATGCTAAGGAAATTTGATAGATCACTCATTAAACTTAGCCACAGAAAAGACAATCAGACACTGTGTGCCACATTGCATGTGTGCATGTCATGCAATACAGAGCAACATTTATAATGTATTCTTGCCAACCCTGCCCTAACCCTACAAAAAAGCCTGAAAGTGATTAAGCCTCTACATCTAACTACCAACTTATAAGACATATGGGGGGAGTAGGAGAAGTGTGGAGACTAAAGAACATGTTAAAAAAAAAAAAAAAAAAGCATGTGGAGATACAAGCAATCAAATTCAAAACTTGAAAAAGTACAGAAAATTACCTGTTACCTCAAAAAATAATAGCAAGGAAATCAAACAGACAGAAAGGGAGCTGACACGACTTGAATCCGGATTCAAACTATAAAAAATGCATGAGACAATCAGAGAAACCTAAAATCTGACTAGATATTTAAATGATGTTAAGAAGTTATTACTATTTTTTAAAATACAATAATTGTGTTAAGATTCTATTTAAAAAAAAAAAAAAAAAACAGGCCAAGCGTGGTGGCACATGACTGTAATCTCAGCACTTTGGGAAGCAAGCGTGGGTGGATCACTGGAGCCCAGAAGTTAGACACCAGCCTGGGCAACAAGGCAAAACCCTGTCTCTACCAAAAATACAAAAAGTTAGCTAGGCATGGTGACATGCGCCTCTAGCTACTCGGGAGGCTGAGGTGGAAGGATCACTTGAGTCTGCAAGACAGAGGTTGCAGTGAGTCAAGATCACACTACTGCACTCCAGCCGGAGTGACAGAGTGAGACCTCATCTCAGAAAACAAACATACACAAAACAAAACAACCCTACCACTTAAAGAAACTCAAATATTTACAAATAATGCTAGATAACATCTGGGATTTGCTTTAATATAACCAGCAAGGAAGGGAGGGGAAAGAAGCACACAGACAAAGTAACACTGACCATGGCCATAGGTTGATAACTGTTGCTGAGTGATGATCTCATGAAGATTCAAAGTCATGCAATCCTACTTAGAGTAACTTTATTCTATTTTGAAATGTTCCAATTTAAAAAGCTTTAATAAAATCATAGAGATCATAAATATAAATTTCATAAATGAAATTGCTTCCAACTTGTTATGTAAAGTAGAATTACAGATACCAACTATCCATGTCATTACCTTAAGAAACAATAGAAAGAACTGAAAAATCTCACAGCTAAATAAATGTGTTTTCTAAAACAGATCATCTAAATAATGCTTTTTAAATTTTACTTATGTAATTGATATACTGAGTAAGGGCTGTGAGGGGGCAAAGCTGCAGGCAAGTGTCAGTGATATATACTGTATAGTCCCCCTCTGACTAAGCACATCATCCTGTTTGCTTTGTGTTTTTTTTTAACAGCGAATCTGAGTCAATTTTATACTGTATCTTGGAAGATTAGGTGAGCTTTTGTTGTTGTGGTTACATGGAACAAAAGAAATGAAGACAACAGAAAGTAAAGGTAATTACTACCTAAAACACAAAGACAAAAAACAGCTCATTTCTGCTCCTTTCTCCCCCTCCCAGGGAATAAGCAACGCCTACCCTATTATGGAAACTTTAACTAAAAAGGGAAAACAGATTACAGATTTAGATATCCCCACCTGTCTGCAAGTACCTATTTTAGTGCAAGCGGTCCCCAGCTAGGTCTTTGTAACTGCTCTAACCCAATTATTTGCACTTCTCCCAATCCTTCAACCCCCAAATTTCATAAAAATTAATGTTTTATAAAATATAATTATACACACTGCCTACCAAAGAACACCCCCTATAATTCCACTCAACAGATGTTTAGTATGGATAAAGATAGTGTGATAGTCATTCTGAATATACTAACTTCCTGATATTATACTGTCTGCTACATTTGATCTACTTCTAGCTGAACTGCACTGCTATCTTCTTTATCTCCACTTTCTCCAGTGGGTCAAAGAATAATAAGCTTTAGAGAAATCAAATACTCTAATATCTATTAGAATTGATTTTTTATATATCACGGTGACTTATACATTATGACACATGGTATATAAATTTAATTATATGCATTCTAAAGTACATACAAAAGCAATTTTTCAGCTTTCCTATTAGGAGTCAGAACATAGGTTTCCTTACACTAAAGTGAAAATGTATGGTTTTTCCTTTCTAAATCTGAATATGTGTATTATATTTGAGAAAACAAGTTTTTAAAAAACTTACCACTTTAGTAAAAAGAATGATGGTCTTTTCCAGTCTATCTCTACACACATTATCTGTACCTATATTTCTACCTGTTAAAATACATTATAAAATTTTAGGAGAAGTAAATAATATTCTATAAGTTCACAACCAAGACAACACCAAACTTTTATAAAAATAATATTGCTGGTTTTATTTTTGGTTATTTTGCATTATGAATTCATTATTTAAAAAGCAATACCAAGATTTATACACTGAATAACAGACACAGTAGCCCTCCGTGCCATATTATACAAAATTAACCCTAGTATATGAACTGAACTCACTTTTATAGTAAAAGGATAGTTGTTTTAGCAATGAAACATGGGTAACATTTAAAAACTAAATGTTATAGTTGAAGTATTTTTCAAGCAACATACATGTGTAAAATAAAGCGCTCAAAGAGTAACACACTCATTATCATTTTTCCTGTATCTTCTGACAAATTTATTCTGATAATTTCCCTGTCGTGATTTTTTTTTGTACATTCAGAACAACGTCCACCAGCTCATCAGCTACTCTGCTCTCTAATAATATTATTCATATTCTGTTTGTTCATTTATCTTATTCTCTCCTGGAAGTGCTTATATTCTTCCTTCTGCTACACCCACAGGGATGGCCAGAGAAAAATGACTATTTTCAGAAAACTTAACTACATAGTATGAACATTCTTATTCATCTTTGCATGCACAGGACCCAGAACAGTTCTGGCAACGGGCTCAACAATGTTTTACTAAATTGAAACTGACTAACATAAAACAATCAACAGCTCCTTAAAAGTGAGTAGACTAAGATATCTTCTCAGGATAGCAAGTCCCCAAACACACGCGCACACACACACACACACACACACATTTGTATGTGCACACATGTGTATGTCCAAATAAAGGTGCTTACAATCACATGGAAGAAGATGATAACAAACAGATCACCAGTAAAATACAACACAAATATAAACGCTGTAGTCTCTCATGTGGGGTAGTGGATTACAAAGGATGCTAAAGATAAGTCAGTAGAGGTTAATGAACAAGGGATTTACAAAATGAAACTGTTATTTAAGGAAATTTATATCACAGTGATATGTAACAAACACTAAAAGCAAGAGGCTACAAGAAGTCTAAACAGGATGTGGCATACAGTCTATAGATAATATTTGTTAAACATCTGACTGTTGTGAATGTCTGGCTGGAAAGGGTAGCCACAGTAAAACAAAGAGGAATGAACACAAAATAGATTTTTTTTTTTTTTTGAGATAGGGTTTGTTCTGTCACCCAGGCTGAAGTGTAGTGGTGAGATCACTGCTCACTGCAGCCTCAACCTCCCAGGCTCAATCAATCCTTCCCGAGTAGATGGGACTACATGCACACGTCACCATGCCAGGCTAACTTTTTAATATTTTTTGTATTGAGAGGGTTTCATCATGTTGTCCAAGCTAGTCTCCAATTCCTGGGCTCAAGTGATCCACTCACCTCAGCCTCCCAAAGTGCTGGGATTACAGGCATTAGCCACCACGCCTGGCCTCAGGGAAATCTTTTTTTAAAAATCTATTTTGGCCAGGCAACGTGGCTCACATCTGTAACTCCAGTACTTTGGGAGACAAAGGTGGGCAGATCGCTTTAGTCCAGGAGTTTGAGACCAGCCTGGCAACATGGCGAATTCCCCTCCACTCAGTACCAATACAGTAGTCCCCCTCTTAGTTTTGCTTTCCACAGGAAAATAACTATAGTTTCAGGTGCCTGCAGTCAATTGCAGTCCAAAAATATTAAACAGAAAATTCCAGAAATAAACAATTCTTAAGTTTTAAATTGTGCACCATTCTGAGTATGGTGATCAATCTCAAGCTGGTCCACTCTGTTCTGACCCAGACGAGAATCCTCCCTTTGTCCAGCATATCCAGGCTATGTACACTACCTGCCTATTGATCACTTAGTAGCCATTTCAGATATTAGCTCGAAAAAGCATAGTACACATAGGGTCTAGTACTAACTGTGGTTTCAGGCATCAACTGTAGGTCTTGGATTGTAGTCCAAGGAGGGACTCCTGTATATGAGACAAAGGCTAAGCTTCTAACTTCAGAAAGTTGACAGAAAATACTCATTTTAGCTATATATAGGATCTCTGCAGCTATCAAGGGCTCACTCAGGGCAACTGGACAAGACACTTTCTCCAGATTTACAAGTGTGCAACGGAAGCTACTAATGAATAAGCATCTATTAATCCTTTGTTAATCCTAGTTATTAATGAATAATCTATTAACGAATAAAAATTTTACAGTAAAAGGACTGTAATGAAAGTACTTACTGCATTCCAGAAACTGTTTTAGTCGTACAAATATTCCATGTAAAAAACCCTAGAAAAGAATATTATTTTTAAGTGTCTCAATTTATTGTTGCAAACATTTACCTTGTACCTTTTCATGGATACCAAAACAAATCTGTCACATCACTTAAAAAGATCAGCTGAAGAAAAATAAGTTAAAATTAGGGAAAAAAAAAATTCACTATTATAAACAAGTGTCCCAAAGGAAAATAAACCTAGTGTTTCATTTCTTCAATATCTCATTTAGTTATAGGAGTCATTTTGCAATGAATACTTATTTTTTAAGAATCCTGTTTCACTAAATACTCTCTATACTCCTTACTCTGCTTTAATTTTTCTTCATAAACCTTAAATCCACTAACATATTGCATTTGTCCATTTATTATGTGACTCTTCCCATTACAATGTAAGCTCCTTGAGAGCCAGAACTTTGCACTGTTTACTGCTTTATCCCAGAATCCTGGAACAGTGTTTGGCAATAACCACAGTTCTTAACTTTAAGTATATGACACATTAGTCCTCAGATACTAGTATTAGATAGGCAACAACATATACCAGCTAGGTCTAATGGACCCTTATTTTTGAAAACATATTCTAAGATACGTTTTGAGTAACAGGAGTAAATATAAAGAAATAGTTAAAAAAAAATTCAATAAGAATTTAAACACAGAAGACAAAGTTGTATCAATAAATGTTGGTATAAAAATATCATAAAAGATGTCATATACTCTAGTAGCAAATGAGGTAGTCATGAAATACTGGATGATGGTGGCTTTCCTGGAAAATAATTAACTCAAGAATGCACATTTCCTCTCTGTCCTCAGAAATACATTGTTCATTCATTAATTCTTGAGTTTGAGAAAATTCAACTAGGATACCATTAAGACTTAGTGTCTGAGATTTTACTTAGACCATCAATTTCACTGTTATCATTAGAGTCAAGAGTACTGCTCTCAGACTCTGAATATCGATCCACTGACTCATCAAAAAATTAGTCAACCTCTTCCTCTGCCAATTTTCTTCCTTCTCTCTGTCATTCCAGGCAGAAAATTCTGAATTCTCAACTGTAATAAATAAAAGCTAAAAGCAGAGTAAAATGAGTGTTTCCAGTCTTTATGCCTTCTGGAAACTTGATGCAATAAAATAGGCAACACAATTTAAAAGAGAAGAAAACTTCAGGATGATAACTTTACTACTGCATCATCTTCTATTTTCATACCATTTCTGTCTTTTTAAAGCATAGCTGACAATAATTGATAATGAAGAGTAACAACAAAACAATGAAACAGCAAAAGGTTTCAACATAAGAGAATAAGATCACTAAGATCCCACATGTATCTTAAATTTATAAAAGGGTCCAATAGTCCTATTCTCCTAAGAAAGTAGAAAATTACAAAGGCCATCAATTTTAAAGGCCATCAATTTTAAAGGCCATCAAATCAATGTGCCTGCTTCCAGAGCCCAAAATCTCACCACTGTCATATATTGTTTCTTTCGCATCTTTTAAGCTTTATGTTATTTTTAAGATTTTTAGATGAGGTGCGGTGGCTCGTGCCTGTAATCCCAGCACTTTGGGAGGCCAAGGCAGGTGGACCACCTGAGGTCAGGAGTTCGAGACCAGCCTGGTCAACATGGTGAAACCCCGTCTCTACCAAAAATACAAAAAATTAGCTGAGCGTGATGGCAGGTGCCTATAATTCCAGCTACTCAGGAGGCTGAGGCCAGAGAATTGCTTCACCTTGGGAGGCAGAGGTTGCCGTGAGCCAAGATCACACCATTGCACTCCAGCCTGGGCAACAGAGTGAGACTGTCTCAAAAAAAAAAAAAAGAAGCTATGCGTGGTAGCTCACGCCTGTAATCCAAGCACTTTGGGAGGCCAAGGCGGGCGGATCACCTGAGGTCGGGAGTTCAAGATCAGCCTGACCAACATAGTGAAACCCAGTCTTTAAAAAATAAAAAAATTAAAATAAAATAAAGATTTTTAAATTATTTGAAACGTTGCCCTTGTTAAAATTTTATCCTCCAATTAATTGATGACCTTAATTGCTATAATAAGGCATTTATAACTGAGTAAAGGTTGACATATGATTTATGCAGACAGGAGACTCTCAAGGGAAACCAAGCTCACAAAGTATCCATGATATCCAGTGTAAACCACTATTTCACCTTATAGGAATATAATTCAAATCAATTCATTTTCACTTAAAAGATAAAGAGACAGGTGAGGTGGCTCACACCTGTAATCCCAGCACTTTGGGAGGCCAAGGCGGGCGGATCACCTGAAGTCGGGAGTTTGAGACCAGCCTGATCAACATGGAGAAACCCCATCTCTACTAAAAACACAAAATTAGCCAGGCGTGGTAGCGTATGCCTATAATCCCAGCTACTCGGGAGGCTGAGGCAGGAGAATAGCTTGAAACTGGGAGGCGGAGGTTGGGGTGAGCCGAGATCGTGCCATTGCACTCCAGCATGGGCAAGAAGAGTGAAACTCCGTCTCAAAAAAAAAAAAAAAAAAAAAGATAAAGATAGTATTCTCGTTAATATAATAGGAATAATATTGCATATAATTCCTGAGGCTTTTGACATATTGCTTCTAAAATAAAGGATGGATTCATTAAACAAATAATTACTGATAATTTACTATTTATTTACTGTGACTATTCCAAGCTCCGAGTCACAGTAAATAAAACAAAGTCACTCCCTTCATGGAATTTACACATTCTAGTTAGGGAATTGAAAGAGAGCTGTCAAGTTGGTTTCTCAAAACCCTTTTTGCCAGTATGGCAATTAAAATGTATCTGGATTTAAACTGATGCTTGATATATCTTTCATTAATTTGGTAATATGTATCAATACTGTGAATGTGCATAAGCTTAACCTAACATTTTCAATTCTAGGAATTTATCCTAAAGAGATTAGAAAACCACATAAGTTACCCAAATGTTCACTCCATATCTATTATCAAAAATGAAAAACTGAGAACCTGTATGCCCATCAACAGATGACTAGGTAAGTATATTATAAGAATCCTGTATTAATATCTCTTTTTTAAAAAATTAGTCTATTGACATTAATCATACGAATATACCATACAATCATTTTTAAAGTGACATGTAACAATATAACTGACAAGGGAAAATATCTATAATATGCTGAGTTTGCTTTTTAAAATGCTGGTAAGGAAACAAGATGTAAATATGATCCCATTAATATCAAATTGAGTGAGAAGGTCTATCTAAAACAATATCCACAGATGTCTTCAAGAATATTTACAAACTTTAGCATTATCTCTGAAGAGTAAGATTATAAATGGTTTTTTAGTTTCTTTTTCTGAAATCTTAACTTAAAAAAAATGTAAATTTTCAAAAGATGAAATAACCATCACATTAATATGATGTATATTAATGGTTTTTAAACTCCTCTAACAAAAGAACAGTTATTTCAATCAAATCTCAACAATATACAAAAAATACTATTTTTTTAATGGTTCTGGTCAGATCTAATAGGAGAGACCCAAAGATTCAATTAGATTTGTTTTTTCCTCAACTCCTGAGCAACCCCCCAAAGCAACTTACAAAAAAGCAATGTTTTACCTGAGCTAAATTTAATGTGAAAACTAACACAGATCTAAGTATACTAAAATACCATTTCATTTATAGAAAGTAAATGCAACGAGGCTGAGCACAGTCACACCTGAAATCCCAGCACTCTGGGAGGCCAAGAGGCAGATCACTTGAGGCCAGGAGTTCAAGACCAGCTGGCCAAAATGGTGAAACTAAAAATACAAAAATTAGCTGGGCATGGTGGCACGTGCCGGTAATCCCAGGTACTTGGGAGCCTGAGGCAGGAGAACTGTATGAACCCAGAAGGCAGAGGTGCAGTAAGCCAAGATCACGCCACTTCACTCCAGCCTGGGGTGACAGAGCAAAACTCTGTCTCAGGAAAAAAAAAAAAGTAACCATATGTTTACATAGAAAAAAGCAGATGGCTATCTACAGACAATGAATATTTATCACAACTTATGATCAATTTACTGACAAGGTTTTTCTCTCATATATTTATTTTTTTAATTGACTGCAAAGAGTATGTATTAATGTTACTATCAGACCAAAAAAAGCAAATTTATTTTAAATACATAAAAACAAAGAAAAATACTAACTACATAAATAATATCAACAATGTACTTGGTAATGTTATAATAGCATTCAAATTCACAAGAGTTTATTTTAAATTCAGATTAACTCTCAATGTACCATGGCATCTTGAGAAATATCCTGGGCCTATTTCCTCTCCTTCACACAACAGCCACTTTGATGTAGTGAAAACAAACCAGAAGTCTAAAAGTCAGAATGGTAAAAAACTAGATAGTCACTTAATAAAAGTTCTTCTAATTGAATGCCAAATAAAAAGAGCACTCTTTTAAACATTCAGGAAAATATCACTTTCCCAAAGTCACAATAAATTACTTCGATCACTTACCATCACCTCCATGTTTTTATGAGGTTCCACAAATCCATTAACAGTTAACTTACGCAGCACTGAAAAGCAAAAGCAAACTTTACTTGGATCTTATTTCATCCAACTAAAATCACAATCACAATGAAGATTCAGAATCACAAAACCTAACCAACCTGGGAGATTAGTCTGGGTTAGAAAGTTAACTCCTGATCATTTGGTTGGGAAATTAGTGGGAAAAATGGACCTAAAGTCTAGTTCTTCTGACTCACAAAAGAAGTGTTTTTCTAACTTATTGTAACTATTCTCATGTTTCTAAAACTGGATTCCAAAATTTAGTTTAATTTATTTAATTGTTAGTACTTCTTACCTGCAATAACTGAAATTGAGAAAGTTATCTCTATTTCAAGAGCTTTAAGCTATGACTCAACGGTAACAAAAAAATTCATTCAGTTTTAGGCTATATTAATGGAAATACAGTTATCTCCTAAAAAAGGATATAAAAATTAAACTCTATTTCCAAATTTGGAATAAACTACACTGCTCAACTGTGACATTTTATGAGTAACACTGACAAATCAGTGTAGACAGAGAGATAAGCAGGACAACAGATTTGAAAGTAGAGCTAAATTCAAATCCTTGCTCCATTGTCTACAACTATATTATCACTTTGGGCAACACTTCTAGATCTCAGTTTCCTCATCTATAAAATGTGGTTAACAAATCCTACTCCACAGGTTACTGATGGATTCCATGGTATATGTAAAATATAGCAATTATTTAGCAACAATAAGGATGATGACAGTGTAAGAGGCAAAATTACAAGTTCATTAAATAAGCATTGCTATCTATAGCACTAAAGAATTATACCTTAAATAGTGTTTATGAGGTCTAAAGGCAATGGATTAAATTTAGGTTTAGAATGTAGCTATCTACTAGACCCTCAGTTTGTAAGTGTAAAGCAATGTTTTAAAATTAGGTTTAGAATGTAGCTGTTTACAAGACCTTCAATTTGAAACCATCAATTACATGCAACTCAGAAGTCTCTGCATTATAACGATGCAGTAACTTTTCCCTCGTTTACATAAGGAGAAACAGAATTCAAATTGAATCCCTTATTCTGGGATATGCTTTCCCACCACAAGACCTTGAGCCATAATACCTAGAGGATCCTTTCTCGGGGAAATTTTTTCTCAAAGACCACTTTCTCGGGGGAATTTTTTTCTAGTCACATTATCAGTTATCCTAATATCATAAGGCCTCTGTCACAGATGTCACTTTAAATATATGTGTGTGATCATTAACTCTGTCTCCCCAATGCCAAGCACCTATAGATCTGTCAAATGAAATAACAAATGCATCCATGTCTAAAAGATACTAAATACACCTAAGTGTAAATTCAGATAGCGATTACAAGGGGAAAAAAAATTCTAGTCTGAAGTATTTCTTCATTTCAGGACAGAAATGTATAGTTAGAGACAAAATTTTCCAGAGCAGGATGCCTGTAAAAAGTTAATGTGAATCTAAGACCTTTAAGCAACATCTTTTGTCTGACAGGAGTTAGGCTTTGAAATCAATAAGGTAAAAAAACTCTACAATCAAAACAAATCTTGAAAATTTCCTAATCATTAAATATACTACTATACACACAGCTTTCTATACACAGCCTTACATCAGTTTCTCTAACTCTTTCTACGTAAACATATCTCTCCAAGGCCTGTACTTTCTTCCTCAAGGATGCTGACAAAAACATCTCCACTCACTTTTATAACTACCTCTAAAGAGGGAGACCCAGGCATCTCAGATCAACTTCCCCTTTGACTATCACACTGCATTTCAATAGAAGAAAAGGCTGACTGACTGGCGCCTCCTGTTTCACCTTCCTGTAGGTGGCAGGCTTGGTCTTGGGGGACTCTCCAGAAGGCACTATTTTTACTTAAAACAAGATCAAACCAGAAACCTTTTCACGTGTGAGTCCTAAAACTGTAAACCGGACCCTTTCATATGTGACTCCTGAAACTGTAACCTTTTCACATTTGAGTCCCAAAACTGTAAACCAGAACCCTTTCATATGATTTCTGAAACTGTAAACAGAAACCTTTTCACATGTGAGTCCTAAAACTGTAAAGCAGAATCCTTTCATATGTGATTATTGAAGCTGTAAACTGAGACCCTTTTCATGTTATTTCTAAAGCTATAAACCTGAGATTCTTCCACGTGTAATATCTACATGTAATATCTAAAGTATAAGCCTATATAAAGGCAGAACCTTCCTTTGTTAGATGAGCTGAGCTTTGGACAAATTATTGCTCAGGCTCCTGGCCAAATAAACTTCTTCCTTCTCCATTCGGTGTTCCTGCAGCTGCTCCTGCTACACCTCTACGATGGATTCTATTTATCAACGGTCCTTAAAATCATTCACACATTTCTTCACAGGTTTCACAAAATGTGCTGACAGCTTGGGATTTGTTCATCATTGTCTGGTTAAAGTAAGTGACGTATTAAGGAAATGCCAAGACTGTATGATGAAATTCCAAGGTACCAGACTGACTATAATAAAAGAGCTTGTAAGTAAAACTACAAAGAATGCAAGGTGAGTTAGACTAAGAGAGAAACTGATGCTACCTGGAATCAAAGAAAGAAAAACAACCTAGGCCAGGCACAGTGCTCATCCCTGTAATCCCACCACTTTGGGAGGTCAAGGCAGGAGGATCGCTTGAAGCTAGTAGTTCAAGACCAGAAAAATGTAAAAATTAGTCCAGTGAAGTGGCATGTACCTGTAGTCTCAGTTACTCAGGAAGCTACAGTGGGAGGATCACTTGAGCCCAGGAGTTCAAGGCTGTAGTGAGCTATCATTGTGCCACTGCACTTCAACCTGGACCCTGTCCAAAAAAAAAAAACTAAAAGAGCCTCATTAATCAGAACAGAAAGAAGAGGGACTAGAAGAGTAAGAGAATAAGACAAACAGGAATGTTTTAGAAGGAAAGGAACCTAGAGATACATTCATCAAGATAAACAGCCCAAGGAAAGTGAGATGAACATTTATGCTAAGGGAATGCCTACAAGCAACATCTACCAAGACGCAGGCCAAGATGGCATCCCATCAAGCACCTTCTGAAATCCAAGTGCGCCTGAGGTACTAACATGAAAGATGGACCCCTGCCTTTCCAGGGAAAGGAGGGGTGAAAGACAGTGCTCATTCCAGCCTGGAGAAAAATCTTAGGAAAGTTAGCATGACAATGATAAGTGTAGGGTCCAGAATGAGAAAAATAAAGTAGAAACAAAAACTAGAAGCATTTGAAAAAAATACATTCAGAGCCATGAGGCCACAGTAATGTGAATATAACATAAAATTATTCACTTCAACTTACTGTATGTTCTTTCATAAATTAGAAGGGGTAGAGGAAGAGCTACTATCACAAAACTACAAATAAACCCTTATCTTTCAGGGAAAAATTAACCCTTCATTTTCCCAGTGAAATTGGGAACAGAAAACCCATCTAAAAGAACTATTTGGTGACTGTTCTGAGGTATCTCATTTCAAAAATGAACATATCAAGCTTAATAGTACCTTTCAATGATAGCAGAGTTCGTTCTAGTGAACTCAGAATTGCAGCTTCATTGCCAGAAGAAACTTGTTGCAGGAATGTTTCTGTATGGTGATTCCATAGAGAGCTGGCAAAATTATAAATTCCAGAAGCTAACTGCAAAAAAATGCAACAAATTTATTCATACTGTATTATAGATTTCATTAATAAATTAGAACTACAAAGTAATATATTTTAGTTTTACAATTAAGCACACATTTTCTGAGAGATCTGAAATAGTCAAAGAGTATTTGTGGCAACGTTTCATACTTTTTTTTTTTTTTTTTTTTTTTTGGACAGCATCTCGCTCTGTCGCCAGGCTGGAGTACAACAGCACTATCTCAGCTCACTGCAACCTCTGCCTCCATGGTTCAAGCGATTCTCCTGCCACAGCCTCTCCGAGTAGCTGGAATTACAGGTGCCCGCCACCACACCCAGCTAATTTTTGTATTTTTAGTAGGGAAAGGGTTTCACCATATTGGCCAGGATGGTCTCGATCTCCTGACCTTATGATCCGCCCGCCTCGGCCTCCCAAGGTAATGAGATTACAGGCATGAGCCACTGCGCCTCGCTTGTTTCATGCCTTTTTAGCCACAATGCACAGTAACACATACAGCTTACGCTGGCTGTTAAACACACACAGACACACCCCTAAAATGCTACTTTCTTAAAACAATATTAACATCTCATCAAATGCCTGCATTGCAGCCTTATATATTCTATTTTTATTATTTTTATCCCCACTAATAGGTTGCAAACTCAGTTTAAAGCAATGATTTATGGACTGTCACTGAGTATGTCAGACAAATCAATATACAAAGATATATAAAGAAGACAAGCTTCTGTGTTCTGCCAGTTCTTCCCATATGGCTTTTGTGCATTTAAAGCCAGGAACATACAAACCACATGGTTTCTCAGTTGCTTTACTATAGTGTACTGGTATTTAAAAATCTGACTCTCACATTAAAAAAGTAGTTAAGCTTCTGCCTCCCAGTTTGAGGCAGAACATCTTCTAATGATATCTTCAATTTTTTCCAGGAGGTCTCAGAGCAATCCAGCTGAGTCTACATGGCTATTTACTTTAAATTAAAATTAGATAAAAGTACATATGACTAGTTATCAGCATACTTCGGAATACTTTTTAACTCAAGATACAAGCATATCATGTTGACTAATTAAATGCTATTTACAAAAGAGGCATCAGAAACCAGAGATGCAATCCTGTTAAAATAATGTTTTTATGAAAAAATCAAATTCCATTTCTGTTAGTTTAATGAAGTATTTTTAATGGCCTGTCCCATTAAAACAGCTTCATCATATCCCCCAGGGCAACTTCGAATGTATCCACATAGAACATACAAGCTTAGCAAAGGCTTGAACCTCAGTTAATCTGTGTCTTGGCAAAACATCCTGTGATCCCCCCCAGTACACAAGAAGACAGAAGGCTTGTAAGAAACTTACAAGACCATCTCCTACTCGCCTCCTTGTCTCCTCCATTAGGCCGTTATGAGACAGTTTCTCATCACCTCTCAGGTTCTGTAGAGATATAAGGCTTTCTGCCCTTCTCCCCTTAAAACAGACTACAGAATATAAAACTACTGAGCTATACTGTCTAGAATTGACTTCTCAGCAATTAGGCATCCCACAAGTCACACTGGAGTCATCCATCTCCTATTGTGTCTGTGTCATTCTTTCTGGTGTACGAGTCAAGGCCCACAGGAAGCTGGCACCTTTGGCTAGCTTCCTTTCTCTGTCCAAATTAAATAATGAACTGCCTGAATCTAAAAGTGGTTCACTGTATTTTTATAAACTAAATCAGTCAGGGATAGGTCTTGGCCCTCCCTCGTCTTGTGTGTATACTTCACAACAGGTACAATGACTACTTATTAAGTTACTTTAGCATATTCTCAAGTATATATGCAATATTTCAAAGAGTAAAATCCAACTGTTGTTTCATTATAGCCAAAATACTTTAGTGATTATTCTCTCAATTAATACAGTGTTACAAAACAAGCTGCTGTATCATAAAAAGAGTCTGAAATTGACGTTTTCCCATGAAGTAATATTATAGCAGAGAAGCAAACATTCACTCTAATAGAGGCAAATAATCTTTAAAAAGTGAGAAAAAAGCTTTATTTCAACAAATTTGCACGCTTTACTTATAACTCCAGTAAACCATAAAATGAATTCGTATTTTTCTTAGTAAGTCCTTTCAGAAAATAAAAGACTGAAATATACAACCAAAATTGAAAAAACATCATCCTAAATTTTATTATACTTACTGTATAATATACAACATCTTAAATTTTTCCAACACATACATCATTAAAATATTTAGTCAGCCAGAAGAAAGTGAAAGAATAGAAACAGAAGGATTTAGAGGCAGAAGAAGTAAAAATTCTACAAACACCTAAAGTTAAATTTTAAACTAAAGTAAAATTTCTTACTGCAGCAAATATTTCAATCCCCCCAAAAATGAAATCTGTAGCCTTGGCTACAATTCGTAGATCCATTTTGTGCTATGTCTTTTTGTAACAAATAAAACAAAAACTCACAGGTTGCCATATCCAAATTTCAAATAAGATCAAAAACTATTTTACTTTAAATCAACATCTTGCTTACAACAAAATGACATTTTGAATAATTTTATGGCTTTTCTTTGCATCTCCTTAAAACTACCTGTTAACATTAACTTCTATGTATAGATTATATTAAAATTGTTTAAAAGGACTATGTAGCGAAATTTTTGGTGTCGGTATTATCTGAAGTCACTTGAACTCATTTAAAAGACATGCTGAGACTAGGCTCGATGACTCACGTCTGTAATCTCAGCACTTTGGGAGGACGAGGCAGGTGATCACTTGGGGTCAGGAGACCAGCCTGGGCAACATGGCGAAAAATACCAAAAAAATTACAAAAAATTTTTTTAAAAAATTTTAAATTACAAAAAAATTAGCCAGGAGTGGTGGGGTGTGCCTGTAGTTCCAGCTACTTGGGGAGCTGTAGCGGGAGGATGCCAGGATGCCTTGAGCCCAGGAAGTGAGGTTGTAGTGAGCCAAGACTGCCCACTGTACTCCAGCCTGGGTGATAAAGTGAGATCCTATCTCAAAAAAAAAAATTAAAAAAAAAACAAAAAAAAACATAAATAGGCCAGGCATGGTGTTATTCCCAATACTGTGGGAGGCCAAGGCGGGTGGATCACCTGAGCTCAGGCATTTGAGACCAGCCTGGCTAACACAGTGAAATCCTGCTTCTACTAAAAATACAAAAATTAGCCGGGTTTGGTGGTACGCACGTATAATCCCAGCTACTTGAGAAGCTGAGGAAAGAGAATCGCTTGAACTCGGGAGGCAGAGGTTGCAGTGAGCTGAGATTGCACCACTGTACTCCAGCCTGGGTAACAGAGCGAGACTCCGTCTCAAAGTAAAACAAATAAAATGTATTTTCAATAGATCAGTTTATCAGAATACAAGTATTTAAGTAGATAATGATAAAGTAAATGGTAAATAAAATATTTACAGAATAGTAAGACATTTATTAAACGCTACCATGCACTAGGCATTACTCTCAGTACTTTACCTATGACAACTTATTTAATCATCACAATCTAAAAGTAGATATTATTTAATCTCCTTTTACAATAAGAAAATTAAGTGAGGCATAAAAAGGTTAAGTAACTTGCTCAAGAGTAAAGAACACAATAAGAGGAAGAGACAGGATTTGAATCCAAGGAAAGTGCTCAAAACCTGCATTATTATCTTCTATGCTCTAATGTCTAAATACAGTAACTAACAATTAGCTGCATTGTAATTTAATAAAAGATATAGGCATTTTTTGTATAATTAAGTTCTGTTTAAACTTTTTTTTTGAAA
Source organism: Ateles fusciceps (assembly GCA_036589455.1). Lineage (NCBI taxonomy): Eukaryota > Metazoa > Chordata > Mammalia > Primates > Atelidae > Ateles > Ateles fusciceps. The sequence continues at coordinate 2,867,718 of JAZHEH010000904.1, forward strand.
CAAGGTCTTACTCTGTTGCCCAGGCTAGAGTGCAGAGGTGCGGTCACAGCTCACTTCAGCCTTAATCTCCTGTGCTCGAGCAATCCTCTCACCTCAGCCCCTCAAGCAGCTGGGACTACAAGGGTGCACCACCATACCAGGTTAATTTATTTATTTATTTTTATTTTGTAGAGATGTGGTCTCACTATGTTGCCCAGCCTAGGGCCTCAAACTCCTAGGCTCAAGTGATCCTCCTGCCTCAGCCTCCCAAAGTGTTGGGTTACAGGCATGAGCCACCATGCCTGGCCCTGTTTAAACCTTTTGATATCAAAATATAAAGTACACCCTCAGCATAGTGTATCACAACTGTAATCCCAGAACTTTGGGAGGCTGAGGCAAAAGGATCACATGAGGTCAGGAGTTGAGGACCCACCTAGGTAACACAGTGAGATCCTGTTTCTACAAAACGTTTCTTAACAAATTAGCTGGACATAGTGGCACATGCCTGTAATCTCAGCTACCTGCAAGGCTGAGGTGGGAGGATCATTTGAACCCAGGAGTTTGAGGCTGCAGTGAGCTACGTATGATCATACCACAGCACTCCAGCTAGGACAAGAGTGAGACACCGTCTCAAAAAAGAAATTGAATGTTTTTCTTATACATATACATATATTCATATACATATAAGTAATATATATGTGTAAATTAGAACCAGTCCCATTCACTAGTCATAAGAGCCAGACCTTTTATCTAATTCTCAATACCCTCCACTACATGCCAGATTCACATGCCAGACTCACTGAAAAAAAAAAAAAGATAGTGACAGTAACTATTCCGTAGTTCCTCAATTAAAAGTAAGATTAAGCTTGAAAAAGGAAAAAAAAAAAAAGAGTCAGCCAAATAAAACATGGCACAGGCCCGAGAAGGAAAACATTAAGGGAGAATTTGCCACCCTACATAACCAGCATGGTATTTTGAAATCATGTCAGATTTATTTTGAAAGTATTTTTTATTGGCCATGCATAGTGGCTCACGCCTGTAATCCCAGCTACTCAGGAGGTTGAGACAGGAGGATTGCTTGAGCCCAGGAATTTGCGGTTGCAGTGAGTTATGACTGCACCATTGAACTGTAGCTTGGGAGACAGAACGATACCCTGTCTGTAAAAAATAAAAACAGTATTTTATAATAATGGTAGCAAAGGGGCAAAATATTTATTTATGAGACAGAGTCTCACTCTGTCACCCACGATGGAGTGCAATGGCATGATCTCGGCTCACTGCAACCTCTGCCTCCTGGGTTCAAGCCATTCTCCTGCCTCAGCCTCGAGTAGCTGGGATTACAGATGCACATCACCACGCCCAGACAGTTTTTGTATTTTTAGTAGAAACAGCGTTTCACCATGTTGGTCAGGCTGGTCTGGAACTCCTGACCTTGTGACCTGCCCACCTTGGCCTCCCAAAGTGCTGGGATTACAAGTGTGAGCCACCGTGCCCAGCCAAAACTGTTTTAATTTTTTCAGGCATTACTTCTGTTCCCAGAAGAATATCTCTTTGCAAAATTCTACCACCTGCATACACACAGTGCAAATCACAGTATATATATTAAACATAAATCCTCCCCATTCAACTACAAAACAAAGAATAAAAAATACCAAAGAACATCTCTGATACTACACCAAAGGTTCTTACTGTCACAAGAGTAAATAAATGGAAGCATTTAATCATGGTGGAATCAAAGTCATTAAAATACAATTCTATTCTGTTCCATAAAATCATCTCCTTTTCTATTTATCATTTGACTCTAAAAACATGTGTGAGAAAGTTCAGTAATTCAGATAATCAAAGATTCTACTCCATTTCACCTTAAGCAACTTTCAATGTTAAATTTTCATCCCTACTTCTTACAACAATAAAATAAATGAGATTTATAGATATTAATGGCAAAGTTAGATCTTGATCTACTAATTAATTCTTCCCTCTTTCTGGCCCTAGAAAGTAATAGTTAATATGAGAGAACTACAGGCTAAAATATCCACATCTGAAAATCTGAAGTATTTGCTTCAAAATCTGAAACTTTGAATGCCAGTACAATACTCAAGGGAAAGCTCACTGGAGTGTTTCAATTTTCACATTTCCACGTTTGAGACGTTCAACCTAAGTATAATGTAAATATTACAAAATCTGAAACACTTCTGTTCCCAAGCATTGCAGATAAAAAGTACTTAACCTGTACTTTAAGGACTATAGATATGAAAAGCATGTAACATGCAAGGCACACAGCAAGTACTGCTAAATGAAGGCATGTAACATTTGAGAAAAAAAATCAAAAAAGAAACAATATGGAAATTTTGTTTTAAAACTTAATAGTTAAGGACATCAGATATCTCTTAAAGTTCAAATTCAAGACTCTCTAGCTAGCTACCAAAGGTCTCTCCACAAATGGCTGGAATGAAGAAGCAATAGGACTATGGTTCAACAAACAGCCTCTCCTTGACCAAACTTTAGTTAGGCTTTTCTGCATCTTTGTCCTAACCAGTCTTCTAGTTTTGAATTTCCAAAATGTCTGTTCTTTGTGTTACCCAATTTTGGCAAGAAATCTTGCTATGTTGGTTTAGCCAGAATCCCCCATCCTTCAATCTGATACCATCAATATCTAATCAGGTTGCTTTCAGCAAGAATCCTATTAGGTCAGTTTGGCCTGAAACCCCCTCTCATCCCTGAGGCTTCTATTTAGTAATTTCCATCCTCCCAACTCCCATACCCCACCCAACCTCCTACCCTTTCCACCCCTGCTTCTTGGCAATAAATTTTCTTTGTATTCAGAGTTGAGCACAATTTCTCTCCTCTACTGCAAAACCCCACTGCAGTCATCCCCACCTGACTAAAGTCTGTTGTATCATCCTTTACAAGTGTTTGAAAAGTTTTTAATACTTTTCAGCCCTTTACCATTCAGTAAAAGCAGAGACAAAGAAAGAAGAAATAATAGGAATAAAGCAGAAACCAATGACAATTAATATATTCACAAGCGCTGTATAACCTCCTATCTGCTCCAGAAAACACCAACTGATACATGCTTACAGATGGCTCAGCTAGAAAAGAGTAAGTAATCAAGCAGGTAGGAGAACCAAAAGTTTTTTTCTATATTTGATTCTAAAAAACTGTGGGAGGGGAAAAGGAATATTCAGTAAGACAATATGCAAATAAAGTATTTAATGAAACATGTTAGGTACTAGTTCATGAAAACCCCCAAATACTTAACATTTTCTATTTCTAAACCAAAAGAAACAGTGCCACCTACTGACTGCCTCGTGACTATAACTGAGAAGCCCAGACTTGATTCCTAGAAGTACCAAAAGTTAACCATTACACAATAAGCATTTTAGCATTTCAAATATTCTTAAACGTTTTTAGCCTCAGAATTGTTGTCTTCATAATTTTTCCTTAAGAAACATTAGGACCAAAAAAGTTTTAAATCAAAGTTCATGTATTAAATAATTCATCACTAATCCTGGGACAAAAAATATTACCCATGAGCTTAGCTTGAACCTAATCAACAAGGTATGTAATCAATAAACGCAGAAGGTGGGACATCCTACAAGACAATTGATTTAGTTTTTTTAACGAGTCAATGATATTTTTAAAGGGGAGGGAGGGAGGAAATCAATACTATTCAAAATTAAAAGATTTTTAAAAGACATGTCAAATGCACCTTATTCATTTTTCTGGCCCAAGCCACTTGTGAAAATGTATTTGACAACAATCTAGAAAACTGGGTAAAAATATTAAATCCCTTTTTACTTCCTTAGGATGATAAAAGTTAAATATTTTAAAAATAAATCTATCTTTTTACAGATAAATGAAGAATTTAGTAAAAAAATGAAATATTTAAATTCCTTTAAAATAGCTCAAAATAAGTTAGAAAGCAAAAAGAGTTACATGTTGACTATTAGACCTAGTAATAGTTATATGGCAGTTAACATTTTGTCTTTTCCATATGTTTTTAAAATTTATTTTCAATTTTAAAAACACCTATATTCTTAACTAAAAAGGTTATTTTAGTAATAATCGTTTTTTTTTCATTAATAAGGCTTAAGTACAAATTGCTTTCACTTAACTATGACATAAATATATATTAAATTACCAAAATGTATCTAGCCAGAATCTTTGGTAGGTACAAGTTCTATCTCAAAAGCAATTTCCAGCCAAACTGCTGATGTCTCTCAAATATTTATTTATTCACTGTCAATGAAGGACATTCCTAAAGACAAATAGCATTTGTTACTTACATGCTTTTAAAAGTAAAATATAATTTTCATTTTGTTTTCAAACCTGCCAGTGATATAGCTCAGCCCCACGAGGGACACTGTGGCCCATCTTCCAGTTCCCTAAGTCTCTTATCCTAGGAATCAGCCATGTTATGCCTACACACTGTTCTCCTCTATCCAAAATATCAACTCAATAAGGAGGAGGAACAAAAGAAAGTTAAAACTACTCTCCTCCCTAGGTGGGACCCTACCTTTTCCACAGCTGTATCTCAGGCACTCTATAAAGTGATTGCATAGAGTAAGAATCCAAATAGTTGTCAGATAAACAGATGGATGGTAAGGTGTAAGTCAGCACTGTTTCAAAAGCAACTTTTAGATTTTCATTCTTAATCCAGGCCCTTAACTAGGACCCACACAAAAGGCTTTATGAATCAATACAGGAAGGATATACACCATGCTATATTCAAAATCTCAGTGGACAGCTCTTTTCTTTTGAACCAAGTCTGTCACCTTGAGTCTCTCCTCCACTAAAGTAACTTCCCCACCAAAAAGTTTTTTCCTTGATATTAATATAAGCCTAGACATACACATGTACAGGCTCAAATTCCCACACAGGTTCACAGCACAAATGACCCTTTATAGAGTCACTCTTTAAATAATGTATTTTAAGAGCCAATATAGGCCAGACGCAGTGGCTCACACCTGTAATCTCAGCACTCTGGGAGGCCAACGCGGGAGGATCACTTGAAGGCAGGAGTTTGAGACGAGCCTAGTTAACATGGCAAAACCTTGTCTCTACTAAAAGTATAAAAATTAGCTAGGCATAATGACATGTACCTATAATCCCAGCTACTCAGGAGGTTGAGGCAGGAGAATCGCTTAAACCTGGGAGGCGGAAATTGCAGTTAGCTCGGCCTAGGCGACAGAGTGAGATTCAATCCTGAGGCGAAGAAAAGCCACTATAAAATTACATAGAGCAAGAGATAAGAAACAGACTCAATATGGCATTTAATGTGAACAATTAAAATCAACAAAACAAAAGTCAAAATAAGATCTATTAAACCTATTTGATGACTTGCTTACAAATAAATTTTACTGCACTGTAAATACCTTATAGGCTAGAGCCGCATCATGTAAGTGGTGCCCTGGCATTCTCAAATTTAGCAATCATAATTTCAATTATTTGGAAATTTCCCGTAAGGACCACATCATGAAGTCTTAAGTTTACAAGGAGTAAGTCTGCAAGTCTCTGCTATGAGGATGAGTGATCTACCTTACACTAACCAACCCATCTCAAAGCAGCTAGGCAGTTCTCGTTTGTTTAGAAAATACCGTGATTCATCACGATGACCTTCTGAAGTATTGTAACTTGACTTCACCTTGCCACACAGCATTCTTTTACCCTTATCATCCAAATAATGCATGTGTTGTTTAGCAGGAACACTATTATTATTTTTTAGACACATGTCTAACTCTGTCTTCCAGGCTAGCACAATCATGCTGCGGAGTGCAGTGACACAAACATAGCTGGCTACAGTCTCAAACTCCTAGGCTTAAGTGATACTTCCACCTCAGCCTCCCAAGTAACCAGGATGACAGACATATACCACTATGCCTGTCTAATTTTTTTATTTTTTTGTAGAGATAAGATCTCACTATGCTGCCTAGACTGGTCTCAAACTCCAGGACCCAAGGATCTGCCCACCTCAGCTTTCCCAAATGATGGGATTACAGCCATGAGCCACCATGTCCATTCTAATGAGAACATTGTTCATTATACACCTTTCAGCTTCTAAAATTCAGCTAAGTTTTAGCCATGACCATAATAACAGTGCAATGCAGTTTTGTTTTCTTCCACGGCAGATTTTAATAGCTTACTAAATGACTTTTGGGGGGTTGTGCTCTTCCACATGAACTATCAAGAGGCTACTAATTCTATCTTGTCTCCCACGATATTGTACATATCTCTTGTACATAATAGGCATTCAATAACTGTTAAGTGACTGCTGCAAAGGAGTAAAAATTTAAGGTTCATCCCTAATATCCAGGCCGGGCACAATCGTATGCACCTGTGGTCCCAGCTACTTGGGAGGCTGAGGTGGGAGGACTGCTTCAGCCTAGGAGGTCAAGGTTGCAGACAGCTATGTTTGTGCCACTGCACTCCGCAGCATACATTTGTGGGTTACACATCATGATTTGGAGACATTATTTAGTTTAACACACTTGTAATTTAATTAGAATTGCTACTTGTACCTTAAGTTTCCTTATTTTGCCAGGCACAGTGGTTCATGCCTGTAATCCCAGCACTTTGGGTGACCGAGGAGGGCAGATCATGAGGCCAGGAGTTCAAAACCAGCCTGGCCAATATGGTGAAACTCAGTCTCTACTAAAAATACAAAAACTAGCTGGGTGTGGTGCGCGCCTGCAGTCCCAGCTACTCAGGAGGCTGAGGCAGGAGAATTGCTTGAACCCAGGAGCTCGAGATTGCAGTGGGCTGAGATTGTAACACTGCACTCAAGCCTGGGCAATAGAGGGAGACTCCATCTCAAAAAAAAAAAATTTCCTGACCTTTAGAGACTTTGGATTTTAACTGTGGTTAATGTACATTTTATCATATTTAGGTTTATATAAAGGCATACTGTTTTACAGAAAATAAATTCCTGGCCAGGCACGGTGGCTCACGCCTGTAATCCCAGCACTCTGAGAAGCCAAGGAGGGCAGATCACCTGAGGTCAGGAGTTCGAGAACAGCCAGGCCAACATGGCAAAACCTCACCTCTACTAAAAATACAAAAATTAGCTGGGCATGGTGGTGCACATCTACAATGCCAGCTACTCAGGAGACTAAGGAACAAGAACTGCTTGAAGCTAGGAGGCAAAGGTTGTAGTGAGCCAAGATCACACCTCTCTCTCAAAAAAATAAATAAATGAATTCCTTTTTGTGTCACATCAAGCTCAATTTTGTTACTGCAAAACAATTTGCTCTCCATTGTTGATTCTGTAATTTGTCACCCCTGAAAAAGAGCTTAATTAATTTTAACATAGAGGAGGAAAGATATAAAAATTGTTGGGATACACTGAACAGCAGGTAGTAATTTTAAGTGTACTCTGCACTACTTTGCTATAGCAACCAGCTTAACCATAAGCTTACTTTTTTTTTTTTTTTGGAGACAGAGTCTTACTCTGTCACCCAGGCTAGAGTGTAGTGGCACAATCTCGGCTCACTGCACCCTCTGCCTCCCAGGTTCAAGTGATTCTCCTGCCTCAGCCTCCTGAGTAGCTGAGATTACACGTGTGTGCCACCATGCCCAGCTATTTTTTTTTGTATTTTTAGTAGAGACAGGGTTTCATCACGTTGCCCAGGCTGGTCTCGAACTCCCAACGCCAGGTGATCTGCTTGCCTCAGCCTCTCAAAGTGCTGGGATTACAGGCATGAGCCCGACCCTTACATTTTTTTATGCAGGAAACTAATTTGGTACTTGAGGACCATCTTACTTTATTATTAAAAGGAAGATTTTCTATACTCGGATTACCAAAATAGGGACAGCTGTATTAACTAGCAAAACTGCTCTTTAAAATAATGTCTTCCCATATGTGCTACCTTCAATTAACTACACATCTTGTACTTCAACCACATGAGACAGGCTACCCTTCCTAGTCCCTACTATAGTCCATATGTCCAGGTTCAGCTGCTCCACTTCAAAATAAAAGGTGCTAATCTGAATTTTTTCCAGGTGTCCTTTAGCTTTGACTAATCTCTCAAAATCCTGCTTCGTGAAGTTTTGCACTATATCACTCTGAAATCCAGCAGGTACCTAAGAATAAGTCTCCTCTTCTATTCATTCACTTAACAAACAGTTATAGAGCATCAATCATTATGTGTACTCTTTTAGACTATGCAGTAGGATGACAGCAATAAGAGCTACACTGCAGTGAATCTGAGAAAAATAAGAAAACAATTACAATTTAGCACAGTGTGATAACTACTATATTGAAAGTAAGTACAAGATGCTAATTAAGCCTATACTTCATTCTATATGGAGAAGAACTAGCTTCACACCACAAAACAAAAAAACAAAAACAAAAACAAAAAACAAGCAAGAAGCAAACTCACACAGGTTATCCAGCTTAAGGCCTTGATTATCTCTACAATCTGTAGAGACTGCCTCGGCTAAATATAAACTGTACCTGTAAGGCAACATATTCGCAGAGTAAACTTTAAGAAAGTTGAAATATGAATTCAAACTTTTATAGACTTGGTAGCTTTTAATAACAGGTTACTGTAAACAAGAATCTTCTAGATAATTGATTTTGGGACTCTCTCCAACAAAAAAGTAAGTCCTAGAAGTAAAGGGTTTGAGGTGAGGATAAGAGTTCAGCAAAAACAATTTGACAGAAAGACTGGAGTGAGTAAACTGCCCATTTCCTTTAGTGCTGGCTAGAAATCAAGCAAAAGTGAAAAGGATTTGAAAAGCAACCTTGGACCATCAAAAACAGTTTCTCTTACACAAAACATCCTCAAATGAACATAAGACTGGCTATTTAAACCCACTGAGTTAAAAATGAAAAGGATACAATGGGGTCTGATGTAAACTTTGGTATATATAAAAATCATATGGGGAGCTTGTTAAAAATGCTAATTGCCAAGCCATTTCCTCAAAGTGAAGATTCCAAAGGTGTGGTTCTGAAACCTCTCAGTCTATGTATATAACACATTGAGAACTAATGTTGACATGAAAGACAGCTCAAGATTATACACTATTCTTCCCCACCCCCCTTCCCTAGTTCATTCTCAAAGAAGGGGCTCTACACTGTGAGTCCAAGTCCTCAGGAACAAAAAGTTGGGCAGTTCTTTGCGAAGAAATAAAGGCAACATAAAAAGACTAGAAGTATTTTCTTCTAAACTCTCTCTTCACTTGGCTCCTTCCACTAGATCCCTTCCCTTCTACATGCTGCATACTCTTCATTGATTCCTTTTCACATCATAGGACTAGGATACCACCTTCTTAAGAATGAAGCATCTCTAAACACGGACAGTGAAGTAGAGACCAGAGCAAAAATCAGAAGGAGGCCAGGGAAAGGCTGCTTAAAACCACATGCTAAATTTAGAAGCAAAAGGAACTCTGGAAGCTCCCAAAGAAAAGCCTGCTAATTTAGGGAAAAGTATGAACAATATTTAAAGTACATTTAGAGGAGAAAAAGAAAGACAAAAGAAAAATCTTTCAATAAAACACTATGTCACCCTATTCTTTTTGGGGGAGCAGCATGATTCACAACACACCTGAAATAGTTGGAGCCCTATCATGTGACCATAAAAGACTTAAAATTATATGCCTTTAATTTCTCTACCATTACAAAAGGTAACCAAGAACACTGTTAAAAATACTTTAAAGCATGGGTAACACAGTGAGACCTCAGCTCTACAAAAAATTTTTAAGATCTAACTGGGCATGGTGGCATGTACCTGTAGTCCTAACTACTCATGAGGCTGAGGTAGGAGGATTGTTTGAGCCGAGGAGGTCAAGGTTGTAGTAAGCTATGATCATGCCACTGTACTACAGCCTGGGTGACAGAATAAAATCCTATCTCAATACACACACACACACACACACACACACACACACACACACAAAAACACACACACACACACACACACACACACACACACACACACACACACACACACACCCAATCCCAAAACCAAAATCAAATGGTGAAAAAAAACCTAATAAATGGCGACCACTCCCTACTTATGTCAAACTCCTTCCTACATCTGCCCTACATCCTTCCATTACCCATGTGTCAATTCTACTTCTAAATGCCAACTCTATGCCCGCCTAATTGCACCCATTACCACAGCTTCGTCTAAGAGATGATGTATCATCCCATCTGAACTACTTCCATTGCCTCAAACTGATCTCCCTGCCTTCAGATTGTGTCCAACTAACCAATCCTCCTCATTGGCAACTAAGTGATCTTCTTATTCATATAACTGCCCACGTTAAAATGAGAGATAATGCAGTCTTTCAATAAAACATCAACAGAAGTAAAACTATAATCATTTTTAACAAGTAGCACAATTTTCACAATCAAATTTAACTATGTGAAATCACTTACATCATAAAATAGTTTTCTATCAGCAGCAAGTCGTTTGGATGCCAGTGTCTTGGTAACATGATAGAAGGTAAGTAATGCTCTGTGCTGTCGAAGATCATCCTGGACTTTAACAGACTCTATAAGGGTGGGAATTAGTTCGGGCCACTGTCTGGGACAATCCAATCTAGCAACTTTTGCAATCAGCACTGCAATCTGAGTTGCAATCTGGAGAAAAAAAATTAATCATTAGAAATAGACAAATGAAATCAAGGCAACTGATAAGGAATGCATTCATGGTAAAAAAAAGTACCTTGTTAATTATACATTTGACAGAAATGAATACAATTTCACTGAATGACTGCTTAAGACAGTGGTTCTCAAAGTGTAGCCCATGGACCCCTGGTAGAGCTAGGACCCTTTCTGAGACCTATAAGGTCCTCCTTTTCCCAATTACCTGTCACTATGAAACAAAGGTTTTCTTCATGTAACATTTACCATGTATCACAACAGAATAAATGAAGAAGCAGATATAAAAACCTAGATCTCTTCCTTTAAATAGCTGGACCCTAAAAACGTAAGCCAATGTCACCTTTCTCACTAAATTTTTATTGTTTGGGAAATAGATACTATTGCTCATTTCCAAAACTGCTATGTTGACACATATAATTTATTTTTTACACTAAAATTTTTAAGTTTCTCAGTTTTAATTTACAATACAGTAAATATCAACAGATGTAACTCTTTAAGGTCTTCAATTTTAGCGGTATAACAAGATCCTGTGACCACAAAGTTTAAGACCTCTCACCTAAAAGTAGAAAGAAACATCACATGTTGGGCATTTAAATAATGATACTTCTACACATCAGTGTTTCCCAAATGCTAGCTGAAAGAACAATTAGGCAGCGGTTTACTGTTCAGTAACACAAACCCCCTCCCTAATCACCTCCTGCCACATTAAAGGTAGCTCTATTTTTCTTCAATATCCTTCAGCTCCTTTGTCAAGAAAAAGCAAAGAACTGAGATCATTTAAACAGGTCAAAATAAAATTGTATTGGAAATACTGCTGAATACAATGTGCTTTAATAGCTCAATTTTAAAAATCAAGCATAACCAAGTATTATCTTGAAAAAAACCTGAGAATTTACAAAAAAAAAAAAAAAAAAAAAAAAACTTGAAAATTATTGTACCTATAAGCAAAACTTATTTTATTCTTAGAAAAAAAACCTCAGGCCAGGTGCGGTGGCTTACGCCTATAACCCCAGTACTTTGGGAGGCCAAGGCAGGCAGATCATGAGGTCAGGAATTCGAGATCAGCCTGATCAACATGGTGAAACCCCATCTCTACTAAAAAGACAAAAATTATCATTCAGGTAGGCTTGCATTAAAAAAAAAAAAAAAAAAGACAAAAATTAGCCGGGCATAGTGGCAGGCACCCGTAATCCCACATACTCAGAAGGCTGAAGCAGGAGAATTGCTTGAACCCAGGAGGCAGAGGTTGCAGTGAGCCAAAATCACACCACTGCACTCCAGCCTGGGTGACAGAGCAAGACTCCATTTCAAAAAATAAAAAAAAAAAGAAGAAGAAAAACCTCAATATAAAAAAACATAAAACCATATATAATTTACTATCTATCTGCCACAGAATAGTAGGAATTGAAAATGTGATGGATGCAACCAATAGGAAAAAACCTGAAGCCATTCTGTAGCTTTTTAAAAAAAGTGGTAGGGAGGATAATCTAAAAATTAATCATTAAAATTAATTCCTGTGCAGTAAGACTACAAATATAGCCACGTATCACTTAACAACAGAAATACATTCTCAGAAATGTGTCATTAGGCAATTTTGTGGTTGTGTGAATATCACAGAATGTATAATAATTGTATGTGCTATACTTTACAAGACTAGCAGCAGTGCAATAGGTTTGTTTACACCAGCATCACCACAAACTAATGAGTAATACACTGCACTACAATGTTAGGATAGCTATGATGTCAGTGGGTGAGAAGAATTTTTCAGTTCCATTATAATCCTATGGGACCACAATTATATATGCAGTCCACTGCTGCCCAAAACAACATTAGGCAACACATGACTATAGAGAGATTTGCTTTAAATACAGGCTCAAAAAATGAGAAAGCTGAAAAGTATACAAGTATACCTTAAAATGACTTCTGAGTTTTAAATAATTGATAACCAAATCTAATCAAAACTATTCATGGCTACAAATAGATCACAAAATTTAAAAATGAACAAAGTATATAAAAACATCACAAATGAATATACTGTAATATTTTTATTTATTTTTCATTTTAATGCCAGAACATAAAATTAGTTTGGAAAAGCAGTAAAAATTAAAAGAAAGAAAAATTAGCATGCATTTTTCTCGCTAACCTGGTTTATCGGTTCATTGAAGTTGGTGATGAGCCCTGCACGCAGAGTAGTTTTCTCCTCCTCTAGAGAGCACTGTAAAATAAAACACGTTGATTATGCCAAAGAATGCCACCTAATAATAAATGTAGATAAATACTACTGTAAATTTTAATAATAAAAAGGCTTCAAACATGTGTCTCTGATTGGTTTTTGTAAATAAAAAGGATTTCCATTACTTGTACATTGGCACTACTGTGAACTTTAAAACTAAAAAGTCCTCTAAACAACTGTCCCTGATTCGTTCTGGTGAATCAGACTATTTCTATTACTTGTATATTGGCACATCAAGTAAGTCTGAAGCATAAAATTCCTTCACAATTGAATAAATGCGAAGCACCACACAGTAAGCAACAGGAAATAAGACAAATCCAGGTAATCAATATATTTCATGTTCACTTTCACTGATGTAAAAATAGTTGCCTACAAAAAAAAAATAGCTAAAAACAATCTATACAAGCAAATATTTCTGGCTCCATTGGCTTCTTTCATAAAATCTGTGCAAGGCTATTCTATGGGGCAAGAGATTCAGAATCAGAGAATATTTGGGATGAGTGACTTATTAGAAATCAACTAGTTTAAATCATTTTACATCTCCAAAAAGAATAAACACAATACTAGTAATTTTGACTGCATATGAGAAAGGAAAATAGAAAGCTACTGGACAGGAAAGGAGAACGCTACTATCTAAAACCGTATGCATGTTGAATTCTGAACCATATGAATGTGTTGTTAATTTTAAAATTAAGGCCAGGTACAGTGTCTCAGGCCTATAATACCAGCACTCTGGGGAGGCCAATGTAAAATGATCACTTGAGCCCAAGAAGTCGAGGCTGCAGTGAGCTATGATTGCACCACTGCACTCCAGCCAGGGCAAGAGAACAAGACCTTGTCTCTAAAATATTTTTTTAAATAGTAAAAGTACATTAAATGTTAACGCCTCATTTTAAGGTTTTCCATTCTCGGTATCATGGACTAGTATGATTTTGTATAAGAGAAATTCCAACAAGATCAGCTATAAAAGCTGTATGAAAGTTTGTTTTTTTTTTGTTTTTTTTTTTGTTTTTTTTGAGACAGAGTTTTGCTCTTGTTGTCCAGGCTAGAGTGCAATGGTACGATCTTAGCCCACTGCAACCTCCACCTCCTGGGTTCAAGCCAATTCTCCTGCCTCAGCCTCCCAAGTAGCTGGGACTACAGGCTACAGGCGTGTGCTATCACGCCTGCCTAAGTTTGTACTTTGAGTAGAGACAGGGTTTCTCCATGTTGGTCAGGCTGGTCTCAAACTCCCAACCTCAGGTAATCCACCTGCCTCGGTCTCCCAAAGTGCGGTGAGCCACCACACCTGGCCAAAAGCTGCATACAATTTTCTTAAGAGGTTAAGATATCCATTCCAAACTGAATTGTGCACCCATAAAATGAAATGCTCAAGTCTTAAACCCAGGTACCTTTGAATGTGAATTTATTTGGAAATATATAGTGTCTGCAGATGTAATCAAGGTAAAATGAGGGCATCCTGGATTATGGTGGTCCCTAAACCAATGACTAGTGTCCTTATAAGAGGAAAATTTGGACATAGAAATGACTCAGGAAACAAGGTCATGTGACAACAAAGGCAGAGACTGGAGAGATGCAGCTACAAGCCAAGAAACACAAAGGATTTCCAGCCACCACCAGAAGCCAGGAAGCCACAAGGAGAAGAACTCTTTCCTAAAACCTTCAGAGGGAGCACAGCCCTGCCAACCACTTGATTCTGAACTTCTGGAGCCTCCTAATCTATAAGAGAATAAAAAAAATTTTTTTTCAGAGAACGAGGTCTAGCCTCCTGATATGCAAGAGAATAAACTTTAGCTGTCTTTCCCCCCAACCCCCGACCCCAGAGAACGAGGTCTCACTATGTTGCCCAGGCTGGTCTTGAATTCCTGGACTCAAACCATCTGCGGTCCAGCCCCCCAAAGTGCTGGGATTCCAGGCACAAGCCACTGCTGCACCCATCTGTCTTAAGCCACCTAGTTTGTGGTAATTTGTTATGGCAGCCCTGGGAAACTAATACAGCATCTAAAAACAACCTATGCAGCCAAGACTTAGAGACTTAGGTCTCAGGAAGAAGGCAATGATTTGTGATAAACTAGTACATTTCCCCTTAGGCATATGCCCACAAGAAATCAAGTTGAAAGCATAATCTAAGACACTGAAGAACTACGAAGAGATTTCAGCAGGTCTCAATGTCGAAGAGACAAAAATTGGCTCACAGCCCAACAAAAAGGCAGTATCTTGGTAAACACCCAAGGCTTTGCAGTTAAAACCCCAGGAAGGTTGCAACCTGGGATTAACACTAAATAAGGCCGGGCATGGTAGTTCGCACCTGTAATCCCAGTACTTTGGGAGGGTGACAGACCACCTGAGCTCCTGAGTTTGAGACCAGCCTGGCCAACATGGCAAAACCCCGTCTCTATTGAAAATGCAAAAAATAGCCGGGTGTGGTGGCACATGCCTGTAGTCCCAACAACTTGGGAGGCTGGGGAAGGAGAACTTCTTGAACCCAGTAGGTGGAGGTTACAGTGAGCCAAGATCAGGCCACTGCACTCCAGCCTGGGCAACAGAGCAACACTCTGTCTCAAAAGAAACCCAGCAAATCAGAAAGAGATTACACTCAACTATATCAAGGTTGAGGTCGTATTCCATTTGTTTGCCCAAAGAAAATTAAATTCTCTCTAGAGAAAGAGAATTTAAAGCCTCTCCAATTTTAACTATACAATGTTAAGCATTCAGTAAAACTTATCAGGCATCTACCAATAAACAGGGGAAAATGATTGAAACCAAAACACAAATAGAAACAGGAGTACATTGTAGATATAAAAATCACACTCAAAATAATTATACATTCAAGAAAATAGGAAAGAGATGGAGAATTTCACCAGACAACTAGAATCTTTTTTTTTTTTTTTAATACTTTCAAGTTTTTAGATTCAGTGGACACATGTGCAGGTTGGTTACCTGGGCATATTGCACAATGCTAAGGTTTGGAGTACAATTGAGCCCGTCACCTAGGTACTGAGCATGGTACCCAACAGTTAATTTCTTAACCCCTGCCCCCTCCCCTCTCTAGTAATCCCCAGTGTCATTGCTGCCATCTTCAGTTCAAGAGTACCCAATATTTGGCTCCCACTTACAAGAACACGCAGTATTTGGTTTTCTGTTCTTGCGTTAATTCACTTAGGATAATGACCTCTGGTTGTATCATGTTGCTGCAAAGAACATTACATCTTTTCTTTTTATGGCTGCATAGCACTTCATGGTGTATAGGCAGCAAATTTTCTTCTCCAATCCACTGCTATGGGCACCTAGGTTGATTCCACATCTTGGCTGTTATGAATAGTGCTACAGTGAACATATGAGTGCATGTGTCTTTTTGACAGAACAATTTATTTTCTTTTGGATATACATCCAGTAACAGGAATGCTGGGTCAACTGGTATTTCTAGATTCTTTGAGAAATCTCCAAACTGCTTTCCACAGTGACTGACTAATTTACTTACCTACCAACAGTGTGTTACTAACTGTTCCCTTTTCTCCACATGCTCACCAGCATCTGTTGTTTTTTGACATTTTTTTTTTTTGAGACAAGGTCTCACTCTGTCACCCAAGCTGGAGTACTGTGGTGCCATCACAGCTCACTGTAGCCTCTAACTCCCAGGCTCAGGTTCTCCTCCTGCCTTAGCTTCCAAAGTAGCTGGGACCACAGGTACACACCAAAACACCTGGCTAATTTTTCTATTTTTTGTAGAGATGGGGTTTCGCCATGTTGCACAAGCTGGTCTTGAACTCCTGGGCTCAAGTAATCTCCCCACTTCAGTCTCCCAAAGTGCTGAGATTACAGATGTGAGCCACCACACCTGGCCTTAACTTTTTAGCCATTCTGACTGATGTGACACAGAATTTCACTGTGATTTTGATTTGCATTTCTCTGATGATCAGTAATGTTGAGCTTTCTTTCATATATTTGTTGGCCACTTGCATGTCTTCTGTTGAGTAGTGTCTGTTCATGTCTTTTGCACCCCCCCCACCTTTTTTTTTTTTTTGAGACAGAGTTCCGCTCTCCTTGCCCAGTCTGGAGTTGAATGGTGCAATCTCGGCTCACCACAACATCTGCATCCCGGGTTCAAGCGATTCTGCTGCCTCAGCCTCCCGAGTAGCTGGGATTATAGGCATGTGCTACCATGACCATTTTGCCCATTTTTTAATGGGGTTATTTGGCTTTTGTTTGTTTGATTGCTTAAGTTCCTTATAGATTCCAGATATTAGACATTTGTCAGATGTTAAGTTGTGAACGTCTTCTCCCCATTCTGTAGGCTGTTATTCTTGTTGATAGTTTTTTTTTTCTTTTCTTCCACCCAAATCTCATTTTGATGTTGACAGTTTCTTTTGCTATGGATAAGCTCTTTAGTTTAACTAGGTCCCACTTTTCAATTTGTTTTTACTGCAATTGTTTTTGACTATTGTTTTAGTCATAAATTCCTTCTCAAGGCCAATGTCCAGAATGATGTGTGTTTCCTAGTTTTTTTCCCATTATTCTTACAGTTTTAGGTCTTATATTTAAATCTTTAATCCATCTTGAGTTAATTTTTGTGCATGGTGAAATGTAGGGGTCCAGTTTCAAATCTTTTGCATATGGCTCCCCAGCACTCCCAGCACCATTCACTGAATAGTGAGTCCTGTCTCTGTTGCTTATTTTTGTCAACTTTGTTGAAGATCAGATAACTGTAGGTGTTTGGCTGTATTTCTAGTTTCTCTATCTGTTCCACTGGTCTATGTGTCTGTTTTTGTACCAGTACTATGCTTTTCGGTTACCACAGCCTTTTAGTATAGTTTGACATCATGTAAAGTGATGCCTCTGGCTTTGTTCTTTTTGCTTAGGACAGCTTTGGCTACTTGAGCTCTTTTTTGGCTCCACATGAATTTTAGAATAGTTTTTTCCAGATCTATGTAAAATGACATTGGTAGTTTGATAGGAATAGCGCTGAATTTGTAGATTGCTTTGGGCAGTATGGCCATTTTAACAAAACTGATACTTCCCATCCATGAGCATGGAATGTTTTTCCATTTGTGTGTGTCATCTATGATTTCTCTCAGCAGTTACTTGTAGTTCTTGTAGAGATCTTTGACCTCCTTGGTTATATGTATTCCTACGTATTTTATTTATTTAATTGTAGCTTTTATAAATGGGATTGCATTCTTGATTTGGCTATCAGCTTGAATATTCCTGATGTATAGGATGCTACTAATTTGTGTTCATTTATTTTGTATCCTGAAATTTTACCAAAGTCATTCATCAGTTCCAAGAGCCTTTTGGTAGAGCTTTTAGGGTGTTCTAGGTATACAGAATCATACCATCAGCAAAAAGAGACAGTTTGAATTCTTCTTTTCCTATTTGGATGCCTTTTATTTCTTTCCCTTGCCTGACTGCTCTAGCTAGAACTTTCAGAGAATCTATTTTTTTAAATACCAAAGGGGAATCCTAAAACTGATAGACATGATAAGTGAAACAGAAATAATGAACCAGAAGATGGGTCAGTAGAATATTCAGATTGAAGAATAAGAAAAAATGCACTTCTGCTTCTGAGACAGTTCACTGGCCAGATGTGCACTTAAAGGACACTAAGCTGGGCACAGTGGCTCATGCCTGTAATCCCAGCACTTGGGAGGCTGAAGGGGGAGGACTGCTTAATGCCAGAAGTTCAAGACCAGCCTGGGCAATACAATAAGACCTCATATCTTTAAAAAAAATTCTAAAGGCAGTTCTTCAGGAAGAAACAAATGAACTCAGACAGAAGCAAAGCACAGTTAACACTGCCTGTAATCCCAGAAGTTTGGGAGGCCAAGGCAGGTGAATCACTGGAGGTCAGGAGTTTGAGACCACCCTAGCCAACATGGTGAAACCCTGTCTCTGCTAAAAATACAAAAAGGCTGCAGTGAGATGTGATTGTGCCACTGCATTCCACACTGGGCAACTGAGCAGGACACTGTCTCTAAAAACAAAACAAAACAAAGTTAATAAAAAAAAATAAAGTACTAATACAAGGATATCAAGGATGCATGTTGTAATCACTTAAGTCATGAAAAACATACTAAACATTTTAGAGAGTAAAACTGAGTAACAAAAAGTGTCTTGAATACAGTTGTGTCCCTTAATTCATAGTTTTACATTCTATGGTTTCTGTAATCTACCATCAATGAAGTAGACTCACTGTATGGAATGAAAAATTCATAGGTTTTGAATAGCACAACATTCTGAATAGCATGATGAACTCTCATGCTGTCCTTCCTTGTCTGGCCTGGGACATGAATTATCCTTCTGTCAAGCATATCCATGCTGTTCATGCTTCCTGCCCACTAGACATTTAGTAGCTATCTTGGTTATCAGACTGAAAAAAACATACTAAATGGACACAGGACTATCTGCAGTTTCAGGCCTCCACTGGGAGTCTTGGAATCTATCACCTACAGATAAAGAGAAACTACTGTAATCCAAAGTAAGCCAAGAAAGAAAAAAAAAGGGAACAACTATCAAGACATATAGAAAACAAAGTGTGGGGCTGGACACCGTAGCTCACGTCTGTAATCCCAGCACTTTGGGAGGCCAATGCAGGAGAATCACTTGAGGCCATGAGTTCAGGACCAGCCTGGACAACATGGTGAAAGAAACCCTGTCTCTACTAAAAACACAAAATTTAGCTAGATGTGGTGGCAGATGCCTGTAATCCTAGCCACTCGGGAGGCTGAGGTATGAGAACTGCTTGAACCTGGGAAGCAGAGGCTACAGTGAGCTGAGATGGCATCACTGTATTCCAGCCTGGACAACACAGCAAGACTCTGTCTCAAAAAAAAGAAAAGAAAACAAAGTATGGGTAGTAAATTTAATCTCAATATATCAGTAATTACATTAAATGTAAAAGGGCATAATACCAAAATTAAAAGACATTTATGATAAAATTGTATTAAAAAACAAATCCAAAGCCAGACATGGTGGCTCACACCTATAATCCCAGCACTTTGGGAGGCTGAGGCAGGTGGATCATGAAGTCAGGAGTTCAAGACCAGCCTGACCATGGTGAAACACCCTCTCTACTAAAAATACAGAAATTAGTAGAGTGTGGTAGCGCATGCCTGTAATCCCAGTTACTTGGGAGGCTGAGGCAAGAGAATCACTTGAACACGGGAGGCAGAGGTTGCTATGAGCCGAGATCGTGCCACTGCACTCCAAGCCTGGGCAACAAGACAAAACTCCATAGATAGTTAGTTGGGTGTGGTGCCGAACACCTGTAGTCCCAGCTACTCAGGAGGCTAAGGCAGGAAATCGCTTGTACCCAGGAGGCAAAGGTTGCAGTGAGCAGAGATCGTACCTGCCTGGGCAACAAAGCAAGTCTCTGTCTCAAAAAAACAAACAAAAAAACAAACAAAAATTCAATTATTTGCTACTTCTAAGACACTTTTTTTTTTTTTTTTTTTTTTGGGTGAGGCAGGGTGTGGCTCTGTCCCTAGATTTTACTGTAGTAGTGAGATCCTAGCTCACTGCAACCTCTGCCTCCCAGGCTCAAGCCCTCCTCTCATCTCAGGCTCCCAACTACATGGGACTACAAGTGCATGCCACCATCCCCAGCTAATTTTTTGTATTTTTGGTAGAGACGGGGTTTTGACATCATGCCCAGGCTGGATATACATATTTTACTTATTTATTATTTTTTGAGACAGGGTCTCACTTTGACAACCAGGCTGGAGTACAGTGGCGTGATCTCCATTCACTGCAAACTCTGCCTTTGGGTTCAAGTGATTCTCATGTCTCTGCCTCCTGAGTAGCTGGGATTACAGGCGTGCATCACCACACCCAGCTAACTTTTGTATTTTTAGTAGAGTCGGGATTTCATCATGTTGGCCAGGCTGGTCTCAAACTCCTGTCCCCAAGTGATCCACCCACCTCAGCCTCCAAAAGGGCTGGGATTACATTGGAATACACATTTTTTTTTTTTTGAGATGGAGTCTTGCTCTGTCACCCAGGCTGCAGTGCAGTGGCACCATCTTGGCTCACTGCAACCTCCACCCCCCGGGGTTCAAGCAATTCTCCTGCCTCTCAGCCTCCCGAGTAGCTGGGACTATAGGTGTGTGCCACCACACCCAGTTAATTTTTTGTATTTTCAGTAGAAACGGGGTTTCACCGTGTTAGCCAGGATGGTCTCAACCTCCAGATCTGTGATCTGCCCACCTTGGCCTCCCAAAGTGCTGGGATTACAGGCATGAGACAAATTGCCCCACCACATATCTTAAATAGAACACAGAAACACTGAGAGACAGAAAAAGATTTATAATGCAGATACTAACCACAGATGGCTGGTGTGGTTCTATTAATATCGGAAACACTACACTTTAAGCCAAAACATATTACTAGCTTATGTTGTTAGGTTTTGTGTCCCCATCCAAATATCATCTTGAATAATAATCCCCCTGTCAAGGGAGATACCAGGTGGAGAAAACTGAATCATGAAGGCGTCTCTCTCATGCTGTTCTTTGGGATTACAGGCATGAGCTACCATGCTCGGCCTTTTTTTTGTAATTTTAAAGTGGTATAGGTTGGTGCCTCACAAGGTTTTTTTTTTTTTGAGATCAGGTCTCACTCTATCATCCAGGCTTGAGTACAGTGGCGTAATCTCGGCACTCTGCCTATCTCCCAGGCTCAAACCCACCACAGCCTCCCAAGTAGCTGGGACTACAGGCACGTGCCACCAACTTGCCCAGACTGTACCTTTTTTTTTTTTTTTTTTTTTGAGACTGAGTCTTGCTCTGTCGCCCAGACTGGAGTGCAGTGGCACGATCTCAGCTCACTGCAACCTCCACCTTCTAGGTTCAAGCAATTCTCCTGCCTCAGCCTCCCAGAGTAGCTGGGACTACAGTTGCCAGCCACCACACCCAGCTGATTCTTGTATTTTTAGTAGAGATGGGATTTCATCATGTTGGCCAGGATGGTCTTGAACTCCTGACCTCGTGATCTGCCCACCTCAGCTTCCCAAAGTTCTGGGATTACAGGTGTGAGCCACCATGCCCGGCCATTCAGTTGTTTTTGAATTTCCTTCGTGATTTCTTTCTATATTTATAGGTTACTTAGAAGTATAGCATCTAATATACAACATGTAGGGCTTTTTAGTGTTTTGTTACTGATTTCACTCCTTAAAATGTACTTTCTTGTTTTATGATCCAACCATAAGGTATTTTGGTAAATGTTTCATGTGCACTTGAACAGAATGTGTTTTGCAGTTGTTGATTGTAACGTTGTCTATATGTCAATTAAGTTGAATTTGTTAATTGTAGTATTCAAATCTTCTGTGTCCTTATTGGTTTTGTGCTACTTTTTCCATCTGTAAGAGAGGTGTGTTAATTTCCAAATATGGTTTTTCCATCAATGACAGAGGTGTGTTAATCTCAAAATATGACTATGGACTTGCTTATTTATTCTTTTTCTTCTGATTTTGATGTCTATAGAGGGAGGTTGTATTATCATCCTAACAGGGTTGTTATTTCTGTTGAATTGACCTTGCCATAATTATGAAATGTTCTTTTATTGCTAGTGTATTAGTCTGCTTTCATACTTTTATAAAGAACTGTCTGAGACTGGGTAATGGTTTAAAGGAAAGATATTTAACTGACTCACAGTTCAGCATGGCTGGGGGAGACCGAGGCCGGCAGATCACCGAAGGTCCGGAGACCAGCCTGACCAACATAGAGAAACCCCATCTCTCCTAAAAATACAAAATTAGCCAGGCATGGTGACGCATGCCTTTAATCCCAGCTACTCAGGAGGCTGAGGCAGGACAATAGCTTGAAGCCAGGAGGTAGAGGTTGTGGTAAGCTAAGATCGCACCATTGCACTCCAGCATTAGGGTAAAACTCTGTCACAAAAAAAAAAAAATTACAAAAAGAAAGAAAGAAAAGAAAAGAAACTGAATGGTATGAAAGTACTACATATCAATGCTCGTGAAACTACAGTTATGATTATATGAAAAGCCTTAATGCTGAAAATCCAAGTATATAAGAAAAACTGAAAATCAATTATCTAAGCTTCCATCTCAAGAAGCTAGAAAAAGAATACCAAATTAAATCCAAAAAAGTAACAGAAAGTACATTAAGCCTTAAAAAGAACAAAAACAAGAATAGACAAATAGGCCAATAGAATAAAAGTGAAAATCCAAACCAAATCCACTTCTAAAGTGCCTGTATAACAAGAGTACTGGGCCGGGCACAGTGGCTCATGCCTGTAATCCCAACACTGAGGACCAAGAAGGATGGACTGCTTGATCTCAGGAGTTCCAGAACAGCCTGGTCAACATGTCAAAACCCTATCTCCACCAAAAATACAAAAATTAGTCAGGCATGGTGGCTGCACCAATGGTCCCAGCTACTCCAGAGGTTGAGGTGGGAGGATCACTGGAGCCTGGGAAGTCAAGGCTACAGTGAGCTGTGATGGCACCACTGCACTCCAGCCTGGGAGTGAGACCCTGTCTCAAAAAAAAAAAAAAAAAAAGAAAAAACAAACAAAGGTACCATCATAACGCAATGGGGAAAGAACACATGTCCCTACTTCACATAAGCACCTTGTACAAAAATAAATTCCAGATGGATCATACACCTAAAATAAAAAAAGAAAACAAAGCTTTCAACAGAAAACAGAGTATTTTCATGACCACAGGTTGAGCAAAAATTTCATAAATAGGCTGGGTGCACTGGCTCACGCCTGTAATTCCAGCAGTGTAAAAAGCCAAAGTGGGAGGGTCACTTGAAGTCAGGAGTTCAAGACTAGCCTGGGCAACACAGCAAGACCCCATCTCCTAAAAAAAATTTTTTTTTGATTAGCTAGTGGTGACACACACCTGTAGTCTCAGCTACATGGAGGCTGAGGCAGGAGGACTGTTTGAGCCCAGAAGTTAGAGATTACACTGAGCTATAATTGCATCACTGCACTCTAGCCTGGGCAACAGAACAAGACCTGATCTCCTTTAAAAAAAAAAAAAATTTGGCCGGGCGTGGTGGCTCACACCTGTAACCCAAGCACTTTGGAGGCCAAGGTGGGCGGATCACCTGAGGTCGGGAGTTCAAGACCAGCCTGACCAACATGGCAAAACCCCGTCTTAAAAAAAAAAAAAAATTTAAAATTATGACCCAAAAGAAATAATCACAGAAAGGTAATTAAATTAAACTTCATTAAAATTAAGGGCTTCTGTTCATCAAAAGACACCATTAAGAAAGTGAAAAGGCAAGTCACAAAGAAGTTTTTGTTTTGTTTTGTTTTGTTTTTGCAGTCAAGAGTCTCGCTTTGTCGCCCATGCTAGACTGCAACCTCTACCTCCCAGGTTCAAGAGATTCTCCTGCCTCAGCCTCTCCAGTAACTGTGACTTACAGGCATGTGCCACTATGCCCAGCTAGTTTTTGTGTTTTTAATGGAGACGGGGTTTCACCATGTCAGCCTGGCTGGTCTCAAACTCCTGACTTCGGGTGACCTGCCCACCTCAGCCCCTTCAAAGTGCTGGGATTACAGGCCTGAGCCACCATATCCAGCTTAGGAGAAGATATTTTTAATATGTATATTTGACAAAAAACTCCTATTTAAAATAAAAATCCCATAAATCAATAAGACAATCCAATTTTTTTAAATGTGCAAATGACAGACCCTTCACAATAGAGAATATCCCAGTAACTAATAATACAATTAAAAAGTGCTCATCATTCATCAAGAAAATGCAAACTAAAATTACCAAGCCCACCAGAATGACTAAAATGAAAGATCAGACCATGTGTTGATAACAATGCAGAGCAAATACTAACACTCATATGTTGCAGTGGGAGTGCAAACTGGTACAACCAGCCTAGAAAAGTAATTGACAGTATCTACAAAAGTTGAACACACATCTGACTATATATAGTAATAAAATGCACATGTGTAAAAGTTTCTGGAGTGTTTTAGGTGTTCTACCTAGTTCTGAGTGGCAGTTACACAGGTGTCTTCCCACTATAAACATTCAAATTGAACCCTTCACTTGTGTACTGTTGAAAGTATGTTATATATTACACTTCAAAGAAACTATTTTAAAACCTTAATGACTTACTCAAGATTAATAGACAAATGAGAAAACAAGATTAAGATAAACATTCAAGTCATTAGAAAGGATCTCTCTAATCCTTTTATGACTGATGACTATGTTATACTTTTCATACTTTCCATAGTAGATAGTTCCCTTCTACTAGCAAATTCATGATATAATGTGTTCTCCTGTAATGTTTTGCTTTAAACTTGTAATTGAACTTTTCTTCTATGCCAAGCAGCCAGGTTCACCAGTCTGCATAACTATAATTAGGATAAAAATGTATAATATAATGACTAGCTATCAAAATATGTAGAGAGAGATCATGTAAAAAATATACAGATGCTCCTTACTTATGATGAGGTTACCTCCTGATGAATCCACAGTAAATCAAAAAATATTTTAAGTCAAAAATGTATTTAATGTATCTAACCTACTGAACATCATAGCTTAGCCTAACCTAACTTAAACATGCTCAGAACATTTACATTAGCTTACTGCTGGACAAAAGCATCCAACAAAAAGCCTATTTTATAATAAAATAATGAATATCTCATGTTGATTTACTGAACACTGTACTGAAAATGAAAAATACTGTACTGAAAATGAAAAACAGAATGGTTGCATGGGTACCTGAAGTACAGTTTCTACTGAATACATATTACTTTCGCATCATAGTAAAGTAAAAAAAAAAAAAAAATCATTAAATAAAACCACCGTAAGTCAGGGACTGTATACATATTAAAGAAACAAGCCATTAACCTAAAGAAAATTCATATCTTTAACAATTCTCTAATAATAGTTAACGTTCCACCTTTAATTCTATGCACATTATCATTAGATGAATTCAAACTATATCCCAAGCAGAAATAGGATAGTATTTAATTAATTAGGACCCAGATAAATATGGTAATGGTAACAAGCTTGTTCAGTAATTCTCATTCCGTGACAATGGTTAAGAGCAGGATCTATGAAAAATGAAACAGATAAGTAGAGAAACAAGCATATTTTTAAAAAGTCTTAAGTTTAACTATAAGTTCAATTACTAATCGGCCACCCTTGATCCCTTTCTAAATACATTCATCTCCTTTCCTGATTTCATCTCAATATATACTAAAAGATACAGCTTGGGATTTATCTACCTAATATTGTGTAACTTATTTCGTAACTTTTTAAATTTAAACTAAATTCCAGATTCTAATTTATTATGTAAAAGTACAACCTTAAATATTTAATTATAATTTACTTTCCCTACAAAATCATTTATTTATTTTTATTTATATATATTTTTGAGACATAGTCTCACTCTTGTCGCCCAGACTGGAGTGCAGTGGCATAATTTTGGCTCACTGCCACCTCTACCTCCCAGAATTAAGTGTTTTTCCTGCATCAGCCTCCCTAGCAACTGAGATTACTGGCATCCACCACCACGCCTGGCTAATTTTTGTGTTTTTAGTAGAGATGGGGTTTTGCCACGTTGGCCAGGCTGATCTTGAACTCCTGACCTCAGATGATCCACCCGCCTCAGCTTCCCAAAGTGCTGGGATTACAGGATTGAGCCACCGCGCCCAGCCAAAACAATCATGTATAACTATATCCTTTATATAACCAGTAAAACAAAATGAATTTTAGGAGTCATGGAAAATTTTGTTCTGTTTTGGTTTTTTTTGAGATGGAGTTTTGTTCATGTTGCCCAGGCTGGAGTGCAATGGCGAGGTCTCGGCTCACTGCAACCTCTGCCTACGGGGTTCAACTGATTCTCCTGCCTCAGCCTCCCAAGTAGCTGGGATTACAGGCATGCGTCACCATGCCTGGCTAATTTTGCATGTTTTTTTTTTAGTAGCGACAGGGTTTCTCCATGTTGATCAGGCTGGTCTCCAACTCCTGACCTCAGGTGATCTGCCTGCCTTGGCCTCCCAAAGCACTGGGATTGCAGGCGTGAGCCACTGTGCTGGGCCAGAGATGAGTAAAATTTAATTGGACAAAGTAGTAGAAAAGTGCTGCTGGGCCATTTCCTATAAACCAGTAATGCACACTTTCTCATCACTACCTACCATATTTCTCCCCAAAATTATGAATTAATCCTACCTAAAGGTTAATCCTATCTAAAATCCTAACAAAGAAGCAATGTCTGCTTTAAACCATATTATAATATCCTAAGCCTGAAATATTCTAGTTGTTTCCAGTATTATTCAAGGACATGTTTTATATGCACTCCGAAGTATTCAGACTTAAAAAAAGTCTTATGGCTTTAAGAATTTACAGAGCTACATTGCCATCTACTGGAAAACACAGATTATGTTACTTCTTTGGCAAACTTCACTACCATATTTTCTATCAAACAAATCCCAGGGTCATGTCTACAATGCTTTTCCATTAATTATATAACATGTAAAATTAACTACTAAGAGAAATCTGTTAACCACGTACATAACTGAATACTAATGTGATTACGAATGTGTACTACTCCATTTCCACCACAGAGGAAGAATGCATAAGACTCAGAAACTAACACCCAGTTGGTGTAGGATTGACCTGGGAGTTCCTTCTGAATGGCTTTTTTCTAAATTCTAACCTTATACTTCTGTTTCTTTTTTCTTGAGATGGGGTTTCGCCACATTGCCTAGGCTGGTCTCAAACTACCAGACTCAACAAATCCTCCTGCCTCAGCCTTTTAACTAGGTAGGACTAAAAACAAAAAGGCTTTTGTTCAACTTGACTCACAAGGCATGATCCTTGCAAGCAGAAGGCAAACATGGCAAACATCACACACACACACACACAGACACACACACACACACACAGACACACACACACACACACAGAGAAACATAAAACCATGAAAACAATAATATAGCTATTGATTTGTCATTAACTAAATAGAACACTTATTCAGTAGTAAACACTTTTTTTGCATTTTTTCTTTTAAATATCAAACACTTGACAAATTTCCACAACATACTCGCAGAGACCATGCTAACTTCTCTGTATTATTCCAATTTTAGTATATGTGCCACACAAGCAAGCACTAACCCATTCTTTTACATAAACAAGTATATTCTTTTACCTTCCTGAATTTGGGAAGGATTACACTCAAGAAATAGGGGAAGTGATGGAACTTACTGAGGTGCTACACGTCTCCAGTAGCGATCAATTCCATGTTTAAAATACAGTACAGCAAGCCACCTTACATTTATATCCAAAGTATGGTTTGTGAAAATATTCTATAAATAAAAAACATAATATTAGAATTAGCATGGAATAAGTAAAACGTGTAATTAATGTACCCACAATAAAGTATGAACAGATTTTATTTTTTTTATTTTTTTTTTTTGAGACAGAGTTTTGCTCTTGTCTCCGAGGCTGGAGTGCAATGGCACAATCTTGGCTCACTGCAACCTCCGCCTCCCAGGTTCAAGCAATTCTCCAGTCTCAACCCCCAAAGTAGCTGGGGTTACAGGTGCCTGCCACCACACCCAGCTAATTTTTTTGCATTTCTTTTTGTAGAGATGGGGTTTCACCATGTTGCCCAAGAGCTGGTCTCAACCTCCTAACCATACGTGATTCAACCACCTCGGCCTCCCAAAGTGCTGGGATTGCAGGTGTGCACCACACTCCCTGCCTAGACAAATCTTTTTATTAAATTTGTTTACATTCTATCACTACATATATCATATTGATATTTATGAAGTATATATAGTTCTACAATTCATGTAAGAAAGTATACCTGCTCAGTTGTATGTTAACTGTTTAAGCTGAGTAACAAACATGCAGAGAGTCATTGTACTATTCTGCTTTTACGTGTGTTTGAAAATTCCCCTAGTAAAAAGATTAAATTCAGAAACAAGCAAACCTAATTATGTTTCAAATGAATACCATAACCCCACACATATCCAATAAAACACACAACTTCCAAATTAGAAAAAGTAGTCCCACTACAGCACAGATTCAAAGGAGTCAAGGCCCCAGGGTTGTTAATACATGCTATGAAATAAGCCTATTTCATAAGTACCCTCCTTATCGAAACAATTACAAATAAGTTTGATAAGGCGGGACACGGTTGGCTCACGCCTGTAATCCCAGCACTTTGGGGGGCTGAGGCGGGTGATCACCTGAGGTCAGGAGTTCGAGACCAGCCTGGCCAGCATGGAGAAACCGCATCGCTACTAAAAATACAAAAATTAGCTGGGCGTGGTGGCAGGCACCTGTAACCCCAGCTACTCGGAAGCTGAGACAAGAAAATCAGTTGAATGCAGGAGGCAGAGGTTGTGGTGAGCTGAGACTGCACCACTGCACTCCAGCCTGGACAACAAGAGCAAAACTCCATCTCAAAATAAAAAAAGAGATATAAAGCTAGATGTGATGTGAATAACATCAACTCAAAATTAACCATTACTCAAAAGAATGTATTATGTTAATCCAAATAATAATAATAATGACTATAATTACACTATGTCTGAGACCAAAAACAACTCAAATTCCCAGAGGTGACCTCCTAAACCTTGTGTACGAAAATCCCAAAGCTAAAAATGATGTGGAAGTATGTTCTTTGCTATAGAAAAATATTTACAGCTGGGCATGGTGGCTCATGCCTGTAATCCCAGCACTTTGGGAGGCCGAGGCGGGCGGATCACGAGGTCAAGAGATTGAGACCATCCTGGCCAACATGGTGAAACCCCGTCTCTACTAAAAGTACAAAAAATTAGCCGGGCGTGGTGGTGCGTGCCTGTAGTCCCAGCTACTCGGGAGGCTGAGCCAGGAGAATTGCTTGAAACCAGAAAACGGAAGTTGCAGTGTGCCGGGATCGTGCCACTGCACTCCAGCCTGGCAACAGGGCAAGACTCTGTCTCAAAAAAAAAAAAAAGAAAAATATTTATAACTCTTTTTTTTTTTTTTGGAGACGAAGTTTCACTCCCATTGCACAGGCTGGAGTACAATGGCACGATCTTGGCTCACTGCAACCTCCACCTCCCAGGTTCAAGCGATTCTCCTTCCTCAGCCTCCTGAGTTGCTGGGATTACAGGCGTGCACCACCATGACCAGCTACCTATTGTATTTTTAGCAAAGATGGGGTTTTGCCATGTTGGCCAGGCTGGTCTGGAACTCCTGACCTCAGGTGATCTGCCCACCCTGGCCTCCCAAAGTACTAGGATTACAGGAATGAGCCACTGCACCCAGCCAAGTATTGTTAAAAAGGAATGCAGCCTGGATATGGCGGCTCACACCTGTAATCCTAGCACTTTGGGAGGCTGAGGCAGGTGGATTATTTAACGTCAGGAGTTCGAGACCAGCCTGGCCAACATGGTGAAACCCCCATCTCTACTAAAAGAACAAAAAATTAGCTAGGCGTGGTGGCAGGCACCTGTAATTCCAGCTACTCAGAAAGCTGAGACAGGAGAACTGCTTGAACACAGGAGTCAAAAGTTGCAGCGAGCTGAGATCCTGCCACTGTACTCTGGCCTAAGCAACAGAGCGAGACTCCATCTCAGAAAAAAAAAAAAGGAATGTACACTACATAGTCATTTTTAGAAAATCATGTGTAAATACAAAAAAAAAGATTACAATAGTTGTGTAACTCCCATTTATTCCTTCAAACCGCTGGCAACTGGGTGCAAGTCCCTCTTTTGGTCTCCATTATAAAAGATGCACTTCTTTTACCAGATTAATCACATTTGATCTTGACACGTTACATGTCCACTTTCTATACTAGATTGAGTCTTGTCTTGTGCCTAGATCCTAGCACAGTGCCTGGCAAACCAGAAACCTCATAACTTTCTATTGAGCAAATGAGAGAATGAATGGAAGTAATATGGGAATATTGTGAAAGTTGGTGAGTCTCAGTCTATCTCAACTATTCTTGGGAAAACAAGAAAAGTCAAGCTGCAGATGTCAATCCAAGTTGAAATATCCTATAAGTACTCTGAATAACAGGACTGGAACACAAACCTGAGATCATGTATACAAATATAGGAGTCTCCTGACTAGAATGGACAGCTAGGGAAGATCAAATGTGCCAAGACAGTGAGCATAGAGGAAAAAGGAAGACTAAAACACAGCAGCTTGTTCATCTACTATAAATATAATCTGTTCCATAATATAAAAGAAATGTTATATCCCTCCTTTAAGAAGAAAATTACAGCTAGTAAAAATAAAGACAATGGGAGGCCGAGGTGGGAGGATCACTTGACCCCAAGGAATTTGGGACCAGCCTGGGCAACAAAGCAAGACCCTGTCTCTACTTTAAAAAAAAAAAGAAAAGAAAAAAAGGCCTAGGCATTTAAAATTATTTATAATGTATAGTTATTCATACATAAAAAGACAACAGTTAAGCAATGCCTATTGGTTTTTAAGGTCCAGCAGTAATTAAAATAAGAAATTCTAAAAGTGTTCTATATTTTGGCCTGAAACAGCTCAATTCTAATTATAGAGCATATTCATTTAAATAAGCGTAAGGAAAGTAAAGATACTCAAAAGATTGTTTTTTTGTTGTTGTTTTTTGTTTTTTTTTTCCAATGGAGTTTCGCTCTCTTGCCCAGGCTAGAGTACAATGACGGAATCTTGGCTCACTGCAACCTCCGCCTCCCAGGTTCAAGCGATTCTGCCTCGGACTCCCGAGTAGCTGGGACTACAGACAGGCGCCACTACACCCAGCTAATTTTGTATTTTTGGTATAGATGGGGTTTCACCATGTTGGTCAGGCTGCTCTCAAACTCCTGACCTCAGGTAATCCACCTGCCTCAGCCTCCCAAAGTGCTGGGATTACAGGCATGAGCCACCATACCCGGCCCTACTCAAGATAATTTCTAAAGATTTATACTATGCCTAAAATGTACAAACATGATGCTAGGGTTACATAAAGAATAAGATGTTTTCTTTAGTATCTTTTAAAATCAATCTTTTTTTTTTTTAACCTTTTTGTTACTGACCCAAACCGTCAAATTTTTTTGTTATATTCAGAATAACAAGTCTGACTCTAAACAATTTCCCTTACAGTCATGACCAATATTTTCTTCAATCTAATAAACAACTCAAACTTTTTGGGCCAACAAGTGTATGACAATTGCTATCACTTATTTTGCAAGATATGGTAAACAATTTTGCTCTGAATCTATGACCCAGTCACAAATATTGAGTTAGTTTTTAACCCAACCCAGCTTTGTTGTCCTGACCAGAAGCTAAACCTTAAACACTAATCAGAGTTCTCAATTTCTCAGAAGAAAAGTATAAGGAAGTTGTTTAACACAAAAAGACTCCTTTCATTCTGGCATTGAGAAAATAATTTTGATTAACTTTAAACTCCAATAAAGGTTTGGTTAAAACACATATTGTTAATTAATTATACTATTTCCCATTATATCCAAGAAAACATCAGTTGTGTCAAGAGAATGAAATTTTTAGATGAGAAAAGAAAACATTTTAAGTGAAATACGTGGTATGCCTGATGCGGAGACCTGAACAACTATTGCAACATAAATTATGTCGGGTAAAGATAAAGACAGAATATGAAAGCGTGCTACCTGAGGTCCTGATGGTAGCTACTATAACATATTAAAATTGAAGATCATCACAGTTTTGCCTTCTGGACAGATGTTATATATGCCTTGCTTATTTTTATATTTATGAACAAGTATTTCTTATCAACCCTTAAGAAGTCATAAAGTAGTAAGACAATGGCAGAGACAATAGGAGCCAAACATTTGAATCTATTTCACTAAACTACCAATAAAACTAAGTTTTAAAAACAATTAAATTAATGTTATCTCATTTTATTAATAAGAAAAGCAAACAATTTTAGAACAACTTACCAGCAACACTGAATAGAAACCTGGCTGTGTCTCCCACTGCTTCAACTGCTCTTCAGCTGGTTTTAACACAGCAGTATCCTGACTGGTGGCCTGTGTTAAGACCTGAAGAACAACAGTGCTGGCACTATTGAGATCCATGGAAACCTGGCAATGATAAGTTAACATACTTGAATATACACTATAAGTAATAAAAAATTAACAATAATATAAATGGAGACAAAGACCTTTCATGTTCTGAATTACTCCTATTCATCTACTCCTTCACGTTTCTGCCTTCTGCCTTCTTTGTGTATACCCATAACCTTCTTTAAAATTCATAATCAAATAATTTTTGCTTAAATCAATTTATTCCTAAAGGAAACTATCTTTCACTGTTCCATAAATAGAAGATAATAAATTGAGGGAGGGGGAGACACACACAGACTTCAAGGGTTCTACATTTTGAGTAAGCACCATTATATGCCCAAGACTAAGCATAATGCCCTCTGTCTTTGTTTTTAAAAGGAGATTAATAAGTATTATAGGACCGAGCACAGTGGCACAATCCTGTAATCCCAGCACTTTGGGAGGCTGAGATGGGTAGATCACCTGAGGTCAGAATTTTGAGACCAGCCTGACCAACATGGTAAAACCCCATCTCTACTACAAATACAAAAGTTAGCCAGGCATGGTGGCACATGTCTGTAATCCCAGCTACTCGGGAGGCTAAGACAGGAAAATCACTTGAACCCTGGAGGCAAAGGTTGCAGTGGGCTGAGACTGCACCATTGCACTCCAGCCTGGGCAACAAGAGTGAAATTCCACGACCAAAAAAAATAAATAAATAAGTGTTACAGGCCAGGCGCGGTGGCTCACGCCGTGTAATCCCAATACTTTGGGAGGCTGAGGTGGGCAGATCACAAGGTCAGGAATTCCAGACCAGGCTGACCAACACGGTGAAACCCTGTCTCCACTAAAAATACAAAAGTTAGCCAGATGTGATAGCGCGCTCCTGAACTACTCAGGAAACTGAGGCAGGAGAACTTGCTTCAACCCAGGAGGTGGAAGTTGCAGTGACACCACGCCACTGCACTCCATCCTGGGTGACAGAGAGAGTCTCCATTCCTAAATAAACAAATAAATAAATGTTATAAAAGCATTAAACCATATAGACAGAGCAAGACTACATCTCTAAATGAATGAATGAATGAATGAATGTTATAAAAGCATTAAATCATATGGTAGCACCTAACATTATCCTTGACAAAATCAGAAGACAGAAAAGAAAACTAAAAAAGAATTGCTTTCACTCACTGGTAAAGTACTTTGTCACATCATCTTAACGTGCCACCAGTGGTACATGTCCAGATCATCTTAAGAAATATACAAAATGAAATGCTGTGGGGAAAAAGTCAAACTGACCTACTAAACAAAAATCTAAAACCTAAGTCAGAAAGGATCTTAAGGTTTAGGTCATCTAATCCTATATCACATAGCTAAAGCCATTCAACAAATACATAATTTCTTGAATTTGTTGAATTCTCTAGGCTTCTGTTTTCTAATCACCCCCAAAATTGTATACAACTGTATACTTAGCAAGTTATGTATAGTTATTCACAATATACATGTACAAAATATAAGGATTAAAATTGAAAGCTAAAATTTTTAACAGAAAATAAGTCAAAGTTCTTAGTGCAGGGGTGACAGGGAATAGCTTTGTACTGTTGATATAGCTCAGTGATAGTAGCTATCTCTAAAACTGAAGAATGTTCCAGACAGTAAAAGTCTGAAAGTTATTATCCTATAAAGAATATAGTCAAAGCAAATGAATACCTTTGTTAAAATAATTATAATTGGCCAAGCACGGTGGCTCACCCCTATAATCCCAGCACTTTGGGAGGGCAAGGTAGATGGATCACGAGGTCAGGAGTTCAAGACCAGCCCAGCCAACGTGGTGCCGTCTCTACTAAAAAGACAAAAATTAGCTGGGCATAGTGGTGGGCGACTATAATCCCAGCTACTCGAGAGGCTGAGGCAGACAGATCACTTGAGCCCAGGACTTCAAGACCCACCTGGGCAACACAGCAAAATCCTGTCTCTACAGAAAATACAAAAATTACCCAGGTGTGATTGTGTGTATCTGTAGTCTCAGCTACTAAGGAGGCTAAGGTGGGAGGACTACCTGAGCTCGGGGAGGTCCAGGCTGCAGTGATCTGTGATCCTGCCACTGCACTCCAGCCTGGGCAACAGTGAAACCCTGTCTCAAAAAAACAGACTGACTGCAAATGAGTGTGTCACTTTAGATTGGGTATTCAGGCAGGGAAGGCTTCTGAGAAGTGACATTTATGAGACATGAATAACAAGAGAAAACCAACTAAGCAAAGATCAGAAGGCAGAGCTTCAGACAGGGAAAACAACTAGAAAAAAGGCCTTGGGATTAGAAACAAACTTAAGAAGTCCAATATAACTGACACTTAGTGAGAAAAGGGGAAAGTGGTAGAAGATGAAGTTGGAGAAGAGGGCAGGAACAAATTGTCTAGACTTTTCATACAGGTATAAAAATAGCCATAAGATAAGAAGAATATAAATATACTGATATCAACATATGAATGGAGAAAAGCTCTACTATAACTCATCCTCATCCCACCCCCTCCACCAAAGAAATAAAGATAAAAGTCACGGCCTTGCTTTGGGCTACTACTAAAAAAAATCGCTGACTACTGCCAACTCTCAAAACAATTTTCCCATAGAGCAAAGATTATGCAGAGAACATAAACGCACACAGCCAAGCCATCCTTAAGTTTATGTACTCTTATCCTTATACCCCACTTACCCTCACCATTTTACCTGTTTTAGTGGAATCTGCTAGAGTTTCCCATCCCTACCTCCTTCCAGTACCCTGCCCCATCCAGGTCCTCCCCTTATTTTGATCCTTGCTCCTAAGAAGCCCATCCAGTCTGGGGGGGGGGAAGAGCTCAGTTCATACATTTCCGGAGCACCTATTTTGTGCCAGACACTGCAGTAGTTGTTAGAATAAGAATCAGAACAGTCTCTGTTGTCTTCCCACAATCTGTGGGCTACTAGGATGGGAGGCAGAGGAAGCTATTCTTACTGTTAAGACAAATTGTGAAAAGTACGTTTCTACTATACCAGTTGGCACCCCAGTATATCTCCCACAC
This sequence comes from Ateles fusciceps, assembly GCA_036589455.1. Lineage (NCBI taxonomy): Eukaryota > Metazoa > Chordata > Mammalia > Primates > Atelidae > Ateles > Ateles fusciceps. Next base: position 2,903,569 of record JAZHEH010000904.1, read on the forward strand.
AGAACCAACATGAGTGGTTCATCTAACGAGTAAAACCCCAAAGCCCAAAGTTATACAAATGTGCCTATAGTTTGAAACATAAAACTGCTCATTAAAAGAAACAAGTAAACAAAAGAAAATTCAGCACCTTTGCCTGCAACTAACAGATTTCTCAGATGTGCAGTGACTTTAATTTCACCCATACATAATAATTTTCTGTAGAATATTCGTATTATCTGTGCTTGTCATTAGTTTTAGGGCACTTCACATAAACAATAACCCCAGCAAGTCTACTAAATACCAACACATTAAGTAGGGTGACTTTTTTTAAAAAATGCCAATATTAGAGTAAAAGCTGAAGAAGACTGTTTCAAAATAAAAAGTGTTCCCACAGTGAAATTATTTATTCAAGCATGGGTAAATAACCCATGCTAAAACTATTAAATGAAAGAACAGCTGTTGAGGAACAGAATGTTTCCAGTGTGTCCAAGTATCACTCCACAGATTACTTGCCAATTGTAATGAAGAAACAAACCTTTAAAATAAAGAAATCCATCGTCAGTCACCAGCTTAACCAAGAGAGCAAATTCAGTTATCAACAACAACAACACAATTTAAACTTAAGTGCCTCCTGATGTGACGAAATAAGCAGGCCACAGCCCCACCTCTGAAACATCAAAAATGGTCAACATTAATCTAATCAATACTTGACCTAACTTCCAGTTTAAAAGAATTAGAGGCAGGGTGCAGTGGCTCACGTCTGTAATCCCAGCACTTTGGTAGGCCAAGGCAGGCGGATCACAAGGTCAGGAGTTTGAGACCAGCCTGGCCAATATGGTGAAACCCCATGTCTACTAAAAATACAAAAATTAGCCAGGCGTGGTGGCAGATTCCTGTAGTCCCAGATACTCGGGAGGCTGAGATGGAAGAATCACTTGAACCCGGGAGGCGGAGGCTGAAGTGAGCCGAGATTGTGCCACCGCACTCCAGCCTGGGCAACAAAGCGAGACTCCGTCTAAAAAAAAAAATTAGAACAGGAGAGAAAGAATATTTCTGGAATGACATAAGTAGCTCCACAGACCCTCTCCTCAGGGATACAACCCTAACCAGTGAAAATTATAAAAAGCTCAAAGTCTCTGGAAAATGTCTTAAGCACATGCAGCAAACACAAAAACATCTATGGAACAAATAGAATCAAATCTTGGTAGGAACAGTAAGAATCTGTGGCTTTTGAGCCACAAACCCAGCCCTGCCCCACAGTGTGAGGAAGCTCTACTCCAGGGACATACAGCCAAGAACACAGAGCTCTCTCTCACCCTAACACCCAGCTGAGGGCTATGGTTTCTCCCCAGTATGAGAAATGCAGATAGCCAGCCAGCCAGCATTTCTCATACACCCCAGCTATATGCTGCAGAAGTTCTATACCAGGCAAACACAGCTAGAGGTCTAGGGCTCTCTCTCTACCCAGGTACCACTCCTGGGGCAGAGCTCTACCACAGGGCAGCAGGCCAAGAATTGTGAGACTCAATTGTGCCCACAACAGCTTGTTCAAAGAGCAGAGGTACCACACCACAATAAATAATGTAGCCAACTCAAGTTTGACCATTTGCCACTCAGAAGTCAAAGTATGGTGTGGTAAAAGAAAAGCAGCTTTTACTCAAATGTCAGTAGATGGGAAAACAGCCTAGCTCAAGCCTCAAAGGAACCATCTCAGTTTTTTGGGCTGAGTGAAGGGGTTTAAGGAGAAAAACTTGGTATAAGAAACATACAGGAGTGGTGCAGGAAGGTACTGGTCTGCAAGCCTTATTTATTTTACTTTTGTTTCTAAGTTAGCTCTATCACCCAGGCTAAAGTGCAGCGGCACCATCTCAGCTCACTGCAACCTCTGCCTCCCGTTCAAATGATTCTTGTGCCTCAGCCTCCCAAATAGCTGGGATTACAGGCATGTGCCACCATGCCTGGCTAATTTCTGTATTTTTAATAGAGCTGGGGTTTCACCATGATGGCCAGGCTGGTCTCGAACTCCTGGCCTCAGGTGATCTGCCCACCGCAACCTCCCAAAGTGCTGGGATTATAGGTATGAGCCACCGGGCCTGGTCTGCATGCCTTGTTTCAATGGCTATCTTTAGTAATCACCTATCCAGTGGTAGAGTTGGCATCATCTCGACTTCAGCCTGGTGGTGGTAGACTATCTGTAACTACTAAGCAGGAGGATTCCACAACTGAGTCTCTATGCCTGGTTTGTTTTAAAATTAGCCCCTGGAAGAATCGCTTGAACTCAGGAGGTAAAGGTTGCAGTGAGCTGAGATCACACTACTGCACTCCAGCCTAGGGGACAGAGCAAGACTCTGTCTCCGAAAAAAAATAGCCCCTGGAATTTCTAAGCAAGCACACAATTAGTTAAGTGAGTACTGTGCACAGGAATGCCTGGTGGGAAAAGGAGGAAAATAAAGAGTTCTAAATACACTGTAAGGCCCAGGTATGGTAGCTCACGCCTGTATTCACAGCACTTTGGGAGGTCAAAGTGAGCAGATCACATGGGACCAGGCATTCGAGACCAACCTGGCCAACACTGCAAGCCCCATCTCTACTAAAAATTAAAAAAATTTAGCCAGGCATACCATGGCACATGCCTGTAGTCCCAGCTACTCAGGAGGCTGAGGCACAAGAATCATCTGAACCCAGGAGGCACAGGTTGCACCGAGGAGAGTGCACTACTGCACTGGAGCCTGGGTGACAGAGGAGACTGTCTCAAAAAATAAAATAAGGCTGGGCACAGTGGCTAACGTGGCTCACACCTGTAATCCCAGCACTTTTGGAGGCTGAAGCAGGAGGATCACCTGAGGTCAGGAGTTCAAGGCCAGCAGGCCAACATGGTGAAACCCCATCTTTACTGAAATACAAAAATTAACCAGGCATGGTGGCACACACCGCTTGAACCCGGGAGGCAGAGCTTGCAGTGAGCTGAGATCAAGCCACTGTACTCCAGTCTGGTGACACAGCAAGACTCCATCTCAAATAAATTAATCAATTAAGTAATTAATTTAATAAGATAAATTGTTAGACTACTTTCTGAGATTAAGGAGCCTGGAGTGATGGTTCACACCTGTACTCACACCCAGCACTTTGGGAGGCTGACGCAGGCAGATCGCCTGAGCTCAAAAGTTCAAGACCAGCCTGAGCAACATGGTAAAAACCCATCTCTACCAAAAATACAAAAAATTAGCCAGGTGAGGTGGCGCGCCCCTGTGGTCACAGCTACTTGGGAGGCTGAGGTGGGAGGACTGCTTGAGCCCAGAAGGCTGAGGCTGCAGTGAGATCAGACTGTGCCACTGTTCTCCAGCCTGGGTGACAGAGGAAGACACTGTCTCAAAAAAAAAAAAAAAAGATAAAAAGATTAAGAAGGGAAAAAGTTTTAAATGTATTTTAAAGCTGGGATTCTGAGTTACAATAACATTTGGATAGAACTAAGAAAAAATCAATAAGGAAATACAAGTCTAGAACCACATTAACTCACAAACGAGACCCAACAGACATTTACAGAATACTCCACTCAACATTTTTCTCAAGTACACATGGAACATTCTCCAGGATAGACCATATGCTAGGCCACAAAATGAGCCTCAATAAATTTAAAAGAATTGAAATGATACAAATATGTTCTCATACAGAAACTTCACAAACATGTGGAAATGAAAAAACTCGCTCCTATATAACCAACGGCTCAAAGAAATCACAGGGAAATGAGAAAATATTTTGAAATGAATGAAAATGGAGATGCGATATACCAAAACTTCTGAGATATAGTCAGAATAGGATGTAGATTACTACTTCTGAGATGTAGATTAGAGAGACGTTTATAACTATAAATGCCTATACAGTTCTCTCTCAATATATGACGGGAATTGGTTCCAGGACCACCCACAGATACCAAAATCCAAGGATGCCCAGGTCCCCTACATAAAATGACACAGTAGTATTTGCATAATACATGCATATCCTTCCATACACTTTAACTCACCTCTAGATTACTTACAATGCCTAATATAATGCAAATGCTATATAAATAGTTGCTATACTGCATTTTTTGTTTTATTATTTAATCTTTTTGAATATTTTCAACATGACATTGGTTAAACCAGCAGGTGCAGAAAGTGCAAATACAGAGAGCTGACTGTATTTTTTTTTCAATGAAAGATTTTGGCCAGGGGCAGTGGCTCACACCTGTAATCCCAACACTTTGGGATGCCAAGGATGGAGGATCACTGAGCCCAGGAGTTTGAGACCAGCCTAGTCAACATAGCAAGAACCCGTGGCTATAAAAATTTTAAATTAGCTGGGCATGACGGCACACACCGATAGGCCCAGCTACTCAAGAAGCTGAGGCAGGAGGATCATTTGTAACCAGGAGGTCCAGGCTACAGTGAGCCATAATTGTGCCACTGCCTTCCAGCCTGGGTGACAGAGCAAGATCCTGTCTCCAAAAAAAAAAAATTAAAACTTCACCAAATGACACTATCAAGAAAGTGAAGACAGCCGGGCATGGTGGTGCACACCTGTAACCCCAGCACTTTGGAAGGCCAAGGCGGGCGGATCATGAGGTCAAGAGATTGAGACCATCCTGGCCAACATGGTGAAACTCCGTCTCTTAAACAAAAAAAAAAAAAAAGAAAGTGAAGACAACCCACAGAATGAGAGAAAATACTTGCCAACCATACATCTGATAAGGGAATTGGATTTAGAATATACAAAGAACTCTTATACAATCCAATAATAAAAAGATAAATAACCCAATTTAAAAACAGGCAAAGGCTTTAAATAGGTGGTTAAAGAAGATACCGAAATGGTCAATAAGTATATGAAAAGATGCTCAACATCATCAGCAATTAGGGCAACACAAATCAAAACCACAATGAGGCTGGGCGAGGTGGCTCACACCTATAATCCCAGCACCTTGGGGAGGCCAAGGTTGACGGACTGCTTGAGCCTCAGGAGTTCAAGACCAGCCTGGGCAACACGGCAAACCCCATCTCTATTTAAAAATACAAATTAAAATTAAAAAATAAAACCACAATGATATCATACCCACTACCACTGCTATAATCAAAAAGATAATGATCTGATCAATGGTGTCCAGCTTTTTAAAAAAAGATGATGAGGCATCAGTAAGGAGAAACTGCAACCCTCATGCATTGCTAGTGCAAATGTAAAATGGCCACTTTGGAAAAGTCTGGTAGTTCCTCAAAATGTTAAACACAGAATAACATACAATGTAGCAATTCTACCTTTGGACATATACTCAAGAGAAATGAGTATGTCCATACAAAAATTTGTACACAGATGCTCACTGCAGCATTATTCATGACAGCCAAAAATTGACAACTCAAATATCCATCATGTGATAAATGGGTAAATAAAATGTGGTATTTCAGCCAGGCGCAGTGGCTCACAAGTATAATCCCAGCACTTTGGGAGGCCAAGGTGGGTGGATCCCCCTGAGGTCCAGAGTTTGAGACCAGCCTGGCCAACATGGTAAAACCGCATCTCTACTAAAAACACAAAAATCAACCGGACATGGCGGCGTGCACCTGTGATTCCAGCTACATGGGAGACTGAGGCGCGAGATCACTTGAATCTGGGAGGCGGAGGTTGCAGTGTGCCAAGATCACGCCACTGAACTCCAGCCTGGGCCACACAGTGAGACTCTGTCCCAACAAATTAAATAAAACAAAATGTGGTATTTCCATTCAATAAAGTATTATTTTGCATAAAAAGGAATAAAATCCTGTAACGTACTAAAACATGAATGAGCCTTGAAAACATCACCCTAAGCGGAAGAAGCCAGTCAAATAAAACCACATGTTGCATGATTCCATTTATATGAAATATAAAGGATAGGCAGTTTTATAAAACAAAAAGTAGATAAGTGGTTGCCTAGGCTAGGGAACCGGTGGAAAATGTGGAGCAACTGCTTATAGGTCACTGTTTCTCTTGGGGATGATGAAAATGTTTTAAAACTGATTGTAATGATGGTTGCACAACTGTGTGAGTATACTAAAAACCATTAAATTGTACACTTTTTTCAGTGGGTGAATTACATGGACTGTGAATTATAGCTCAATAAAGCTGTTTTTTTAAAGTGCTTTGACCATGTAAATGTCAAAATCCACAAGAGATGGCCATGCATGATGGCTCAAGCCAGTAATTTCAGCACTTTGGGAGGTCTAGGTGGGAGGACAGCTTCAGTCCAGGAATTCGAGGCCAGTCTGGGCAACAAAGCAAGACCTCAATTCCATAAAAAAAATAAAAAACAAAAAATTGAGCCAGGAGTGGTGGCACAAACCATCCCAGCTAACTACTCAGGAGGCTGAGTGGGGAGGAATCCAGGAGTTTGAGCTTGTAGTAAGCTAAGACTGTGCCACTGTACTCTAACCCGGGCAACAGAGTGAGACCCTAAAAAAAATTTTTTTTTATTTTTTAAAAAATGTGGGCCAGGCATGGTGGCTCACGCCTGCAATCCCAGCACTTTGGGAGGCCGAGATGGGTAGATCACCTGAGGTCGGGAGTCCAAGACCAGCCTGACCAACATGGAGAACCCTGCCTCTACTAAAAATACAAAATTAGCCGGGTGTGGTGGTGCATGCCTGTAATCCCAGCTAGTCGGGGAGGTTTGTGCCACCATTCCTGGCTAAATTTTTTGGTTTTTGATTGTGCCACTGCACTCTAGCCCAGGTGACAGAGTGAGACCCTGTCTCTAAAAAACATTTTTTTCCTATCCTGGCCAACATGGTGAAACCCCGTCTCTACTAAAAATACAAAAATTACCCAGGCATGGTGGCATGTGCCTGTAGTCCCAGCTACTCAGGAGGCTGAGGCAGGAGAATCACTTGAACCCAGGAGGCGGAGGTTGCAGTGAACCAAGATCATGCCACAGCACTCCAGCCTGGCGACAGAGCAAGACTCTGTCTCAAAAAAAAAAAAAAAAAAAAAAAAATTTTTTTTTATTTTTTAAAAATGTGGGCCAGGCATGGTGGTTTATGTCTATAATCCCAGCACTTCGAGAGGCTGAGAATCACTTGAACCTGGGAGGAGGAGGTTGCAGTGGGCTGAGATCCCACCATTGCACTCCAGCCTGGGCAACAAGAGTGTTTTGAAGCTCCATTTCAAAAAAAAAAAAAAAATTTTTTTTTTGACTTATGTAGACCAGGCATGGTGGTTCACCCTGTAATCTCAGCACTTTAGGAGGCAGAGGTGGAAGGATCAGTTGAGCTGAGGAGTTCAAGACCAGCCACGGAAACATAGTAAGGCCCTGTCTCTTAAAAAAAAAAAAAAATGTAGCTATAGTTTCTACAGTATTTGATGTTAACTCAGGGCCAAAAAGATCAAGAAATTAAAGCAAGCTGAAAGAACATAAGACTTTCGGCATAAGACAAGGAGGTTCCAAAGATGCTAGTGTGTACTACAACATCTGGATTCAAATGTGTACAGCAACATCTGGATTCATTTCAGTTTCTCAGCAGAAGTCTTTGGCAGTTTGGATAAGAAAATACTTCTCTGTGCATGCATTGCAGGTTGTTTAGCATCTCTGTCCCTGCATACTATATGTTATTAATACTTCACAGAGATTAATTAAAGATGCTTCCATATACTTCCCAAATACCTTCAGCTAAAAGAACCACCAGGGCTACTGATGTTATTCCCTATGACACCAGTCCCCAACCTTTTTAGCACCAGGAACTGGTTTCATGGAAGACAATTTTTTCACAGATGGGGTGGCGCAGTGGGAGAGGGGTCGAGGGCAGGAGAGGATGGCTTCTGGATGAAACTGTTCCACTGCAGATTATCAGGCATTAGTTAGATTCTGATAAGGAGTGCGCAACCTAGATCCTTTGCATGTGCAGTTCACAACAGGGTTGGAGCTGTTACGAGAATCTAATGCTGCTGCTGATCTGACAGGAGATGGACCTGAGGTAGTAATGCTCACTCACCCCCAACGCTCAACTCCTACAGTGTGGCCCAGTTCCTAACAGGCCATGGACTGACTGATACTGGTCCATGGCCTGAGGGCTGCAGACACCTGCCCTATGACATTTCATGCAGACTGTCAAAAACTGGTTTGTTTGGGAGGAAAAAATGCACAACAAAATATATGTGACATCAAAGAGAGGCGCTATTTGCCTGATTTCTCTTCCCTACTCCTAAAATATCAAATCTACTCAAGAATTTCAAAGGACCTACACTCTGCTTGGTGTTTCCAAAAAACCTGCAAACTCCTGCTTGTTAGAAATGTGTTTGGAGGGAGCCGTGGCTCAGGCCTGTAATCCCAGAACTTTGGGAGGCCGGGGCGGGTGGATCACCTGAGGTCAAGTGCTCGAGACCAGCCTGGCCAACACGGTGAAACCCTGTCTCTACTAAAAATACAAGAAATGAGCCGGGTATGGTGGTATGCGCCTGTAATCCCAGCTACTGGGGAGGCTGAGGCAAGAGAATCATTTGAACCCAGGAGGCAGAGGTTGCAGTGAGCCGAGAGCGTGCCACTGCACTCCAGCCTAGGCAACAAGAGTGAAACTCCATCTAGAAGATAAAATAAAATAAAATAAATTGAATAGGCTGCAGTGCCACCTGATGGTAAGAAGTACTACATTCCAAAGAGTATGTTCCAAGCATCCTTTCCCCTCAAGGAGGGCTGGGGAAAGCAAGGAACTTTAGAATTCTCAATGACCATTTGGGCAAGACAACCATCTTGCCCAAATGTAACAGGGATTACAGGGTTCAAGAGGATAAGGCAAAGAATGCTGAGCTCCTGAGGGAAAGAAATGAATGGGCACCTAGAGAGTAATGCAATGCAAGAAAGATGAGATTCAAAGCATAGAAACAAAAACCTCACCTTGAGGCAAAATATGACACCTAAGAACTTCTTTACAGCACTGCTTCCACTTCTATAGTTAAATATTGCATCACTCTACCAAAAGAAAATTTGAGGCAAAGACATGAATGTGTTTTGAGTTCTAGTCAAAGTAAATATGAAGCAATTTTTTAAATATAATAATAAAGGCAATGTCTAACATAAAGGAAACTAGGCATACAAGAATAAGGAGACAAGGACTAACTTGTCTGTACATCCTAGCTATCTATAGTAACAGATACTTGGAGACACGCGTCTATCTTTAGTGAATGATACGTAAAATTTATCTTATCCTTCTCTTGTAAAATTTGTTCCCTCTGGCTGGAAAGCTCTGGTCTCTGCATAAAAGCATGTCTTGCTCTTTGATGGCATTCCATTCTGCTCAAGTTGTCCTCTATTTAAAGATGTCTCCACTAACTGCCAATCTAAAACAGCTCACTCCTCAACCCAGAATCTTTATGTTCCCTATATCCTTAATTTTTCTGCATACTATTAACTATATGAATACTATTCACAGTACTGTACTGTTAATAGCTTACTGTACTGTAAACACATACATTTTAAACTATAAAATATGTGTGTTGGCTGGGTGTGACGGCTCACGCCTATAATCCCAGCACTTTGGGAGGGCAAGGTAGGTGGATCACTTGAAGTCAGGAGTTCGAGACCAGCCTGACCAACATAATAAAACCCCATCTCCACTAAAAATACAAAAATTAGCTGGGCATGGCGGCGGGTGCCCATAATCCCAGCTTCTCGGGAGGCTAACGCAGGAGAACTGCAAACCTGGGAGGCAGAGGTTGCAGTGAGCCAAGATTGTGCCACGGCATTCCTCCAGCCTGCGCAACAAGTAACACTCCGTCCCCACCCAAAAAATTAATAAATAAAATAAAATATACGTGGTTATAGTACAGACTCCCTTGATTAGTATTTAAAGACCAGAAACTTCAATTTGTTCAATGCTATATCCTAGTATCTAGAAGAGTATCTGGCACATAGGAAAGTGATGAATAAATACTTGTTAAATAAATGAATTCAATAAAATAAATCTCAAGTTCTGCTTATAGTTCATTGCATAAAGCCACAAAAAGTACTCAAATCTTTGATTTTTCAATCCCACCTGGTCTAACCTCAAGTATGTAACACTCCACCTTCTTTTCAGCCCCCTAGTAATTCAACTTGCACTCACAGTATTCAACAATGAAGCAGCCTCTACTGGTCAGACACTACTCTGAGGGACAAAAAATAAGGGAGTCTTTCAACCAAGTCTAAAGAGGAAAAAACACAAACAGCAATTATAATATAGTATAAAGGCTATGATAAACTACCACGGAGGAAGGTTAAGAGGAGAACCTAACTCACTCTAGAGAGACTGAGGCTTCCATCCAGGTGCAGGCATGCCTGTAATCTCAGCTACTTGGGACACTGATGCAGACGGATCACTTGAGGACAGAAGTTTGAGATCAGCCTGAGCAACATAGCGAGATTGTCTCTTATGTCTCTATTTTAAAGAGACAGAGAATGAGGCTTCCCAGAGAGGAAGAGGGTAGCGTTTGAAATAAGTCCTATAAGTTGAGTAGGAGTTACTCAAATGAATGCATGTTATAGGGTATCTGTCAGACAGGTGATGGGTATATTCTAGGCATATAAAGGCCTGAACTTTTAAAGACATCCTAACACTCTTGAGGAATTGTAAATAGTTTGCCACGACACAAGAACGTGAGGGAAGTGGTCCAGAATGTGAACAGAAGGTGAAAACAAAAAGTGGGCAACGTCCAGATCATTAAGGTCCTTATTTTTTTTTTCCTGAGACAGAGTTTCACTCTTGTGTCCCAGGATGGAGTGCAATAGCATGATCTTGGCTCACTGCAACTTCCACCTCCGGGGTTCAGGCAATTCTCCTGCCTCAGCCTCCTGAGTAGCTGGGATTACAGACATACACCACCATTCCAAGCTAATTTTTGTGTTTTTAGTAGAGATGGGGTTTCTTCATGTTGGCCAGGCTTGTCTCAAACTCCTAACCTCAGGTGATCTGCCGGCCTTGGCCTCCCAAAGCGCTGCATTACAGGTGTGAGCCACTGCACCAGGCCTGAGGTCCTTAGTCCCAAAACTACATACTTTGGATTTTAATCTGAAGGTGTGCACAAAAGGACTGCTGAACACCAACACAATCTGTCTTGAGTAAAAGGCAGGGTGGAGAGGAATGGTCTGCATGCTTGGAAACAAAGAGTCAATTTACAAGGTTTATACAAAAGTCCAGATGACAAATGATAATCTGAGCCAGTGTAGTAGCAGTAGGGAAAAAGAAGTAGATGAAAGAATTGAAACAAGATTTGATAAACAAGTAAACAGTTGAAGGCCAGGCGCAGTGGCTCACGCCTGTAATGTAATCGCAACACTTTGGGAGGCCTAGGCCTGAAGTCAGGAGTAAAGAATTGAAACAAGATTTGATAAGTAAATAGTTGAAGGTCGGGAGCAGTGGCTTACGCCTGTAATCCTAGCACTTTGGGAGACCTCATCTCAGGTCCGGAGTTAGAGACCAGCCTGATCAACATGGAGAAACCCCATCTCTAATAAAAATACAAAATTAGCCGGGGGTGGTGGCGTATGCATGTAATCCCAGCTACTTGGGAGGCTGAGGCAAGAGCCGAGAGCGCACCACTGCACTCCAGTCTAGGAGGCAAGAGCAGGGGGAAAAAAAAAAGAAAGAAAGAAAAGAGACAGCAGCAATGCATGTACACACAGGGATGGCCACGAGAAGGGGCAGCAAGAAGGTGGCAATCTGCAAGCCAAGGATGGAGGTCTTACAGGAAATCAATCTTATCTGAACCTTGATCTTGGACTTCCACCCTCCAGAAACCCCATCTCTACTAAAAATACAAAATTAGCTGGGCGTGGTGCCACATGCCTGTAATCCCAGCTACTCAGGAGGCTGAGGCAGGAGAATCATTTGAACCAGGGAGGCAGGGGTTGCAGTGAGCCTAGATCGCGCCATTACACTCCAGCCTGGGCAATAAGAGGGAAACTCCGTCAGAAAAAATAAAAGAGTAAAAAGGGGGCCTGTTATCCCATCACTTTGGGAGGCCAAGGTGGATGATTCCTAACTTGAGGTCAGGAGTTCAAGACCAGTCTGGCTGAAATGGTGAAACCCTGTCTCTACTAAAAATATAAAAATTAGCCAAGTGTGGTGGCAGGTACCTGTAATCCCAGCTATTCACGAGGCTGAGGCAGGAGAATCGCTTGAATCCCAGAGGCAGAGCTTGTAGTGAGCAGAGATCGCACCACTGCACTGCAGCATGGGTGACAGTGAGATCCTGTCTCAAAAAACAACAACAACAAAAAAAAAGTACAGCGAGATCCCGTCTCAAACAATAACAACAACAACAAAATAAAGTAAAGAGGGAAGGTGGTTGGCTAAGTGCGGTGGCTCACACCTGTAATCCCAGCACTTTGGGAGACCAAGGCAGGCAGATCACCTGAGGTGGAGAGTTCAAGACCAGCCTGACCAACATGGAGAAACTCGATCTCTACTAAAAATACAAAAAATTAGCAGGGCGTGGTGGTAGCCTGTAACCGCAGCTACTCGGGAAGCTGAGGCAGGAGAATCTCTTGAACCTGGGAGGTGGAGGTTGTGGTGAGGTGGTGAGCCAAGATCGTGCCATTGCACTCCAGCCTTGGCAATAAGAGTGAAACTGCGCCTCGAGGTAGGGAGAAAAAGGAGGGAAGGTGGTGGATTAATGCCACCATGATAAACAGGTACAGTAAGCAGCGACACACAGGATTGTTGGGCTGTCTGTCCAGTACCCAGTAACATTTGTTATTGAATGAATGCCTGTCATTCATGAATGTTAGTCCATTTTTAATATAACAAGCTCTGACAGTAACCAGCAAAAGAAAAAGCACTGGAATGAGTCAGAACCTGACTTACAAATCTAGAGTATGACCTTATGCAAGTCACTTACCTTTCCAGACCTCAGTTTCATCAGACTGGATAATCAGCATAAGATTACCTCAGATTAAAGTAAATGACGCTATAAATTTTCATACAGGTTTGTGCATTACCTCAGTGTTCTTCAACTGTTACCAACCAAAGTAGTGCATCTCAAAATTTACTGAACATTCCTTTAATCTAGATATCTTGTTAAAAATGCAGATTTTGATTCAGCAGCTCTGGACTGAGCTTCAGATCATGCATTTCCAACCACAACTTAGGTGTTCATTTAATAACAAACGTTTATTGGGTACTGGAGTAGCAAGGATAAAGAACACTGATGCAACTTAAGCTCTGCAAAGCTTGTAATTGTGGACTTATCTGTAATCAGTCTGATAGAAAACCAAAGACACTACAGACTCGCATTTGCACTAAATGTGTTTTGCCATTCCTTAAATGCTCTGAAATTAACAGTCCCCATTTGAAGCTGATAAAGAAAGGAAAAAATATTCACATCAGTAACACTGAATTAGAAGTGAGGTTAAATACATACACACACATAGGTACAAACATGTAACACACACAAAGGTCAAAATCCAACTAACCAAACATTCCCTTACCCCAAAATTTGAATATTTTTATCACTGGGGAAAAAATTGTTTCTGGAAAAAAATCTTAAGTGTATTTTAATAGTCACACGCCTATAAGGATCATTCTGCATTCTGGTTTGATTCCAAATGTAAATATATTCGAACATAAGAAAATCTGAAGCTTTTTCTATTAGTGATCAAATAATCTTTACATATTTGTTTAAAACCTCTAACATATTGCCACAGCCAAATGTGTGTGTTGTGAAAATTCTCTTTGGCTTTAGGAAGTGCAACTAGCGCAGAGACCACCCTCCTACCCTGGGACTATAATATATAGCCACAAACCACTACTACATGTAAACTGTTTCTACTGTACCCTGTGCTAGGTTACAGCAGCAACAGAGAAAATACCAGTCCTATCATAACCAATAGGGAAAATTTTTCTAATTTCACCGAAATTTTCCTCAGTGATGAAAGATGTAAAAGGTGTCATGCAATGGATGTCTCCTATAGAAGAGTCACCCTGTCCTTAATATGAAGCTTCTCTACTGAACAGAGAAGTTTGAAATAACATGAAAATGGAGGAGGAAAATTCCTATCCGAGGGCGGGGGTGGGAGGGAGCATTATGGCTGCAAACTGCTCTTCCTTACTTCCTTCTGAAGAATCACCGAAATCTGAAGGGCACTACCGCACTACAAGTGAGCTCATTTCAATTATGGAGGGGACGAGGTATGTCAACTGCAACCTTGGTACTAGTAGGTAATTTACCATTCCTTGCTATTTAGTCAAATCACTTTCAGGTAGGAGTACTTCTCTCATCCACCACCATGTCACAAAATAATAAAGAAAAATGACAAATGCAATGAGTCAAACTAGTTTTGCTGAATCATAAATACCCCCAAATATACATCTGCAGGAGTCGCTGAGCTTGAGAATTGGCGGCCATACCCTCTCCATGAAGCTCATCTCTATAAATGGACAACCACCTTCACTTTTTCATTAAAGGCATGTAAGGGTCTAATGTTTAAAGCCATCACAGTATTGCTATTATCAACAAGGTCGTGTGCGCAGTAATAATGCACAATGCTCTTATACTCGAGATAACCACTTTATCCCAAAATTTGCAACAGCTCTCCTCCAAGGGCAAATGCATCACCCAGGTCCGCAACCGTGAACACGATGGGTACCCTCGGCTCTGCTCAGCCTAGCATACAGTTCCTCCCACCCCGCACCCTGATTGCTCCGCTACCGTGCTGCCCACTCCCGGGCTGCCTCGGCCAGCCCCCAGCTCCCCGGGTTCCTAAGGTTACGCAGACAGCCAAGTCTACAGGCCGCCCTTGCCTCGCTACTGGTATCCCTCATCTCCCGGTAGCCCCACGTTCCTCCCTCGCCTCTCGGATCTCGGGTGCCCAACTCACTCCCTTCCACTCGCGCGCGCTCTGTGGCTCTCGGGCCGGGGCCTCACCGTTTGGTTCGGTCGGGAATTGCCCGGCCCTCCCGCTCCCACTTCCCAACACGAAGTGGCGTCGGTTGGTCCCGCGCCCCACGCTGCCAGTCCCCTCGCCGCCGCCTACTGATGCCGAAAGCGGCTTCTAGGAACACGCCATGTTTAGCGTCGCGGCTCCAAACGACGCGGACGCGCGAAAACTACGTCACAGGCGCCCAGCGCGCACGCGACCGGCAAAGGAGAAGGCGATAGGCTAACGGCGAGAAGAGGAAGGAGGGGCTTCTCTTCGAACCCAAAGGCGCGGGGTACCCAAATCAGTTGTATGCGCTTGCGCAATATAAAGAGTCGGAGTCCATACTAGCCGGATCCGTCACCATGGAAACCATAGGTCTGGTTAGCTCCACTCCCGAGGAGCTCAATTATCTCCCTGGTTAATTGAGGCCTCAGTGAGAACCATTTCACCCTTTCTATTCTAGATATCCATTGCGGATCCATCATGGCAGAGAAGAGTTATTTAAAGAATCTTACTCCCATCAGTCCACCCACCCTCCGGCAAATATTTATTTTTTAACTTACCCAAATTGCTGGGCGCTTACTCCTGAGTAATAGCAAGAGTGGAAAAATTTTAAACGAGATAAATCCAGTTCTGCCTGCCTCTGCTAAAAGCTAGCGTGGTCACCTAAATTTTCTTATCCTTAAAAAGAGAACTTACCCAAGGCAGTGGCGCTCACCTGTAGTCCCAGCTACTCCAGAGATTGAGGCAGGAGGAATACTTAAGCCCAGGAGTTCGAAGCCAGCCTGGAAAATATAGAGTTCCCCCCCCACATACCCCCATTTCAAAAATAATAACGGGTGGGCACGGTGGCCCACGCCTGTAATCCCAGCACTTTGGGAGGCCGAGGCCGCCGGATCACTTGAGGTCAGGAATTCGAGACCAGCCTGGCCAACATGGTGAAACCAACGCGGTAATTAGCCTGGCATACTGGTGGGCCCCTATAATCCCAGCTATTCGGGAGGCTGAGACAGGAGAATCGCTTGAACCCGGGAGGCAGAGGTTGCAGTGAGCCGAGATCGGCCACTGCACTCCAGCCTGGCAACAGAGCAAGACTCCATCTCAAAATAAATAAATAAATGATAAATATTTTTTAAATATCGACTATTTCTTAAAATATATGAAATAATAAAAAGAGAAGTTGTAAGGAAATAGTAGAGTGTTCATAAAGATTAATCATAGAAAACTACTATTGCTCATTTAAAATATTCCAGGTACAGTTTTAAGATCTTTACAGGAATTATCTATTTTAATTCTCAGAACAACCCTTATGAGATAGGTGTTTTCTTTATGTCCGCTTTACAGATGAAGAAACTGAAGCACAGAGAAGTCAAGTAGTCCGCCTAAGGTTAAAAGCTAGTAAAAGCCCATGTTAGGATTTGAACTGAGCTCTGCATTCCGAGAATGTCAATCATACAAGGGCTGTTTTTTAAAGTAAAAACATAAAATTATCTAAATGACCACCAATAAGATGGATGATTAAATCACAATACATCCATACATAATAAAATTCAAATTGGCCATTTAAAATTATGTTAAAAAAAAAGACAATAACAAAAATAAAATTATGTTGAGGTCGGGCACTGTGGCTCACACCTATAATCCCAGCACTTTGGGAAACTGAGGCAGATGGATCACCTGAGGAAAGGAGTTCAAGACCAGCTTGGCCAACATGGTGAAACCCTGTCTCTAATTTAAAAATACAAAAATTAGCCCATCGTGGTGGCAGGCACCTGTAATCTCAGCTACTTGGGAGGCTGAGACAGGAGAATCACTTGAGGCCAGGAGGTGGAGGTTGCAGCAAGCTGAGATCGAGCCACTGCACTCCAGCCCGGGAGACAGAGTGAGACTAAGCGACAGAGCGAGACTCCTCAAAAATAAATAAATAGGCCAGGCACGGTGTCTCACGCCTGTAATCCCAGCACTTTGGAAGGCTGAGGTATGTGGATTGCTGGAAGTTAGGAGATCGAGACCAGGCTGGCCAACATAGTGAAACCCTGTCTCTACTAAAATACAAAAGTTAGCCAGGCATGGTGGTAGGTGCCTACAATCCCAGCTACTAGGGAGCCCAAGGCAGGAGAATTGCTTAAACCCAGGAGGCAGAGGTTACAGTGAGCCGAGATTGTGCCACTGCACTCCAGCCTGGGTGACATGGGGAGACTCTGTCTCAAAAAAAAAAAAAAAAAAGAATGTAATTAATGTTGGAAATGGGTTTATAATGTCGGGAAAAATCCATACCGAGACAATGGATAACTCAGCAAGGCTAGTTTACTTCCTGCAGAAAGGGTGCAACTTGCCGGCAGTCTTGCCACAATAGCACACCTGAACAAAGGAGACAGGGACATTTATAACTTTCATAATCTGACACAATCGCCCTACTGCTGTGTCCAGTTTTCATTGCCCAGAATGGGACCTCACATTCTGTGCTTGGAATTTCCTGAATATATAAGGGGGAAAGGAAACAAGGAAGAAGACAAGGAAGAAGAGGAAGCTAGTCAGGAGGTCAGGAGGGTTTCCAAATAAGGAATGGCATGCACAAGGGTTTGGAGCTTGCCCAGTTCTGTTCAGACATGCTGGAGTGAGTCAAGGTAGCTGACTTAAGATGTAGCTGATTTAGAGAATATACATGGGTATATGTTTATGCTGGCGGGTAATGGCCATGGAGCAAGAAATTGTAATACCTTATAATGTAGTCTAGGATATAAACTTTGAAGAACTTTCCCATCGCTCACAATTAATTAATTAAATAAACTAAAATTATCTTGAGTGTATTTGTTGACATGTTACACATTCACAATGCATTGTGAAAAGAGAGAGTTGCAAAACCTCATGTTCAGAATGTCTTACTTTTGGAAATAAATAAATGCCAAAATGCTAAGAGGGTTTATCACTAGTAAGATGGGTGTTGTGACTATGCTTTATTTTGTTTTTGCTTAACTGTATCTTCTGATTTTATTGAAAGATAGTACTTCTCAAATTTTAAGTATGTATAGAATCACATGGGGATCTTGCTAAAATACAGATCATGATTCATGTGGTCTGAGGTGAGGCTTGAGGTTCTCCATTTCTAAACAAATTTAGATCTTACGTTTTGTGGTAGGTAGAATAAAAGATGTCCATGTCCTAATCCCAAAACCTATGAATATGTTACTTTACAGAGCAAAAGGGATTTTTGCCAATGTGACTAAATTACCCAGGATCATCTTACTATGGGAAGATGATCCTGGATTATCCTCTAGGTCCAATGTAATCAGAGGGGTCTTTATAAGAAGGAGGCTGAAGTGTCCAAGACAGAGTAACAAATATGACAGTACAATCGATGTCAGAGGGATGCCAGGGCCATGAGCCAAGGAATGCAGAAAGCCTATAGAAGCTGGAAAAGTCATGGAAACTGATTCTCTCCCACAGCCTCCAGAATAAACTCAGTCATGAAAACAATTTTAGACTTCTAACCTCTGGAACTCCAAAATAATCAATGTATCTTGTTTTAAGCCACTAAGTTTGTGGTAATTCACTGAAGCAACAATAGAATACATGCTCAAAAGTTATAGGCTCTCTAATTTGCTACCCTTCATTTATTGTTTCAACTTGCATAAAATTGAGTCCTCGGCAACTATATATTATAATAAAGCTCATTCAATGTTTATAAATTAACAGAATTCCTAGAATGATTTTTGTTTATAATAAATTGAAACAATATGTCTTTCTGTAAGGACTGATTATGTAAATTATGGTAGCTGGTAAAAATGTTGACGTAGCTTTATATTCATGAACATTAAAAGATGTTCATCAGCCGGGCATGATGGCTCAGGCCTCTAATCCGAGCACTTTAGGAGGCTAAGGCAGGTAGATCACCTGAGGTGGGGAGTTGGAGACCAGCCTGACCAACATGGAGAAACCCCAGCTCCACTAAAAACACAAAAAATTAGCTGGGCGTGGTGGTGCATGCCTGTAATCCCAGCTACTTGGGAGGCTGAAGCAGGAAGATTGCTTGAACCTGGGAGGTGGAGGTTGCAGTGAGCCAAGATCTCACCACTACACTCCAGCCTGGGCAACAAGAGCAAAACTCCATCTCAAAAAAAAAAATAATGTCCATCATATTTAGCCAAGTAAAAATAAGAGGTTAGAAGAGTTTTATATATATCCAATTCACTATAAATGGTAAAATGAAACTTAAGCTTAATCGATAATATGTATGCAAAAAGTTTTTAAAAATACACAGCTATTTGTTAATAGATGTGAACTCTAGCTGGTGGTTTTTACTTTCTAAAATATTTTAGCATTATTTAAATATTTTTGCAGAACAGGTGTGGTGGCTCATGCCTGTAATCCTAGCACTTTGGGAGGCCAAGGTAAGAGACTGCTTGAGGACAGGAGTTCAAGACCAGCCTGGGCAACACAGCAAGACCCCATCTCCATTTTATTTTAATTGTATTTGCGATGTTTAAGTGTTTTTTCTTTTTTCTTTTTTTAGTGGCCATTACCTGACAAAAGTGTTTTTTCAATAATCAAAAATAATAAAATTATTTCTATTTTGAAAAAAGGAACATAAGAATACCTAGTACTAGAAAGTAAAAGGTGAAATGGGTATTTTTTTCATATTCTGCTAGTAAGAATTAAAACTGATAAAACTGTTTTAGAGGCCAGGCGCGGTGGCTCACGCCTGTAATCCCAGCACTTTGGGAGGCCGAGGCAGGCGGATCACAAGGTCAAGAGATCGAGACCATCCTGGCCAACCAGGTTTTAGTGAAACCCCGTCTCTACTAAAAATACAAAAAAATTAGCTGGGCGTGGTGGCGTGCACCTGTAGTCCCAGCTACTGGGGAGGCTGAGGCAGGAGAATTGCTTGAACCCGGGAGGCGGAGGTTGCAGTGAGCCCAGGTCGCGCCACTGCACTCCAGCCTGGCGCTTGGTGACGGAGTGAGACTCTGTCTCAAAAAAAAAAAAAAAAAAAAAAAAAAAAAACCTGTTTTAGAAGATAATTTTATACTCCTGTAGTCCTAGCATTTTGGGAGGCTGAGGCAGGTGGATTGCCTGAGCTCAGGAGTTTGAGACCCGCCTGGGCAACGAGGCAAAACTCCAACTCGACTAAAAATACAAAAAATTAGCTGGGCATGGTGGGGGAGGCTGAGGCAAGAGAACTGCTTCACCCAGGAGGTGGAGGTTGTAGTGAACCAAGATCACACCACTTCACTCCAGCCTAGGTGACAGAATGAGATTATGTGGAAAAAAAAATTGTTTTTTTTTGTATCAAAAGAATCCCGCTGTGTCGCCTAGGCTGGTCGTGAACACCTTGGCCTCTCAAAGTCTTGGGATTACAGGCGTGAGCCACTATTTTCTTTTTCTTTATCTTATTTTTTATTTATTTATTTATTTTGAGACGGAGTCTCACTCTGTGACCCAGGCTAGAGTGCAATGGCACCATCTCGGCTCACCGCAACCTCTGCCTCCCGGGTTCAAACAATTCTCTACCTCAGCCTCCTGAGCAGCTGAGATTACAGGTGTCACCACCATGCCTGGCTAATTTTTGTATTTTTAGTAGAGACAGGGTTTCACCAACTTGGCCAGGCTGGTCTTGAGCTCCTGATCTCATGATCCACCCACTTCAATCTCCCAAAGTGCTGGGATTACAGGCGTGAGCCGCCACACCCAGCCCACCATTTTGTTTTTTTTTGTTTGTTTTAGAGATGGGGTCTCGCTATGTTGCCCAGGCTGGAGTGCAGTGGTTATTCACAGGCACGATCCCACTACTGAACAGCATAGGAGTTTTGACCTGCTCCATTTCTGACCAGGGCCGGTTCACTCCTCCTTAGGCAACCTGGTGGTATCCTGCTCCCAGGAGATCACCATATTGATGCCAAACTTAGTGCGGACACACCATCGGCATAGGGCACTACAGCCCAGAACTCCTGGATTCAAGCCATCCTCCAGCCTCAGCCTCCTGAGTAGCTGGCACTACAGGCACACACCACTGCACCTGGCATTTCAAAACATAACATTTGAGGCTGGGCACAGTAACTCCCTCCTGTAATCCCAGCACTTTGAGAGGCTGAGTTGGGAGGACCACTTGAGGCCAGTTCAAACCAGCCTGGGCAACATAGTGAAAACCCATCTCTACTAAAAACGCAAAAATTAACTGGGCAAGGCGGTGTATGCCTGTCGTCTCAGCTACTTGGGAGGCTGATGTAGGAGGATCTCTTGAGCCCAGAAGGCTGAGGTTGCAGTGAACTGAGATGATGCACTGCACTCCATCCTGGGTCACAGAGTGAGACTGTCTCAAAAAAACAAAACCAAAAAACCCAAAACCAACAACAACAATAACAGGTCACACACAGGGTTTTGTGTCATGTTCATCCTTTTTTTTTTTTTTTTTTTTTTTTTTAAGACAGAGTCTCACTCTGTCACCCAGGACACCTTGGCTCACTACAAATTCTCGGGCTTAAGCAATGCTCCCACCTCAGTCTCCCAGGTAGCTGAGACTACAGGCCTGCACCATGATGCCCGGCTAATTTTTGTATTTTTTGTAGAGACAGGGTCTCACTTTGTTGCCCAGGCTGATCTCAAACTTCTCAGCTCAAGTGATCTGCCTGCCTTGGCCTCCCAAAGTGCTGGGATTACAGGCATGAGCCACCTCGCCAGGCCATGTTCATCCTATTAACATTTGGCAGTGCCTAGCACAGTGTAGACTTTTTAGAATTGTGGAATAACAATGATTAATGAAATTAAACATATAGTTGAAGATGCTATTAGGATATACAAGATTTTTTTACTGATTTAGAACTACATCAAAGAAAGAAGGGTCTAAGACCAAGGTTTGGGAATGTACCCAGTGAAAAAGAGAGTTGGCTTTAGCAATGGTAGGAAGAAGCTATTTCTTCAACGAAACAGAATACACACAGATAAATTTAAAACCGAGAGCCATTACACTAGCTGGCAAAACAGATGTGGATATCATGGCCCTGGTACTCACGCAGTTTATAATCAGGTGCACTGTCCTATCACAATGCCCAATATGTTATTATCGTATTTACAGCCTTTTGGAATTTCTGTCCATCTCTCTCAATAGAATAAACTTTGAGGTAAGTTTCTTATTTAACTTAGAATCCCCAGCAGTGTTTGATACACAGTTGGAGCTCAATAAATGTATATGGAGTGAGTGAATGACGAGGCACAAAAGGAATTTGTTGAATTATTGGTTGAATGAATCAAATAAGTGTCTAGGATTCACGGGCTGTCTTCTGCACGATAAGCTTCATTCTCTGGGTCTGTAGAGTTTCTCCTGGTTCCCAATTATGTGTCTTTTTGTGCATTACCTACTCTATAGCTAGACTTTTGCATTCGTTCAAGATATTCTTCTATTACTAATAGAAGCAACCCTAGCGAAACCAGACGTCAATACTTTTCCCAGTTCTTTTCCCCCAGGGCAAGCAGCGAAAAATGCATTCCCACAAAAGAGCAAGCGAATCCCAAATCCCCGGGTTTCCCCACCCCCAACAAGTTGCGGAGGGAAAAAGGAGCGAGGCACGTGAATACTTCTTTGGACCTCAGCGATCCCAAAACCTGGCCTTCTAAAGCAACCATAGTCTTAACCTCATTATATAACTTAAACCGCCTTCGCAACACCGAGAGCACCACACCAAAACCTCATCTAGCTCTGGTTGGGAAAAGGACTTCAGACTGAGGTGCTCCGTAGGGCGGTGTCTTCTGGGATCTGCAGGCTCCCGCGGTTTGGCTTTTCTCGCTCGGTGACTCCAATTCCCGGCAGCCACTGGGGTCCAAGGTCCGCCCTCTTTCTGGGGGGAGGAGCCCGTACGAGAAGGGGCGGACCCTTGCTTTTCCGTCGCGTGGGCCGGAATGTTGCGGGCGGTGCTGGACTGCGGTTCCCACGTGGTGGCTTTCTCACACTAGCCCAGTTTGGTCCTCCTTGACGTCCTGGGCCTGTGGGCTCGCTTCCTGTCTAGATGCCGAAGGTCAAGTCAGGGGCTGTCGGCCGCCGCCGCGGGCGGCAGGAGCAGCACCGGGAGCTCAAGAGCGCTGGAGGTGCGGATCCCCTCGAGGAAGCTGGGGTCGGATCAGGTCTTCCGGCAGGACCGAGCCTGGGGTGCGGACCAAGACCTGATCCGCGGAGGCCGGTCAGTACCCGCTCCCGTGAGCGCAGAAGGCCGGGTGGGCCACTGAGCCGGCCGCAGGCCCTGCACGTCGCCGCTGGCCTCCTTTCCAGCTGGAGGATGAACTTTTTTATAAAGAGTTTGTCAGTCCTGGCGTGACGTTTCATGGCCCTGGTTGGCGCAGAAATCTTCCCCCTACCCATCCAGCTTTCTTCTCTGCGACGGTCTAATATCTTATCTCAGTAGGAAAATTAAGGCTGTTTCCTGTTTTCTTACAGGACTCACGTTCAACACGGGAATTGGGCAGCACATTTTGAAAAATCCTCTCATTATTAACAGCATTATCGATAAGGTGGGTATGAAAGAGGAAAGGGAGAGAGTTGTTGGTTTATTAATTTTATTCCTATGAATACATAAGCGCAGAAAGTTTGCCTGCCATAAAATAGATGCTCTGTAAATATTTGTTGAATGAATCAAATTGTGTAGAATTCACCGGCTGTCTTCTGTATGGTAACCTTCATTCTGTGGGTCTGAGTTTCTCCTGGTTCCCAATTCTGTATCTTTTTATGGATTATTTATTTTATAGCTGGACCTTTGTATTTGTTCAAGATAATTCTTTTTCTTTTTCTTTTTTTTTTGACTGAGTTTCGCTCTTGTTGCTCAGGCTGGAGTGCAATGGTGCGATCTCAGCTCACTGCAACCTCCGCCTCTGGGTTCAAGCGATTCTCCTGCCTCAGCCTCCCGAGTAGGGGGTATTACAGCCATGTGCCACCACGCCCGGCTAATTTTTTGTACTTTTACCAGAGACGGGGTTTCTCCATGTTGGTCAGGCTGGTCTCGGACTCCTGAACTCAGGTGATCTGCCCACCTCGGCCTCCCACAGTGCTGGGATTATAGGCGTGAGCCACTGCACCTGGCCTATTCTTCTATTTCTAATTCCCTTTTTGATCACTTTTAGTTTTTATGTACTCCATCTATTTATGTCTAAGCCACACATTAGAAAGTTTGTTCCCCAGAAAAATATATAGTATCATGTATAAATTATTTGGTGTATTCCAGTGTCACATATGTCTGGGTTATTGATGTTCTCTTATGGTTATGGATGATTCGGTGCTAGGAAATGAAATATACACGGTGCAGGGTACACTTGTTACAAGCAAAGAAAGCAGCCTGGAGCTTTACACAGAAAGAGCATTACAGAGTTAAAGATCTTGTCAGGCTTCATGTCATTTGAAAAATTAGAAAAAAAAATGAAGGTTGGTGTACCATTTTAACTTTTTAGCTCATAGTTTCCTTTGAGCATCTAATGAAAGCTGTGGCCCTAGAATATTATAGCTGTGTGCAAACATTCAGTTTTGTGTACAGTTTCTGCTTTTCTGTGTCCTTGAAACCACACATGGGTTGAGTATTGAAAAATCCTCGTCCAACATGTACAATCCTTTCCCGTTTGAACTTGTTAATATGAACAGAGAAGTTAACAAGAGGCTATTGGAATATTGCCAGATAGAAAGCAGAATGCCAATCCTAGAAATGCTGTTTCTGCTTTTCTGACTTCTAAAGTTGAGCAGTATTCTCCAAGTTAGGAGAGGTCTTAGATTTTCATTTACACCAAATGTTATTGAAGTAATTTTGTTAACCACATAGATCATAAAGAAATGTAAAAATGGAGTCAGAGTAAAAGCCCTTATCGGAGCACATATAAGTAAAGATGCTCAGGTGTAAAGTAACTTCTGTGTGCTGATGTGCTAGAATAGCTAACGTGGCTGTGCTTGCTTTTAGGCTGCCTTAAGACCAACTGATGTGGTGCTGGAAGTTGGACCTGGAACTGGCAACATGACTGTAAAGTTGTTAGAAAAGGCAAAAAAGGTAAAAAGGGGATTTAATGTTTGGTCTCACAAATAACTACGTTAGCAAGCTCAGCTGGTTTACGATCTGAATATGTTTTAACTAATTGCAGTTATTTTAGTAGTAACTCCTGATCCCTCTTTAGAAATTTTGTCTTAGAAAATATGAGATATTTCAGTCAGGAAAACAGAAACCAGGTTAGGTATTTCAACAGGGAATTTTTTTTTTTTTTTTTTTTTTGAGAGGGAGTTTCCCCCCAGCCTGGAGTGCAGTGATGTGATCCCAGCTCACAGCATTCTCCGCCTCCTGGGTTCAAGAGATTCTCCTGCCTCAGCCTCCTGAGTAGCTGAGATTACAGGCACCTGCCACCACACCTGGCTAATTTTTGTATTTTTTAGTAGAGATGGGGTTTCACCATATTGGCCAGAGTGGTCTCAAACTTCTGGCCTCAAGTGATCCACCCATCTCAGTATCCCAAAGTTCTGGGATTGGGGCCGAGTGCGGTGGCTCATGCCTGTAATCCCAGCACTTTGGGAGGCTGAGGCGGGCAGATCACAAGGTCAGGAATTAAAGACCAGCCTGACCAACATGGTGAAACGCCATCTCTACTAAAAATACAAAAAAAATTAGCCGGATGTGGTAGCATTAGTCTGTAATCCCAGCTACTTGGGAGGCTGAGGCAGGAGAATCACTTCAACCCGGGAGGCAGAGGTTGCAGTGAGCTGAGATAGAGCCATTGCACTCTAGCCTGGGCAACAGAACAAGACTCTGACTCAAAAAACAACAACAACAAATTGCTGGGATCATAGGCTTGAACCACCATGCCCAGCCTCAACAGGGAATTTAGGAAGGAAATACCCAAGCCCTTCCCCTTGTACCCTAGTGCCTCTCACTGGCCAATTCCAACCAGACGTTGAAAGGTAAGGGAGCTGGACTGCATTATCTACAGAATGCAGAGAAAAGTCAATAATAGACCTGGGAGGGCCTTTCTCAGTGGCTCACACCTGTAATCCCAGCATTTTAGGAGGCTAAGGTGGGTGGATGGCTTGAGCCCAGGAGTTCGAGACCAGCCTGGGCAACATGGTGAAACCCCATCTCTACAAAAAATTGTCCCGGTGTGGTGGTGCATGACTGTAGCCTTAGCTACCAGGGAGGCTGAGGTGGGAGGATTACTTGAGCCTAGGAGTTTGAGGTTCCAGTGAGCCATGATCTCACCACTTGACAGAGTGGTGACAGAGTGACAGAGTCACTTGACAGGTGACAGAGTAAGACCCTGTCTCAAAAAATAAAAAATAAAAAAAAAGATATATCTGGGAGCCAAACAGAATAAGCAGCACATTGTTTACCCCGTAAACACAGTCTGCATAGAAGTAGAGCCAGGCACTATGGCTCACATCTGTAATCCCAGACTTTGGGAAGCTGGGGCAGGAGGATTTCTGGAAACCGTGAGCTTGAGACCAGCCTGGGCAACAAAGCGAGACCCCATTTCTACAAAAAATAAAAAAGAGGCTGGGCATGATGGCTTGTGCCTGTAATCCCAGCACTTTGGGAGGCTGAGGTGGGAGGATTGTTTGAGCCCAGAAGTTTTGAGACCAGCCTTGGCAACATAGTGAGACCCGTCTCTATAAAAAATAAAGAAAGAAAATTAGCTTGGTGTGGTGGTACACACCTGTGGTCCCTGATGCTCAGGTTAGGTGGGGTGGGAGGATTGCTTGAGCCCAAGAGTTCTAGGCAGCAGTGACCTGTGATAGTGCCGCTGCACTCCAGCCTGGGTAACAGAGTGAGACCCCATCTCTTAAAAAAATTTTTTTTTAAATAAAAATAAGTCAGTGAAACCTCAGCTGAAATTGCAATAAAATTTCAATTTCAGCCTTATTTGACATCCACTTTCATTTGCTTGAAAAGTTATCTATGTCATGTATTCTGTATCTCAGTAGATGTAACATACTAATAGTAAGAGCGATTGCATTGTACACTCCTCTCTAAGAACACCTACTGCAGGGCCATATGGTGTATTTTTACCATCATCTGTTCAATTACAAAGCATAGAGACAGATGAAACATGATTCTACTGATTACATGGGTAGAACTCTCACATAATCTGGTTGTCTGCTTTTCTGGGTGGTGGTTTTTGTTTGCTTTTTTGAGATGGAGTGTCACTGTTGCCCGGACTGGAGTGCAGTGAGGCAATCTCGGCTCACTGCACCCTCCACCTCCCAGTTTCAAGCGATTCTCCTGCCTCAGCCTCCCAAGTAGCTGGGATTACAGGCACCCACCACTACACCCAGCTAATTTTTTGTATTTTTAGTAGAGATGGGGTTTTATCATGTTGGCCAAACTGGTCTTGAACTCCTGACCTCATGATTTGCCCGCCTTGGCCTCCCAAAGTGCTGGCATTATAGGCGTGAGCCACTGCACCAGGCTGGTATTTCTTATTTGAAGTAGGAGAGTACAATTGAAGGAATATTGATGGTTGAAATGCGAAAAGAAGACGGGCACGTTGGCGGGTGCATCGACAACATCCCTGATGTCGAGAGTTCGAGACCAGCCTGACCAACATAGAGAAACCCTGTCTCTACTAAAAATACAAAACTATCCGGGCGTGGTGGTGCATGCCTGTAATCCTAGCCACTCAGGAGGCTGAGGCACAAGAATCACTTGAACCTGGGAGGCAGAGGTTACAGTGAGCTGAGATCCCACCATTGCACTCCAGCCTGGGCAACAAGAGCAAGACTCCGTCTCAAAAAAAAAAAAAAAAAAAAAAGGGAAAATAAGTTTGTCACATAATCATGTAAGAGTTCCTATTGGGATAACAATAAGAGATTTATATTCCAATTAACCTAAGTAACTTTTTTTTAATTAGGTTGTTGCTTGTGGACTTGACCCAAGGCTAGTAGCTGAACTTCACAAAAGAGTTCAGGGCACGTGAGTATACCTAATAGAATTAAAGTGCATTTCGATCTTATGAAACAATATTGTTTTTACATCTTTTCTTTTTTCGTTAGGCCTGTGGCCAGCAAACTTCAAGTACTGGTGGGTGATGTGTTGAAAACAGATTTGCCATTCTTTGATGCTTGTGTGGCAAATTTGCCTTATCAGGTATGTCCTCACATTTTTAGGAACATCGTACTAAGTGTTTCTCTGATGTGTCTTTCCCAGAAATAACTAGTTAATTCTCTTACAGATATCTTCGCCTTTTGTCTTCAAGCTGTTACTACATCGACCTTTCTTCAGGTTTGTGACAAAAGACTAGAGTTATTGCCAAATTTTAGAAAGACTTACAATTCAGGTGGTGAACATAGCCAAAAAAGGAAAGTCAGGTCCGTTGAAAAACTATTGAAGAAGTTTTGTAGAAAATGTTTATATGGAGGTCTTTCTCTCTTTTAATTGAGAGGTTATTTGGGGGCAGTGTGCTGGAAGTCCTGCTTCTGAGACCAGACAGCCTTTCCCTATTTTTGAATCTTCCTGCCATTAAGCCTAGGTTAGAATTGTTACTACCTTATGTCTAGACAATTACAGTGGTTTCCTAATGGGTCTGTAGTATGAGGGATCTTCAAAAAGTTCATGGAAAATGTGTATTACGAAAAAACTATGCATGGATTTCAATTTCTTTTTTTTTTACACCAAAATAAACTCTGTACTAACTGAACAGGATCTAGTTAGTGTGAGGCACTGCGAAGGATAAGACAGCAGTTTGAAAAGAGCCCCTATCAGAGCAACGTGAATTCTACTAAAAGTGAAGAACAAATATCCAATTTATGGTGAAGCTTGGTTGGAAGAATGGTGAAATCACTGATGCTCTACAGAAAGTTTATGGGGACATTGTCCCAAAGAAATCAGCAGTTTACAAATGGATAACTCATTTTAAGAAGGGATGAGACAGTGTTGAAGATGAAGCCTACGCTGGCAGACCATCAGTTTGTGGGAAAACATTAATCTCGTTTGTTCCCTAAATGATGAAGAACAACATTTAACAGCACAAACAATAGCCAATGCCATAGACATCTCAGTTGGTTCAGCTTACACAATTCTGACTGCAAAATTAAAGTCAAACAAACTTTCTACTTGATGGATGCCAAAACCATCATACCCTCTCTTCTGAAAGACTTTATGAAAAAACAAACCAAAAATATACTCAAATCAGCTGCAGATAAAAGCAGAGCTTCCAGTGAAAATTTATATAACTGGGATCAAAATCCTGAAACATGGTCGCGTGCAATGACTCATGCCTCTAATAGTAGCACTTTGGGAGGCCAAAGCAGGCGCATCACTTGAGGTCAGGAGACCAGTCTGTCTAGCATGGTGAAACCTTGTCTCTACTAAAAATATAAAAAAATTAGCTGGGCATTGTGGTAGGTGCCTGTAATCCCAGCTACTCGGGAGGCTGAGGCAGGGGGAATCACTTGAACCCAGGAGGTAGAGGTTGCAGTGAGCTGAGATTGCGCCACTGCACTCCACACTCCAGCCTGGACAACAGAGTCAGACTGTCAAAATAAAAACAAAAACAAAAAAAACAAGATCCTGAAACATTTATTCAAAGAATTATAACACAGGTGAAATATGGCTTTACTAGCGTGATCCTAAAGACAAAGCACAAAGTAATGCCCACCCAGAGGCAGAAGGGGTTCAGTCAAAGCAAATGTAGACCAGTCAAGAGCAAAGGTTGTGGCAAATTTTTTTGGGAATGCTCCAGGCGTTTTGCTTGCTGACTTTCTTTAGGACCAAAGAATGATAACATCTGCTTATTACAAGAGTGTTTTGAGAAAGTTAGCTAAAGATGTAGCAGAATAACTCCCTGGAAAGCTTCCCCAGAGATTTCCCCACCATACTTCCACTCCTTCCTCTCATCAAATGAGGGCAGTTTTTTGAGTTTCAATGGGAAATGGTTAGCCGTCCACCTTACAGTCCTGATTTGGCTTCTGGCTTATTTTCTTTTCCTTTTTTGAGACAGTCTTGCTCTGGCACCCAGGCTGGAGAGCAGTGATGTGATCTGCACTGACTACAGCCTTGACTTCCTGGGCTTAAGCATTCCTCCCACCTCAGCCTCCCAAGTAGCTGAGATTACAGGCATGTGCCACCACACTCAGCTAATTTTTGTATTTTTTTAGAGACGGGTCTCGCCATGTTGCCCAGGCTGGTCTTGAACTCCTGAGCTCAAGCGATCTGCCAGCCTTGGCCTCCTAAAGTGCTGTGATTATACGTATGTGCTACCATGCCTAGGCTTATTTTTATCTTTTAACTCAATATTTCCGTGAACTTTGAAGTCACTTTCTACATTGTATACTAGTGGCTTTCAAACTGCAAGTCAAAAACTGTTTAGTGGTTATAAAATTAATGAGTCATGAGCATCCTTTTTCTTTTTTTAAATAACATGGAATAGAATATATCAGAGGGTAGGGCCAGGCGCCGTGGCTCACGCCTGTGATTCCAACACTTTGGGAGGCTGAGGTGGGTAGATCATCTGAGGACAGGAGTTCGAGAACAGCGTGGCCAGCATGGCAAAACCCCGTCTCTACTAAAAATACAAAACTTAGCCGGGCATGGTGGCACATGCCTGTAATCCCAGCCGCTAGTGGGGCTGAGGCAGGAGGATCGCTTGAACTGGGAGGCAGAGGTTGCAGTGAGCCAAGATCGTGCCACTGCACTCCAGCCTAGGCAACAGAGCGAGACTCTGTCTCAGAATAATTAAATACACACACACACACACACACACACACACACATTTGTGGCTTGGGTTACAATGCCAAATGTGTTTTTTAGTATGACTCATTGTCAAAAGTTTGAATGTCAAGTACAGCTTTGAAGATGTTCTTCTGTTCGTTAACCTTTACAAAGTCTACCCATTGCCTCCTGATTAAAAAAGTCTACATCTTTTGGCTAGGTGTGATGGCTCATGCCTGTAATCCCAGCACTTTGGGAGGCTGAGGTGGACAGATCACTTGAGGTCAGGAGTTCAAGACCAGCCTGGCCAATGTGGTGAAACCCTGTCTCTAGTAAAAATTCAAAAATTAGCCAGGCATGGTGGCACACGCCTGTAATCCCAGCTACTCAGGAGGCTGTGGCACGAGAATTGCTTGAACCTAGGAGGCAGAGGTAGGAGTGACTGAGATCACGCCATTGCACTCCAGCCTCGGCCACAAGAGCGAAACTCCGTCTCAAAAAAAAAAAAAAGTCTGCATCTACATCTTTTAACCTGTCAAATCAAGGAGACATTGAACACCACAATCTGCCTCTTCAGCATTACCTCTTCCTTAAAGGTGTTTTCTACCTGATATATTTCTACTGAAACAATTTTGTTGCACTTTTTGTTTTCATAGAAGAGGTGATGGACTAGTGCTGGTTTGAAATACCTTCTTATTTATTGAGAGCTTACATTTGCAAGCTATCTTAGGGTGAGGAGTACAGCCATTATAAAAACAAAGCCTGCGGTCTCATTCTGTGGCAATAAAACAAAGGCTGAAAGTGTTCTCCTACTGTGTAATCAGCTGCCAGTGCTTTGCTATTTCTCTACCAAGAAAATCATTGCAGTGAAAATTCAATTATAGTTGACAATGACCATTTTCTTTATTCTTTTCTGCTTTCTTTTCAGATGTGCTATACTTATGTTTCAACGAGAATTTGCCCTCCGACTGGTTGCAAAACCTGGAGATAAGTTATACTGCAGACTCTCAATTAATACACAGCTGTTGGCACGTGTGGACCATCTAATGAAAGTAAGTGAATTTTGTTTCTCTTTTTTCTGAGACACAGTCTTGCTTTGTCACCTAGGCTGCAGTGTGGTGGCTCACTGCACTCTCTGCCTCCCAGACTCAAGCAGTCCTCTCACCTCAGTTCCTGAGTAGCTGGGACTAGATGTGTGTGTCACCACGCCCGGCTAATTTTTGTTTTTTATTCACCTGGGTGCAGGTGGGGTAAGGCCAAAAAGGGCATTAGCCCAGTTTTTGGCATTTTTTAATAGACATAGAGTTTCACTATGTTGCCCAGGTTGGTCTTGATCTCCTGGGCTCAATGATCCATCTGCCTTGGCCTCCCAAAGTGCTGGGATTATAGGTGTGAGCCACAGCACCTGGCCAGTGATTATTATTGAAATAATCTAGCTTAACTCATCCTTGAGCATCTAGTTGTGCCTTCTGTGAGGATAGCATCTTTGGTTACTAAATAAAAGTTGCCTTTGAGAGTACTACTGAAATACTTCTTCATTAACAGGTTGGAAAGAATAACTTCAGACCACCGCCCAAGGTGGAATCCAGTGTTGTAAGGATAGAACCTAAGAATCCACCACCACCCATCAATTTTCAGGTGAGGTGAAAATACTAGCTCATTCACTAAAGGAAAAAAAAGAAGTCCAGGCTGGAAGATGTGTGTCTATAGCAGCAGAAAAATATTAAGTCAACCTAAATATCCAAACATAGGGAAATGTTAATTAGCACACATCCCTGTGCTGAAGTAGATGGAATAATTTGATACAAAGTAGTTATGAAGTGAGACCCAGTCTCAAAAAAAAATAAAATAAAATTGACTAAAACTTGGAAAATAAGGTAAAGTAAAAATGGTTGTTTTAAAGTAATATTATGGGTAACATGTTTTAATGATAATTATTTCTGAGATTTAAAAACAAGAAAGACCACTTCATGTAAAACCTTACTAGTCATATTAGAGAAAAATATGATTGTGTGTGTGGTCATCTGGTGGTAAATGGAGTGGTTCATCGATAACTCCTTCAAGGAGGTTTAGGTGCGTTACACAATCCTTATTTGAAGTCATGTCTGTTTTGAATCTTATTTTTGAAAATGATTCTTAGATTTAAATAAATAGTGCCATGTTCTTTGTTCAGATGTGGGACAATTTTGTTTTTCTCCTGCCTTCTTTTTTTAAGATGGGGTTTTTCACTATGTTGCCTAGGCTGAACTTGAACTTTTGGTCTCCAGTGATCATCCCACCTCAGCCTCCTGAGTAGCTGGTACTACAGGCATGCACCACTGTGCCTGGCTTTATTTTTTCCAATTAAAAAAAAATATTGTCATGCTTTGACGCTTGTCAAAAAAAATTCTGAGGAAAAGACATATTCAGTTAAATGCACCAAACTGCAAAAATCAAATGTCTGTCTTACTTTTACATATATGTGCCAGCCAGATCAAGATACAGAACATTTTGTTCATTTTAGAAAGTTCCCTTCAATTTTATATATTAAAAGAAAAAATAATAGCTAGCAGGCATAGACAAGAACAAGAAGTTTGTAATTTGAAGAAAATATCTATCTTCTATTTCAGGAATGGGATGGTCTAGTAAGGATAACCTTTGTTAGGAAAAACAAGACACTCTCTGCTGCATTTAAGTAAGTATTTCACTGATTTCTAATGTATAAAGGACCAGTGCTCCAGATACTGTGCTAGAATTTGGTCTAAGTGTAAAGATTATGGGTCCTAGACAAACTTTACCTTTTTAACTGTCTTTGGACCTTGGGAGGCAGGAGAACTTAATGAAGTTTGCTGGAGTTGACAGTCACATAAGGTTTTCTGGCAAAACAGGGAAACACTCCCAGACTCTGACCATCAGCTCTAGTTTTTTGTTGGAAAAATGAGGTGATGATGGACCCCTTCCACACTTAATGAAGGATATGTGTCATCTTGTTAACCCGGGAAAATGCAACACATCAATTTGGGTTCAAGGGTAAAGAGAGGTGAGAGACAGTTTTAGAGGGTTTGGAGTTTTTTTTTTTAGGGGTGTTTTGTGGAGGGTCTAGAACTTCTCTAAGAATTTAGGAGGTATTTATCAGGATTTTGCACTTTAAGTATAATTAGTGTTTGCTTCATTAAGTTTATTCAACAACTTTTAAAATTCCTTAATTTCACCATATGGAACATAGATTTAATGTAATCTAAACTGAAATTATTAAACTAGTTTACATATTAGTAAAAAAAGTTTTAAAAAGTATGAAATTATGTATAACTCTGACTTTGAAATAATAACAGTGGCATCACTTCTTTATGCTATAGATCAAGTGCCGTGCAACAACTCTTGGAAAAAAACTATAGAATTCACTGTTCAGTCCATAATATTGTAAGTAGAAAATGTTCCTGCAGTTTCACTGGTTTGTTTTTGAATGTCCATTTTAATTCTTGTTGATCTAGCATGAGATTATTTTGTACATTCCATAGGATCCTTGAAAGAGATATAATGCGTAACTAGCACAATTTTGACTTGAACTCTGACAGGTCAGTGCTGCTGTGTATCCTGTGGAACAGATATGAGCAACTTTGATTACTCTACCCTGTCCTCTAACTACTGACAGTTGCTTTTAGCCATAACAGGATTCAGCAGTTATAATTTCCTCAAAGCTGTAGATACGTGTAGCTTGAAAAACTTAAGATAATTGTACATAATTTACTGTTCTCTGAATTGTGACCATCTCTTGTTTTTTGCTCACATAGCAGTTACAAAGTTATTTTCTTTGTAGTTTTTTAAATACTCAGAAATTGAAATAATTAGAATAAAGTTCACATGCTCAATATAGATTTCTGATTGTGAGCCTCATGCTTATCATTTGTGTAACAATGTCTGTAATGTGATGTTTGCTAGCTTTTTAGCTTCCAGTTTAAACAGAAAAGACAGATAAAGGCCAATTTTCTTTGTATTTTTAATCACTTAGAACCTATATGGTTTAATGTATCACAATACTAGCTCCATTTTCTCTTTTATAGGCAAAAGGTCATTAGATAATCTGCCTAAGTGTAATAGAAAAATAGTAAGCTGAATTAAGAAAAATCTTTGGATAGAATACGTGAATTAAGGGTAAAGTCCTTAAAACTCCCAAGGCTTGGAGAGGTCACCTCTTTGAGAAAAACGAGGTGGTTAGGTGAAATCTGTAGCAAGAAAATGCATTATTTTGAAAGGAGTAACAGTTGCTTTAAAATTTAGTTTACAGTTTTAATTATTTGTGAAGTCTGAAACTAATAACTATTTCAGAATTTTAAAGAAGAAAAAGGCTAATATATACATGATTACTAATTCAAGGTATTCCAGGTTTTTGTAAATAAAGATCAGCCACTTAACTAATTTGAGATCCAAGTCTTATATAATCAGGCTTTCCAAACTTTCATTAACAAATACATTAAAGGTGACTATTTTATGACTTGCTGAACTAAAAAAAAGAGTCAAAGTGACCTCATTAAAGATATGTCGTTCATTTATTCTGAATCTTATATTGATAGATAATACCAGAAGATTTCAGCATAGCAGATAAAATACAGCAAATCCTAACCAGCACAGGCTTTAGTGACAAACGAGCCCGTTCCATGGACATAGATGACTTCATCAGGTAATTACATTTTTGTTTTCCTAAGTGTTTACATTTCTTTACTGTGACACCTTCAGATTAGAGATTTTAAAGGCTTTTAAGCGGTATAAGGTGCTACCGGGGAGAGTTATTGCATAGCACTTCCATGGCATGGAGTAGTATTTGGTGTAAAAGATGGAGGCTAGTTAGCTGCAGCAGAATGAACATTTTCTTTAAGAACAGTAGTAAAGAACAGTCCGAGCCAGAAGATTGCCTTTGTGTTAATATGGTGTGCATGTTCCTCCCTTCCCACTCCCTCCTCAACTCTCATTCATAGTCTTAGTCTTAATAGCTTATCCCTCCAAAATAGTCCAAAGGTAGAAAAATCATAATACATGTAACTGGATCTGATTTTTAAAATTTCCTTACTGGGAATAGCTGTTGTTAAATCAATGTTAAGCATACAATAATGTCAGTCACAATCCTACCTTGTTATCTGTTCAGTAATAATACATAGTTACTTTTGTAGCCTGAGGCAAGTTCTACACTTCTAAGGTAAAAAGATATCATAATTATCTAGGTAATTTAGACAAAAATTTGTTTTGCTTAAATTAAGTCTTACAAAAATAAAATAAAGCTTCAATTAATTACTCAGGTAATTACTAACCTCTACTTACTGTTTTTAGTCATTAACACATTAACCTTCAGAAGTTCTTGCCTGTTTAGCCAATTCACTTTCAAAGCTTCCATGTTCTAGAGGCTGAATAAACAATGAGGGTAGATTGCTATAAAAGTCATTAGTTTGACTTTTTCTAAGCTGGAAAAACAGTTCTATATAATGAATACAAATGGAGTTTATATTTTATTGGGTGGCTAGCAGTACTACTGAGTCTTTTTGATGTTAATTCTAGGCATTGAATACTATTCATAAGTACCTACTTTGCTTTTTTAGACAATTTATCTGGACCTGTTTCTAAGGGTCTGCCTAAAAATAACCTCAGGTCTAAAGAGAAATGTTTTATTTTTTCCTTCATTTTCACTAAATTTCCTCAAAGTTACTGAGCTTGTGCAGTTTACTAACTAGAATCTAGTAAGTACATAGGTATCTACAGAGAGAAACAATGTGTATTTAATTTGAATATAAATAACAGCTCAAGAGAGGAAGAATGGGTACGTAAGATTGGTCATTCATCTGTCTTCTGCCAATTCCAAACAGCTTCTTGTTCAGTTACCATGTTGAAATAAAACAAGTGCCAATGAGTTCTTAGCCCGGGATAACGAAAGTCTAAGACAATTTTAGTCAAATTCATTATAACATATAGGCTATAATGAAAGAAGCACCAACATGGCATTGTTTTAACCAATATACATCTATCTTATAAATTTAGTCAGACAGTAATGTTTCTTTTTTTTCTTTTTTTGAGACAGAGTCTTGCTCTGTTGCCCAGGCTGGAGTGCAGTGGCACAATCTCAGCTCACTGCAACCTCTGCCTCCCAGGTTCAAGCGATTCTCATGCTTCAGCCTCCCGAGTAGCTGTGATTACAGGCATGTGCCACCACACCTGGCTTTTATATTTTTAGTAGAGATGGGGTTTCACCATGTTGGCCAAGCTGGTCTCAAACTCCTGACTTCAGGTGATCCACCCATCTCAGCCTCCCAGAGTGTTGGGATTACAGGCGTGAGCCATCGCGCCCCGCCAGTAACGTTTCTTTAGTAACTAGCATTAGGAGTGGGTGGGCTCTGTAAGCATGCTGTGTTCATGTTTTTCAGAATTAGTTGTATAGAACTATATACCATTAGGCACTACAAATTAGCTTTTCAGTACCATTCCATTTTGATTTCTTTTTTCAGATTGCTACATGGATTCAACGCAGAAGGTATTCATTTTTCCTAGGCATTTGGAAAACAGAATTTTTCAAGGTCAAGAAAAGAAATCTATGTTTTTTATATTTGAGAAGATAATGCTTTTGCTGTACTGAGACATTCCTTACTTGACTATTTTTGGTTTAATACTACTGCTGTCACCATTTATTCTGAATTTTTAAGTTGGAAAGTTCTTAAGTATGCAAGTTTTTTTTGGTTTTGGTTTGTTTTTAATATATAATATAGAGCAGGTCCAATCTATTAATAATAATCTTCACGTTCAGGAGCCGCAGAGACGCACAACTTTATACTTAAGCTTATCATTTCTAACAGTTTACTGTATAAAGATGTTACTCTTCTATTTACTGTGTAATATACTGTGAGGCCTTCTTTAGGTCTGTTCCTCCAGTAGTAAAAAAGTTAAAATATGCTTCAATAGTCACACATTCCCCATACCATTTCATGTTATTCACATTCCCTATACCATTTCTTGTTATTCACATGTAGAGTAAAACAATTGTTTCTTATTTTTATTTTGCTTCTCTCATTCTCTTCCCTATTTATCCTATACAATGTCTGTTATGATTGCCTACCTCTTTCGCTATCCTGTAGCATCATAGACTTAGGGTTATGGGTAAGCCCGAGTCTGCTACTGCCACCATGCAGTGCGCCAGGCATATTGAGAAGCTAAACTGGAATGAAATTAATATAAAATTACCTTTATCTTTTTATCTTTTAGGGAGATAACTTAGCAAAATCTCAAAGGGTTTTGTAAATTGAAACTGGTTTTATGTTTGCTTTCAACTTCAGAAAAACAGCCATTTCCCATAACTACAGGTTCCCAGTATTCCTATGATTTCTGGATAACTAAAATTTCCAGTACTTTTTTCATATACCTGGTGCTTAGTTTTAAGCTATTTTAAAACTGTCAGATTGAGAATTTCAATAGATGTCATAAACAAGTTTTATTAGCTACTTATGTTTAAATCAATATAATACTAAGTGCTGTTAATATACTATAATAAAGAATTATAGTAGCTATTTTATTTCTATAAAAAATTAATAAAAATATCTTTATTGATATTTGGCTTTTTAAAAAATAACTAACTTAATATTAATAGAAGGAGTGTTTCCAATTAATTTAACAAAGCCAGATTTGGAAATCTGGCTTCAAAGTCATATAGTAAATGTTACTATATAATTAAAACAATGCTTGTTCTTAACGTTTGATCCGGAACAAAAGCATCAGGCTGCTTTTGTTAAACAAATATGAAATATACATAAGGGTAGATTTTTTGTTTAATCTCACAAAACTATTTTGCAACGTTTACTTGTATCATCTCTATCCTTACAGAAAAAAATTTAACATTTAACTCGGCTTTCTCAGGTTATTTCCCCTCTACCCTATAAACTGCTGAGTCTTAGTTCCTTTTCAGGCCTTCAGTTTTAACTATCTGTAAAGCTGAAGGACTGTATTATACTATCTCCAAGATCTTTTCTGGTACTAATTTTTAAAATACCGGATCAGAATGAAGCCATCATAGAGTAAGGCAGCATATTTATCTATAAGGAGACTTTCCAAACATAGTACCCATCCAATGCAAATAATAAATTTGAAGCTAATCTGTTGTGCTTTAAAATGAGCAAATTCATACGTCTTTATTGCCCTTTGAAGGTTGGTTAATCTAAAAAACTACCTTTTTTAAACAGCCTCTGCTAGGTCAATTGTAACAGTTCTCCATTCTTCCTCTTCCCTTTGAAATAAACACAAATAGAATGTATCTTACAGCTGCAAGAAAACCTGAGTCCCTTCCAAAACAAAGGTGACTGTATTGAAGTAAATTATCTCTAAAACTCATTCCATAGACTTCATTTATTAATAAGCATATTGTGAAAATCTACAATTGTTTTAGATTTCATGTTTACAGAGCTTTTCACAATTGTATTAGGATTTTTCACAACTACTCTCTGGGTTTTATGAACAGTAAAGTAAAGAATCTGGCTCATATGACTCTCCATTCATAGCTTCCCTTTGGCTCCTATGAATGAGCTGGTAGTTCCCTGGAGTAAATAAATCAAAACAAGATATCCTTGGGAGATTTTTAGTTGTTACTCTACTCCCGGACCCTATCCTGGGAACTGAGGAAAAACTCCTAGAGAGATATACAAAATCTTTTAACAAAATATTTACATGAAAAGTGGCCAGTTTACTTTCTTAGAGTAGCAATCTGTAAAAATAAGTGCTGCCGTTTAAAAAGTAGCATGCCCTACACCAATGTATTAGTGAGAATCTGGTGATTCTCACCAAATAATGATGAAGTTTCACATTTGGTACTGGATGGAGCTTGGGTTAGATCTGCCTTTTAAGGCAAAGTCAACTCTTTTGCAGCTTAATTCTTTTTCAAGGGAGTAATGTACTGTCTACACTTGGCTTAAACTAACTTATATTATGGACTACTTTCAATGTACATGTAAATGTTCATGCATCAGAAGCCAATTTCCTTTAACAGTACATAGAAAAAGTATATTTTAGGGTGCTAATGAACACTTCAAATTAAGTAATCATATTGGTAAGGATCAAATTGCACTATCAGTCTTGTTAATACCACACTGGCACACACACTGCATATATATGTATTTTCCTAAGATAAAACTCTTCTCAGAATTTCATTACTTTTTATTATACACCAACTAGTTTATATTTTAGTTCTTTACAAAGAAAATGCTAAGAAAAATTATAATCACATGTTATATGGTTTTAAATCATAATTCCAGATTTCTTTACATGTAAGATGGAATGGTCCAGCAGCTATACCCACTGTCACAGACTTTAGTTCCGTTCAATGATATGGCACATCCTGCAAAATTAACTAGTCACACACAAAAAATGTCTCAAATACAGTAAAAATGTACACACAAAGGTAATTTACAATGACAAATAAGGAATGTAATTTTTCTTGGCTGTGCTTCAGAAATTTAGAGTCAGTAGCCTTAGTCAAGGCACAAAGCAGGAAAAGGTGAGCACAGCTGTCTCTAGGAGTGGGCAAGGTATGTACAATCACTGATGAGGTATGCATGCACGCAAAGGATTTAAAACTGCTCAGTCTCACTACAAAAATTGAACTGAGTTAAAAGGAAATGCTGTGGCTTCCCCCTACTATCTGGCTCTGGATTGAGTCCACAGTCTTACTTCATCATATAGAAAATAAAATTGACAAGGATCTCCAAAAGTAAATCACTATTTGCATAAATGAAACAAAATGCTTCATTAATCCCAATTCTTGGTTGTGCCTCCTGGACTAGAAGCATTTTGTAGACAAAAGAGTGTTTCACAAAATTGAAATGTAATTTCAGGTGAAGGACAACACATTTTCCACAGACACTTTAAAATTTCAAACTTTCAAATGGCCCTTACAGCTGAACCGTTGTATGTTACAGTAGTGAGGGTTCTGGGGGATCCTTTAGCAGCAAATGCCAGTTTAGAGGGCACGGGGTCTCTTCGGGTTGATTTGCTTGCTGGCTTGTTCCTCTTCTTGTAGAGCTGCACGGAAAGATTTCACTTTATCTTTGAAAAAGAAAAGAAAGAGGGAATAAGTATTGTATTACATGCAAGAGAGTTTACAACAGTAACTCAGTATTTTTCCTTTTGTTCTTTGTTGTCTAGAAACTCAGAACTAAATACAATGCTCAACTATTGCAAAAGTTTTGTTACAGATTTCCAGAAATACCTACTTTTTTTATTTTTTGAGACGGAGTCTCTCTCTGTCGCCTAGGCTGGAGTGCAGCGATCTCAGCTCACTGCAACCTTTGCCTCCCAGGTTCAAGTGATTCTCCTGCCCAGCCTCTGGAGTAGCTGGGATTACAGACAGCATGCCACCACACCCAACTAAGTTTTATATTTTTAGTAGAGATGGGGTTTCACCCTGTTGGCCAGGCTGGTCTCAAACTCCTGACCTCGTGATCTGCCTGCCTCAGCCTCCCAAAGTGCTGGGATTACAGGCGTGAGCCACCACGTCCAGACCCGCAATTTCACCTTAGGCTATAAAGATTTAAAATGTATTTGAATTTTTAGAAATTTACATTTTTTCCTCATTGTGAGGAAAGGGGATTATGAAGTAGGGATGACAAAACGATATACTTCTTGCTTTTACACATTCTTTCCGGTCATGTACTGATCTAGAGTCATATAAGAACTAGAAATAGGTTAGTAAATTGTCAGACAAATTATATGCAGCTATGAAGATGAGCCATCTTTCAATAACAGTGGCTCTCAACTGAATGTGATTTTTGGCCCCCAGTGGGCATTTGGTAATGTCTAGAGGCATTTTTGGTTACTTCAACTGGTGTGGTGCTATTGTCATGTGGTGGACAGAGACCAACAATGCTGGCAAATATTGTATAAGACACAGGATAACACTCCTCAACAAAAAACTGCCTAGCCCCAAATGTTG
Organism: Ateles fusciceps; assembly: GCA_036589455.1. Classification (NCBI taxonomy): domain Eukaryota; kingdom Metazoa; phylum Chordata; class Mammalia; order Primates; family Atelidae; genus Ateles; species Ateles fusciceps. The sequence continues at coordinate 2,945,018 of JAZHEH010000904.1, forward strand.
TTAATAGTGCCAAAGTTACAAAACCCTACTCTATAGATTTCAGAAGAAAGAAAGTTGCAATCTCAATTTTCCTCCCCTTTTTTGGAAGTACAGTGATGTTTAAAAAGTTAACTTTTGAAATTTAGAAATAAATTTAAGGACTTCTGGATTTGGTGCTCTCAAACTGTTACTTTTTTTTTTTTTTTTTTTGAGACAGAGTCTTGCTCATTCGCCAGGCTACAGTGCAATGTTGAGATCTTGGCTCACTGCAACCTCCTCCCCCGGGTTCAAGTGATCCTCCTGCCTCAGCTTCCCGAGTAGCTGGGCCTACAGGTGCATGCCACCACGCCTGGCTGATTTTTGTATTTTTAGTAGAGATGGGATTTCACCATGGTAACCAAGCTGGTCTTGAACTCCTGACCTCAGGTGATCCACCTGCCTCGGCCTCCCAAAGTGCTGGGATTACAGGCTCCCGGCCCAAACTGTTCTTGTGAATCTCAAATTTATCTCTGGGTGGTTAAAAAAAATTCTAAGGACTGAATAATGCCAATATAGCTGGATAGTAATTTTTTAAAAGTTATGGATATGCTTGATATACATGAAATTTGAGAAAAGGAAAGAAAGTCAATTAAGTTGAATGCTACAAAGAAAAAATACTAGAGTGTATTACGACCTGTCTTCTTAATGGATACAGAAGCTGATAGTAAATTACCGCAGATCAGAAAAATGAAAAAAAGCAATTTAAATAAAGGCTTGAATATGAACAATATGAGAAACAAATGAAAATTTTAGTTCAATAGTCACTGCAGACTTTACAGAATATGATTTCAAATAACTAACTTCATAACCAGTCAGCAATATGTATGTGTTGAACATCTCAAATCCAAAAATCTGGTAGGGCGCGGTGTCTCACACCTATAATCGCAGTACTTTGAGAGGCCGAGATGGGCAGATCACCTGAGGTCAGGAGTTCAAGACCAGCCAGGCCAATATGGTGAAATGCTGTCTCTACTAAAAATACAAAAATTAGTCAGGTACAGTGGTACACACCTGTAATCCCAGCTACTCGGGAGTCTGAGACAGGAGAATTGCATGAATAATACAATATGTCTAGATAGTAATTTCTTAAAAGTTATGGTGGGAGGTGGAGGTTGCAGTGAGCTGAGATTGCCACTGCACTCCAGCCTGGGTGACAAAGTGAGACACCATCTCAAAAACAAAACAAAACAAACCCTGAAACCTGAAATCCCAAACTTTTGGTACAATGCAAATAATCAAAAATCTGTAATACAAAACTCTTGTTTCAAGTTTTCAGATAAGGGATACTCAACTTGTATATACTTCAAAACATCATGTTGTACCTAATACATACATTTTTATCTGTCAATTTTTAGTTTTTTTTGAGACAGGATCTCACTGTGGTGCTCAAACTAGAGTGCAGTGACATGATTCTAGCTCACTGCAGCCTCAAACCCCTGGGATCAAGTGATCCTCCCTCTTCAGCCTCCTGAGTAGCTGGGACTACAGGCAGGTGCCACCATGCCTGCCTAATTTTTTAAATTTTTAAATTATTTTTTAGAGACAGGATCTCTATGTTGTCCAGGCTGGGATGTCAATTTAAATAAATAAATAAACTTGAAAGAAAAATAATCCTTCAAAACAACTAACCAACTTCACAAAGGGCCTCCTTAAAAAAATTAAGCAGTTTATTTAACTGCCCCAAACTAGGAATTTAATTCTGGCTTATGTTGGATTGCATGTACACACACATACAGATGCTCACTTACACATAAACAGAGCCAATAGTGTACAAATGCCTAAAAAATTAACACATAAAGTAATGCATAGCTGAAGCTACACAGATAAGCTAACTAAAAAAACAAAAGGAAACAATTTAGCAGGTAAGGCATACGCTTCCCTTCACGAGTAAGGTACAGAGAGTAGTCATCTTGACAGTTCATTTAGAAAAAGTGGCACAGAGGCCAAGTGTGGTGGCTCATGCTTGTAATCCCAGCAGTATGGGAGGCCAAGGCAGGGGAATTGCTTGAACCCAGGAGTTTGAGACCAGCGTGGGCAACATAGCAACACCCCATCCCTACAAAAAATTAAAAATTAGCTGGGTGTGGTGGCTCATGCTTGTAGTCTCAGCTACTCAGGAGACTGAAGTGGGAGGACTGCTTGAGTACAGAAGGTTGAGGGTGCAGTGAGCCATGATCACACCCCTGTGCTCCAGCCTGGGCAAGAGTGAGACCCAAAAAAAGACAGAAAGAAGGTAATTCTCATAAGCATCAGCCTATCAAACTAAAGATCTGAATAGGTATAAAAAATTTATAAATTTGTTAAAAACACATTTTCTCTCTTTAATTAAGATGTCTGTCTTAAAATATGAAAAGAAAGATGACTAGAGAAAACTTGAAATGATATGCCATGACTTTTAGAAAAACCAGAATGGTTAGCTGTCTTTATACCTCTGGAAAGTAGGTGCTAAACAGTGCCCATAGTTTTCACTTCATATGTCCTCTAGCAATATGAAACCCTCTCACTAATATACATACCAATACCAATCAGATTTCAAATATTAAAATGGAAAAAGAATTACCCCGCAGCTCAGTTAAAATGTCTATTTTTTGCTCAAGAATAGCTTCAAGTTGTGTGGCATATGAATCAACATCATAGTCTACTTCTTCAGTCATCTCTAAGAGAGCCTTTTCATCTTCTAACCATCGAATAGATTCCTGCAAGGACAAAAAGTCGATAATCCAACAAGCCTCTTTGTAAAACAGAAACCAAATTACAATTCTGTTAAATATAATCAAACATACTTAGAGTATTCCCTAAAATGTCAATAGACATAAAACATCTTTATTCACAGACAGTATAATTAAGAAATACAGTTGACTCTAGAACAACATGGGTTTAAACTGTGTGGGTCCACTTATATTTGGATTTTTTTCAATGAAAGTTACACTGAATGTGCCTGCCTCTCCTGCCACCCCTTGTACTTCCTCCACTTCTGCCATCCCTGAGAAAATGGTAGGTTTCTGGTAGGTTAGTGGTAGGTTCTGCCAGCCCACCTCTTCCTCCTCAGCCTACTCAATGTGAAGATGATGAGGATGAAGACCTTTATGATGATGCACTTCCACTTAATGAATAGTAAATATAGTTCCCTTCCTTATGATTTTCTTCATACCATTTTCTTTTCTCTAGCTTACTTTGTGTTAAGAATACATTATATAACATATATGTAATACAAAATATGTATTCATAGACATTTATGTTATTGGTAAGGCTTTTGGTCAATAGGCTATTAATAGTTAAGTTGGGGGGGGGGGGGGCTCAAAAGTTATATATATTTCCAACTGTGCTGGGGGTCAGTGTCCTTAACACCCTGAGTTTTTCAAGGGTCAACTGAATGCCCTTAAAATTTAACACAAACACATGAAAGATGGGCTGAGCAAGATCATTTCATTTCTCTACTTTTACTCTACTTTGGATGGGAATTTTGGGGAGGGAATGCATCAAATACAGCAATATTAAAGAGCAGAGTAAGTCTCAAAACCTCAACAGCTGTCCCTAAAACAGGGGAAGAATATGCCCAATAAAGCTACTGAGCAATCTGATAGGGGCTATGGAGGAAGCCTAGAACCTGACAAATTAACGTATCTAATTAGGGACTTACAGTGGTTGGGCCAAGAGGTAATAATAAATTCCGGATGGGCATGGTGGCTCACACCTGTAATCCCAGCACTTTAGGAGGCTGAGGCAGGTGGATCTCTTGAGGTCAGAAGTTCGAGACCAGCCTGACTAACATGGTAAAACCCCATCTCTTCTAAAAATACAAATAATTAGCCAGGTGTGGTGACACATGCCTGTAATCCCAGTTACCTGGAGGCTGAGGCAGGAAAATAGCTTGAACCCAGGAGATGGAGGTTGCAGTGAGCTGAGAGCATGCAACTGCACTCTAGCCTGGGCGACAGAACGAGACTCTGTCTCAAAACAAAAACCAAAACAAGACTGGATCATTCTGAATTAAAGAGCTTTTTGGACATAAAAGCTCTTATATGTGGATTTGCTTTTAGGATGCATACAATCTCAATTTTTCAAACATCAATTGACTTTAATGACTATAACTAGACTAGCACCAGACAGAATTGGTTAATCTAGGTAAGTATCTTGATTAGGAAACATATATTAATTAGAAAATACAAATATAACAAAAAGAAAAAAAACAAAAACAAAAAAGAAAATACAAATATACTCCAATTTTTCTTTCTTCTTTTTTTTTGAGATGGAGTTTCACTCTCCTTGCCCAGGCTGGAGTGCAGTGGTGTGATCTCGGATCACTGCAACCTCCACCTCCTGGGTTCAAGCAATTCTCCTGCCTCAGCCTCCCGAGTAGCTGGGATTAGCACCACCACGCCCAGCTAATTTTACATTTTTAGTAGAGACAGGGTTTCTCCATGTTGGTCAGGCTCGTCTCAAACTTCCGACCTCAGGTAATCCACCTGCCTTGGCCTCCCAAAGTGCTGGGATTACAGGCGTGAGCCACTACACCCAGTCATATACTCCAATTTTTCTTTCCTTTTCCTTCAGCTATACACTTAATTTTGGTTTAACAAAACCTTATTTTGTGAAATGGCAGATTATAATACAGAGGAATGATACAGAGAATTGTAAAAATAATACTGGGTTGAAAGTCAGAACACCCAATTTTACCAATAAACAGCTGTGAGACTTTATCTAAAAAATGGCAGAGTGGGAAATGATGGTCTTTATATGACACCTTGTTCCAAAAGGGCACAGATGACAACTATCTTTTCTTTTTTTTTTTTTTAAATACAGATGGGGTTTTGCCATGTTGCCTAGGCTGGTCTTGAACTCCTGGGCTCAAGCAATCCACCCACCCTGGCCTCCTAAAGTGCTGGGATTACATGTGTGTAATTTTCTTAAATTATTAGCATCCTTTCTCTACTTAAACACCTGAGCTTCTAGAGAAATTCTCATAATAAGAATTTGACTAAAACTCTAGAGTTTTTGGTTTTTGAGACAGGATCTCACTTTGCTGCCCAGGTTGGAGTGCAGTGGTGCGATCTCAGCTCACTGCAACTTTCGCCTTCTGGATTCAAGGAATCCTCCTACCTCAGCCTCCTAAGTAGCTGGGACTACAGGTGTGCTCTATCACGGCCAGAAAATTTTTGTATTTTTTTGTAGAGACAGGGTTTCAGCATGTTGCCCAGGCTGGTATTAAATTCCTGGGCTCAAATGATCCACCAGCCTCAGCCTCCCAAAGTGCTGGGATTACAGGCATGAGCCACTGTGCCTAGCCAAACTCTTAATAGTTTTAATGAACGTGTATCCTAATCTGACATAAAGTGTTCTCTGTCATTTTTGAGTCCTTTATCCAGGTTCTTGAATGATTTAGAGCTGAAGTTCCTTTGGTTAGTGACAAAGATTTCTTCAACATCAAAGAAAAAATACAGGTCAATAAGGGAGACAGTTATTGCTTTTTTCTCAAGAAGTGTTCATAGTACTTCAAGAGGGTGGGGGCAGCACAGTGCAAAGCAAGTCAACTGTATAGTCTTCATAAAGATGTACAAATGATATCTTCACTTCCTCAAATATCACCATGATAGGACATTTTCTTGTTTAAAAAAAAGGGGAGCAGAGTATCATATACTAAGTACTTTTAACAGGTTGAATGCATAATAGGATGAATGCCTAAGGAGTTACTGCCTAAGGGTGGTGACATAACACCCTTCAATCAACTTACCACTGACAGCTCAGAGCAGTAACTCTCCATCTCATGAAGTAGTCTATCTTTTCTGCAACAACTGATACTTCCTCAACTGCTCCAAAACCCTTCATAAGAGTTTTTCTTAACTGCTATTAAATAAATTGGCCTAACATTTAGAAAGAAGTACTGGTGGGCAGAAGTGCAACTATTCTCTAAAAATGGACAAACGACAAAAATCAATAAGGAGGATAGGAGGTAAATAAAGTAGAATCTTTCACCATGGTGCAAAGAAATGTTATTTGTAGCCATCATTCATTGTATTCAAAATTTGTCATGCCATATGCCTTATAAATACACATATACATATATATAAATATGTATTTTTTTAAAGAATAGTGTGATAGTTAAGGAATTATGAAAATTCTTCATTTATCTCAAGAAATATTTTGATGAAAAGTCCTGTCTTACTTTACCTGGAACACTGCCCTGTGATCTTCTACAACTTGTTCTTCCATTTCTACCATTTGTGAGACAGCTTCATGGAAAGTAAACAGTTGTGGAGAAACTTCTTCTTCCTTAAAATAAAAGTAGTTAAGAAATTATGATACAGTGTGTATTTTAAATGTTATAAAAGTAGTTTTTCAATATCATTTACGAAAATGTCATTTAGAAATTGAAGAGACTTGAATGGTGAAGGCTACTAAAATATATATGAAAGGCAAAACCACAATTTCTTTCTTTGGGTAAAAATATGCAATTCTCAACAAGACAACTCAATCAGATGAGTAGGGAATAATTTTCACTTAGCCCAAGGTTTATTGCTGAACTACCCCTAAAAGAGTGCTCTCTTTGGAACAGCCCAACTTTTCAAAAATACTTTTATTGCAGGCTGTAAATGTACTGAAATATTTCCTTAGTATTGCTTACTTTTCACTAACAATTTAATTTACATGTGTATCTTACATTTCCTTTTTAAAAAGAGATATGAAGATAACATCTTTAGATGATGTATATTTACCAGTTTTTACAGAAATTTCAATGGACAGTTCGCAATTTTACTTCATCAACAAAAAACAGATATAGTTGACTCTAGAACAATACAGGTTTGAACAGTGCTGGTCCACTTTTATCTGGTTTTCAACCGATGCAGATTGAAAATACAGTATTTGAGATATGTGAAATCTTCATATTCAGAGGCCCAACTTTTCGTATTTGCAGGTTCCACGGGGCCAACAGTGGAACTTGAGTATGTGCAATTTGGGTATTTTCAGGCAGTCAGGCAGTCCTGGAACCAATTCTCTACATATAACTGAGGAACAAATACATACATTCATATTTTCATCCTACAGCAAGTCAAAACTTCTCTGATCCCAGGCCATGCTCAGATGATGATTAAAAAAAAAAAACAAAACCAAAAACTTTGGCTGGGTGTGGTGGCCTCAGTCCTGTAATCCTAACACGTTGGGAGGCCGAGGCAGGTGGATCACTTGAGGTCAGGACTTTGAAACCAGCTTGGCCATCATGGTGAAACCCCATCTCTACTAAAAATACAAAAAAATAGCTGGGCTTGGTGGTGTGTGCCTGTAATCCCAGGTACTTGGGAGGCTGAGGCAGGAGAATCATTTGAACCCTTGAGGCGGGGGGTTGCAGTGAGTCAAGATTGTGCTACCACACTCCAGCCTGGTGGACAGAGTGAGACACCATCTCAAAACAAAACCAAAAAAACTCTGATCTCTACAGCATGTCTTAGATGCTGTTCCATTTTCATCTACTTTGTTAAGACAACATAGCAATAAGAATATGTATATATGCACCAATACCAAACTAAAGGCTAATGCTGAGTCATCACAAGATAATGCCCCAGAGGAGGCAAAGGTGATAGAAATGCACATTCTCTCAAACATGGAGGCTGTAAAAACTCATGATGCCATACTCCCCTGGATTAGTTCTGGTCGCCTAACTAACCTCTCCAAATTAAGGCTCTACAGAGGCCCAACAGATGCAAGAATAAAATGGAAAGATATGCTATAGGGAGTGCTTATCTTGCTCTGGTTTTCCACATCTTTGGGATAGGTAACATATCTAGATGCAATGCAGGGTTTGCTTTAAAGAATCTAAAAGCAACTACAGTCTCTCTTAAAAATTCTGGACACAAGTGATGGACTGAGACCAGGATCTCATTTTTAGTTTCTATGGTTCAAAGTTTAGAACTATTACTTTGAACTAGGTTTTCCCAGTCTTGGAACTACTGACATTGTGTGGGGTAACGTGACAAGGACAGTCCTGTGCACTGTATGATGTTCAACAGCATTCCTGGCTCTACCCACTATATGCTAGCAGCATCACCTCACTGGTGACAACCAAAAATGTCCATACATTTAGCCTTGGGGGGGCCAAACTATTCCTAGTTAAGAACTACTGCTTTAAGTTCTGCTTTAGTAATAGTGATTTGGAACATGGTAACAAAAAGTAGTATGTGTATTTGTTACTCTAGAATATTTTGGACTAAATATCTGCTACAAAGTATTAGAACTAATGTTGTTTTCAAAGAATACTGTATTGCACGTAGCAATCAGTTTAATTGATACAAGGTTTGGTGCTGGAATAAGAAAGATCTAAGTTTCAATCCTGGCTTCAGTACTTACTACTTATAAAATCTTGGTCAAATTATTTAAACCTTAGAATATCAGTTATAAAGTAGGGATAATTATAGTACCTACTACACTGAGTTGTGATGAGATCAGATAATAAATAAAATGCTTAGCAATGTATGTCATGTAGTAAGCAACTAATCAATGCTAACTTGTAACATGAGAAAATGCCATGATAAGACTTAGTGGGAATAGAATGACACAAAACTGCATAGAATATGTTTTTTTTTTTTTTTTGAGACAGAGTCTCGCTCTGTCGCCAGGTGCCAGGCTGGAGTGCAGTGGCGCGATCTCGGCTCACTGCAACATCCACCTCCCGGGTTCAAGCTATTCTGCTTCAGCCTCCCGAGTAGCTGGGACTACAGGCACGCACCACCACGCCCAGCTAATTTTCGTATTTTTTTAGTACAGACGGGGTTTCACCATGTTGGCCAGGATGGTCTCGATCTCTTTACCTCGTGATCCACCCGCCTCGGCCTCCCAAAGTGCTGGGATTACAGGCGTGAGCCACTGCGCCTGGCCCAGAATATGCATTTTAAAAACACACCTTTACGTCTCACACACAGAACACTCTCAATACGTTAAAAGCAATTATGTGACAATGTATTACATACACCTTTTTATTTTCTTTATTCTTTCTGTCCTTATACAATGGGCATGTATTTTATTTTTTTTTAGTAATTGGGGAATCAAAAATTTAAATTATAAAGTATTATTAAAAATTTCAATCATATAGAAAAGCAACCAGATTTAACAAATGTTAGCATTTTGCTGTTTGATTTTAATACAGGGCATGCATCCTTTCAATATAGATGCATGGCCAGGCATGGTGGCTCACGCCTGTAATTCTAGCACTTTGGGAGGCCCAGGCAGGCAGATCATGAGGTCAAGAGATTGAGACGATCTTGGCCAACATGGTGAAACCCCGTCTCTACTAAAAATACAAAAATTGGCCAGGCATGATGGCGTGCACCTGTAATCCCAGCTACTTGGAAGGCTGAAGCAGGAGAATTGCTTGAACCTGAGAGGTGGAAGTGGAGGTTGCAGTGAGCTGAGATCACATCACTCCACTCCAGCCTGGGTGACAGAGTGAGACTCCATCTTAAAAAAAAAAAAAAAAGATGCAAATGTCCACAGTTCTTTTGTTTTTAAGCCTTTTTTCGGGGGGTGGGGGAATGGAGTCTCACTCTGTTGCCCAGACTGGAGTGCAGTGGCAATATCTTGGCTCACTGCAATTTCCGCCTCCCAGGTTCAAACGATTCTTGTGCCTCAGCCTCCAGAGTAGCTGGGACTACAGGCACATGCCACCACGGTAGGCTAATTTTTGTACTGTTAGCAGAGACGGGGTTTTACCACGTTCGCCAGACTGGTCTTGAACTCCTGACCTCAAGTGATCTGCCTGTAAGGCCGGTTGCCTCGCTGGGAGCTCGGATGCGCCCATTACTCCCAGCGTCTGGGAATTACGTCGCCACTCCGCGATCAACATTTAACTCCTCCACATAGTCTCCCCAACACCCACCCCTGAAGCAAACTCCGCACCCGACACCTAGCCCGCCACTGGAAACCCCCGCCCAAAAATTTTCGAAAAGCCCCGACAAACCTTGCCCAATAGTACTTCCTTGCCTGATAGCACTTCCTTGCCCAATAGCACTTTCTTGCCCGGTAACGCTTTCTTGCCTAATAGCACTCCCTTGCCCGATAAGCACTTTGCCCAGTCAAGGTCATTTTTCCCCAAGGCGGCCCGCTCACCAAAAATCCCGCCTGCCCACTAGTAGTGGCTTGCCTCCTCCACGTCCTGTGTTCCAATATCCAATCAAGTGGCCTTATGCTTTGTCTCCTCAGTTCCCAATTAAATGCCTTCACTCCCTATAAAACCCCTTGCCCTAAAAAGTTAGGCGTGACTTCTCTGGCCCCCTCCCGGACCATAGAACCTTGCCTGGTACCTAAATAAATAGTTTTTTCATTTTCTTATACTGGTCTCAGTTTCCTCATTTTAAACTCGGCAATAACCCTTACACTGCCTGCCTTGGCCTCCCAAAGTGCTGGGATTACAGGCATGAGCCACCATGCCCAGCCTGTTTTTAAGCTTTTTAATAAGATATTTATTATATGCATATTTTTAAATGTTGTTTTTCCCTATATTACTTTAAAATTTTCCCAAATTGTAATAACAGACAAAAATCTGAGGGGGAAAAAAAATAGTTGATTGGGGGCTGGAGACTTCCTTAAAGGGCCAGGTAATACATGTTTTGGGTTTGTAAGCCACAGTCTCTGTACTGCTGTTATGGTAAGAAAGCAACCAGACAACGCTTAAGAGAGTAAGCACGGATATGTTCCAATAAAATTTATTTGTAAAAACATATGGCTGGTCCATAGGCTGTAGTTTGCTGACCCCTGACTTATTTATTCATTTATTTTAAGAGACGAGGTCTTGCTCTGTCACCTAGTCTAGAGTGCAGTGATGCTATGATAGCCCACTGCAGCCCAGAATTCCTCTGTTCAGGCAATCCTCCTGCCTTAGCCTGCCTAGTAGCTAGAACTACAGGTGCATACCACCACACCTGGCTGATTTTCAAATTTTTGTAGAGAAAGGGGCTCATTAAATTGTCTAGGCTGGTCTTGAACTACTGGCCTCAAGCAGTCCTCCCACCTTAGCCTCCCAAAGTGGTGGGATTATAGGCTTGAGCCACCACACCCACAGCCTGATTCCTCATTTAAATGATAGTTTTCAGTTAAGTTCTGCTACTGATGAAATGAACTAAGATTATATCATTTACAATTATAGTAAGTCACTCACATTTTGTTCACAAAGAAGTTTTAGATCATCTCTCTGAGGGGAACTCCCCCACACCCCACTGTGTCTCTAAGTCATCAATCTGGTTTGGTGGATGGTGTATTATTGGACGAACATCACCAGCAGCAGTTGGATCTACAGTCAATTCTTTCACCCTATAAATACATAAGAGGTATTGAAGTTAAAAACACTCATGCAGAGGAACAAGAAAATACCAACCTATTCAATATACCCACAATTCAGTTTAATATACTAAGATTGATGATGTCACCTTTATAGGTAAAATTTATCTGAAATCTGTAGAAACACATAAATGGTTGTTTAATTTTAGGAAATCTGCTTAGGCAACTTTATATAATTCATATTATATTGATTAATTATATAAAATATAATTATTGTGCAAACTAATGAGAATTAACAAAGTATGTAGATTCAGTATTCAAAGAAAAAACTTGTTGCAATTAAAAGTTTTTTTACTTTTCAATTTTTTTACTACTGGCTCATCAAAATTGATGTTATTGCAATTACATTATATAAACAGAAAAATGTAAACAATAGCAATTAGACCAATAAATGGATCACTGCTGAAACAAAACAAAAAACTTGCAGATTTCGGGTAGTTATCATGCTCAATTAAAATCGCTATATGTAAAATAATTTTATTTGTAATGTATAAAAATTTTAAGATTTTAAGTTTTATCATTTTCAAAGTGTTTACTCATTATACTTACACATTTGGGAGAGGGTAAACTTTCTTTTTTTTTTTTTTAAAAAAAAAGCAAACTTTTTTTTTTTTTTAAAGTAGAGACAGGTTTTCACCACATTGGCCAGCCTGGTCTCAAATTCTCAACCTCAGGTGATCCACCAGCCTCTGCCTCCCAAAGTGCTGGGATTACAGGCGTGAGCCATCATGCCTGGCCAAGAGAGGGTAAACTTCCTATGTCAAGAGGCTCCTTGCAGACAATGAAACTTTATCTTTTAACAATTTATCTTTTAGTGGTAAGTATGCAAAAGTGACATCATCCTTAAAAATATGAGGGAGAAATAGGAAGCCTGAATTCTAAATCAACATTTTAAAGCAAATAGATTAATAAAGGACATAAGAATGCAGATCATGCAGTACAACCACCACCTGCCAAATGAAATGAAAATGAAAACTAAAATGGCTCAGGACAAAAATAGCAAATGAAATGTTTATACAAAGCACAATTCAAAAGAAACTATTAAAATAAACATCTTATTTATAGAATGAAGTAGACCTGGTAATTGAAGGAGAAAAGTCGTCATATTCATAAGAAGGAGAGAGATCAGGGCGACTGCCACTACCCTGTGAGAAGGGAATGTCTGATGGACTAATTCCAAACTCCTTTACTCTGCAGCACCAAAACAGCAACAAATTAAAAGAAAATGCTCTTGTAAAGACAGCAATGCACATTGCACATTTTCATTTAGTATTCACTTTTGTTTAGAAAAGAGTATCGATACTGTTGTGACAATGTCTTTAGAATATTATTTTGCAAATAACACATTTTAAGACATTTTTGAATCTTTGTTCTATTGATCCCCTGCTCTATAGTCCTTAATCTTTCCTTTCTGGTCTATTTTCCTCTTTTTTAATAATCCTTCCTAGACATTTTTAACTAAATCACCTAAAGCTGAAATGCCCCTTTAACTACATGACTGCTCAATCTAATTTCGTCATGTGGTCAGTACCATGACTATTTGTTTATTAGCATTCACGAGTCTTTGACATTTTTGCAGTCTTTTTCAAACAGGACACAAGGGAATTAAGTCCTAATGCCTTAAGCCATCCATTGTTTATAATGAAATAACTTCTTTCCTATGCATCCAGAATGGCACTGGCTATGAAATATTCTTGGTGTAAATGAGAAAATACTCACTCTATTTTCAGTGGTTGGTGATTCAGATGAAGAACTCTGGCTGAGAACAGCCTTTAGCAATGAAATTTAAAATTGCTTTTGCTAACATCTTTAATAGTTATATTTATCCAAATTATGACTTTCTCACCCCATCTATGTAATTCATGTCCCCTTTGGGCCAACCCTATTACATACCAATATAAAATATTTATTAAGTACTTCCTATATGTCAGGTATTAGTATTAGTAATTTTTAGGCATTATATTATTTCATCCTTCAATAATCTTTGATTTTATAGATGAGAAACATTTTTTATTCTCAGAAATAAGGTATCCTATCTAAGGTCATTCACTAAGAATGTGGCATAATTGAGGTTAAAACCTAGCCCTGAGTACAAATTCTGTGTTATTTAAACACTTCAATATAATAACCATATTCTTTTATTTTCTTGTGACTTCTCTTAGGTTGAACTAAATGAAATTCCCTTCTTTATAGGTCAAAAACAAATATCAGTATCTTCATATAAATCAAACTAATATATTTCCTCTACTAACAGTCTTTCTCTGAGCTATTGGTAATAGCTACTGTCAAAGGTTCAATATTGGATTCATCTGCCCTTTATCCTTCAAAGTTTATTTACCATACCATGCTGAAAAATCCAAATATCTTCTTTTTGTTTTTTCTGGGTTTTTCTGAGACGCAGTCTCACTCTGTCACCAGGCTAGAGTGCAATGGCGCAATCTCGGCTCACTGCAACCTCCGCCTCCTGGGTTCAAGCTATTCTCCTGCCTCAGCCTCCCGAGTAGCTGGGACTACAGGCGTGCACCACCTTGCCTGGCTAATTTTTGTATTTTTAGTAGAGACGGGGTTTCACCATGTTGGCCAGGATGGTCTTGATCTCTTGACCTCGTGATCCGCCCACCTCAGCCTCCTAAAGTGCTAGGATTACAGGCATGAGACACTGCGCCCGACCTTTCTTTTTGAGCTAAGGTCTCACTGTATCACCCAGGCTATGCTGCAGTGGCTCAATCACGGCTCACTACAGCCTTGACCTCCTGGGGTCAAGTGATCCTCCCACCTCAGCCTTTACCTTAACCTCAGCTGGAACTACCAGTGGCATGCCACCACCCCCAGCTATTTTTTTATTTTTTGTAGATATGGGGTCTTATTATGTTGCTCAGGCTGGTCTCAAACTCCTAGACTCAAATGATCCTCCTGCCTTGGCCTCCAAAAGTATTGGGATTACAGGCATGGACTACTGTGACTGGCCTGAAAAATCCAAATTTCTAATACTATTTTCACTCCCACCCCACTTCTTATCTAAGTATTTTAATTTAGACACCCTATTAGCTTCATCTACACATTTTTTCCTCTATCCAAAGCTCTCTTGCCCAAGCTAAACTATACTACGTACAAGAATCATACTCTTCAAATATGTTACTAAAAGCTCCTAATCACTTTAATCACTCTTCTACCCAAGACCCAATCACTGTAAGGTCTTTCATTACCGAAAGATTAAGTATCTCTGTTACAGGATAGAGACCACTGTCTGTTTCTCATATATCCTATAAATTTTTTTCCCTGGGACAACCATTCCTTCTACTCTGAAAGTTTTCCCCTGTATGCTCCTCTAAAATATCTTTAATTGTCTGGCTGGGTGCAGTGGCTCACGCCTGTAATCCCAGCACTTTGGGTGGCCAAGACAGGCAGATCACTTAAGGTCAGGAGTTCGAGACCAGCCTGGCCAACATGGCGAAACTCCGTGTCTACTAAAAATACTTTAAAAAATTAGCTGGGCATGGTGACAGGTGCCTATAATCCCAGCTACTCGGGAGGCTGAGGTCAGGAGAATCGCTTGAACCGTGGAGTCAGAGGCTGCAGTGAGCCAAGATCATGCCACTGCACTCTAGCCTGGGTGACACAGCAAGACTCTGTCATAAGTAAGTAAGTAAATAAATAAATATTTCTAATTGTCATCTGATTGCAACTGAACTTGTCAACTTAACTACTACCAGTAATGTGTACTGTTAACAAACTATCCCACAATCCCCATAAAAAACTTTCAAAGTATATTATTTTGACTAATATAAGAATATTAAAAAAAAATACTGCTTTCACATCTGTCTAACTGAATTTTTAAGACAGAACTGCCAACTGAAGTAGCCACAGCAATAACGATTCATATACTTAATATATTTCAGGCACTGTGCTGAATATTTGACATAGGTCCCTCCTCAAAACCAATCCTTTAAGATGGACATGGTCATTAACTCTCCATTCTAAAGATGAGGAAATATGGTCAGAGAGAGGTTAGTAACTTTCCTGAGGCTTTGCTACCATCATGTAGTGAGGAAGGTATTAAATCTATTTCATCCCAAGACATAACACTTCAACTACTAAGCTATGACTTAAATACAAAAAAAGTTTAAACACTTAAGAGAAATAGTTTCCTAAAAATATGGAAATTTTTACAGCAAAACCATTCATCATTTGCTTTAAAAAAAAAAAATGGAAATTTTAATGTAATGCCACCTACCCACTACCTCAAAGTATTGGCCTAAATAAAGTGAGGCAGATTTAGTATAAAAGAAAGAAATTCTCTTTGCTGTTAAAAAAAAAAAAAAATGAAGTTATTGACTCTTAAAGTCATAAAACATTGGTATCAAGGGAGGTTGAAAATCTTTACTTCCGAGAGATTTAGAATAAAATTGAAAAGATTACGTGTCCGATATGGTTAGGTTTTGTGTCTCCACCCAAATCTTGTCTTGAATTATAATTTCCATAATCTCCATGTGTCAAGGCAGAGACCAGGTAGAGGCAACTGAATCATGGGGGGCAATCTCCTCCATGCTGTTCTTGTGATAGTGAGTTCTCACAAGATCTGATTGTTGGCTCTTCCCCACTTTGCTTGACTCTTCTCCTTCCTGCCACCTTGTGAAGGTGCTTTGCTTCCCCTTCACCTTCCACCACGACTCTAAGTTTCCTGAGGCCTCTGCGGCCAAACTGTGAGTCAATTAAAGCTTCATAATTACCCAGTCTCAGGTATTCCTTCGTAGCAGTGTGAGAATGGATTAATACAGTGTCCCAAATGGTTAGTCATGTTGCAAGTGAGTTACATGATATAATAGTAGGTTAAAACATTTTACTGGGACCTAAGTGAACTAGAGGAACAGCTAGACATAGCATTTTCACAATATTAGGGAGGAATCTTTTGCAGTCTCAAATCTTAAGAAACAGAGGGGTTTTAATTCTACAACATGGCAATAATCTACTACACTCTGCTGTCCTCAACTTTCTCATGAATAATTTTGAAATAAGAAGCATTTTAATGATAAAAATCCCACATATAAAAAATGTTAATTGGCCGGGCATGGTGGCTCACACCTGTAATCTCAGCACTTTGGGAGGCCGAGGTGGGTGGATCACCTGAGGTCAGGAGTTCAAGACCAGGCTGGCCAACACGGTGAAACCCCGTCTCTTAAAAAAAAGAAAGTTAATTACCAATATCAATTAAAACTAACACAATAAGAATTTGCAGTTAGGAGCTCATAATTCAAACTTTAAAAGAGATTAAATTTAGAAAATATAATATTTCACATTTAGAAATGTAGTTTATTACTTTTTTTTTTTTTTTAAAGACAAGGTCTGCTCTGTTGCCCAGGCTGGAGTGCAGTGGTACAATCACAACTCACTGTAGCCTCAACATCCCTGGTTCAAGCAATCCTCTTGCCTTAGCCCCTTGAGTGGCTGGGACTACAGATGCGTGCCACCACGCCAGGCTAATCGGCGTAAGCCACCATGCCTGACCTTATTACATTTTTAAAGAAATGATTATATTTTAATACTTTTTACAAAAGCTCAATAGGTTTATACTGTCCAACAGTGTTTACTACCATTAAAAAAATCTCTTTAAAGAAACAAGATGCAAAAAAAATTTGGGGGGGGGTTATAGCATTTGTGTAATGTTCAAATACAGCTATCTATGTTACTCAAGATACATTCATAGGTAGTAAAATTATTATTATTATTTTTTAGAGACGGGGTCTTGCTATGTTGCTCAGTTTGGAGTGCAGTGGCTATTCACAGGCGCAATCCCACTACTGATCAGCACGGGATTTTTGACCTATTCCATTTCTGACCTGGGCCAGTTCACCCCTCCTTAGCAACTTGGTGGTCCCCTGCTCCCGGGGAGGTCACCATACTGATGCCCAACTTAGTGCAGACACCTGATCAGCATGGCACACTACAGCCCATAACTCCTGGGCTCAAGCAATCCTCCCACTTCAGCCTCCCAAGTAGCTGGGACTACAGGCACGTGCCACTGCATCCAGCGTAAAATTATTTTTTAAAAAAGAAAAAAACAACAACGAGAAAAGCATTCCACAGAAGTTAGGACATAGGTTATGTCAGGATAGAGATAAATGAATAAGGCATGTTATTCAGGATTGTGATCAGGAAGGAGCACATGGGGAACCTTTTGGGGGCCAATAATGCTCTCTTTCCCAAACCAATGACAGGAGTTTTCACTTTATAAGTATACATTATCCATTTAATTATTCACTTATATTTTAGGTACTTTTCTATATGCATATGTATTTTACATTTTAATAAAGGATTAAGAAAATAACATTTCCACAGTGATTAAAACAAAGAAATAGGGCAGATATTTTTGTCCAGCAAAATTAAGAGAACTGCTATACTAGAATTAAGAGAACTGCTATACTAGACACGGATTACAAAGAGGACTTTGTCTCTAGGTTAAAATCACAAATGTAACATTTGACAAGAGAAATTTAACCCTAAACAGTCATTCAAAATAAGAGCAGTGGTAAATAAAGTTACTCAAGAGCAGTGTTAAAAAAAAATCTATGGATCAAATATAAATATACCATTATGATTCAAAGTTCCAAAGGCATTTCATGACTACACAGAATAAACTGCTTTAGTAGTCTATAATGCATTCTGTCCTTCTATCTGTAATAACTCAGTTATCCATTTATGTTTATAAGACTATTAATATGAGTAACAAAATGTAACCCATATAGAATACAAGAAAGGGCTAGGCGAGGTGGCTCACACCTGTAATCCTAGCACTTTGGGAGGCCGAGGCAGGTGGATCACCTGAAATCAGGAATTCGAGACCAGCCTGGCCAACATGATGAAATCCCACCTCTACTAAAAATACAAAAATTAGCTATGAGTGGTGGTGCATGCCTGTGGTCACAGCCACCCAGGAGGCTGAGGCAAAACAATTGCTTGAACCTGGGAAGCAGAGGCTGCAGTGAGCCAAGATCGTGCCCCTTTGCTCCAGACTGGGTAACAGAACGAGACTCTGTCTCAAAAAATAAAATGAAATAAATTAAAAAAAAGGAACACCAGAATGAACTGTGCTATCACTTCTTACTCAAATCCTAGATTTCCCATATATAGCATTTAATATTATCAGGAATAATCTGCAACATATACCAAAACAATTCAAGAAATACAAACTGGTCCCTTGATATTCACTTACTTCAGAGTCTTAATGTAGTAGGAAAAATTTGCATGATTTAAATGCAGTAAAGTATTAGGAAATAAAACAGTGAAATGGAAACCTTGCTCTAGGATAAAAAGACCAATTTTACTAAAGTTATCAATCTTTTCCCAAATTACATATTTCCACTTATTTTTAGAATTTGACAAAATGATTCTACATATCATCTTAAGGAATAATATGCAAAACTTTTTTTTGAAAATTGAAAGAACAATATAGTAAGATTTGCCCTATCAGATATTAAATTATATTATATACTGCTTTACTCCCCCTCAAATTTCAAAATGGAGAACCATCTCTCATACCTATTTGCATATCTTAATGTATTAAGAGTATTTTCACAGGATGCCATTCCTGGAGAGATTGTGGCAATCTATAGGGGAAAAAAAAACCATAAAGGTAAAAAAAATGTTATAAGTGACCACGACAATAATACTGACACACAGCTCATTTAGGTCTAATCTTACCATCGTTATTTAAAAATAAAGACTTATTAACGATATCTAAACTCCAAGATAATTTGCTTATATGTATAATCAGATAATAAAGTCTAGTTAAAATACAAACTCTGAGCAGAAATGAAGGAGGTTAACACCTAGAAGGGAATAGTACTGACTGACCCCCACTCCACCCAACTTTTTTTTTTTAACAGCTTTTTGACAGAGGGCAAGCTCTGCTGCTGTCACACAGGGCAACTAAAACTTGATTGAAAACTTGCAGTCTCTCTGGTTAAAAAATTAAAGAATATACTGTGGGAGTGAAGATCACAGCAGCTGAAAAGTGAAGTTTCTCCCAGAAGGGCAAGTGCTACAGAGTGTGGTACTCTCCCTTCCGGGACAAACGTTACATATAAACTGCCCAAATCCCTAGCTGATTCCTGACCTAGACATACACAAGGCACACTACAGGTAACATAGCTAAGTCTAAAAGGACAAAACAAAGCTTTCAATTCCAACTACTGTCCAGGAGAGGTAAGAGTTTAGGTAAGTTTAGTTAAATTTCTGCTAAACAAAAACCCAATAATCTTCAGAAGAACGTAACAATCTAGTCTTTACATTCATTCATAACACACATCCTCTCTATCAGACTGGCAGGGACCGCATCTTAAATATCACTGTATCACTCATAATAGAAGGATTTAAATGACTGTCATTAACATATACATTTTCCATAAATATTATGTATTTATTCCTTCAGGATTAAAATAAATAAAAAATAAACATCAACTTACCATGCAGGTACGAGAGTTTTCACCTATGAAAGAATCTCTTAACACCTGAGTGAGTTTACTTGCACGGAAAGGAGTATGAGGTTTATTTCTACCTAAGGCTCTGATGCACTCCTGAAAATTAAGAAACCAAGTCTCACAGATTAGTCTTTCTTATAAAGGGTAATCTTAATTAATGTATTTTAAAAGGTCTCTCACTATGATTTTAACATCCAAGGTCTGATCAGCTGTGAACATTCTACTAACAGTTTTCGTTTTGTTTTTTTTGTTTTTTTTTTTTTGAGATGGAGTCTCGCTCTGTCACCCAGGCTACAGTGCAGTGGTGCAATTTCAGCTCACTGCAACCTCCACCTCCTGGGTTCAAGCGATTCTCCTGCCTCACCCTCCCAAGTAGCTGGGATTACAGGTGCCCACTACCATACCTGGCTTGTATTTTTAGTAGAGATGGGGTTTCACCATGTTGGCCAGGCTGGTTTTGAACTCCTGACCTCAGGCTATTCGCCCGCCTCAGCCTCCCAAAGTGCTGGGATTATAGGTGTGAGCCACCGAGCCCGGCCAACAGTTTTAAAGCATAGTGCAGATGTTCCCATAAATGCTAATTCAAGAAAAAAAATGACAACAAAAAACCCTACTTTATTCTTCCAAGAGATACTTTTGGAAACTATGTAGGATAACTGTAAAAAGTTAATTTCTTAACATGGCACTCCAAAGAAAAAAACACAGATGCTTTATTATAGTCTTTCCAACCTTTGCTTTTCTACTCAAGCAAAAGATATAATAACCTGGTCTAACTTTTTGAAAGCCATTCCACGTTTTTCTGAGAGACTATTTCTTAGCTCAATTCAGTGGTTTGTTGCCCTCCTCCTAGAAAATATGACTAATTAAGACCCTTTGGAGTCTACCTATGTAGCCTCAGAACTGACCTACCAACTCACATATCCTTTATCTTGTCTAAAAAGAATAGAGAATGTGTGCAAGGAAAAATTCTGGGTATGATAAAATCACACTGTAAGTTATAAGCATCTGAATTTTGAAAACCTCTTTTTATTAGGTAAAACAAGTACTATCATTTGGCAACTTTATAAAGAAAATTAAAATCAAAAGCAAAAGATCTTTCATGATTAAATACATTTTATTTACCTTGAGTGCTAAAAGGCTTTTATTAATTTCAGCACCTTCAAGCCTAGTTTGCCTGTCCGCACTGGAAGTATCAGCTCCTCTTTCATTTCCAGCCAAATCAATGAGAGAAAATTTGCCATGTAGTTTTCCTTTCCTCCTAAGAATAATCTGAAACACCGCATGGCTCCGAGATGAATGTGCATTTGCAGATGTTTGACCGGATGTTCTACAACGTGATTAAGGACAACTTGATACATAAAAACTTCAATTTACATGTTCAAGCCACATTATTTTCATTAAAACGACAGCATCAACAAACGCCTATTTAGCTAGTTTTCATCTTTTCAATACAGATGAGACACTGAGTTGTAACACTTAAATAGAACCAGATTCATACAATTTAATCTGGCATATTTTTAATATATTTGTAATATAGTATCAATAAAATTGTCACTCACATTTACATGTTACAAAAGTTTTTATGAACAATGATTTTTACTTCCAAGATGTATTGACGGGTAACATCCTTGTTTGTTACGCTACAACCAAAGTTTCTAAAACTGAAGTTTCCTTTCTTAATCAAAATGAGATTTACCTGCAACTGTTGCCTATGTCAATGAGTTTCAGCACATCTTCAACACATTTGACCTCCCGTTCCTGTAATCCCACAACTTGAACCTGCTGTTTTCCATCTTCTAGAACTCTTAATTTTGTTTTCCTATTTAGTAAGTCAAACACCTATGAAAAATTATATTCAAATTAGAAAACTAGCTTTAAAGTAAAAAAGAGGCTAGGCACAGTGGCTCGCGCCTCTAATCCCAGCATTTTGGGAGGCTGAGGCAGGGGTCGGCTTGAGCTCAGGAGTTGAAAACTGGCTTAGAGAACATAGTGAAACCTTGTCTATGTTAAAAAAAAATTAAATTAGCTGGGCATGGTGGTGCATGCCTATAGTAGCAGCTACTAGGAAGGCTGAGGAAGAAAGCTCACTTGAGCTCAGGAGACTGAGTTCCAGCATGGAGCTCCAGCATGGGTGACAGCACAAGAGCCTGTGGCAATTAAAATATTAGTTCTATAAAAATGAGTCACCCCAGAGTTTAAAAATTATTTCAGAGATTAAAATAATAATTAGAGTAAGAATTCTCAACCTTGAAGCTGAAAAGTTTCAAAGGACATTTTTTAACAATCTCATAGCAAAAATTCTAATATAAAATTTCTGGCCGGGTGCAGTGGCTCACGTCTGCAATCCCAGCACTTTGGGAGGCCGAGGCGGGTGGATCACAAGGTCAAGAATTCAAGACCAGCCTAGCCAATATGGTGAAACCCCATCTCTACTAAAAATACAAAAAAAAAAAAAAAACTAGCCAAGCATGGTGACAGGTGCCTGTAGTGCCAGCTACTTGGGAGGCGGAGGCAGGAGAATCACTTAAACCCAGGAGGTGGAGGCTGCAGTGAGCCGAGATCGTGCCACTGCACTCCAGCCTCGGTGACAAAGCAAGACTCCGTCTCAAAAAAAAAAAAAAAAGTTCTAAATACAGGTAAATTATGGTGGTAAAGGCTGCACAACAATGTGAATGTATTTAATGCCACTGAACTTAAAAATGGTTAAAACTGAAAATTTTATTTTATATATATATAGTGCCACAGTTTGAAAAATTAACAAAGTTCCTACTTACCTTTCCACTATAAATTTCAAAGAAGGTTGCATATACTTGAAGTTCTAGCTTCTTATAGTTTGGCTTCTTTAGCATTAAAAAGACATCTCGAGCTGTCAAGAATTTCACATACAGAAAATTGAGATGCAACAAATATTTTAAAAAGGAACTCAAATTTTCTCTTTCTAGAAGAATCAGTTAATCTTTACCTAGGATGATAGTATCAATAATAAAAATGAGAACTAAAGTGAATATTAATTTTACAAAAATATAGTATTAATAGAAGCTACTCTCTTCACATTCCATAAAAGGGTGCTACGTATATATATATATATATATATATATTTAGATTTATAAATAGCATAAAATTACAGGTGGTCATAATCAGGTTATTCTCATACCATACCTAGTAGCTTTTTAAAATTCAGAAATTCAACAATTCCTACTAATCTCCAACAATGTACTAGAATACACTGATAAATATAATCAAGATTTCTTCCCCCTCAAAATCAATCTTACAGTTCTTTTTTTTTTTTGAGACAGTCTTGCTCTGTCGCCCAGGCTGGAGTGCAGTGGTGAAATCTCAGCTCACTGCAACCTCTGCCTCCCAAGTTCAAGCAATTCTCCTGCCTCAGCTTCCCGAGTAGCTGGGACTACAGGTGCGTGCCACTACACCCAGCTAATTTTTGCATTTTTAGTAGAGATGGGGGTTTCACCATATTGGTCAAGCTGGTCTCGAACTCTGGACCTTGTGATCCACGCACCTTGGCCTCCCAAAATGCTGGTATTACAGGTGCGAGCCGTCACACCCGAACATTTTTTTTTTTTTTTTTTTTTTTGAGACAGAGTCTCACTCTTGCCCAGGCTGGAGTGCAGTGGTGTGATCTTGGCTCACTGTAACCTCTGCTTTCTGGGTTCAAATGATTCTTCTGTCTCAGCCTCCCGAGTAGCTGGGATTACAAGCGCCCACCACCACAACCAGATAATTTTTTTTTTTTTTGTATTTTCTCCATGTTGGCCAGGCTGTTCTTGAACTCCTGACTTCAAGTGATCCACCCACGCTGGCCTCCCAAAGTGCAGTAATTACAGGTGTGAGCCACTGTGCCCAGCCTACAGTTCTTTTCAAGCAATCTAATAACCTTTAATTGATAGTCAGTATAGCATTATAGTTGCTGGGCAATATTTTAAAGCCTTATTTCAAAGCTACCTGAATATTACCTAAGAATAATATTTCAAATTATATGGAAAAGATAGTTACCTGCTAATGCATAAATTCCTTTTGAACAATCTTGGTTCTTTCCTGAAAAGTCACCACCCATAGTCTACATTTTAAAAATAAAATAAATTAAAGACATTATTCAGGAATAACTCAAGAATTTAGGTCTCAGAATTAAGCAATAGGGAAAAGAAACTGTAGCTTCATACCAGTATATAATTTTAATAAATTACTTACGTGAGTTTTTCCACTTCCAGTCTGCCCATAAGCAAAGCATGTAGCCATTCCCCTTTCAAATATAGTTTCCACTAGTGGTCGAGCAGTAAACCTTAAAAATAGAATGCATCAGTCAGAATATGTCACCAATATTTAGATGAATAAAAGTAACGCTGAGTAATACAAAATATTTTAGGCAACATTTCTGTAATAAACAATGGTGACAATAAGGCATATACAATAAATACAAAAAGTATTATAATTTCAACAGAAACAGAATAAACGAGTGGTTTTAAAAAGTTAATAGAGAAAAAAAACTGCAAAAATAAGATCTTTAGACCACCTAAATAAGTAGAAAAATGATGACTACCTTGAATGTAGACAAGTAATTTGTATTTAAGGAAAAAGAATATTAAGTTGTACTTATAGGACACTGAATTCTATTAATAAGTTGACAGTCTCAATTTAGGAAAAGGATACACCTAAATATTATGGTTTGAATTATATTTCAAACATATTGGTATAACCCACTGCTAGAGTTAAAATAAAAAGGTGGGAAGAGGTAAGAAGTACTTTTTCACTGAGCAGAGCACTAAAAAGTATGATGAAGGCTGGGTACGGTGGCTCACACTTGTAATCCCAGCACTTTGGGAGGCTGAGGTGGGTGGATCACTTGAGGTCAGGAGTTCCCGCCTGACCAACATGGTGAAACCCCATCTCTACTAAAAATACAAAATTAGCTGAGCGTGGTAGCACATGCCTGTAATCCCAGCTACTTGGGAGGCTGAGGCAGGAGTCGCTTGAACCTGGGAGGCAGAGGTTGCAGTGATTGGAGATCAAGCCATCGAACTCCAGCCTGGGCAACAAGAACTTAACTCTCAAAAAAAAAAAAAAAAGGTATGATGGAAAACAGAGCTGTAAGTAGAACATTTTATATAACTGCTGTCTTTGTTTTGTTTTCTAAAAGGCAAAACTGAAGAAAGTATAGAATAAAAAAGAGTAGAAAAAAGTTCTGTTCAAACAGAACTAGAGATTAGCCTGCTAAGTAGTTAGATCAAACCCCCACCTCCCAACCTTCCCTTACAAAAAACATGTAACTCCTCAATTCATAATAGTTAAATATAAGAGACAGAGGAGAAGGATAAATATTGATAAAGTTAAGCAGCATAAATACAGGGTGAAAACACAATGTTTACTAAATCATACACACAGAAACAAGCCTGTATCTGTGATTCTTTCTTTTCTTTTTTTTAAGACGGGGTTTCACCATGTTGGTCAGGCTGGTCTTGAACTCCCAACCTCAGGTGATCCGCCCGCTTTGGCTTCCAAAGTGTTTGGATTACAGACGTGAGCCACCACACCCGGCCTTGATTATTTCTTAAAAACTATTATAAAAGACAAACTTTATTTATGAGGCAGGAGTAGAAAGAGGGAATGAAGAGGAAGAGAGGACTCTTCAGAAAGCTAGAAAAAAATTCTACAATAAACAATTAAGACTCCCCTTTAAACACATTCTTCACAAATCTCTCTACCTAACATTCATATGTTCTTTAATTTCATCCTTTTTTAAAATTACAACTGACTACCCAGTTTACTTGGTGAAGACAAAGGAGTTGATTTCAAAAGTATTTCATTTGTAACACCTTCAATTCTTAGTTTTATTAACTCTAATTTTCTCCCTTCTAGGCATTTTTATGAAAAAGGGCAACCAGACACAGCATTCAAGCAATTACAAAGACAGTTCTATTCCTAGATAAATCAAAATAACAATTCTGCTAAAACTGATGTTATAATTATTACAAATGAATGTTTGCAAACTTATGTATGAAAATCTAAATCTGGTGTAAAAATTTGGGATTTTTTTAAAACCAATGTACAATACATGTAAATTGAATTCTTTGTAAGTTGAATACAAAAAACAAAAAAGAATCTAATGTACTAAAACTATCTCCAAGCTTAAATATGACAAATTTAAATGCAAGTAGATTTATATAACTTTTTCGCCAGAAGTGACAATATACTAAATACAGATTTAGGCAAATTAATAATTTACTGATAACGTATGTTTTGGCCAGGCATAATAGCAGCTCATGCCTGTAATCCCAGCACTTTTGGAGGCTAAGGTGGGTAGATTGCTTGAGCTTAGGCATCTGAGGTCAGCTTGGACAATATGGCAAAACCTCAACTCTATAAAGTACAAAAGTTGGCTGGGTGTGGTGGTGCATGCCTGTGATCCCACTACTGAGAAGGCTGAGATGGGAGGATCACCTGAGCCCAGGAGGTCCAGGCTGCATGAGCTGTGATTGTGCCACTGCACTCCAGCCTGGGCAACAGAGAAAGACCGTGCCTCAAACAGCATTTAAGTTTCTTTACTAGTACAGAGATTAAAAGGTAAAAATTAAAAGTCATCTTCTGATCACATCCTACTCCTAGAGGTTACAACATTTTCCAGAAATTTCTTAGCCATATACACGATTTGTGTGATATATTTCTATCACACACGTATATATATATGTGTATATATATATATCTCACACAATTTACACAAATATCACATATATTTATATACAAATATATAACACAAATATACATATATTACATATATATGTAATAAACTAGCAAGTAGCAATGAAAACTATGATTTGGGGAAGCATTAAAGAGAACAAGTGTTAATATTCATTACAGCATTTATTACATTCTCTTTGTTTAAACTCTGAATAAAAAAGCATATTGCACTTCTGAAGAAACCTCCCACAATCAATGTAAGAGTGTTGACCACATGGCATAAGCACAAAATTCTGATTTAAAATGAATTTACCTACCTGTAAACCATTTCATTAGGAGCTGAGTCATCAAAGGCATAATCAAAACGAAATGTTTGGTTTTCTAGGTACCTTGTTAAATCTACTTTTTGTTTTGGTTCATGTACCATCACAACATCTTTACTAGGAATTGTGATTACATCAAGATCTTTCATTTGAGTTTCTAAAAAAATAAACAAAAATCAATGCCCAATAATTTTCACAGCATTTGAGTTCATGTACAAAAATTATTTTTAGTAGTAAGAATTAAGATACAAGCAGTATGTTCTGTACATATAAAGATAATATCCCATAAATATGTAACTCACTATGATAAAGTATTTCGACAGCAAAGTAAAAACACCATCAAGATTTCTGTGAAGCAAGACTCGGAACGGCAATGATTCAGAGCAGTAACTAACCAACAAGTTTAGCCATAGAAATCTGCATAATGGTTACATACAAATGAAATAATTTACATTTTTCCAAATCAATTTGATTTGCTATTATAAAAATACATTACAAATCAGATAAAAGCAATTTTTTATTAGAGCTCATTAAGTGCCATACCTTTTTTATTGAGTGGTCGTTTCTCACACACACACATATCCTATGTTCATCAATCTAGAAATAAAAAGTATTTTATTTCAGTGATTACCAGTGTCATGTAAAACACAGAAAAGTCATTATGTAATATTTCCTCTGGGGTTTTAGAAATTTACACATAGTGTAAATGATAGGTAAGCTTAAAAAACAAATTAGCTGCTGGGCACAGTGGCTCACGCCTGTAATCCCAGCACTTTGGGAAGCTGAGGCAGGTGGATCACGAGGACAAGATATGGAGACCATCCTGGCCAACACGGTAAAACCCTGTCTCTACCAAAAATACAAAAAATTGCTGGGTGTGGTGGCACGCGCCTGTGGTCCCAGTTACTCGGGAGGCTGAGGCGGAAGAATCGCTTGAACCCAGGAGGCAGAAGTTGCAGTGAGCCGAGATTGCGCCACTGCACTCCAGCCTGGTGACAGAGCAAGACTCAGTCTCAAAAAAACAAACAAACAAACAAAAACAAATTAGCTTTGCACAAATTTTAATGGTTGTCAGATATAATTACTTCTAAAATTCTGAGTGTAATGGAAACTTGCTTATTTTGTTATTTGGAAAACCACTGCCTTAAGAAATAATTTTGTGTAAAGGGTACTACTGTTGTGAGTAGCATTACGTTCACATTAAGAAGCCATGGTGGCTCACTCCTGTAATTCCAGCACTTTGGGAGGCTGAGATGGGCAGATCACTTGAGGTTAGGAGTTCAAGAACAGCCTGGCCAACATGGAGAAACTCCAACTCTACTAAAAATACAAAAATTAACCAGGAGTGGTGAGGCATGCCTATAGTCCCAGCTACTCGGGAGGCTGAGGTGGGAGAATCGCTTGAATCCGGGATACAGTGGGCTGAGATTGTGCCGCTGCCCACCAGCCTGGTAAAGAGAGTGAGACTCTGTCTCAGGACTAAAAAAAAGAAGCTGTGATGCCAGGCATGGTGGGTAATCACAGCACTTTGGGAGGATAAGGTGCATGGAACACTTGAGGTCATGAGTTCGAGACCAGCTCAGCCAACATGGTAAAATTCTGTCTCTACTAAAATACAAAAACTAGCTGGGTATGGTGGTACATGCCTGTAATTCCAGCTACTCAGGTGGCTCAGGCACAAGAATTGCCTGAACCCAGGAGGCAGAGGTTGCAGTGAGCCAAGATCCTGCCACTATACTCTAGCCTGGGCAACAGAGAAGACTCTGACTCAAAAAAAAAAAAAAAAAAAAAAAAAAGCTGTATTATCCTACTAAGTGACATATTTTCAGGCTGATCATAGGGAAAGTTACTAGCAAAGAAAACTACTGGCAAGAAACAGGATTATCAGAAGATTACTAAGCCAAATAATTTGAACTATTTTATAAATACGCCAATTCTTACGCAAAATTTTTGTTCCCAATACATGCCTCCCTTTAATAATAATTAACATAAAGCAAGGATTGGCAAAGCATGGCCTGTGGGCCTAAGTTAGCTACTACCTGCTTCTGCAAAGTTTTACTGACACACATCGATTGAAACAAATGTTATATCCATCACTTATGTATTGTCTATGGTTGCTTTTACAATAGAATAGCAGAGTTCAGTAGTTGTGACCATATAGCTCCAAAGCTAAAGACCCTTGCAGAAAATGTTTGCCAATTCCTGTCCCAAAGTGTGAGCTCCAATGTAATAAGTGAAACACATGAAGGAATAGCGAGGCCTAAAATATGTGGGATACAAATATTGTGAATAATTCTATTAAATTCTGTATAATACATCTATCTAACACAAATGTTTTGTTTTGGTAACTAACACATTCTGTATATGCTATGGCAGATGGATTATTTTTTGTAAGTATCATTTAGTTAAGAAAGGATTCCTGGCTGGGTGCAGGGGCTCATACATGTAATCCCAGCACTTTGGGAGGCTGAGGTGGGTGGATCATCTGAGGTTAGAGTTCCAGACCAGCCTGACCAACAAGGTAAAATCTTGTCTCTACTAAAAACACAAAAATTAGCCCGGCATGGTGGCAGGCGCCTGTAGTCCCAGTTACTCCAGAGGCTGAGATAGGAGAATCGCTTGAACCCGAGAGGTGGAGGTTGCGATGAGCCAAGATTGTGCCATTGCACTTCAGACTGGGCAATGGAGTGACACTCCGTCTCAAAAAAAAAAAAAAAGCATTCCCTGTCCAGTGAATTCTCATTCCTCAACAGGAAAAGAGTAATAAGAGCAGAGGAATTCTTCCAGTTCTAGATTTCTAGTCCACTGCAGCCCTCAACAACCAACACTTACTGTTAAAAGCCAGAATACATTGAAAACTAACAAATTACTAACAGTAAATTAGAAATGTTGGTGGGACCTACAGCCGAAGCCAAAGATAAGCTTGGAATTGAGATCAAAGTATAACTGACGGTCAGAAAGGAAAGTGGGTCTTCTGCTATCATTCCTTTAAGTGTTGCTCTGCCCTTCCAAAGACAGGGGAGTCTTTGCTTTGAGAAGGACATCTCTATAGGCAGCATATCTCATATATCAAATTATGGGAAATGAGCATTAATGTGAATTATTTCTTGATTTTTCTCCTTAAATTATGGGGAATAAGCGAGCATAAGGACAGGAAAAACTACATAGATAAATACAATATGAATTTAGCAAGTGTCAAACGTATGTTTTTATTTGAGGCATAAAAAGTTCCAGAATAACGGTTTACAAAGAATCTTACAGGATCTGCTGTTGTTAATGGTCTATAATCCAAACTTCCTCTAAAGTCTCTGATCATACACATAATTTCGTAATTTGGGTTTGTAGCATCAACATCCTGTTAGAAGACAGAGAGAATTCACCATTTATTATAGCTACAATAATGTATTTGTTGCATTTGTTATATATGGTTTGAAAATTAAAATAGATTGTGCTATTTGTCATAACCAAGCCCAAACTCAAACTGAAAACACATAGTTTCATAGTTGTGATTTCATAATAAGCTCTGAATCACTTTCATATTAAAAAACAATTCTAAAACAAACAAACAATTCTCTTAGTCTGCATGCATTCTGTTAACTCCAAAGTAAAGACTCTTCACTGAATTTACCGTTTATCTATTTCAAAAATCCATCTGTTATACATATACCTTAATTATCCTATACAAAGGAGCAATAGAGAAATAATGCTCATGTTAACCACTGGCAAATAACTCCAGAAAAGTTGAAATTCTAGGAAAATTCATTTAATCAGATTCACCTTCTAATTTAATCCAGTGTTTCAGCCAAGTATAAATATGGATTCATTTACCTTCATTTTCTATTTCTGCTGACCCTCTAAAAAAACACTAAGTAATGACATTGCTGCCCCAAATGGACAAAACATAGAACTTAAAGGAATCAGAAGGCAAGATCATTTTTTAAAAATCTTTAAAATTCGATTTTTTGAATGCTGACTACAATTTATTTGGCTTCAAAACAGAAAATTCGGATTAATATACAAATAGCAATAGTCAACAACCCCTCCAAGCCTTCAACAATACATTATTAATCATTCTAAGAAGTCAGATTTTTTCATACATCATATTCAGATTTGTTTTGAATGCAACTAAATTACAAACTGTTACTGAAACTTACTTTCAATTAACCTTCCTCTAGGAAATAATACCACCTATGTCAACTGAGAAGCAGACTGTGAAGTGAGAATTAAGAGATCACAGAGAGATGTGTAAGTATTATGAAGTACCCACACCAGGTGGCATCTATGCTAAGTACTAGTAGATAATCTGTTTTATTATTTATTTGAAAACCCAATTAGTCATTCTGAGGTCACTTTCGGATAAAAGCTGATTCATTCAGTTTGGATATAATACTAGGTCCACAATTCCACAACACAACATCTGAACTGGTAGTTTAACATGATTAAGGGCATTTGAACATACTATTGAATAATCCTGATGTTTTATTATAGAAAAGTGGTTCTAAGAATGTAACAGATGCCATACAAGCACAATGGTGGAGTTACATGTATAGTTACAAAATGTCTAATATGTAAAAACCTGTAGAAGGGTAAAAGACCAGTTCTCTCTGCTATTTTCCCACTGCTATTAAACAATCTTGCTACCATATGAAGTGGACCACAAGACGGATACAATACAGGTCCACTCTTCACATGTGGCATACATCAAAACACAAGGAATTTCCCCCCTTTCACTATGACATGTGAATTTATTAACCAGAAAAACAATAATAAAATGTACAGTTTAATCAAGCACTTTAACTGGATATTTTTTCCAATGTAATTTTAGGTATTTTTAAAATAAAAATTCTTGAAGGTTATACTACACACATTAGAATTCTGTAACACAATGGCTTTTTCTTAATGGAACAAATTTTAGGGTTAACACACACCCATAAAACATGAAAAGGACAATGTAGTAAAAATTTGTTATGGTAACTTATTTTCACAAGAGCTCATATTATTCCTCAATATCAATTTAAGAATTCTTACAATTCTCCAAAATATGCCTTAATTATTTTTTTCACTGATGAATCATTTTCACTGATATAATCTAATCTTTAGTTGGTACATAAACAAAACATATGTTTATGTTACGAACCTGGGCTCTTTTTTCTCTAAGTTCTTGCTGTTGCAGTCTCCTTTTTCTCGTTTTTCCTGCAGTTTTTCTACTTCTTTCACACAATTAGATTTTCTACGTGCTGAAAAGAAAAGATGAGCTGTATAAGTATAGTTTTCTTTTTTAGAGTATATATATTAAAATTTTTTATGTATAACTTCACCACAAATACACAACAGGTACACAGTGACAAAGCATGCCTATAACAACTATGTGAGCCTTATTTAATGAACTGCTTTACCAAAACTAAAATAGGACAACGTACAGATGGGAATCCAGAAAAATGGCTCAAACATATTGATACATGTCATCTCTTGGTTTAGAAATACAGATCTTTGAACTGAAAGAATCAAGGAGGCACAAGACTTTCTTCTATAACATCTGACAAATTATCATCTGCTCAGAATTTCAAACTCAAACTGAAACATTGCTATAATTTCACAAAAAAATTTTGCTCCAAAATACACATTAAAAAACTCAATTAATAGACTAAACGAATAAAAATAAGTTAAATTTTCCACAGTGGTAAAATGAAATCTGCAATCAAGCTTACATTTAGACTGCTTACTACTTGAGGACCTAAAAGGATGACCAAGAGAGAATACATGTATGGCTAAAATGACTAAATCCTTGATACATAATTTACATACAAGGGGGTCCAAATTCCTTTTTTGCAGCTTGAACTGGAGATATATCTGAAACACTACCATTCTGTTGTGCAGAGGAAGACTGTTCAGGAAACTGACTGGGCCGTGCACGTGCAGAACCAACCACTGTAAGTAAAAAAAAAATTTAAATTCAGGATAGAAAATTAGTAAAAGTTAACTTTAGTAAAAGGAAGAGATATCCCCAAAACCTGATACTTAAAAGTTACATTAGTAAGTTGACAAGTGTTCTGTTTATATATGTAAAATACAATATAGATTATAGTAATCAATTCTGTTCAACAAACTGATATAAGCTAAAAGAGGCTTTCAAAGTAGTAAGTGCAGACTTAGCTTTCACCAATGTAATTTTAGCTATAAAACTCAATCTAAATAATTTACATTAAAAACCCAAGCCAAGCTTGATTTTTAATAATCCTTTAAGATATAAATTTGAAGAAAAAAAATATATATGTGAACCCCTCCACGTCTTAAACTTTAAACTGCAAAGAAATCCTCCTAAAATATGTGTGTACAATGTTTTACATGCATTCTCATTTGTAAAAATTTACACTAATCAGATATACAGAGAGTAAAAACTTAGAATTCTTCAACCCTCCCTATATTCCAAATCCCACTCTTCGCTCCTCAAAGACACAAATCTTCAGCAGAGAATTTCCCACTGTAAATATTATAAAGAGGAAAAAGAATATAAAATTAAACATAAATATCAAATTTTAAAAGAAATATAAATTTGCACAAGACTCTAAAGATAGTGTTTAAACTGAAGGACTGTTCTACTTCCAACCTCTCCTTTCATACTTCTGTCCATCCACACACACACACAGAGAAACAATACTACCAGAAAATTCTAAACTACTAAACAGTAGAAAATAAATCCATTATGCTTTTCATGTCCTGGCTGAAAATATATGGGAGACTTCAGTTAATTACACAATTTTTATGTCTGTTCAACTTTTCTTTAGCTAGTGAAATCAGCCAACTAATTTTTCCCCATTCCTTTCTTTCTCATGATATTCTTCTTGAATTTACAAAATTATTTAGTAAATAAGATGAATTAAAATTGTATTTTATAGTTTCATATTCATCCCATACATTTTATTTTGTTATTTTATTTATTTATTTTTTTGAGACAGAGTCTCACTCTATTGCCCAGGCTGGAGTGCAGTAATACAATCTCATCTCACTGCAACCTCTGCCTTCTGGGTTCAAGTGATCCTTTTGCCTCAGCATCCCGGGTAGCTGAGACTACAGGTGTGTGCCACTACACTCGCCTAATTTTGTATTTTTAGTAGAGACAGGGTTTCACCATGTTGGCCAGGATGGTCTTGAACTCCTGACCTCAGGTGATCAGCCTGCCTCAGCCTCCCAAAGTGCTGGGATTACACGGGTGAGCCACTGCACCTGTACATCATCCCATACATTTTAAAAATCATTTTTCTTTTTTTTTTTTTTTTCTTGGAGACAGAGTCTTACTCTGCTACCCAGGCTGGAGTGCAGTGGTGCAATCTCGGCTTATTGCAACCCCTGCTTTCTGGGTTCAAGCACTTCTCCTACCTCAGCCTCCCGAGTAGCTGTGATTACAGGCACTGCCACCACACCTGGCTAATTTTCTGTATTTTTAGTAGAGACAGCGTATCACCATGTGGGCAAGAATGGTCTTGAACTATGACCTCAGGTGATCCACCCGCCTCAGCCTCCCAAAGTGGCGTGAGCCACCGCACCAGACAAAATCATTTTTCAGTATTGACATATTGCATTAGGAATTCAAGAAGACACCACTCTGGGCACGATGGCTCACACCAATAATCCCTGTAAACACTTTGGAAGGCCAAGGCGGGAGCATCACTAGAGCACAGCAGTTTAAGACCAGCCTGGGCAACATGGAGAGACTGTCTCTACAAAAAATTCAAAAAATTAGGTGGGCATGGTGGCACATGCCTGTGGTCCTAGCCACATGTGAGGCTGAGACAGGAAGATCATTTGACCCTGGGAGGTCAAGGCTGTAGTGAGCTGTGTTCATGCCACTGTACTCCAGTCTGGGTGACAGAGCAAGACCCTGTCTTTAAAAAAAAAAAAAAAACCCTCTTAAAATTAGCCAGAGGAAATTTAAATAAATACATAAATACCAACATTGAGGGTAATGTTTACTTTTGATGTACCTTGTCAGGAACATACTAAGAAATCAATAGCCAAAATTAAGAGATAAAATTTTATTTTACCTCTATTATCTCTTGGAGGAGGGTCATTCTTAATAGAAGCCACAGTCCGTCGATTCTATGATAGGAAAAAAATGTTCATTATATTTTCTGTCTTTACTCCTCATATATATCATGATCTGAGCTTCTTTCAATTAAACAAAACTAGGCAAACATACAAGAATATAAAACAAAATGAAGAAAAACTATAATCTTAATGAATTACTATTCATGCTATCAATATCCAAGTTCCTTTATATTTTCCCCTACCCTCCAAAAATATTCAGGAATTAATATGAGCCAGGCACCGCTCTAAGGACTTTCTTCACAACAATCTATGAGGTCATTACTACTGCTATTCCCATTTCATCAGTGAGGAAACCGAAACAAAGAGAGGTTAAGCAGCTTCACAATAATATGTGTTTTAACCATCATTCTATGCTGGTAAAACCATGTAATAAATGTCATTTCTGAATAATAGGGGTAAGTCATAAAATAGTAGTTCTAGACAGCTTAGAACCCCCTTGTTAAACTGAAATATCAGAATAATATAAAATGTGCATTGTCAGTTATCCTAAAAAGGTTTCATAAGAGTTTCAAAGACTTGGATACTATACAGATTAAGGCAGCAAAACTTTGGTCCTCTAATTTATTCATGAAGACTTCCTTTTATTCACATCAAAAAAAAGATACCAAACAAAGTAGTTGTTCTTAACCTTGGCTGCACATTCAAATCAGATGAGTACTAGTACTATTAAGAGGACACTGATGCCAGGGCCTCCCTTTAGGTAAAATAAAACTGAATCCCTGGGAGTGGGGCCCATAAATGAGTATTTTTAAAAATACTGATTTATACTTTTTAATATTTTTAAAAATAAATGCTTATTTATTTTTAAAATATACTAATTTATTCTATTTCACGTAATTCTAATGTACAGTAAAGGTTGCTAATGACATGCCAGGAAGAATAAACTATGAGATCCTCCAATGAAGATCCTTTATTTTGAAGCTGAATATGAAAAACAACCCATTTACAAGTGGTAGCTAATAATCTTTAAGTGGTGACTCTCAATATGATTAAACTTACATGAGTTGAAAATATGCCTTATGTTCATCTGCATAGTTTACAAAACAAAGTTTTGTTGCTTCTATCATACTATATTTAGATGCTTATCTATGTCCTCCCTGAAAGATATCAAGTTCCTAAAGGCTGAAAGCCATGTCATATTCATCTTTGTATTTTGTCCCACAAAGTATCTGACACAATATAAAACAAACAAACAAACAATAAATGGTTGTTGAAATGAACACCAAGAAGTGCAGATTCAACAACTTTTACAATAAACCTGTTTGAAAAAGAGTTGTATTTTGAAACAAAATTCTAATACTGAAAGGTCTTGAGAAAAAGGAAGGAGTATTATCTTTAAAACCAATAAGAATAATGTGCTTTTAATTTTTATAAAGATGAAACTGCTAGGAGGATTTAGCATAGTTTTAAGGTATATCACCACAGATAATATATAAGCAAACTACACTATCATTTCCAATCTTTCTTTAATAAAAAAATGGCAGAATTATAATTTCAAAAGACTATCTGAGTTGGTAGTTATTATTCATAAGAAACAGCTATTATGCCTTTGTCAAAGTCATATATATTCATTCAACAAACACCAACCAGCAAATGGTTTTGATCTGTATCTCCTGAGAAACTTAGTC
Source organism: Ateles fusciceps (assembly GCA_036589455.1). Lineage (NCBI taxonomy): Eukaryota > Metazoa > Chordata > Mammalia > Primates > Atelidae > Ateles > Ateles fusciceps. The sequence continues at coordinate 2,981,582 of JAZHEH010000904.1, forward strand.
TCATGAAAATCCTAATTAGGTGAGAAATTTGTAAGACGTTATCCAATAATTGTTGTAATTGTGAATTAGACAACCTCAATCCTTGAAAACATGTATGCACATATATGAATATGGGTGGCAGAAAAAGAAAATTAATCAATACTTAAAATATACTCTTCACAGTCCACAAATTTCAAACTAGAACACACACATATCTATACCCACCGCTGTCCCCCCACTGTTTTGAGCTCTGAATATTCATCACTAACCTTTACAATTTTGTTTACTTTGGCTGAGGATGCTGGAGGTGGAGGTGTTTCTGGACTGGGTTCAATTTCTTCATCAGGAACAAGGTCAGGGTTAAGTGAAAAGATGCTCTCCAGGTCAATCTGTTCACAACAGACACATGTATGTCTTTTGAGAGTATATTTTGACAATTAACCATTTATTTTTCAAATAAATTGACACAGTAAATAAATTATTTTAGCCTCATGAATACAATACCTCTGCTGTGTGTAGTGGCTCATTTCTGTAATCTTAGCACTTTGGGAGGTCAAGGTGGGTAGATCGCTTGAGCCCAGGAGTCTGAGAATAGCCTGGGCAACATTACGAAACCCTATCTCTACAAAAAATACAAAAAATAGACAGGTGTGGTAGTGCAGCTACTCTGTAGTAGTCCCAGCTACTCTGGGAGACAGGTGGGAGGATCATTTGAGCCCAGGTCAAGGCTGCAGTAAGCCGTGATCATGCCACTGCACTCCAGCCTGGGTGACAAAGTAAGACCCTGTCTAAAAAAAAAACAAAAAACAAAACAAAACAAAACAACAGTGCCTTAGCCTTACAAACTAGATTTAGAATTATAATATACAAATTTAAAGAATCTCTCCTAAAATATCATTTTACAGTCTTGACTCTATGAACTGCTAACAACACAGTGACCAATAGAACCACATAATTAAATATTACAGCACACTTTCAAATTGTGTGAGCTAGGGTAAAATAATTTTATTTTTTATTTTTTTTTGAGACGCAGTCTCACTCTGTCGCCCAGGCTGGAGTGCAGTGGCACGATCTCAACTCATTGCAACCTTCACCTCCCAAATTCAAGCAATTCTCCTACCTCAGCTTCCTGAGTAGCTGGGACTACAGGGGCACACCACCACGTCCAGCTAATTTTTGTATTTTTAGTAGAGATGGGGTTTCACCATATTGGCCAGGCTGGTCTTGAACTCCTGACCTTGTAATCCACCTGCCTCGGCCTCCCAAAGCTGGGATTATAGGTGTGAGTCACCGTGCCTGGCCAAGAATATGTTTATCAAATAATTAACAAGATTGATATGTGCAATCACATAAGAGATGTAGGAGGAATCTACCTTTAAGTGAAAATTTTTAATCATTTGAAAGTTTTCAAGGAATAATAAAAATATATGCACTAAATAACATTATGTATTTTACTGTTTTGTTTTACATTAAGAATCTTGAGTGCAGGACTAGGAATACAATTTAACCCAGTGATCTTACCTCTTTGCCTTTTGTATCTCCATTTTCTATCCATTCAACAGTTACACTTTCATTATCTTCATTTAAAGATGTTACCATTGCTTGATGTATTCGGCCTAAGTGGGAATAAAGCATACACGTTAAAAATGTCACAAATTATGGCATTCCTAAACACTGTGAAATGCAATTTTATAACTTGCAAATTAAAAAAAAACACCACCACCTTTCCTTATGAGAGATTTTCACACACCCTCAGGCACAGGCAATGAACTTTGTGCATGGGGCCATAAATCAATTTGCTACTTGTCAAATCCAGGAAATCAGTAAATTAGATGAGAACTAAAGTTTATTTTCAGCATATATGATAAATGGTCACGCAGTAACATAGAATGTCTGAAATCTTAAATTGTTAAATAGTTCTAATTATTAGAAAGTTTCCTTACTATGAGCCAAAAATGATTCTGTAAAACAAAGAAAAATTTATAAAGCAAATTTTTTCTTTTTTTTTTCCTGAGACAGTCTTGCTCTGTCACCCAGACGACAGTACAGTGATGCGATCTTGCCTCACTGCAAGCTCCGCCTCCTGGGTTCAAGTGATTCTTGTGCCTCAGTTTCCTGAGTAGCTGAGATTACAGGCATGCGCCACCACACCCAGCTAATTTTTGTATTTTTAGTAGAAACAGGGTTTTGCCACATCGCGCAGGCTGGTATCAACATCCTGGCCTCAAGTGATCACCCACTTTGGTCTCCCAATGTGATGGGATTACAGGCGTGGGCTACTACACCTGGCTCGGAAAGCAATTTTAAGTTATTATACTGATATAAAATACTTCTTAAAAACCACTTTTTACCATATATGATGCAAACTGATGAAATTTTAAAATTAAGAAATCTGAGTCCAAAAAGGTTAGGAAATGCTAATTTAAAATGTCCTCTTCTATATGCTGTCTATCCAAATCTATTCTATTCCTTACTTTTCCTGACTATTCCAGTCTTACCATCTGTAGAGAGAAGATATTATACATAATGTATTAAATTTATTTTCCCCCTCTTAGTAGACTGTAGGTTTTATCTGTTAGTAACTATAGCTCTAAATAATTATTTTTAATTACTACATATTTCATTATGTTTATCATAAGTTATTTAATACCTAATGATGGTCACTTAGGTTATGTGCAATTTATTATTATTATAAACACTGCAATGAATACTATTGTTTATTTGTCATTATGTATTTGTTGGATTATTTGCCTAGGACAAATTCCTAGAAACACACCAACAGAATATATACATATATAAAATACTTTTTAAAAAATTTATTTCATCTGTTTCATCTTACCTATTCATTTGGTTATTAGTTAAGTAGAGACAGAAACTATGCAATATATTTGCATCTTCAATATTTCCTAATAGAATGCTGAACATGGAATTTTTGTATGTATTTCCTAAATGAAATCCTTAAGGGCATCTATGATTTACCTTATGATAATGTATAGCTCTTTAAATATCTAAAAACAGATGTATAGTACATAAAACAGTGTTATTATAATGAGGCTTACAATACTGTTAAAGAAAATATGGGCACTATAATAATTTGGTAATTATTGTTTATGAAACTACTTTCACTGAGAGTATTTTATTTTATAATAGAGATAGGGTCTCACTGTGTTGCCCAGGCTAGTCTCAAACTCCTGGGCTCGGGCAATCCACTTGCCTTGGCCTGCCAAAGTGCTGGGATTACAGGTTTGAGTCACTGTGCCTGGCCTACCTTTACTTTTTTCTCTCTTTTTTTTTTTTGAGACAGAGTCTCAAGCAATTCTCTTGCCTCAGCTTCCCGAGTAACAGCTAGTATTACAGGCGTGCACCACCATGCCTGGCTAAGTTTTTTTTTTTTTTTTTGAGACAGAGTCATGCTCTGTCACTGAGAATGGAGTGCAGTGGAGCCATCTCAGCTTATTGCAACCTCTGCCTCCCATTCAAGCAATTCTCCTACTTCAGCTTCCCAAGCAGCTGGAATTATAGGCACGTGCCACCACACCCAGCTAATTTTTGTATTTTTGATAGAGACAGGGTTTTGCCATGTTGATCAGGCTGGTCTCAAACTCTTGACCTCAAGTGATCCGCCCTCCTCAGCCTCCCAAAGTGCCAGGATTGCAGGTGTGAGCCACCATGCCCGGCCCTGGCTAAATTTTGTATTTTTAGTAGAGGACAGGGTTTGCCCATGTTGGCCAGGCTGGATTCAAACTCCTGGCCTTAAGCGATCTGCCCACCTCTGTCTCCAAAAGTACTGGGACTACCATGAGTCACCACGCCTGGTCTTGTGGCCTACCTTTTTTATATGAGCTCATATAAAATTCCATATAAGTGATAAATGAACATAATCTTGTAGATTTCAAATAGTGAGGATGTTAAGTACCCTCAAATGATACATTGGTGCTACTTTAAAAAAAAAAAAAACTAACTAAAATATATACTAGTGGTCTTTCCATGACAGTATGTATAGACCTACCTATTGTTTTTCATAACCATATAGCATTCCATAAATCAATATATCACAATTTATTCCTTTATTAGGAATATTATTTCCAACTGTTTGCCATTAAAAGATGCCACACTGAATATCTGAACATAGGTGTGAATGTTTCCACAAATAAAATTTCTAGGAGGAGAATTCGTGGGTCATGAATGTTGAAATTTTGATAAATATTCCTAAACTGCCCTTCATATACATTCTCACCAACAATGGGACCTATTTCTCCACATCCTCATCAACACTGAACATTATCAATCCTAAAATTTTTATCATCTCATGTGTCAGATTTCTCTAAGCTACTACTTTTAAGCATGACTATGTCAGATACTAGCTCATTTAATTCACATTAGTTCACCTAATCATAACAAATATACCTACAAAGTAGGTATCTGTATTAAAGACGAGAAAAATAAAGCTCAAGGTTACAAAGTGAATAAGTAGCATGGATCTAAACCTTGGTCAGATTTAAAAGTACCTGCTATTAATCACCATGCTTCTCTACCCACTTCAATTAAGCTGATGAAGATGTCTGTATGTCTTTAAGTCCAGGCATTCCTATAAAAATTTATAAAATGTAGCACAAATTCTCAACCCTCATGTTTACCAGAAACTCCTAGGGAGCTTTTACAAAATAAAATGACACTGCTTGAGTCTTGCCCCCAGATAATCAGCCAATTCTTAACAACTATACAGCTATCACCTTGGTGCAAGCTACCAATGCCTTGTACTTAGTTTACTGTGATGCTCTCCCAACTAGTCTTCCTGCTTCCAACTTATCTGCCCTCTGTCTATTCTCCAGAGCAGCCAAAATGTTCCTGGTAAAAACTAAGTCAGATATTACTCCTTTGCTCAAAACCTTCCAATGATTCCCCATCCCCCATCTCACACAGAGTAGAAGCTAAAGTCCTTTCAATGGTCTATTAATGACTTATAACAAAGCCCTACATGATCTGACCTGCATTACCTGTGACCTCCTTCGTCCCTCACTAGAGTAACTCCTTTTTAACTGTCTGATTCCTGTCTCACAAAATACCACCTCCATTCCCCCCGTACCCCTAAAAGATGGGTCATAACCTTAAATATGAAAGATGTAAAAGCAACTGAGTAAACAGTGGTGCTTTTTATTAACATAGATAGACATTAGAGATGCAGGTGCTGGGGGTGGAGGAAAATGACCTAAAAAATACTGGGAGGAGTCAAAAGGAGTTACAAAAGGGAAATTAGATAATCCTTACTTCAATTTTAGAAATCAATTAGGTAAATAACCAGTGGAAGCGATATGTGTAATTTGGAGTCCTCTGAGAAGCAGACGAGAGTTAGGAGTACAAGAGGTTTATGGCTCAAGATAAAAGAGGGAGGAAAGAGGACTGGGCACAGAAAACTTTCAGACCAGGCCAGGTGCAGTAGCTCACGCCTGTAATCCCAGCACTTTGGGAGGCTAAGGCGGGCAGATCACTTGAGGTCAGGAGTTTGAGACCAGCCTGGCCAACATGGTGAAACCCCGTCTCTACTAAAAATACAAAAATTACCTGAGTGTGGTGGTGTGCACCTGTAATCCCAGCTACTTCGGAGACTAAGGCAGGAGAATCACTTAAACTCAGGAGGCAGAGGTTGCGGTGAACAGAGATTGCTCCACTGTACTCTGGCCTGGGCAACAAAGTGAGACTCTGCTTCAAAAAAATTAAATTAAAAATAAAAATTAAAAAAAAGAAAACTTCAGACCAGAATGCAGATTTAAAACCTATGAAGGAAGTGGCTGTGAAGCAGCACTGAGCAGAGAAAGCTTCAGGCCTTGATGAAGATCTAGCAAAGTCTTGGTCAACCCAGTAGAGTGCTTCACAGCAAGACCGTCCATTACAGGAGTCCTGCACTGGGCCAAAATGGGTATGTCATATTACCCAGGCCATGCTCTATCATTGGCTGTGGATTTCCCAAGAAATTGAAGTTCTCAATCCCAAATCTAAAGACCCTGAAGGTACTAACAACTGGAGATTGTCAGCTAATTACACTCCCTGAAACTGAAATTCTTTCTTAGAGAGACATCTAAGCAGTGTACCTGCATGACTGCCATAGCATATGAAAAGAAGATGAGTTTAACTGGCAGTAGAAATGAAGAGTGGACCCCAGAGATTCATAAACAGCCCAGTCACCATCACAATCTGGGAGGAGCCTACCACTGCTGCATCAAGTCCCTCATCAATCACCCTCTCTACAACATGAACAGTGAGGCTGAGACCTGGCAGCCATCCTTTCCCCAACCACCCCTGGCAGCCCCACAAACATTGATACCCACTAGTAGGGACAAGAAGATTACAGCAACAAAGGTTTTGGAGAAAGTACAAGGGTTTAATAAAACATTGATATGGTTTCTTCAACAGAAAGGAAGGAAATATTTGAGCCTAAGGAAGATGCATTTGAATATCAGACTACTGTGAAGAATAACCCTCAGCAGGAAATGAAGAGGCTGTGGTTGAGGTTAAAGAAATAAGACACCTAGCTATCAAATCTAGTTGGGAAAAAAAAAGAGTTAACAAGGTGGATCTCCATACAATTACCAGTAGAGTTACTACAATAATAATAATGGGGAAAAATATGTGCATATTCCAAAAGGCAAGACCAACACAATCATTCTTATTGTTGGGCATCTACCATGGTATTCCCACCCTTCTGGGCAAGGAGTGATTTAATGTACCATAACTAGGCGTGCAAAAAAAAAAGGTGGGACAGTGGAGCAAAATACCAGGACTACAGGTCACAAATTCACAGGGACCTTAATATCCAAAGACAGTTCAGACAGATTGGCAATGAGAAGATAAAGGAAATCAAGGAGGCTGGGCACAGTGCTTCACACCTGTAATCCCAGCACTTTGCGGGGCAGAAGTAGGAGGATGGCTTGAGCCCAGGAGTTTGAGACCAGGTTGGGAACAGAGCAAGACCTCAACTCCATAAAAAAAAAAATTAAAAATCAACAGGGTGTGGTGCTGCTATCTGCCTATAGCCCCAGCTACTTGGGAGGCTGAAAGGTACAAGGATTGCTTGAGCCCAGGAGGTCAAGGATGCAGTGAGCCATGATTGTGCCACTGCACTCCAGCTTGGGCAAGAGCAAGATGCCGTCTCAAAAAAAAAAAAAAAAAAAAACAAAAAAAAAAATCAAGGACAGAATAGCCAGTATCAGCAGTCTCCTCAACACTGGAACCTCTACGACCTCAAACACCAGTGCACACATCCAGAAAGCCTTAAATCACAAGTCTGCAGAGTCAAAAGTGTCTGATCTAAGACTAAACTTTAAGACTAAATTCTAGAGGTTGAGCAGGGCAGGACTGAGAAATTTGTTGCCTTATCTCTACATAATCCAGTTTACTCATCCAACAACAAGGAGAGAATTTGAAATTCCAGCAATAAGAAATGAATAAACAAAGTCTTAAGCGTTTGCTTTTTACCAATTAATCAGATAACTAGAACCATCTATACTACCTACAATACCAGTGCAGCATGGGGCTTTTATTTGCACCAAAAGATGTCTATAAAAATGTTTTCTTTTTAAAAACCAATCTTTCCCAAAATGTCTTTAATGATTTTTTAAATTGTCTTATATATGGCATTTCACTGAGCTACTCAAATACCTCTCTTTAAATTGTAATACAAATTTGATTTTCTTTTAAAATTTTTATTTTTTTTCTTTTAAACAAAGACATCCAGTGATTTATTTCAAAAGTCAAATAGTAACCACCTGTTAACAAAGGTGTTAAGTAATGAGAGAAACAATAAGATACACGAAAAAATTTTTCAAAGGAAGGCACTCAATAAATACTTGTTGAATTCAGTAAAAAAAAAAATTTTTTTCAAAGGAAAAAATCATGATATGGTGACAACATATAGGCATAACAAGAAAGTGTCAAGCCTGGATGACTGGGAGAATGATGGTACTAGGGGGAAAACAATGAGATGCTTGAGTGTCAGTTGTTAATAGAGATCATGCATAGATGTCAATAAGACTAATCAGGACTGGAAATATCTTTCCTTAGAAACTGCAGTCTTTCCATGTGGACCTCCAAATACCATCTCATTTCTCTGATCTACCTGAGAAAACTGTACTCCATCTTCACTAACTCATTGCCCTTTGACTCTCTCTGATTCATCATTTACTTTACTGTGAATTATATCACATATACTTCCACATTAAAAAAAAATACAGCAAACACCTGTGTAACTACCACCAGCTAGGTTAAAAAACACTTTTGAAACCCTGCATGTTCCCCTCCCCAAAGGAAACAACTGCCAGGCGCGGTGGCTCACGCCTGTAATCCCAACAAACTCTATGGGAGGTTGAGCCAGGTGAATCACCTGAGGTCAGGAGTTTGAGACCAGCCTAGCCAACATGGTGAAACCCCATCTCTAGTAAAAGTACAATAACTTAGCTGGGCATGGTGGTGTATGCCTGTAATCCCAGCTACTCGGGAGGCTGACGCTGAAGAACTGTTTGAACCCAGGAGGCAGAGGCTGCAATGAGCCGAGATTGCAGCATTGCACTCCAGCCTGGGTGACAGGAGCAAAACTCCATCTCAAAAAAAAAAAAGTAACAACCACCATGACATTTGAGATAATCATACTTTGGCTTTTCTTTATAGTTTTACCAACTTTAAATGTAAAACATACACACAGAAATCTAAACAGTTTACTTCTCTTTACATTGCATATACATGGATTAACACTACTTTAAGAATTGAAGTTTTTTTTTTGCTCAATACTATTTTTTGAGATTCACTTAAGTTGTACATATAAAATGTATATAACTCATTTTCATTACAGTATAGCATTTTATTGCATGAATATACCACATTTTATCTATTCTACTATCGGACATTTGAGTTATGTTTCTGCTAGTAGGAACAATGACGCTATGGGCATTCTTATATATGTTTACTGGTACAAATGTGCAATAATTTCTCTAGGATATATGAGAAAAAATACAGAATAACTCAGTCCACATATATAAAACTTTTCTCTTCAGTGCCATGTTTCCTTTCTATAGTAGCTATGTGATAGTTTGCATATTCGTCCCTGCCTAAATCTCATGCGGAATTGTAATCCCTATATTGGAGGTGGGGCCCGATGGAGGTGATTGGATCACGGGGGTGGATTTCTCAGGAATGGTTTGGCACCATCCGCTTGGTGATGAATGCTGTCCTCAGAGTGAGTTCTGTTCTCTGATTGTTTGTAAGTGTGTGACACCTCCCTCTCTTTGCTCCTGCTCTGGCAATATAGCATGCCTGCCCCCCGCCCTTAGCCTTCATGAGGCCTCTCCAGAAGCTTGAGCAGATGCCAGTATCATGCTTCCTGCAAAGCCTGCAGACCTGCAAGCCAATTAAACCTCTTTTCTTCATAAATTACTCAGACTCAAGTATTTCTTTATAGCAATGAAAGATGGGCCTAACACACAGTATCTAATGATTTGTAATCCTCCTAACAATTACTCCATATTCATGAAAACACTTAATATTAGGCAGATTTAACGTGCCATATTATGGTTCTAATTTCTCTGATTTCATGAGGTTTTTGCTTATTTTTGTGCTTGTTAGCCATTCAGGCCTTTTGAGTACTGACTTGAGTGTTGGGGTCTTTTTCTTTTGGCTACTTCTCTATAGGAATTCTCTTTATACTCTTGGTATTAATCTTTTGTTGTATGTATGGCAAATATTTTCTACAAAGTTGTGGCTTATCTTTTCATGTTCTTTATAGTGCTTTTGATGAATTCAGGTTCTTAATTTTTTTGTTTGTTTTTGAGACAGAGTCTCATTCTGTCGCCCAGGCCGGAATACAGTGGCGCCATCTCAGCTCATTGAAAACTCTGTCTCCAGAGTTCAAGCAATTCTTCTACCTCAGCCTCCGGAGTAGCTGGGATTACAGGCACCTGCTACCACACCCAGCTAATTTTTGCATTTTTAGTAGAGACAGGGTTTCACCACATTGGCCAGGCTGGTCTCCAATGCGCGACCTCAGGCAATCCGCTGTCTCAGCCTCCCACAGTGTTGGAATTACACGTGTGAGCCACCACGCCCGGCCTAAATTCTTAATTTTAATGTAGTCAAATATGTGTTTTTCCATTATGGATTTTTTTTTTTGGTGTGTTATAAAATTTTTCCTAAGATTGAGATCCCTAAAACAGTCTCTTACATTTTCTAAGTTTTACAAGCTGGGTATGGTGCCTCAGGCCTGTAATCCCAGCACTCTGGGAGGCCGAGGTGGGTGGATCACTTGAGATCAGGAGTTTGAGACCAGCCTGGCCAACATGGTGAAATCCCAACTCTACAAAAATTCAAAAAAATTAGCCAGGTGTGGTGGTGGGTGCCTGTAATCCCAGCTACTTGGGAGGCTGAGGCAGGAGAACTGCTTCAGCCTGAGAGGCAGAGGTTGCAGTGAGCCAAGATCACGCCACTGCATTCAAGCCTGGGTGACAGAGTGAGACTCCATCTCAAACACATAAAATTTCACAAAACCCTTAACCTTAATTCATTGGCATTTTGATATTTTTGTATAACACAATTTCCATTCTAGGACCATTTCCTGAAAATCCCCTTTCCCTCTACTTATCTGCAATACTACTTGTGTCACAATTCAAGCCTACATGCATGAGTTTATTTCTTTATCCCTGAACTAAAATTACTTAGTATTATAGCTTTGCTTATTATTAAGTGTTGCCATATAGCAGAATAAGCCCTCCTGCTTTACTGTTCCTTAAGAGTATTCTTAAGGAATTCTAAAGTATAAACTTTAGAATCAGCTTGTGAAGTTCCAAAAAGTCATATAAATCAACAATCACAAAACTACCTGTTGGGATTCTGATTGGAACTGCATTGTCTGTTTTGTTCTGGATTGTTTTTTTCTTTATATCTTCCAGCTATGATGTTCTGTTTTTTTGTATCATTAATCAAGACTGATACTGGCCAGCAGTTTCCCTTTTCTCAAAACCACTTTTTTAAGAGTTCGGGGATCTCACTCTGCGCCCAGGCTTAAGTATGGTGGTGTGATCACAGCTCACTGCAGCCTCATGTGATCCTCCTGCTTCAGCCTGCTGAGTAGCAAGGATTATCGGCATGCACTACCATGTCTGGCTAATTTTTTGTAGAGACAGAGTCTTGCTATGTTGACCAGGCTGTTCCTGAACTTTTGGTCTCAAGCTATCACCCTGCATCAGCCTCTCAAAGTGCTCGAATTACAGGTGTAAGCCACTATGCCCAGCCTCTCATAACAATCTTATTACATTTTAGTATCATGGTTATACTAATCTTTTTTTTTTTGAGACAGTATCCTTCTGTCGCTGAGGCTGGGGTGCAATGGCGAGATCTCAGCTCACTGCAACCTCCACCTCCTGGGTTCAAGCGATTCTCCTGCCTCAGCCTCCCGAGTAGCTGGGATTACAGGCACACGCCACCACACCTGGCTGATTTTTGTATTTTTAATAGAGATGGGGTTTCGCCATGTTGGCCAGACTGGTCTGAACTCCTGACCTTAGGTGATCCGCCCACCTCAGCCTCCCAACGTGCTGGGATTATAGGCATGAACCACCATGCCCAGCTGGTTATATTAATCTTACAAAATGATTTTCTATGGCAAAGTTCTCCCTTTCTGTACTCTAGAATAGTTGGTGTGAAATTAAATTATTTGACTCGAGTATTTGGTTGGCAAAAACTTGTTAAACCATCTTGGTTTGTGTTATTATAGAGAGACCCAATTTCCTTAATAATTATAGGATTATTTTTTATTCTTGTTTTCATAATTATATTTTTCTAAGTGTTTTAGATAAAGTTTCCACATTTTTGGCATCAAGTTCATAGTATCTGTTTAATGGCTCTGGCATCTGATATGATGTCCACATTTTCATTCCTAATTTTTTGGTAAACTTTTTTCTCTTAATCAATTTCACCTGGGATTTGTCCATTTTGTCTTTTCCAAGAATAAACCTGGCTTTGCTGAGCCTTTTTTATTAGGTGTCATTATGTACTTAATTTCTGCTATTATTACTTCTTTCTTTCAACTTACTTTGGGCATATTTTACTGTTTTTTCCCTTTAAATTCTTCAGATGAATGTTTAAGTCATTTGCCATCCTTATTCTTTTTTCTTCATAAGCAGCTAAAGCTACACATTTATTTCCCAGAACTGCTTTAGCAGCATCTTACAAGTTTTTACATGTAGTATTTTTGTTATTGCTCAGTTCCATCTATTTTTCTATTTTCATGATTCTTTGTCTCATGAGTTATTTAGAAATGTTTCGCAAATTCCAGATATGGGAGTTTTCTGGGTATCCTGTTGATGATTTCTAAAGGTGAGACACCTGACCAAGCAGAACAGACAGAGCCACAATAATTGGTACCACTTTCCCAGTGCACAGAGGCTGAATACCCCTGTATTTCTACCATAACTGTACTGGACTGTCTGCCTTGATGAAAAAATTTCTTATATATCCAGCTCCAGGAGCAAATCAGCAGCAATTTTAAAAACAGCATTTTTAAGAGAAGTCACACAAGTCCTTGTCTTCAAACAGTGAACCTGACTCCAATTCTCCTTTTTTAAAGTCTCTTTCTCCCGCATCATCCTATAGGAATCAAACTTTTGCTACCTATGCCTGCTTCAGCCCTACCCATCTCTTAGAATTCCTGTTCCATTACAATCCATGATCTTGTTTTTGAGCTCAGCTATGTATGCCTTTTTGGTTTCCACTTACGTGTTTGGGATAGGAGGGTGCCATTACATGAACTTTCTTTAAGTCATAGGTCATATTCATAGAAAATGAGGTCAGATTTGAAAATTCTAAGTTTACATTGTTATATAAAATCAATACTACCATAAAAAAAAGTAACTTATAGTTTCAAAACTCTATGGCTTTGTCTTTTTTGAGACAGTCTCGCCCTGTTGCCCAGGCTAGAGTGCAATGGCACAATCTCGGCTCACTGCAACCTCTGCCTCCCAGGTTAAAGCGATTCTCCTGACTCAGGCTCCCAAGTAGCTGGGATTACAGGAACGCACCACCATGCCCAGCTAATTTTTTGTATCTTTAGTAGAGATGGAGTTTCACTATGTTGGCCAGGCTGGTCTCGAACTCCTGACCTCATGATCCACCCACCTCGGCCTCCCAAAGTGCTCGGATTACAGGCGTGAATCACCGTGCCTGGCCAGCTTTTTAACACTTAAAACCCAGAGACATATTTAAAAGTTTTCCATTTCATTTTAATCTAGTTGTAAAGATAAATTAGTGTAGAAAATGTCATCTGTTGGGGGTAAAAAAAAAAAAAACACTTGCAAAGAGTTTTTCGGATGATTTTTTATTAACATACATTTAATTAAAAATAATATCTACTGTGGCTCTCTCCTCCATTGAGAGGGAAAAGGGTGGTGAGGAGGGGCTGGCAATGTCCACCCCTAGGAATCCGGACAAGCCAGGAGTCCTAGATTACCCTCCCAGGTTACCCTCTATATCCCCAGCTTTCCAACAGGCTCTGACCTCCAGGCAGTTGGTTCAAATTTACAAGTGCTTTTGGCCCTCCCTTGAGCTTCTCCAGACCCACCACTGTACGGAATTCAGGGGCCACCTGGAAAAACCCCTTGCTTTTTCTCATTCTTGGGATCCTTTGTTCATGCTACAAAGAGAATCTGGGGGGCAGAGTGGAGTCTCTACTAGCTGGGGTAAGGGAGGAAATGGACAGTAATGGGGGACAGGGCCAAGAAGAGGGATGGTGATGAATATTCCAGAGCAGGATAGGGTAGCAGGGCACTGGGTCACTCAGCATTTTTAGCCCTTCCAGAATCAGTAGCTCCATGCACAGCTCATCTTATAGCCCCAACCCCAACTCCAACCTGCTACTGACACCTCAAAGCCAGGCACTCCAGCCAGGGTTGCTGCAATCTCCTTAGAGAAACCTGGAGAGTTTCTATGAGGATGATGTTAGGCCTTGAGCCATAGCAGGGGCAGTGATGGGTCAAGTTCTGGTGGTTGAGGGTGTGAGGATACTGAGGGCCAGCCACTGGCCCCTTGCCTTCTAAAAATCCAAGCCTTTCAGAAAAGCCAGGGAGATCCATCGCCAGACTGGTTTATGGGCTCTCCATGCTGAACTGCTCCAGTTCCCTAAGGTGAAGTCACTCATTGGCCAGTGAAGACTTTCCCTAGCCCAGTGGGCCGAAGTGGGTAGTGTCCCATAATGCAATTGCCTGCCCAGAGGCTGCCCACCTGAGGCCTGCACTGAGCAGGCCTGAGAGGGCAGCTCTCACTGCTATAGAAACTTTGGAGTATGTGGCTGGGTGTGCAGATTACTGGTCTCCAGGGGGACACCCTGAGTGATGGAAGACAGGGTAGGTGACATTGGCAAAAACTGTTTGGGCAGCTGCTATTGGGACTTTCTGGCATTTGCTGGACCTGCGGGCAAACTTACGGGGCTGAGGGGTACCTGGAGTAGGGGGAGGCCCCAGGAGTACAGGTTGAGCAAGGTAGGGGCAGATGGAAAATGAAGTGGAGGACGAGAGTTAGGGCAGCACTGAGTGAGGGGTGGTCCAGGAAGGCAGTGCATGGTAGGCCAAGGAGAAGGCAGGTGGTGAGGGGTGGCTATGGGAGCCCTGAAGATGGGGCTGAGGACTGCTCAGGAAGCCTAGAGATTGGGATTGCTTAGGGAAGACTGCAGGGATGGGTGGTTGAGAGGTGAACGAAGTCCTGGGGCATCATAACCTAGGCCCAAGTCCATGCCCAGGCCCTCGCTAATGCCCAGATGAGTCACGATGTGGGTAAAATTGGAGGTACTGTTGCCCCTATTAAGGCTACGGCAGGCTGTCTCCTCAGGGTGCAGGGGGGTGGGCAGTGTTGGTAGAAAGTGCAAATTGGTGAGATCAGGTAGGAACCTCCTCCCACATCCAGTATTCATGGCAGGTGGGAGGACAGGCACAATGGCAGGCTGGCCAGGAGATGGGAAGATGTTAATTCCAGGGCCTTCATCAGGACCGGGATCAGGAGGAAGATGACGACAGCTTCTAAGTATCCCATGGCTTCAGCAAATGCTTGTCACCTAGGAGAACTTCTCAATAGCAGGTATTTTAGAGTCCATTTTACCACCCAGAAATGTTGACTGGGCAGGTTGCTGGGAGGTATGGGGCCTGGATAAGTATCCTGGGGACTGGGGTTCATCACACTTGTGTGAAAGGCAGAGTCAGAGCTTGTCTTGTTAAATGCAGATGCTGGGTAAAACAGGTACCTCTTCTCTGCAGGGAAATTGTCCCAGGGCATAGTCCTTCACCAGCTGGACACTTGGGGGACGAGATAAGTAGGCAGGACTATAGGGAGAGCTGTCAATGTGGTAGGGTATTGGCAGGGTAGGGACACCATTCTGTGGGGGATCTGGCTATACCTGTTCTACCAGCCTGTGGTGCCGAGTGCCCTGGGATGAATTCAAAGGTGAGTGCAGGGGGCTCTGGAACTAGGCCAGGCTGAAACAAATCTGGTTAATATTAGGCAAAGAACAACCATAATGGGAGCCCCTCGTGTATGGCAGTTGCAATTTTTGGGTGTGTAACTGGGTGAAGCCAATGTCCATTATCATCTCCTTGAGGGCTGCTGTGTCCTCAGCCTGATGCTGCTTCTGCAGCATGATCTCACTAAACTTGCAAAGATTGGAAGCCAAGGCTGTAGCCAAACAAGGCTCATTTGCCCCTGCCCCTGATGTCGCCATCTTCCTCCTCTGTTCCTTCCTGACACCCTCCCCCACCCCCCAGTACAAGCCACTGTTCCTCCCTTGATACCTTCCAGCATCCTACTCCAGTGGTAGCCACTGCCACCTCAGCCTCACAAAGAGTTTTGGAAAGTACAGGCAAACCCTGCAGAATAGCTCCCCAATCATTATTTTCCCAAAAGAATGCCTCTTGGTTTTTAATACCAAAACTTCCTAAAACGTACTTTTCTCACAATGCAAGATATTTCCGGCCAATATTTATGTAAGGAAAGATTTATATTTGTATGTGACAAAACTCAGTTAGCATTTTAAATAAAAGAGTATGCAAGAAGAGTTTGGAGTTACATTCCAAATATAATCAATAGACTGCTAGAATCACAGTAGACATAAAAAATCATGCCAAGTATGAAAGTAATACAAAACGTAGGTAAAGGATGATGCTTTTATCATATTCAGTATAAGCCATTTACTAACACAGTTTGCTTGTCCTTAATGTATTTCTACAGCCTCTCATATATTTGTTTAGTCCTTGTTTGGCTTAGTGCTGAGAGTCCCTAAACATTTAAAAAAATGTTTAAGAAAACATTTATAATGGAAATGTGCAAAAAGCAATTATAATGGAAGAAAAAAATTTACCATATATAAATCTAATTTGTTAATCTCATTGTTTATTGATCACACATGATGATATTTTACTTATTCAAAGGTAAATCACAGTGGTTACATTTCCGAATTTGGTTAGGGAGTTCATGTTGATATATTGCCATTTTTTCCCGTTAGTCTACATTCAACCATTTGACCTAAAAAAATGACAATTTCATACGGTTCAATGTAATACAAAAGTAACGTTCACCCCAAATTTAGATGTTAAAAATTTATAAAAATAAAATCTGCTACATCAAAGAATATAAACATAATAAATGTTTTGAAATATAATCTTTAATCAAAGTCATTTTATGTTTAGTTCATTTTAAGAAATATCTTTACCTCACTTAAGGCTCAATTTTTTGTTAGGGTGAAATTACAGGGCAAACAGTTCAGATCTCAACTTTTTAATATCTGTTGGTAAATATCAAGACACATGATTTTTAAAAGAAAAAAGCCACAAATGACTGAACAGAACATACATGCAAATCTAAGCCATCTTTGCTTCAGTGAATAAATTCATATTTCAAGACTTTCTAATCTTTAAGATAATTACTTAAGATCTGATATTAGTGCTATTTAATTTGTCATAAAAGCTCATATATTCATTGAGCTGTCAAAAACAAGTTTTACATGTTGACAATTGCCTTTTGGTCTCTGAAAACAGGATCCTATTATATGTTTTCTGGTTCACAGCTGAGTTCACAGCAGCTGTGAGGCTAAGAAATGCCAGCAACCAATTAGTCTGGCATAAACCTTGTCTAGCATATAAAGCATAATTTGGTTGCAAATGTAGGAGACAAGAGCCAAAATAAGTCAGCCAAGAATACTAATAAAATTTCATTACAAGCATTAAAAGTCAGAATATTTAAAATCTAACAAAAATATGTATTTTATTAAGAGGATATAGTAGAACGTTAGGAAAAATATCAAAAAGCAACAATCAATTCTTTTCAGACCCAAGTAGTTTTTTTAAAAGGTTGCAGCTGTTTCTGACATACCTAGGATTACAAATTCTATGGGTTTTTTTTTCTCTAACTACCCTAATCATAGGATTGTGGTATATGACCATACACATGGCAAGTCTTCTCCCAAAGTGAACATTTTTTTTATCAGTTCCCCCTTGAGATGTTTCTATGAAAATTTCTCTTGATACTTTTAAGATATTAAGACCTTATATAAAATATATATATATATATATATATATATATACACATTTTTTTTTTTTTTTTTTTTTTTTTTTTTCTTGAGACGGAGTCTCGCTCTGTTACCCAGGATGGAGTGCAATGGCACAATCTCAGCTCACCACAACCTCCGCCTCCCGTGTTCAACAAGTGATTCTCCTGCTTTCAGCCTCCCAAGTGGCTGGGATTACAGGCATATGCCACCATGCCTGGCTAATTTTTGTATTTTTAATAGAGATGGGGTTTCACCATGTTGGCTAGGCTGTTCTCAAACTCCTGACTTCAGGTAATCCACCCACCTTGGCCTCCCAAAGTGCTGGGATTACAGGCATGAGCCACCGCGCCTGGCCTAGACCTTTATAAAAATTTCAAAACCTAAATATGTATAAGAACAACACAACTTAAATGATTAGTAAAAATAAAACTTCAGTTAAAAAGACTGTTTATAATGGCTATTTCCAAACTCTTTGAAGTTGCTTAAATCTGTTTTGTTTAAAGTATGAGAAATTTAAATACAACAAAATCAATGCTTTATAAAATATTACTACAAAAAATATAATTTAAAACATTTTACATATATATTGAAAAAGTAGTCACTGTTGATTCATACGCATACAGCCACGTAATGAAAATAGGAAAATCTAGCTTACATGCCAATAAATTAAAATATATAGTGTATCTATTCTTTTTTTTTTTTTGAGACACAGTCTCACTCTGTCACCCAGGCTGGAGTGCAGTGGTATGATCCTGGCTCACTGCAACCTCCGCCTCCCGGGTTCAAATGATTCTCGTGCCTCAGCCTCCTAAGTAGCTGGGATTACAGGCATGAACTACCACACCTGGCTAATTTTTGTATTTTTAGCAGAGATGGGGTTTCGCCACGCCAGCCAGGCTGGTCTCAAACTCTTGACCTCATGTGATATGCTCACCTTGGCCTCCCAAAGTGCTGGGATTACAGGCGTGAGCCACCAGTGTATCTATTCTTGATAAAACCTCTAGCAACCCCTTCCATTTTCAATCAGAATACCACCGAATAATTTGAAAGCATTTTAAACAGACTTGTAAAACTACGCTAATAAAATCTAGTTATCTCCTCTACCTTTCAAGCAGAGACTAAGAGGGAAACATGCATAAAAATATCCATTCTCAGTAGAACAAAGAAATAAATATTACTCTGAATTATAAAATCACACATTCAGACCAAATGTCTGGCAGAACAATGTTGTTTCCAGAAGATGAGTAAAATACAAAAGCTTACGGTAAACAGATACCCGAAAGAAGTACTTTCTTCCAAGTCATTTCGCACCAGATAAAATTATCTTAGAACACACTGATGGTAAAACCTTTGCCACTTCATATGAGGTGATTGATTAAAACCTATCTTAAATAATAAGTTTCTCATTTTTCTTTTTTGAGACAGAGTCTCACTCTCGCCCAGACTGGAGTGCAATGGTGTGATCTCAGTTCACTGAAACCTCTGCTCCTGGGCTTAAGTGATCCTCTCACCTCAGCTTTCTGAGTAGCTGGGACCAGACATGCCTGCCACCACACCGGGCTAATTTTTGTAGAAATGGGTTTTTGCCATGTTGCCCAGTCTCCTCTCAAACTCCTGGGCTCACGTGATCTGCTCACCTCAGCCTCCCAGAGTGCTGGGTCTACAGGCATGAGCCACTGTCTCTGGACCCATTTTTATTAAATAATAATTAAATACATAAATAGTGGTTCCAATCAATTGTATATTTAGTTACTAGAACCAATTGCCAGTGTAGAATGCAAATTCAAAAATTTTACTGCCATCTTTCCAAGTTAAGTCATAGTAAATTATGTTAATTAGCTTTCATTCTCTAAAGAGGTTTGTTTTAAGGTTGGTCTTTTAAAACAGATACAATTCCTTTCTTCAGTTTATTAAAACAATTCTAAAAGGATGTTTCAAGAATATGACAATTCCCCCTCTTTAATAAGTTTATAATATTATGATCTTATAACAGCAAAATGGAGAAAAATTGGAAAACAAAGACTGTCAAATGCTGCTTTAAAACAGACTAAAAGGACAAGGATGCTACAAAAAAGCATTATTTAGAAAATGAAGTTAACTACACAGTAATGTTAACTACACTAGTAGTCATACATTGCATCTTGGTTTTGCCAACTACCTCAAAGCAGTTTATTTATAATCTAACAGTAAATGTCAATTTATTCCTAGGTGCCACTGACCAGTAAATGCAGACAGAAAGAAATCTGATTTGTTGGAGATCATACAGCAGATCAGCAACAGATCCAGCAAAAGTCAAAGTCTCAAACTCTGATATCAGGTTGTGTTAGCTAATCTAAGCAGTGAGGAAAAGAATCCTTCATGAGGACTATGTAGCATTACACCTTCTTCAATAGCTTTAGTGGAACAAGAAGGACATAAATAACGTCTCAGCTGACACTGGTTAATAGTGCCGTTGCTGTTTAGTAAATCTCTGGGGAATGTGATTTTGCCAAACATAGAGACCTTTCTCTTTGGCTTATCACACTTAAGATGTTACTGTTTTTTAACCAAATTAAAAGTTCTAGTATTTCCTTTCTTAGACATTAAAAGTTTGACATGAGGAGAGAAAAAAGGAAATGATGTAGCTAAGATTTTCATTAAGAAAATACAACTTAAAAATGGGACAAATTTTATTCATATTGAAAGCAAACTACGAATTTTCTGTTCTTTCTTTTTTTTTTTTTTTTGACACAGAGCCTTGCTCTGTGGCCAGGCGCCAGGATGGAGTGCAGTGGCACGAGCTCGGCTCACTGCAACCTCCACCTCCCGGGTTCAAGCAATGCTCCTGCCTCAGCCTCCTAAGTAGCTGGGACTACAGATGCGTGCCAACATGCCCAGCTAATTTTTTTTTTTTTTTTTTTTTTGTAGAGACAGGGTTTCACCATGTTGGCCAGGATGGTCTCGATCTCTTGACCTCGTGATCCACCCACCTCAGCCTCCCAAAGTGCTGAGATTACAGGCGTGAGCCAATGCGACCAGCCACAAACTACGAATTTTCAAATTCTTACCTCATCTATTGTTTTGAAAAGGGATGTGAAAACTTAGTAGCACTCAGTTCCTCTGGCGGATGGGGAAATTTCAGATTTGTGGAGCTGCACACTAACAATTAAGGTAGTATTATTATTTAGAAAGGCCTATTGTACAACTTTTTAGAAAAGTTTCATTATGAATTTGCGTAACAGCAATAAGAAAAATGCCATAAAGGATCTATGATAGCATTAAAAAGTATTAAATCACTGTAGTTTCCTGATGTTATTCAGCATATTTGGGGTTGGGGGAAGGGAGGGTTAAACCACCCCCCAGAACCACTTGCAAAGAGAACATAAAAACCAAAATTCTAAATTCACAATGTAATATGATTATGATTCTAGCTGAAATAGTAAAAATGTAACAAAAAAACCCCACAGTACTAGAAATAACACTTCATGAAGTTTATTAACAAGTAAACTAACAATCTCAAAACCTATAAGCCTTAATAGGCTATTCTTCATATCTACATTCCCATGGGTGACAGAATATACCAAATGTATCTTTACTCATGTGTTAAAGAATAAAAGATTTCCCGTTTAGAATACCAAAGACTTTTACAGTGATGCTTTGCAGCAACATGTTGCTAATAGTTCAATATTCTGAAGAACTGTCTTTCCCAGATGTTCTCCCGAATATACCGAGCAGTGCTATCTAATTGCTCCCTCGCTTAAATTTTTATTTACCCAAAAGGGAATTCTATACCAATACAACTGTGCTATTCTGTGAACTTTTCACAGCTACAGGTAGATACCACCTTCTCTTATGCATGCGTCCTAAAGAGACACAAGGATCATCTTGTGGAATGTTTTTCAACGGTCAGTGCAATGTTACTATTCCCCCCCCAGGACTCTGTCATCCCAAATTCTGCTCCACTATACTTACGGGAAGCCTATGATGGTAGTGGCCCAGAGTCATGGAATTTCTACTTTCAAAGCCTGGCCAATCTGGGTTAGGAGAATAAATGATCACTCTTCTAAGCCCTTTTACCAGTAGGGTAAAATGTATATTTCAAATTCAGTGTTGCTAGAGCAAAAGGTACATAAAGAAGAATGAGATCATTGAAGCTCTGTGTGGCAAGAAAGGCTAAAAAGTCAGATTGAATTTGGTTTTGTACGTATGAAGTTTGAGATATGAATTAGGCTGTCTAATACACTGGAGATGGTCAAAGCTGAAGAAAAAAGTTTGGGGGATTGTCAATACAAATCATGCATTCTCAGGGGGTGATATCCCCAAGGTGGTAAAAATTGGCTCTTTGGAAGGGGAAATCTTAGATATTATAATGGTTTATGGCCCTCCAAAGGGCCACAACCTATAAATAGATGCACAGAAATTTTTATTGGGATGGGGTGATTAGGTAATAAAGAAGTCAAAAGGCGCAGAGCAATAATTAAAAAAAAAGTTTGTAAAACACCAATATAGACAGTATTTTTAAGATGATCAAAGTGGATGTGACCACCAAGACAATGAGGGCACAAGTCCTGATCTTTAAAGTTCTGTACAGAGGTCAGGGAAATGAGGTACCAGCAAAGGAGATCAAGAAGTTAACAGAGAAAAAGAAGAAAAATCAGAGGAGTAGTCATATAAGCTAAGTGAAGGTATTAAGGTTATTTCAAACAAAAGGGAGTGAATTAACTGTCAGATGCTGCTAACAGATCAAGTAAAATAGAAGCAATGCCTAAAAGTGAGAGTGGTCAAGCGGTTTTTGTTTTTTTTCTTTGAGGCAGTGTCTAGATCTCGGCTCACTGTAGTCTCTGCCTCCCTGGCTCAAGCAATCCTCCTACCTCAGCCTACTGAGTAGCTAGAAGCACAGGCATGTGCCACCATGCCCTGCTAATTTTTGGCATATTTTTGTAGAGAGGGGGTTTCACCATGTTGCCCAGTCTGGTCTCAAACTCCTGAGCTCAAGTAATCTGCCTGCCTCAGCCTCCCGAAGTGCTGGGTAGACATAGTAGACTTGTAGGTCTTTTCTGGTTGCTTGCATTTCTTGGTGGTTAAATGGCACACAAGGTCATTTGCTGAGAGTGTGAGTGAGCCAGGAGCAAACATCTTCAAGGAATGAGGGAAGATGGCAATATCAGTAAGATTTCTATTTGAGAAACCAGATATATGGTGTTTCCACTAACCAATATACAGAAAACAAATACAGAAATATGTGAATAAAGGCAACGGATTCCATTTTTGGTAAGTTTAAGATACTGGCAGGAAATCCATGTGACAACATCTAGAAGGTAGATCAGAAACCAAGAGAAAGACTTGGTCTGCAGAGGCATTTTTTTAAAACTTTTATTTAAGGTTTGGGGGTTTATATGCAGGTTTGTTACATGGGTAAACTGCATGTCATTGAGGTTTGGTATACAAATGATCCCATCACCCAGGTAGTGAGCAGAGTGCCTGATAGGTAATTTTTCAACCTTCCCACCCTCCTTCCTCTAGTAATCCCCCAGGGTCTATTGTTGCCATCCTTGTGTCCAGTATTTACCCAATGTTTATCTCCTGCTTAACCAGTTCTCTGTTGATGGACATCCAGCTTAATTACACGTCTTTGCTATTATAAATTGTACTGCAATGGACATATAAGTACATGTGTCTTTTCTGTAGAATAATTTATTTTCCATTGTGTATATACCCAGCAGTGGAACTGCTGGGTTGAATAGTTCTGTGTTCCCTTTTCTCTGCAACCTCACCAACATCGCTTATTTTTTTGACTTTTTAATAACAGCCATGACTGGTGTGAGATGGTATCTTGTTGTAGTTTTGACTTACATTTCTCAAATGATTAGTGATGTTGAACATTTTTTCATATATTTGTTGGCCACATGTATGTCTTCTTTTGAGAAGTATCTGTTCATGTACTTTACCCATTTTTTTTTCTTTCAGAGCAGGAATTAAAGTTTAAAAGCTTTATGGCTGGGCATGGTGGCTCACACTTGTAATTTCAGCACTTTGGGAGGCCGAGGTAGGTGGTTCACCTGAGATCAGGAGTTTAAGACCAGCCTGGCCACACAGCAAAAACCCCATCTCTACTATAAATACAAAAATTAGCCAGGCATAGTGGCAGGCACCTGTGATCCCAGCTACTCAAGAGGCCAAAGCAGAAGAATCACTTGAACCCAGGAGGTGGGGTTGCAGTGAGCTGAGATCACGCCACTGCACTCGAGGCTGGGTGATAGAGCAAGACTCGGTCTCAAAAAAAAAAAGAAAAAAAGAAAGAAAAGCTTTACAACAGTAAAGAAAGGCAAGTACAACTTGGAAGACGAACAAGCAGGCAATTTAAGAAACTAAGTGTGCCTCCTTTTTAATGGAACTGTTTGCTTTTTGCTTGAATTATTTCTTATAGATTCTGAAAATGAGATCTTTGTCATATGCATAGTTTGTGAATATTTTCTCCCATTCTATAGGTTGTCTGTTTACTCTGTTGACAGTTTCTTTTGCTGTGCAGAAGCTCTTTAATTAGCTCCTGTTTGTCATTTTTTATTTTGTTCTGGGGACTTGGTCATACATTCTTTGATAAGGCTGATGCGCAGAATGCTACTTCCTAGGTTTTCTTCCAGGGGTTTTATAGTTTGAGGTCTTAGATTTAAGTCTTTAATCCATTTTGGGTTAGTTTTTGTGTATGCTGAAAGGAAGGGGTCCAGTTTCAATCTTCTACATGTGGGTACTCAGTTCCCCAGCACCATTTAACTGAATAAGGAGTCCTTTGCCATTGCTTGTTATTATTGACTTTGCTGAAGATCAGATGGTTGTAGGTGTATGGCTTTATTTCTGGGTTCTTGATTCTGTTTCATTGGTCTATGTGTCTGTTTTTATATCAGTACCGTGTTGTTTTGTAATGCAGCTTTGCAGTACCGTTTGAAATGGGGTAGTATGATACCTTGTTATTTTTACTTAGGATTGTTTTGGCTATTAGCTCTTTTTTGGTTCATATGCATTTTAGAATAGATTTTTCTGATTCTGTGAAGAATGTCATTGGTAGTTTGATAGGAATAGCACTGAATCTGTAAACTGCTTTGGGCAGTATGGCCATTTTAACAACACTGATTCTTCCTATCCATGGTCATGGAATATTTTCCTTTTTTTTTTTTTTTGAGACAGGGTCTCGCTATGTTGCCCAGGCTGGAGTGCAGTGGCTATTCACAGGTGCGATCCCACTACTGATCAGCACGGGAATTTTTACCTGGTCCGTTTCCGACCTGGGCCAGTTCACCCCCTCCTTAGGCAACCTGGTGGTCCCCTGCTCCCGGGAGGTCATCATATTGACGCCCAACTTAGTGCAGACACCCGACTGACATAGCATACTACAGCCCAGAACTCCTGGGCTCAAGCAATCCTCCCACCTCAGCCTCCCAAGTAGCTGGGACTATAGGCATGCACCACCGTGCCTGGCAATGTTTTCCATTTGTTTGTATCATCTCTGATTTATTTCAGCAATGTTTTGTAAGTCTCACTGTAGAGCTCTTTCACCTCCTTGGTTAGCTATATTCCTAGGTATTTTATTCTTTATGTGGCTGTTGTAAATGGGATTGCGTGCAGAGGCATTCTGAAGAAGAATTTTCATTTACAAATATTTATTTATTTATTTGAGACAGGGTCTCCCTCTATCACCCAGGCTGGAATGCACTGCATAAACACAGCTCAGTGCAGCCTCAACCTCTGGGGCTCAAGTGATCCTCCGACCTTAGCCACCAGGGTAGCTGGGACCACAGATACATACCACCATGCTCGGCTAATTTTTGCAAGGTATTTTTTTGTAGAGATGAGGTTTTGCTGTGGTGCCCAGGCTGGTCTCAAACTCCTGGGCTCAGGTGATCTACCCACCTTGACCTCCCAAAGTGATGGGATTATAGGCACTAGCCACTGTACCCAGCAAAAAAATTTAAAGCATTAAGAAAAATTGCAAACTTGCACAATAGATAACCCCCTACATTCAGCTTCACTAATTTTCAACAGATGGTCAATCCTACTGCCACTTCTATCACCACAACTGGATTATTTTGAAACAAACTCTAGCTAACATATCAACTCATCAATATTTACTTCAGTATGTATAAAGGTAAAATTTTGTTTTTTTTGAGATGGAGTCTTGCTCTGTCACCCAGGCTAGAGTGCAGTGGCACAATCTCCACTCACTGCAACCTCCATCTCCCGGGCTCAAGCAATTCTCCTGCCTAAGCCTCCCGAGTAGCTGGGCTTACAGGCTCCTGCCACCACACTCAGCTAATTTTTGTATTTTTAGTACAGACAGGGTTTCACCATGTTTGTCAGGCTGGTCTTGAACTCCTGATCTCGTGATCCGCCCGCTTCAGGCTTCCAAAGTGCTGGGATTACAGGTGTGAGCCACCGCGCCTGGCCGATTTTTATATGTTTTTAACATTCTCCTTTTTAAAAACCTTTTCTAATACATTTATTTTTCTATCTTTCTCAGATGTTTTAATAAAGCTGTTTTTTTTTTTACTAAATTGAATCACATTCCACTCATCTATTTTAAAGTACCATTAAAGACATGAATATGAAAAAAAACCCAAAATCATAAAACAATCTTTACCATATTCAAATTTAAACTCTATTTCCCATGTATCTCTTTATGCCTGGTTTTGTGCTGTGCTTACTATGGTCTATCTAAATACTGATACATTATACCACATATGCACATATCTGTGTAGTTACACAGATAATGGGCAACCTTCTTCCACCCTTCAACTCTGGTAACGAAGGGATGACTTCGAGACTAGAGTTGCAAGGTATTTCAAGGTCTTACTCATTCTTCACCAAAGAATTCCAGCGTATTTGCTGAGAAATGCTTACTTGTTTTCTGTTAAAAGGTCAAACATAAACATTTTAGGTCCCTACATGAGTAGCAGGACATAAAGGTAGGTCTCATCTTGGATTAGACAATGTTTTCTTAGATGTAACAAAAGCGAAAGCAACAAAAGAAAAAATAGATAACTAGACTTAATCAAAATTAAAAATTTTTGTGCTTCAAAGGATACTATCAAGAAAGGAAAAGTATAACCTCCAGAATGAGAAAAAAATATCTGTAAAGCATGTATCAGATAAGGCTGTAGTATCCGGAACTTTTTTTTTTTTTTTTTGAGACAAGAGTCTCGCTCTGTTGCCCAGGCTGGAGTGCAGTGCGGCTCACTGCAACCTCTACCTCCCAGGTTCAAGCATTTCTCCTGCCTCTGTCTCCCAAGTAGATGGGATTACAGGCACCCGCCACCATGCCCAGCTAATTTTTTGTACTTGTAGAGACCAAGTTTCACCATGTTGGCTAGGCTGGTCTTGAACTCCTGACCTCTTGATCCACCCGCCTTCGCCTCCCAAAGTGCTGGGATTACAAGTCTGAGCCACAGTGTCCAGCCCCATAACTTTTATACCTCAACAATAAAAAGATAAATATTGACTGAGCACGGTGAGTCATGCCTGTCATCCGAGCACTTTGAGAGGCTGAGGCGGGAGGATCACTTGAGTCCAGGAGTTTCACCAGCCTGGATAACATAGTGAGATCTTGTTTCTCCCCAACCCCAAACGCCCCTAAAAAAAAAGTAGCCAGGCAAGGTGGCATGTGCCTGTGGTCCTAGCTACTCAGGAATCTGAGGTAGGAGAATCACTTGGGCCTGGGAGATAAGGCTACAGTGAGCTATGATCATGCTGAATTTGAGTGTTTATAAGACATCCAAGAGGAGATATTCAGTAATCCATGACACATACAAACAGTAGATATCCGTAGCCAACATGGGTTAAAGAGAAGCATTTAGTTTACCAGAAAGAGAATACTACATGAGAAATACTGCAGGAGTAGGATCAAGCCCTGAGGAACATCAACACAAAGGGAATGGAGAAAGAAGCACCTGTAAAGATTAAAAAGGAAAAACCTGAGGAACAGAAGGAAAAGCAGCTCTACTTATTTTTAATTAAGGAATTGTTCTTAATAAAAACCCAAGAGAGCATGTAACATTAAAAGCAATGTTATCACTCTCAATAAACCTGCAACCAAAGAGCATATAAAGAAAGCACTTGCTATATACTTAGAGCCAAGTTATAGTCAACTCTCAGTATCAGCTATAATTTAAAAAATAAACACACATATAATCCCAACACAATTTCAAGTAATAGGCTTATAAAATAAATTTATGGCCGGGCACAGTGGCACACGCCTCTAATCCCAGCACTGTGGGAGGCTAGGATTAGGCAACAGCAAGAGACTGGAGAAAACTGGAATGTCTTTCTCAAAAGAAATTACAGAGGCAAAGACCATTTGTATTGAGTGCAATAACTACTTATTATTTTGTTTTAACTGACTAACTTCTCCTAGAGAAAAGGCCTTCATCTAATTCTTCAAAGAAATCAGATGAAGGGACACATGATGGCCATACAGCAAATACTAGTTGGATTAATAAAAACACCTGATTAATAAAAACTATACCCTAGAAAGGAAAAGCATTATGTAATTAATTATTTGACTTCCAATGCCAGGAACATTAATAGTGTACAAAAAACTCTACAATGAATTAGTGTGTAGAGGATTTTGGAGGCAGAAAATCTATGTTCTAATCTCAGATTTGCTACTTATTTTATGTATGACCTTGGACAACTCAACTTCCTCATTATAACAATATCAGCAGTTTTGACCAACAGTAGTATTTCATCAAAAAGCTTTATGCGGTTAAATTCTAAGATTTACCTTACTAATTAGGGCCCCTAATTTGTTCTCTTTTCGTAAAAATCTTATAGGTAAATCACTATATCCATTTCTGTTTAGAGGTCCATAGTAAATTACACCATGAAACATACTACCAAGGAAAAAAAAAAAGTTTAATGCTGTTTCCACCCCCAACACACTTTTCTTTTTTAAAGAGATGGGGTGCTGCTATGTTGACCAGGCTGATCTCAAATTCCTGGCCACTTAGTAATCCTCCCAACTAGACAGGTAAACCTGTAGTTAAATTCAACAGCTGATCTCAAGGCTGAGACTGCTAGACACATTGCTTGACCATCTGTCACAGCATTTGAACTATAAACTCAAATATATCCATGTAAAAAAAAGGGAAGGGCTAAAGCTGCCATACATATGTGAATCCTTTTTACTATACTATAGCTCATTAAATTTTTTTTTCTTCTTACATTGGCCAATTGACTATGCATGACAAAAATGAAGAGCAAAATTTTATCTTAATTGTACACCTATATGATTGATCCTCATTCATAAAATATAATTTTTTTGTCATTAATTGGTCCATTATTTCAAGAGTGGTTTTGACTTTTAACTCCTAAAGTTTGCATACTCTCCCCAATCTTTTTTAGGTTCACAGAAAAATTGAGTGGAAGGTACAGAGATTTCCCATATAATCCTTAACCCCACATATACACAGCCTCCCCCACTATCAATGCCCCACACCAGGTACACTTGTTTCAATCGATGAACCTATCTTGACACACCATTATCATCCAAAGTCCCTAGTTTACATTAGACTTGACTCCTGGTATTGTACCTTCTATGAATTTTGGCATATGTATCATGACATGTATCTACCTTTATAGTGTCATAAAGAATAAGTTCACTGCCTCTGTGTTGTGCCTATTTATCCCTTGCTTACCTCCTTTTTTTTTTTTGAGACAGAGTCTCACTCCATCACCAGGCACCAGGCTGGAGTGCAGTGACACGACCTCGGCTCACTGCAACCTCCGCCGCCCGGGTTCAAGCAATTCTCCTGCCTCAGCCTCCCGAGTAGCTGGGACTACAGGCGCGCGCCACCACGCCCAGCTAATTTTTTTGTGTTTTTAGTAGAGACGGTGTTTCACCACGTTGACCAGGATAGTCTCGATCTCTTGACCTCGTGATCCACCCGCCTCAGCCTCCCAAAGTGCTGGGGATTACAGGTGTGAGCCACCGTGGCCAGCCACCTCTTTTTAAGTCCTAAATTGCAAACCGCAGTTAAGAGATTCTGAATACTGAAATGGTGCTTAGAATCCTAAGGATGAAAAGAGAAGGCAAATGCCAGGACAGAAAAAAATAGGCTAAAAGTAAGAGCAAAGAAAAAGTGAAAAAGAGCGGCTGCATTTCAAGAAATAAAGCACACCATCCCTTAAAAAGCTGAAGCCATATTCTTTGTGTACTGCTTTTCCTTCTCATTCCATTCCAAGAATTCAGAGAAAGTCTTGGCTAACACACTACAGCTCAGTATTAAGAAGGCAAAGTATTTAGTTATAGCTTAAGTAAATTCCCACTGCAAGTAAACATTTAATGGAAGTGATTTATACCTTAAACTCACTTACTTTTAGGATATTAGTGGCAAAAACTATATGCAGCCTGAGTTGGATGCTCTCTTTGATATTGCCTTCATAGGCTCTCAGTCCTCTACACTGTATTCTTGAATAGGGTCAGGTTGATTAAATAAAACCGAAGAGATTTTTAAAACCTACACTAAGACTTTCTAAATGTTAAGTCCTTTCCTTTCAACTCATCTGCCCTTTATTCAGCACAAGTGATACACTGCAATATAACATCAGCTCTTCTTGCAGTGTGTTCTGCATATCATCTGTTCCTTAATTATTGCTCACGCTTCTAGACTGATGCAATCTTATCCATGCTACCTTTCATTTTCAATACTACTCTCCTTCTAATCTATCACTAATCACTTACTAACTCCTATTACTGCTCTTAGGAGATTAAGTCCTATAGTAGTTTCCAAGTGTCCTAGAAATTAATTCCAAGATCCTTACCTTACCTCTGTTTCCAGGTCTTTAATAGGGTGCCCCAGATTACCCCTCCTTCCATATCTTCCTCATCACCCTCCCTCTGTCTGCTTTAAATGCCCTTCACCTGACAGCTTTGTTTCCAGCTCAGGGACTTCTATGCTGTCCTACATGGCTAGAATGCCTCCTTCCCCCTCAGGACAATCTACTGGTCATCTTCCTCTCACCATTTAAACATCACTCTCCATGAAGTCTTGTCAGATACGCTGTTAGGAGATGCTGCTTTTACTAAAATAATGGATCACAACCCTGGCTGTACTCTGGAATCACTAATGTGTGACAAGTTAAGTTTCACCAGTATGCGAGGTCTTTTAAAGTAAAATACGGATACCGAGACTACATACCCAGACAGACTCTCTAGGCAAAGGAACTAGATATTGGTGGTAGGGTTTTTTTTGGTCTGTTTTTTTCCAAAGCCTCACAGGTGATCTAATAAGCAGCCAGAGTTATGAACCACCATGGGCTGAGCATTCTTTAATCCAAAATGCTCCAAAATCTGAAACCTTTTGAGCACCAACATGACACCATAGTGGAAAATTCCACACATGACCTTGTGATGGGTTGCGGTCAAAATGGAGGCATAATGCCGGGTGCAATGGCTCACACCTATAATACCAGCACTTTGGAAGGCTGAGGTGGGCGGATCACTTGAGGTCAGGAGTTTGAGACCAGCCTGGCCAACACAGTGAAACCCTTTCTTTACTAAAAATGTAAAAATTAGCTGGGCATGGGTGGCACGCACCTGTAATCCCAGCTACTTGGGAGGCTGAGGCAGGATAATCACTTGAACCTGGGAGGCAGAGGTTGCAGTGAGCCGAGATTGTGCCACTGCAATCCAGTCTAGGCGATAGAGTAAGAACTCCGTCTCAAAAAAAAAAAAAAAAAAAAAAGTTCATTCTTAGCACAGTGAAGATACTCAGCAAATTTTACAAGTTTGTTCTCTACTGATCCTGTCCTTCCTTTAGGTAAAATTTGGTCAAAATTAATGCCAAAACTTGGAGAAAAAGTCTTCAAAAGTAAATAAAATATACTTTTGGGAGGAACCTGATACTTACAGTTCCTTGGTCATAATGTGTAAGGAGGTTATAACCAAATTACACATAATCACCAGTAGCTGGATCTACTGCTGTTTTTATGTTCTGCTTCCTTGGTCTCTGTTTGCTTTAAGACAGTGACTTGTTCTGTCACCCAGGCTGGAGTGCAGTGGTGTGATCATAGCTCACTGCAGCCTCCAACTCCTGGGCTTAACCAATCCTCCCACCTCATCTTCCTGAGTAGCTGGGGCTATAGTCACATGCTACCAGGCCTGGCTAATTTTATTTTTTTTAGAAATAGAGCCTTGTCATGTTGCCCAGGCTGGTCTCCAACTCCCAGCTTCAAGCAATCCTCCCACCTAAGCCTCCCAAAGTGCTGGGATTACAGGCATGAGACACCACACCCAGCCAGTCTCTGTTTACAGTACCCCAACCCAGGATATCTAGAGAAAAACCTGCTGTCAGGCACTGGTGTGCCAACAACTTAAAACTGAATAAACCTGGCCAGGTATGGTGGCTCACACCTGTAATCCCATTACTTTGGGAAGCCAAGGAGGGAGAACTGCTTGAGGCCAGGAGTTCAAGACCAGTCTAGTCAACATAGCAAGACCCCATCTCTACTAACAACACAAAAATTAGCCAGGCATGGTTGTGCTTACCTGTAGTCCTAGCTACCTGGGAAGTTAAGGTGGGAGAATTGCTTGAGTCCAGGAGTTAGAGGCTGCATTGAGCTAAGATCATGCCACTGCACTCCAGCCTGGGTGACAGAGCAAAACCACCCAAAAAATATTCCTTTTGATACCAAAACAATTTAAAAGTTATAAACTTATAACCCAAATAGGTACCAGAGGTTAGAAAATAGGCTAATAATAACAATGCCAATTTCAATTGTCTGACAAGAGCTATCAGGATTGATAATGCTGTTTTAAGAACTCTGAGGCTAAATTAATCAGGAAATCATGTTATGAGGGATCATGGATATTGGTCATAGAGGAGGAGAGATGGCATATATGACATGTATTTTCCATCTAGAAGGTCTATAACTTCAAGAGCCTAACTAAAAACCCTAATCTTAAAAAGGAAAGTAGTAATGATGTACACACAAAATGGTATACTTCTATCAGTACTAATCACACTAGAGATGAATCATTTATTTACTTGTTTGTGTGGGCAGAACTATTTTTGCTTTATTCTTTTTTTGTACTTCCAATACCTATCAGAATGCCTGATATATATAGCAGGTTGTTAACGGAAGTGTATTTAATGAGATATGCAATAAGAAAATAAAGAAATATAAGATCACATTATTTTGATATGCTGTAATCACTTAAGGTCTATACTCCAAAATGTCACATGCTCCAGTGAATGACCATCTGAACTTTGAGTATTGTAGCAGGTAATGAGATCACAGCTCACTGTAACCTCAAACTCATGGGCTCAAGCAGTCGTCCTGCTTTGGCCTCCCAAAGTGCTGAGATTACAGGCATGAACTACCATGCTCAGCCTAGAAGCATGACTTTTAAAAGGAACACTTTCCTCCCTTGTACTACTCTTGGGAGATAGTTTAATATGGTGAAATTCTAATGTCTATTTTTGCTTAGCACTGTAATACTACTAATACTACTTTAGCTAAAAGAGCTGGAAGGCAACTTAACCTGTATTTGTTCCACAATTGAACCAGAAGAATGAAAATTAGTTTTATCCAAGGTTTAAAAATTATATCTATTCTTTAGTTAAGAATCATAACCTCAAAACAAACATCATAAAATTATTATAGGTTACAAAACAGAGGTGTTAAAATTAAAGCAGATGGCTGAATCCAAGAATGAAATTGTGCAAAAGATTAATGTCATATTAATCGCAACTATACTTGTGACTAGAAACAACGGGGTCTAGATGATCTCTCAAGGAATCTTGTTCTGGATTTTCCACACTCTTGCCCCGTGTCTTATTTGAGCAGACACAGATTTAACTGGCCTTTTGCTATTTTCTCTAGCATTTTAACAATCATGACACATAAAACAAGTTGACACAAAGCTTTTCCCCCAGAGTTTCAAAATCTTTGTCATGGAATCAAGTGGCTAGGCAATGGTACAGATTCCTGGCTTTCTGTGGTACTTTTGGAAGCAGTAAGTAGGTGACTATTTTAAGCTTTTTGAGCTTCTTTGTTAGTAGTGGAAAGAATTTTACTACAGGGGTTTGTATGTCTCAAAAAAACACTAAATTATACAACTTCACACCATCATCAGCAAAAATCTATCAGTACTTAGAAAGCTGGGAGTGAAGGGATTTAGGCTCTGGCCCAGGATATGCCCCTTATTAACCATGTGATCTTGGCAAATAATCCAACCTCAGATTCTTCACCTATAAACCGATAATCTGCCTTCTTCCTACCCTGCTTACCTCATAGAGCTCCTGTGAAGATCTAATTAGCTAACATGTCTTGAAGCACTTGGAAAACTATTAAGGCCTAATACATATGCAGAAACATTACTGTCCCAGACCCATGCAAAAGGGAAGTATTAGGCCACAGATTCCCCTATTCCATCCCACCCCCATAATACATCACATAATTGTACCTAAAGAACGACTGTATTGCTAAATGGTTCATGTTTATTACTTAAATTTACACACTCTATTCTCCAGAAGCCTATCTAATGACGTGTAAAGATGAACTAGCAGAAGAAAAATGTGGCAAAGCACCTAAAAATTAGGCTGTTTAAAATCTTTCCTAAAGATTTTCCTTGCCTGCCCTGAACTCCAAAAGTCCCAATGGTCCTCTAAAATCTTCAATTTCCTTTTGATTTCTGACTTTAAAAGGTACTCTTTACACCTACACTTAACTAAGAAACAAGATTTTCCTCCTGCAATTTTAGGTTTTGTGTACTCTACACTTCTCACCAAGAATCATTCCAATTAAGCTCTGTAACACTGCTCACTGGTGCCTTTCTCCCAAGAAAGAAGTAATTTCCTACATCTTGACTGGGCTGTAGAAAGCTGTATATGGTTCCAAAATAACAGAGAATTCCTCCTTAACTGTCATAGTTCTTGACAGTCTGATTTCCATGCTGAGCATGACAGGTTCCTGGCTGTCAATGACAAGTTGTATGAATCTAGACAAGTCACTTATGGTGACCTGGGACTCCACATTTATAAAGAGAACTAGTTTATCTCCAAGAACCTTTCTGGTGGAAATAATCTAAGATTCTCTTCAGATCACATATATTAATACAGTCACAGTACTGTGACTAAGAGATCCCTCAAAGAACAATCCCGTATTAGCTGCAGCTTCCAAATATTCAACATTTTTCATTTCTCCCCCAGTCCTCAAAGGGTAGTCACAGCTACTACAGAACTGCTAATAGTACAGCTTAAAAAAAAAAAAAAGAAAAAACTAGCTACATGACAGAAAGATTGTAGGCTTTTTAAAGAGTCAGTGGGTTCTAAAAAAGGGAAAGGAATTGAATCAGAAAAACAGAAGAAAATATGCCAGTCCAATTTCATACCAGGTTATCTCCTGTGGCAGGGAACAATCTTAGGAGTCCTAGCCTAAACCCTGTCATTTATAGCCTTAGAATACCAGAAAAGTCAGATTAACCTTAGCAGATCACTCAATTTCAATCAACTCTGTAGATCCTGGACTAAGAGGCCAGTGGAAAGTAGAGGACCAGAGTAGGGAGGTAGCAGTACAGAGGAGCATAGATGGAAGGTTTCACTTCCAGCTAAGATGTCATGTGAATGATTAATTAAAATGTTTGAAAACAAAAAATCCAATAATGTATGATATTTTCAAAAATGATGAGCAAGGAACTTTGCTAGGCATCCCAGGAGTGGGGGTGGGGGTGGGGGTAATGATACACAGATGCATTCAGGGAATTTAAGAGTCATTAAAGGCTGGGCACAGTAGCTCACACCTGTAATCCCAGTACTCTGGGAGGTGAGGGTGGGGGATCACTTGAGGTCAGAAGTTTGAGACCAGCATGACCAACAAGGCAAAAGCCTGTCACTTCTAAAAACACAAAAATTAGCCAAGCATGGTAGCACACACCTGTAGTCTCAGCTACTTGGGAGGCTGAGGCACAAGAATTGCTTGAACCCAGGAGGCAGAGGTTGCAGTGAACAGAGATCGCACTACTGTACTCCAGTCTGGGTGGGTGACAGAGCAAGACTCCATGTCGAAAAAAAAAAAAGTTTTATTAGTAAGTATTTTAATCCTGTAACACGCTGGCTCTGCTTTAAGCGGGTCTGGGTGGCCCGATATCCCTCCATTGCATCCTCCACACCACCCATTACCCAGTGCAGTTTAAAAACATAATATTAAGAGTATGTACCCATAGGTATGAGGTAAGAGGAGTGAAAAAAGAGTTACAGACCCAAACATTAATATTTAAGGGAATGTGCTGTCTCATGAATAATACAGAATGATTTAGAAATTCAGATGCTGACTGGCCATCTGGTTTCAATAATCAGTGAAGACTCATTAGGATAGTTTTAATCACAGTCTTGAAAGATAGGAATAAGCCCATTTTAGTGTACCTGTCTGCCCTTGGAATATGTTTATTAGTATAAGAGCATCACTGATGGGAAAAGCATGGTCTGAAATAGGGACAAGGATCACCATCAGCAAGCAAAAAGAAAAACATCAAGTCACCAGCTAATAATGGTCTGAAGCAGCCTTTCTTCACTCATGTCATTTCTACTGTCTCAGATATTAGTGTTCATCCAACTGAAAAGTTTATTTTTGTTATAATAACCACCAATGTTTTATCTAATATAGATCTGTTATGAAAGTGAGAGGAAGCAAAGCTTCTTTAAAGTGAAAAAGGGAAAGCTTGAGGGGCATTCTCCCAGACATCAATTTCTACTGTGGAACACTACTGTCCAATGCAAATGATCCTTCCCTTCTTTCCAAGTTCTTTACTAATCTTCTGCCTTCCACCAACTCCAACAAGCATCTGAGGCACATAAAAAGGTACATGACCACAGGTTTAGGACAGTAACACACTGTAATGACTTCCATAATTTCTTATAGGCAAACTGCTTTTTAAACGTGGTTTCAGATTAGTAGAACTTATGTAAGAACACAAAGCTCTTTTATGTCTGGGAATTTCTGGTATAGGCTGAAGGTGAAGGCTGAAAAGAACCCAAACTGCTTCAAATTCAATAAATTTAAATAAAATATGCTCCGTAAAAATTGCAATGTATAATCTATCAAATGTCATATACTTTTTCTGGTAAGATTTCAAAGTTAACACCTATACTCATAAAGACTTATAAGAGTGTAAAGAACTTACACATTTTATTGCACCCTAATTTTTTTAAAACGAAATTTCATTGCGCATATTTGAGGTTTACAACATGATGTTCTGGAATACAGATAGCAAAACGGTGAAGCAGATTAACATAGCTATCATTTCACATAATTATTTTTTAACAACAGCTGCTAAAATCTACTTATTTAACAAAAATCTCTAATACAATTTTACTAACTTTGGTCCCCCTGCATCTCTAAACTTGTTTATCCTACATATCTGCTATTTTGTATCCTTGACCTACATCCCCCCCATTTCCTCTTCTTCCCCCCCACCAACAGTGGTAACCATTGTTTCATTTTGTGTATTTTAGCGGCTTAAAAAAATACTCTTGGGAGGCCGAGGTGGGCGGATCACGAGGTCAGGAGATTGAGACCATCCTGGCCAACATGGTGAAACCCCATCCCTATTAAAACACAAAAAATTAGCCGGGCATGGTGGTGCACACCTGTAGTCCCAGCTACTGGGGAGGCTGAGGCAGGGGAATTCGCTTGAACCTGGGCGGAGGAGGTTGCAGTGAGCCGAGATTGTGCCACTGCACTCCAGCTGGGCAACAGAACAAGACTCTGTCTCAAAAAAAAAAAAAAAAAAATTCTACATACGCGTGAGATTATGCAGTATGTCTGGCTTATCTCATTTAACATAATGTCCTTCAGGTCTATCTACGTTGTGGTAAATAGCAGGATCTCCTTTTTTAAGGCCAAATAATGTTCCATTGTATGTTGTCTATACACACACAAACATACACACACATACACAACAATTTCTTTAGCCATTCGTCATCCATGGATGGACATTTGGTTGTTTTCCTATCTTGGCTATTGTGAATAACGCTGCAATGAATGTGAGAGTTCAGGTAATCTCCACAACGTGGTGATTTCCTCTCCTTTGGGTGTATACCCCGATGAGGGGTTGCTGTGCACCCAGAATCTTCAAAATAATATGTAAATCCTACTTTTGCTGGTATACTTGTGAACCCATGTTTACCTTTAAAAAAATGACATTAATAGTACTCTTTCAAGAAAATAATTTGAAGAGAAAATATAACAGAAACTTCAACCCAAGTAAAGAAGATATCTCTTTCCCATCAGTGTTATCGGTAACTTCTAAAGCTCTAAGTAGAATAATTTATCTTTTCATATACAGGATAATGATGGTTCCAGTTGTTACCACAAATTACCTCAAATATAATCGAGGAAAAAGATCATTAGGTACACAGGGTCTCCCAATATATCATACAGACAACATGAAAGTCAACCTAGCTTCAGGTAACTTGGTCAAACCTGGAAGAATCCAAGGGGGGGGGGGGGATGTGGACATGAGAGCCAAGTTACTACTGACTACGCTAGGCTAAAGGCTAATAAATATGCTACACATAAAAGGAATCCAGGTCAGGCGCGGTGACTCATGCCTGTAACCTCAGCACTTTCAGAGGCTGAGGTGGGTGGATCATCTGAGGTCAGGAGTTCTAGACCAGCCTGGTCAACATGGTGAAACTCCATGTCTACTAAAAATACAAAAATTTAGCCGGGTGTGGTGGTGGGCACCTGTAATCCCGGCTACTCAGGAGGCTGAGGCAGGAGACTCGCTTGAACCCGGGAGTCAGAGGTTGCCGTGAGCCGAGATTGCACCATTGCACTCCAGCCTGGGCAAAGAGTGAAACTCCGTCTCACAAAAAAAAAAAAGGAATCAGTATAAGAGAGATGGGGTCAGAAACACTGCTCAACTCGAGATTATCACACATCTCTAGTTCTTTCAATACTGATACCGAAAGAATGATTTTACTTATCTCCCTCCGTATATTTATTCCTACACAATATGAATTATTTCCAGTCTGGCTGGTGTATCTCACTCCACACCCCAAGCTAGTGACATAAAACACTGTCACCAAAAGAAACCTACAGAAAGATACATAAGCCTAAGGTTCTTAAAAAAAAAAAAAAAGCATGTGTCTTCACCTCGCCTTACACTTTTTCTCAGTTACCTCTCCCGAGGGTGTGAAAATATCAACATCCGGTCACCCACCCCCACCCTCTCAGCAGTGCCTCGCATTGACTCTGCCCATCCCCTATCCTTCCCTTAATAGTCTCATCACCTTGGAGAAGCCCATGGAATATTTCTTCCCATGGCTCCCCCACCCTTATTCATGGCTCAACGCGATATTCTCCACATCTTTCTCCCAAGGAAGTGGCAAAAAAGCAGCATGGTCGAGGACGAAAGCCGGGGAGGCCTGACAACCAGACAGCAGTTTAAGGCGACGGGATTGGCTCTTCCCCCATCTCGGCCTCCGACCAGCAGTCGGTTCTCTAAATGTGAAATCGCTGGTCTTCCCGCTCCCCCACCTCCATCCCCGTCAGAGGTCAGGCCGGTAATATCCGAAGACCCGGGGGAAGCGCGAGGCAGGGCGATCTCTAACGAAGCCCGCTCCCTCCCGGGCTGGTGTCCCCGGGAGGGGGTTGGAGATTGACGGGGAAGGAGCGAAAGCCCCCACCCTGGGACCCCCAGAGGCGCGACCCTGGACACCCGGGCCCTTTCCCCACCCCGGCTTCCCTCCCTCACGGCCCGGCCCCCAGCACTGCAGCGGCGCCCGGTGGACCCCACGCTGGCCTCACTGGCACACACGCCACACACAAAAGCGCCGCGGCCGCCGCCTTCCCGCCCCCACAGCCTGGCGAAGCAATCAATGAGGCGGCCGGCGCCAGCGTCCCCCTCCATGCACACCGGAACGCTGGGCCGAGCGGGCCAGCGGGGCGGCTCACCATCGCTGCGCTTGATCTCCACGTAAATCCCGATCTGGATCTTGCCGAAGTTGGCCGTTGCCATCACCTCATCTGGAGCAGCGGCAGCGGGCCGAGGGAGGGGGGACCGGAGGGCGGAAAAGGCGGGGAGGGGGCGGGGTAGGTGTGGGAGGGGGAGCGGTTGCCCGCGCCCGCGCGGGCCCGGGCGACAGCGTGAACGGGAGCGGGGCCGCGAGGAGCAGCTGTGGGGAAGCAGGCGGAGGCCCCGAGCCTGCAGGCCGGCAGGAGGACGCACACGGCGGGGCGTCAGGGTGAAGCGAGGGCCGGGGCCGTGAGGCGGCGCGGGGTAGAGTGGGAGGCCCGCGCCGCCCGCCCGGGAGCCGACGCTGGGGAGGCGGGGCGCCGCGCGCCTGCGCAGAGCGCGCCTCTGGCGTCTCTTCCTCTTCGGCTGGCCTTAGCCGGCTGCCTCCAGGCAGCCCCGCCTAGCTCCCCAGCGGGGCGGGCGGCGGCCGCGGCTACTGGGACCGCGGGAGCGGTGAGCGCTCGGTCCGGCCCGGCCCCCAACTAGCCGGCGTCGCATTTAATTTCAGCGCGCAGCCTAGAAGACGCGGGGAGCGTCGCGCTGAGCCTTTTTGCCTTCTGGCTCCCGTAAATTGGCGCTATTGCCGGAATGGGTTAAGGGCCCCGTGGTTTCAGGGCTTTCCAGCGGGCTGAGGGATGCGAATTTAAGGGCCCTCCTTGGTAGACAGAACGGGCTCGGTGTTTTCATTGGCACCCCCTACTTCCACTTACAGGTAGGTGACCCAAGCAGCCCTCCCAAGCACACGTGGTTCAGGTTTCCCATCCAGTTACGCCGGAAGGGGAGAAACACTCTTGAGGCGTCACCTACCCTAAATCGAAATGAAGATCCGCCCCTTTATAGTCTTGCTTTATAATTCATCACATTCAAAAAGAAACTGTGGTGGAGCGTCCTTAACTGTTCAGGTTATGAGGCATCAGATGCTGGTGTCCTGTTTCTGCTGAGAGTTCAAGACTTACTTGCCTTGACCTGTAAAGGCCAACAGCTGTGACTCAAGGGCAGAAGGCAGGCACATAAAGTTGACTAGGGAATGTGTCTCTTTGCAGTCATTTGTCTAGTCTGACCACATCAGCAATGTGGAGAGCAAGACTCTCCATCCTAGAAGAGCAGGAAGGCCATGTGGACAGGGCCCTGGAAGAAACTATAGCACCGTGTAAAAACCTTCAAATGTCTAACTCTTGCTTGTAGTAGTGGGGCTTGATATGTAGGAAACAACACTTTACCTAGTCATTGCTTTTTTTGTTTTTTGTTTTTTTTGAGCGGGAGTCTGTCACTCAGGCTGGATGGAGTGCAGTGGCACGATCTGGCTATTCGATCTCCGCCTCCTGGGCTCAAGCGATTCTCATGCCTCAGTCTCCCGAGTAGCTGGGATTACAGGCCCGCGCCAACATGCCTAGCTAATTTTTGTATTTTTGGTAGAGACGAGGGTTTCACCATGTTGGCCAGGCTGGTCTTAAACTTCTGGCCTCAGGTGATCCACCTGCCTCAGCCTCCCAGAGTGCGGGGATTACAGGCGTGAGCCACCACGCCCGGCCTTCCGTAGTCGTTAATTTCCCTGTAACAATAACTACAAATACACAATTTAAAATTTAAAAATTGGAAACTGGATATATACATCAATGCTTATGTGCATATATGTGTGTGCCTAGAGTTTTCAACCTAATATAAGTAATCAAGTAGATCCTAAAAAAACTGTTGAAAGACTGGCTTCATCTGTAGCTTGAATGTATTGAAGGTATACTTGTCGAAAGAACAACTCTAATGAATCCATTCTAAAGTGGGTATAATTTCTACGAAAAAAAAACCCCACTGGATAGACAATGTAGAAAATAACTTCTTTTACATTCCAGAAATGACACCATGCTTGAGAACCCCTGTTTCAATGAAATTTGACAAAAATCAGCGTTTCGTTTTTATTTTTCTATAATTTTGCGAGTTTTTCTGAACTCTTTGATCTCCTGTCTAGAATTCATTTTCTGATGTCTCTGCAACTGAGGTATTAAACATCTATTTATATTTTACTTATACTAGAATGCAAAGAAATCAAGCGGTACAGCTCAAAGTTAACATTGCTTCATCAAACTTTTTTTTGTTTGTTTTTTGAGACAGAGTCTTGCTCCGTTGCCAGGCACCAGGCTGGAGTGCAGTGGCACGTTCTCGGCTCACTGCAACCTCTGCCTCCCAGGTTCAAGCAATTCTCCTGCCTCAGCCTCCCAAGTAGCTGGGACTACAGGCGCATGCCACCACGCCCAGCTGTGCTTCATCAAATATTTTTTATCGTGGTTGCTGACACATACCTTACACTCTGGTTTATATAGTTAGTCTTAACCTTTAATCCATATAAAAGGTATTTAAAAATATGTACATTATTTTGCG
Source organism: Ateles fusciceps (assembly GCA_036589455.1). Lineage (NCBI taxonomy): Eukaryota > Metazoa > Chordata > Mammalia > Primates > Atelidae > Ateles > Ateles fusciceps. The sequence goes on from JAZHEH010000904.1 coordinate 3,023,488, forward strand.
CCATAAAAATGTATGATATAACACCTAATAAACACAAAACCTTTATAAGACATACCCAAAAGGCCTACATTTTTTTGGTACACGTTAGCGTATGTATTTACCATGACTTGCATTATGGGCCTTGTATGTTAGTGGCTTCCTGAAGAGCAGCCATAAATACATGCAGTGTGGCTATGTTTCCATCAACATCCTGGATCAAAGATTCTAACTCTGGCTCGGACATTAGCAAGATGTATAACCCTAACTAAAACTACTACTACTACTAAGATCCTGAACTAATAACTACTGATTAATCACTAAGATATATACCCTAAGAATTACTGTTCTCATTAGGATGTAGGCACTCAGATATTTATTTGTTCAGTGAGTTAACTTCTTAAAGTGCTCAGTATCTCAGTTATCTCTTTGATCAATCTGGAATAATAACTTACATTCTCTCAATCACAGAAAGTTTTTGTGAGGACAAATGAAATAAAATGTGATAGTGCCTTGAATTGTATCACTTTGTTTTTTTTAATAAAAATAAACCATCCTAGGCCGGGCATGGTGGCTCACATCTGTAATCCCAGCACTTTGGGAGGCCAAGGCGGGCAGATCACAAGGTCAGGGGTTAGAGACCAGCCTGGCCAATATGGTGTACTAAAAATACAAAAAAAAAAGTCAGCTGGGCGTGGTGGTACATTCCTGTAGTCCCAGCTACTCTGGAGGCTGAGGTAGAGAATTGCTTAAACCCCGGAGACGGAGGTTACAGTGAGTCAAGATGGTGCCACTGCACTCCAGCCTGGGTGACAGAGTGAGACTCCATCTAAAAAAAAAAAAAAAAAGTAAACCATCCTATAAAAAATAATCCACACCAGGTTCGGTGGCTCATGCCTGTAATCCCAGCACTTTGGGAGGCCTAGACAGCAAGATCCCTTGAACTCAGGAGTTTTAGACTAGATTGGGCAACATATAGAGACCTCATCTCTACTAAAAAGAAAAAAGAAAAATTAGCCAGGTGTGGTGACCTATGCCTGTAGTCCTGACTACTCCGAAGGCTGAAGCAGAAGGATCACTTGAGCCCAGGAGATCAAGGCTGCAGTGAGCTATGATTACAGCACAGCACTACACTGCAGTCTGGGCAACATAACAAGACCCTGTCTCAAAAAACAAAAACAAACCTCCCAAAACAGTACTCTACTATAGTCCTCAAATTATTAATTAGAAATTAGAATTTTAGGTGGGGTGTGGTGGCACATGCCTGTAATCTCAGCACTTTGGGAGGCCAAGACGGGTGGATCACCTGAAGTCTTCCTTCTTTATGGAACTTTCTCCACCCTATCCCACTTATAATGACTATCCCATGTGGGTAATTCTCACACAGCCATGATTATCAGAATCTTCTAAGAAAGTTTTTAAAACAAATACAGAGGTACAAACTCTATCTTGGGCCAATGGGTTTAAAATCTTTTGGGTAGGGCTTAGCGTGGTCCATAAAAAAAAAACAAAAAAAAAAAAACAGAAAATTATGTATACCTACTTGAGAACTATTAATTATCCCTGAATTGCCATAATTCAATGTTTTCTGCACATTTGCAACTTAGGGACTGGGCACTGAATAACATTGCTTATTTTTCTAATCCACCTTTTCTTTTTTTTTTTTTTTTGACAGAGTTTTGCTCTTGTTGCCCAGGCTGGAGTGCAATGGCACGATTTCGGTTCACTGCAACCTCTGCCTCCTGGGTTCAAGTGATTCTTCTGCTTCAGCCTCCCAGGTAGCTGGGATTACAGGCACCCACCACCATGCCTGGCTAATTTTTTGTATTTTTAGTAGAGACTGGGTTTCACCATGTTAGCTAGGCTGGTCTCGAACTCCTGACCTCAGGTGATCCACCTGCCTAGGACTCCCAAAGTGCTGAGATTACAGGCACCCACCACCACGCCCAGCCTGGTCTGTTTTTGAAAGATCTGCTTAAATGCATAGATTTCCCCTTTATCGATTTTTTTCCTTACCTTTTTTTGCTTCTATTGAAAAAGCTAGGATATTTAGCTTGTGGAGTTCTCTTTTTTCTCCTTTAAAATAATTAATTTTCTGGGCAGAGTGGCTCACGCCTGTAATCTGAGCACTTTGGGAGGACTAGGTAGGCAGATTACTTGAGGTCAGAAGTTTGAGACCAGACTGGCCAACATGGTGAAACGCTGTCTCTACTAAAAATACAAAAATTAGCTGGGCTCGATGGTGGGCACCTGTAGTCCCAGCTACTCAGGAGGTTGAGGCACAAGAATTGCTCGAACCCAGAAGGCAAAGGTTGTAGTAAGCCAAAATCATGCCACTGTACTCCAGCCTGGGCAACAGATCCAGACTGTTTCAATAAATAAATAAATAGACACATATTGTATATGTTCAAGGTATACAATGTAATGATTTGATATACATATACATTTTGTGATAATTTTATAATCAAATTAATTAATATATCACTACCCAAGCTGCACATTAGATCTCCAGAACTTGTTCTTTTTTGTTTTTTTGAGATGGAGTCTTGCTATGTTGCCCAGGCTGGAGTGCAGTGGTGTGATCTCAGCTCACTCAACCTCTGCCTCCCGGGTTCAAGTCGTTCTCCTGCCTCAGCCTCCTGAGTAGCTAGGACTGCAGAAGCCTGCTGTGATTCCTGAATAATTTTTGTATATTTAGTAGAGATGGATTTTCACCATGTTGGCCAGGTTGGTTTTGAACTCCTGACCTCAGGTGATTCACCCACCTTGGCCTCCCAAAGTGCTGGGATTACAGGTGTGAGCCATTGCACCGGGCCTAGAACTTGTTCATTTTGTAACTGAAAGTTTGTACCCTTTGATTAATATATCTCCATTTATTGACTTCATTTCTTAGGACTATTTCAGTGTGTTTTAAAATCCACACATATAATTTTTAATAGTCATAGAAATTCATATTGTTGAGTTGTCTTCAAGTTTTTACCAAAGTAAAATCCCCATGATAAACATGTTTGTAAAATTTTTTTGCTGTAGACACATTCTGCTAAGTGAAAATACTGGGTGAAAGGCTATTGAAGTGATCACTTAGGTAATGCAAAAGAGATAATATCATTTTTTTTTCTTAAAACCTATCATTGACTACCCAGAATAAAATCTAAATTCTTTACAAAACTCTACACGATCTCGCTCTGGCCTCCTTGGCAGCCTCATCTGGCACTGCTCTCCTCTCACTTTGCTCCATTTTCACAGGACTCCTTTCTGTCCCTTAAATCAGGCAAGATTTCTGATCAGGATGGCTGCTCTTGCTCAACTTTTCATATGACTGATTCATCTTCCAGATCTCAGTCAAAAATCACTTCTGAAAAAGCCTTTCCTTGTCCCTCACCTTACCCCTACTTTTCTCCCCGTCATCATCCCGATCATATCACCACAACCTGCTGTTACCTTACTAGGTTATTCTCAATCTGTGTGTCTCTTCCCCGACTCTAAAGTAACCTCTTCGAGTGCAGAAATCATGCCTAAAATTCTTCTGTCTTCGGCACATAAAGGAGTACCTGGAACACAGATGCTCAGCAAGTATTTGTTGAATGAATGAAGGAAAAGTTTGACAATTTATTATATGATGCCAAATTTATAGTCTTAGATAGTCTCCCTCTGCCCCCTTTTCTTTCTTTTCTGAGACGGAGTCTCACTGTCGCCCAGGCTGGAGTGCAGTGGCATGATCTCGGCTCACTTCAATCTCTGCCAACCTCTGCCTCCTAGGTTCAAGCGATTCACGAGAATCAAGAGATTCTCATGCCTCAGCCAACCGAGTACCTAGGATTACAGGCATGTGCCACCATGCGGGCTAAGTTTTGTATTTTTAGTAGAGGATGGGGTTTTACCATGTTGGCCAAGCTGGTCTTGAACTCCTGACCTCAAGTGATCTGGCCACCTTGGCCTCTCAAAGTGCTGGGATTAGAGGCATGAGCCACTGCACCGGGCCCATCTTTTCTCTTTCTGAATGAGCTCAATTGGTGATAGATTTTCTTATTTAGATGACCCAGACAATCAATATTTAATATTTCAGTCTTTTAAACCTCAGAAATCTCTAATAGATATAGATTAGTGTATATGTAATAAAGATTTATAAAAATTTTAGGCTGGTGCGGTGGCTCATGCCTTTGGAGGCTGAGGTGGAAGTTTTTGAACCCAGGAGTTCGAGGCTGCAGTGAGCTGTGCTCCTACCATTACACTCCAGCCTGGGTGATAAGAGTGAAAACCTGTCTCAAAAAATAAAAATAAAACAGTTTTAAAACAAAAAGAGTATAAAGTAGAATGAAAGGTAAAGTCCTCGTTGCCCTTCAAGTCCCATTTTCTTGAAGTAGTCACTGTTAAGTGTCATATTAATCCAATAATTATTACACTTTATTGGGCACAAGAGCCATATGGGATGATTGTTATGCAGAGTCTTGGGTCCTATCATCAGAGATTGTGATTCAGTAGATCTAGTTTGAAGTATAGGAATGTGTATTTTTTTTTTTTTTTTTTTTGAGATGGAGTCTCTCTCTGTTGACTGGGTGGAGTGCAGTGGTGCAATCTCGGCTCACAGCAACTTCTGCCTCCCAGGTTCAAAGAGTTCTCCTGCCTCAGCCTCACAAGTAGCTGGGACTACAGGCGCATGCCACCATGCCCAGCTAATTTTTGTAATTTCAGTAGAGACAGGGTTTCTTCATGTTGGCCAGGATGGTCTCTATCTCTTGACCTCGTGATCCACCTACCTCAGCCTCCCAAAGTGCTGGGATTACAGGCATGAGCCACTGCACCCAGCGGAATATGTATTTTTTTAACATTGACTCCAGGTGATTTTGTTACAAATGGTCAGGTGATGATGCTTTGAAAAACATGTTTTACAAAAAATTTTAAGCCTGGACAACACAGTAAAACCTTGTTTCTCCCAAAAAAAAATTAAAAATTAGTGGGGGCGAAGTGGTGGGTGCCCCTAGTTCCAGCTATTCCAGAATCTGAGAGAGAAGAATGGCTTGAATCCAGGAATTCAAGGCTATAGTCAGTTATGATTGTACCACTGCAGTCCAGCCTGACAGAGTGGGACCCTATCTCTAAAAATAAAATAAAATAAATTTTATTATATTTATGATTTTACCTGTGTGATTGATATTTTAAGGAAATAATGCTATATATACTGTTCTGAAGTTTCTTTTTAAAGAAAAAAATATATATATATTCATTTATTTTTTTTGAGACAGGATCTCACTCTGACACCTGGGCTGGAGTGCAGTGGTGCAATCATGTCTCAATGCAGCCTCCACCTCTGGGACTCAAGTGATCCTCCCTCTTCTCAGCCTCCCGAGTAGCTAGGACTATAGGTATACGCCACCAAACCTGGCTAATTTTTGTATTTTTTGTAGAGATGTGGTTTTGCCATATTGCCCAAGCTGGTTTCAAACTCCTAGTCTCAAGTGATGCTCCAGCTTCAGCCTCCTAAAGTGTTGGGATTACAGGTGGGAGCCCCTGAACCCGGCCTAAAATATATTTGAGACCTCTTTTCATGCCAGTGTTCATAGATGTATCTCTGTTTTAATATCTGGCTATTAGTCTACTGTATGTGTGGATAATAGGGGATATGTAAGCAAACAAAACACATGGATATTTGGGTTGTTTCCATTTTACCTTTTGCTTTTATCAACAATGTTAAATATAAACATTATGTACAGTTATATGAATATTTCTTTAGGATAATTTCCTAAAAGTGGAATTGCTGAGCCAAACGATAAATGTGTATAATTTTGGTGAAATTGGGGGATTTTTGAAAATGTCATTCTGATGTTATTTGGATGTTATACATTATAATTATATTTTTATATAATTATATGTTATAATTATATATAATTATATTTGACACAGTGTTTGAACTAAGGATACTATATCATCATTATTTTTTATTACTAATCCACACCCTGCCATACCCTCCTCATTTCTGTAGATTACTAGATTTTTAGCCGAATTCTTGTGTTGGACGTACTGCATGTTCTGACCTCAAGCTTGTGTACAAGCCCTAGCTCAGGGCTTGCTCCAGACCCCTGCTATAAATTCACAAGTCAACTTTCTGTCATTCCGCAGGGCTAGCTGTTTCCATGCCTGCCTTACAGAGGATTCATCAAACCTGTAAGTCCACGCCCTGGCCCGTTCCCCACAATCAAATTCCACCCACAGCCTTATTACCTGCTCTAACACATGTGGAACAAACAATACAAACAATATGTAATTAAATGCTATTTTTGTGGTACAGGCTCTAAGTAGACAGTATAAGAAAGTCAATGAGAACTGGAGCAGTCAGGAAAGATTTCCTGCTGCTAATTTTTTTGCTTCTCTTGTTTTTGTGTTTTATTATGAGCAGTGAAGAAGTTGAGTTTAAAAAGGGAGGGCGGGAGCAGTGGCTCATGCCTGTAATTATAATACTTTGGGAGGCCGAGGCGGGCAGATCACGAGGTCAGGAGTTTGAGACCAGTCTGGCCAACGTGGTAAAACCCTGTCTCTACTAAAAATACAAAAAATTAGCGGGGCATGGTGGCGTGTGCCTGTTATCCCAGCTACTCTGGAGGCTGAGGCAGGAGAATTGCTTGAATCTGGGAGGCATAGGTTGCAGTGAGCCAAGATTGCGCTACTGCACTCCTGCACTCCAGCCTGGGTGACAGAGTGAGAGTCCATCTCAAAAAAAAAAAAAAAAGGGAATATCCTCTGGTGGGTGCTGAGGTTTTGGAGAATAAAGAAAAAGGCAGAGAGTAGGGGTCAAGAGGTGTGACCCCTTCCGAGTAGGCCCTGAAAGATGACTGGGATTTTAACAGGCAGACAGTAGAAAAGGAAGCAAACAAGGCAAGAAAAACCAGAAACAGAATATTTTTAAATTTTTTATTTATTTATTTTTATTGTGCTTTAGGTTCTGGGGTACATGTGTAGATCATGCAGGATTGTTGCATAGGTACATACATGGCAACGTGGTTTGTTGCCTCCATCCCCCCTGTTACCTATATCTGGCATTTCTCCCCATGTTATCCTTCCCCAACCTCCCTACCCCCTGCTGTCCCTCCCCTGGTCCCCCCCCCAACAGACCCCAGTGTGTGATACTTCCTTCCCTGTGTCCATGTGTTCTCATTGTTCAACACCCGCCTATGAGTGAGAAGATGGGGTGTTTGATTTTCTGTTCTTGTGTCAGTTTGCTGCAAATGATGGTTTCCAGATTCATCCATGTCCCTACAGAGGACACGAACTCATTCTTTTTTATGGCTGCATAGTATTCCATGGTGTATATGTGCCACATCTTCCTTGTCCAGTCTATCATCGATGGGCATTTGGGTTGGTTCCAGGTCTTTGCTATTGTAAACTGTGCTGCAATGAACATACGTGTGTATGTGTCTTTATAATAGAGCAATTTATAATCCTTTGGGTATATACCCAGTAATGGGATTGCTGAGTCAAATGGGATTTCTGTTTCTAGGTCCTTGAGGAATCACCACACTGTCTTCCACAATGGTTGAACCAATTTACACTCCCACCAACAGTGTAAAAGTGTTCCTATTTCTCCACATCCTTTCCCACATCTGTTGTCTCCAGATTTTTTAATGATCACCATTCTAACTGTCATGAGATGGTATCTCAATGTGGTTTTGATTTGCGTTTCTCTAATGACCAATGATGATGAGCATTTTTTCATATGTGTGTTGGCCTCATATATGTCTTCTTTTGAAAAGTGTCTGTTCATGTCCTTTGCCCACTTTTGAATGGGTTTGTTTGTTTCTTGTAAATCTGTTTTACTTCTTTGTAGATTCTGGATATTAGCCCTTTCTCAGATGGGTAGATTGCAAAGAGTTTTTCCCATTCCAGAAACAGAATATTTTTATGTGGCCACATTTTGATGCTAGCTAGTTAAAGTGTAAACGTTTCCATGTCTTTTTTAACTAAAGAAATGTATGCAACCAGACATTTATGCCCTCTGTTCCATCCCTAATGTTCACTCCAAAATGGCGGACTTCCATTTTCTACTTTAGTTACTTTTATATTGCTTAATCTTTAAGTTAGTATGTATTATTATTATTGAGATTTTTTTCTTTCTTGTCAGTGTAGGATAATTAATGTGGGCCAGTTTACAGGAGGGAGATGGAAGAGACATATCGGATGAGAGATGTACACATTGAAAGTAACTAGGGAAGTCTTTAGGTGGGATATAATTATGGCAGGCCTTGAAAGCCATGCTGAGACGTTTACCCTTGGTAGAGGCAGCAGTAGGGAACTTATTTGAGAACAGATGTGACATGAAGTCATAAAACAGCAGTGTGATGTGATGGAAGAAGCACAGGCTTTGACGTGTGACTGACCTGGTTTCCAATACCAGTTTTTCTGCTTGTTGTGTGTGTAGCCTTGGGCAAATTCCTGACTTTTCTGAGTCTAATTTCCTTGTTTATAAAATGGAGGTAATACCTTATGTCGTAGAGTTTTGTAATAATTAAATAAAAAGAGGTTAGAGCAATAAGGCACTTGGCACAAAGTAGTCCCTTGATAACTAGTTGCTATAATTATTTAAGGAATGTTAGTATAGAAGTATTTTGCCAAATAAATTGGAGAAGGAGAGTTTTGCATCAGGATGGTCAGCGAGGGGACTCATGAGAAATCCAGGAATGAAATTATTCAAGTTTGAATTAGTGGGATGGCAGGGGAACAAGATTAAAACCAACAGACATGAGATGCCAGGAATGGAAATTGATTACATATGAAACATAGAGGATAAAGGAGAATGACATATGCAGTCGTCTGATTCTTAAAAATTGAGAACATTGTTATTTTCAGATGTTGGTATTTTTCTGATATTCAATTATGCAAAGTAGGAAGTAGTCTATATTGGCATCACTATAAAATGTAGTTTGAAAAGCAAGAATCAAGCAAGATGGGAGTCAAAGAGCATATAGATAACTGATAATTTAGAGAAACATATGAAAGATACAACTCCAGGTGACAACATTTTGTTGGAAACTATTATTCTGGTTTACTAATACCAAGTGGTGTTAACATGAAAATTTTACAATCACATTGAATACTTCTACGAAGAAATTACCTACCAGTAACAAAAGTTAAATAAACTATCTTTACCTAAAACCACTTTCAGGGTTTAAATTCATAGAATACAAAGCAAAAACCCAAATTATTTGAAGCTGTATTTTGCTTTGTATTTTATCCTGACAGAAAGCCCAAGTCAGCTCACTTTGGATTTAGTATTATAGTGAACATTTGTCATTGCCTTCTCCATAACCACATCCCTCTTCCTAGCAGTACTATGAATTTCTTAATCATTTGGTTTGGATAGGACTGATTCTTCCTCCATGTGTAGTCTGATTAGTCGATCAGTGTAGGTCATTTCCCCCATCCTTCCCGCCAGTGATTGGTTCATAGATGAAAACATTACCCACTCCAGACCAACAGGGTGCAATGAGTCTCAATTCTCAGGGAAGCTAACTCCCACTTTTCTGGAAGAAAGTAGCTCCAAAGTTGTTGGCAGCCATCATGTGGTCACAAGAAGAGGGCCTGGTGGAAGGGAGTCAACACTGGATGAGTAGAGCCAAAAGAAACGCATACCTGTCCTAATTCTTGAGCTCCTGGGCTGAATGAAAGCTTATCTGGAACCAGATCTATCTTTTAATTTTTCTGCAGCATAATCCACACATTCTCTTCAATGTTTCAGCTAGTTTAAGCTAGATTTGCTGCTACCTGCTACTAAAAATCTCAACTAATAAAAGAAGTGCCAAGTCATTTATGGTTGTCAGTAGTGTCCTGAGCTCTGCAGGATATTGTTCATGTGATGTGTTGTGCACAATAAATGGATCCTGGGTTAGGATTTTAATTTGTCTGTGCTTTGGCAAAGTTTATGGCAGAAGCTGAAATCACTGAGATGCAAATTTCTGTAGGGCAGTAGAATCCTTAGAAGAATTTAAGATTGTCTTGTTAGCAGACATGTTACAAGTCAGCTTCTAGGACTATTTTCTGAAATCTATCATGCTTCATTTTACTGTTTAAGCGAGTACTAGGAGAGATGGTGCTAAAGATATAAAGCAGCTTAGGTGAATGATTTCAGTTTATTTTCTAACCTCTTGATGAGAAGTATTTCTGCTACATTTAAAGACGTAAAAAATGTAGTATTTAAATTTTCACTTTGAAATAAACACATTCAGTTTACTCTAATATCCCAACAACAATCTGAAGACGACATGCTATTTGAAACATAAGCCATTGAGCAAATATATGTCCTTATGATTGAACATAAGGATTTCGAAAAGCTTGAAGGAGTCATTTTTCTGAAGGTATAGAAGCATTTACCTTTTCATCATATTATCCCTGAAGAGAATGTTGTAGGAGTAGCCCCAAGCATTGAGGCATCTGTGGGAGTTGCCTTTGAAGTGCTAGCCAGTGCTGTGGTTAAGTGCTAGCCAGTGCTGTAGCTTAGACAATGGATGAAGACTACGTGAAGAAACGAAAAGAAAACATAGAAAAACCACCAGCTGGTCTCAGCGAACCCATGAAGGTTTAGTTTATTGTTTTAAAGTTGTATGGCTGTAGTTATGACAAATTCAGCTGGATCAACTCAAAAAGAAGTAATAGAGCCCGTGGAGGTTTTGGGAAGATGGAGCAGTGGCATGGCCAGTTGCTGAAACTGTGTACGACATAGCTACCAAAAACTGTCTGGAAATGAAAAGAACTATTAAATGAAAATAGTTTTGAAGAACAATCAGGGAAATTTGTATACATACTGAGTAGTAGATATATTAAGGAATGAGTTTTCTTATGTATGATACTGATACTACAGTTCTGTTTTCTTTTTTAACCAATTAATTTTTTTGTCTTGTTTTTGAGATGGGGTCTCACTATGTTGCCCAGATTGGTCTTGAACTCCTGGGTTCAAGTGATCTTGCCACTTCAGCCTCCCGAGTGGCTGGGATTACAGGCATGTGCCACTGCACCTGGCATTCTGTTTTTATTTAAAGCCATTTATTTATTTATTTATTTAAGACTGAGTTTCGCTCTTGTTGCCCAAGCTGGAGTGCAGTGGTACAATCTCAGCTCACTGCAACTCCGCCTCCCAGGTTCAAGCGATTCTCCTGCCTCAGCCTCCCAAGTAGCTGGAATTCCAGGGATGCACTACCACGCCTGACTAATTTTTTGTATTTTTAGTAGATACAGGATTTCGCCATGTTGGTCAGGCTGGTCTCAAACTCCTGACCTCAGGCGATCCACTGGCCTCGGCCTCCTAAAGTGCTGGGATTACAGGCATGAGCACTGTGTCCAGCCTAAAGCCCTTATTTATAAAAGACATAAAACTGAGTAGAAACAAAACAACAGTAACAACAAGTAAAACAAAACAAAAATCCCCAAACCCTGCAGAGACTTTTATTAAAGTGGAGCACCCATGACTGTTTGAATCATTAATAAAGATGATTATTTGGTTCTTACAAATTGAAGAATGGGACTAGAGTGTCACACAGGTCATGGATAATGGAAAATTTGAAAATCACAAATACTTTATAAATGTGTAGCAGAGACTGCTAATGCTTATCAGCTTGATTTAGTGTGGCCAGATGACTGAGTTCTGGCCAATGAAGAATTATGTGTGGCCTTTTAAGCCATCTAACCTCCCATGCAGTTTTCTCATGCTCTTTCTTCATCTGTCAACTGAAAGACAAGACTCCTAGAAAATGGTGGAGCCCAAGCTGGAAAGAGTCTGGATTCCTGAATGACTGTGTGGAGCCAAGCCTTCCCACTGAATTGCAGTATACTATGGGATGAGTAAGAGCAATTTTTTTTTTTTTTTTGAGACAGAGTCACACTCTGTTGCCCAGGCTGGAGTGCAGTGGCATGATCTTGACTCACTGCAACCACTGCCTCCAGGGTTCAAGCAATTGTCGTGCCTCAGCCCTCCAAGTAGTGGGGATTATAGGCGTGTACCACCATGCTTGGCTAATTTTTATATTTTTACTGGAGACGGGGTCTTGCCATGTTGGCCAGGCTGGTCTCAAACTCCTGGTCTCAAGTGATCTGCCTGCCTCAGCCTCGCAAAGTGCTGGGATTACAAGAAAGCAAATTTGTATTGGGTTAAGCCACTAACATCTTGGGAGTACTTGTTACAGAAGCTAGTCTGCCATGGCTGGTACACAAGTTACCATCAAAATTTTAGGTTTTTAAATGATAACTCAAGGTGGTGGTTTGATCATGACCAAAATAATTCTCATAGGTCAGGTTTTCTAGAAAGCAGATTCTGAAATGGAGATCAGCGTGTAGGAAAATTACTGGAAAATAGCTTTGAGATCAACACCTGTGGAAGAGTAAAAGCAGCAGGACTGGGCAGAAGGAGAAGTTGAACTGTGACTCAGTGATAACCAAGGCCTTCATCTATTCCATGCGTAGCTTTAGAGCTAGGATATTCATTCCAAGTTGTTTTAAGTTAGTATGAGTGTGCAATTGTACACCTGCATATGGGCCACTTTTTGGATATGACTAGCCCTAGGAGAGGGGAGTGGATCTTGGATGAGGTGGGTAATTCCTGAAGGGTAACTCAGCTGTGAGCTCTCAGTAGCCAACACTCCAACAACTAGGAAAATGAATGCCTTGGTCTTAAAAGTAGATCTGGGCAGTGCAACACACATCCACTTCAAAAATATTCCAGAAGCTGATTTGTGAGGGGTGATATGCTTTTGGTGAATAGGCCAAACAGCTATTTATTATTCATGAAAGAAGACTGTCTACTGAGGCCAAGGAATAAGTGAAGTCTGTATTGTATGCCAAGGAGTTTGAGAAAATAGTTACTATCCAGACACCAGGATATGGTAGATGGAAGAAACAAGAGAATCTTTCCTGAGGTTTTAACTGTGGGAGAGATCTGGCTAAAGATAATTGCATGAAATAAAATACAGTTTCCAAGTGTTACCTTTCAGTGACATTCTGGTTATCCATTTGATGATAATAAACACGTTTTGTTGAAAACCAGTTGGATGTCAATATAAGCTACATGATAAAACTGGTTTCCCTAAGGCTGTAAAAACTTGATTCTTATTAATACATTTTAAAAGGTAATCTTTATCTTGCTAATCTTTATTATTTGCTGCAGAACACAATTTTGAAAGGACAGAAAAGCTGCCCAAAAATAAATTCCAATTGGAGTTTAAATCTAATGTTTTAAAATTACTTTTTGTTGAGACAGAGTCTTGCTCTGTCACCCAGGCTGGATTGCAGTGGCGTGATCTCAGCTCACTGCAACCTCCACCTTCTGGGTTAAACCAATTCTTGTGCCTCAACCTCCCGAGTAGCTGGAATTATAGGCATGTGCCACCACATCTGGCTAATGTTTGTATTTTTAGTAGAGACAGGGTTTTGCGATGTTGGCCAGGCTGGTCTTGAACTCCTGGCCTCAAGTGATTCTCCCTCCCTGGTCTCCCAAAGTGTGGGATTACAGGCATGAGCCTGGCCTTAAAATTACATTCTGAGCCCTGCATGCTTTCTGGAGCATGAATGAGTGATGGGTAGATTGGTTGGAAGCAACATTGCTCTAGGAGTAAGAAAGGAACTTCCGTGATGGTTTATGTACCTTTTTTCCTTGAAGTTATTAATATATCAAAAAAGTCAAAGGAATAATGCAATTAACACATGTATTCTTACCATCCCATATTCATAACTAATAATTAGTTAATAAATAGTGATAAAGATTTTATTCTAGGCAGTCCACTGTTCTATTTTATTTGTAAATATTTTGGAATTATTTTCTTTGTTTTACATAAAAAGTTTGGTTTGAATTACACTCAATCATATCATGACTACCTTTCTAATTCACTTGAATTAGAAGGACATAATGACATTTATGTAACCTTTCCTAACTCTTAAAACAAATAGTAAAAAAAGAACTTGCCCAGGAGAGGAAAGCCCCCTGAGAATGCAGAGCTACAGAACCTTCCTGGGAGAGGAAAGCCCCTGGAGAATTCGGAGCTACAAAAATAAATCATCAGTCCAACTCCATGGGTGCTTAGTTGATCTAGTTCATGTTTTTATTGGAATGCTGACTTCAAAGGAATCTTCCTGAAACCTCACAAATATTGACCTCTTTGAGAAGCAGGTAATATGAAGCAAAAAAAGTTTCCAACAGCTCAGTTGCAATGAATTGTACTTGAGAACAGGCAGTTCCTGTTAGAAGTAACTGTACCCTATAATGTAAGCCAGCAAGCTGTCATGGATCACCACACTTGAGATTTTCAGGGTTGCTTTTTCTAACGTTCCTATTAATATTGTGGGGAAAATCACTGTTTTCAATGGACATCTCATTGGAACAGAAATCACAGGCCTCACATGTGAAATAAGGTACCTCTAGTATCTAGAAGTATATGTATGAAAATGTTAATAAGTTTAGATTATAATGGGAGAGATTTAGAGTACTCCATAAAAGTACATGGTCAATCTTTTGTTATTGGAGGATATAGAAAGTATTATACTCAGTGAATCTGCTGCCAAAAATTTCTCCCTCAAATTGAGGGCCCTAATAAGTGAATATTTACAAAATTATCCTCAGAGAATTATTCACTTATTCATTAATTCAATAAATACTTATTGAGGCTGGGTGTGGTGGTATAAGCCTGTAATTCCAGCACTTTGGGAGGCCGAGGTGGGTGGATCACCTAAGGTCAGCAGTTTGACAACAGCACAGCCAACATGGCGAAACCCCTCGCTACTAAAAATACAAAAAATTAGCCAGGCATGGTGGTGCATGCCTGTAATCCCAGCTACTCGGGAGGCTGAGGCAGGAGAATCGCTTCAACCCTGGAGGTAGAAGTTGCAGTGAGCCAAGATCATGCTACTGCACTCCAGCCTCGGGAACAGAGCAAGACTTTGTGTTAAACACACACACACACACACAAACTCTTATTGAATGCCTGCTCTATGCCAGTCATTACAATAGGTGTGTGGGATATATCAGGGCACAAAAAAAGATTCCTCTCCTCATGGGCCTTAAATGTTATTGGGAGAGAAAGTAAATCAAAGCACAATAAACAACTAACTACATTACAGAGCATGTTAGAGGATGGTAGGTTTATGGGGAAAAAAGAAACAACTGAAGAGGATGAAGACATCAAGAGTGTTATGAGGAAGACAGTCTGACTGTCTGGACAATGAGCATCGCAACCTGAAGCTGCAGCCATGCAAAGGCTGTCTGGCTGGTTTGAGGAACAGCTGAGGCAGGCAGAAGAGAGTCAAGCTATGATGCAGGCCTATGATCTCCATGGCCAACCCTATGGGATGCTGGAGCTAAAAAGGCCTCTCAGAGTTGTCTTGAGTTAGGCCAAGCATTGATTTGTCATTAGGTATCAGCCACCCTGGAAGGAGTGTGACCTTGAGCAAGGTGGCTCTCTGCAGCTAAAGGGAAAGAAAGCTGTGGAATGTCTACTGACCTCACTCCTGACAGCCTTCACTGAAGAGGGAGCTGGGAGGTACATATCAGTGTCAATATGTTCAGCCTCCTCATTTTCAAGTTTACCTGTGGTCTAAAATGGCTACTGAAACTTCAGCATTGACACTCCAGCCAGCTGGAAGAAGGAAAAGGAACTATCCTGGTAGTTGTATGCACTACTTTTGCTCACGGTCTATTGCAAGAGTCTAATCACATTGCCATACCTAACTTCAAGGAAAGCTAGGTTATATAGTCTTTACTCTTGTTGGCTTGGGACCAGCAAACAAACAAAAAGGATACTGAAGTACAACTAGCAGTCTCTACTATTATACTCCCCCATCTGTATAAGAAAGAGAATGTGGATTCACCACATGGAAGAATAAATGAAATGCAGCCCTTTTAGGTCATTCAAAATTTTGTGCTTTGGGACAATGGGGGCATTAAAAGGCACCAAAGAAAGAATATTATCTTGAAGGGCTCCCAGAAAAGGAGACCTTAGGGGAGAAGAGTGACAGCAATTGTACAGATGGGTGATTGAGCCTGTGAAGTTGGAGATTAATGTGGTCAGATTTGTATCCACAGGCTGATGGACCTTGTGATCATCAGGTGGCATTTATACAGCATAACTCACTGTAGAACTGCTTCCTTCTTGAGCCCTTCCCTTGGCTTGACTCCTCTGGTTTGTTAGTCTTCTTTCCTGGCTCTTCTTCCCACTCTTGACCCTTTAATGTTGATATGTTCCTGGGTTCAGTCCAAAGTCCTCATTTCTTCTCACAAGGTATTCTTTACCTTTACTGGGTCATGTAACTCTGAAAATATAATGACCTTCAAACCCAGAAAAATGCCTAGCTGACCATCACCAACTTATTAAAGAGAATGAACCTGAGGGGGTTTAAACTCTTAGGATTTCATTTTCCCCCATCTCTGTTCTCAGCTGTTCTATATCAGCTCTCTTTTGCTCGATAGGTCCTCCGTGATATGTCAAGCAGATCCCACAGCTTGCTTACCCTTGTAGTTAGCAAAAACGCCAGAGAGTTCAATGAAGACTCCAATCACATCTCTACTTCTCCATCTGAGGCTAGACGCGTGGTCCAAGCACCTTCAAAGTCAGCTCTTTCACTCTTCCTCCCTTCCGTTTTCTGGTTCACTAGGCTAAAGGTCACTAGAAGGGAAGGCAGGTATTGCCTTATGGGTCTGGTCTCTCTCTGATTCTGTCTGGTCCTGTCCCCGTGGTTGAATTCGGCCAAGGGATGGCCTCTGCCTTAGAGATGGTAAGTGAGATTTCCTCTGGGAACTTCTCAGAGTCACCCTGCCCTCACACCTACTTCCTGGTGCTAAGGACCTTGTCCAGCCTCCATTCCTGACACCCCCCCTGGAAGGACATCACTTCTGTTAGATGGCAGCTGCCTGCACAGCCTTATAACTTCTGTTTGTCCCCTGCCCTCTATGTTCTTTCATTTTATTTTCTGCACATAATTTCCCATACAGACTTGAATCTATGGTTAGGCAGATCTCAAAGGAAGGAAAAGAAATGGGTTAAGCCACGCATACCTCAATCATTTCCTCCGAATTCACCTATCAGGTGCCTCTCTCCTCTGTGGAAAGTTCACCTATCAGGTGCCTCCGTGGAAAGTAGTAAATGAGGAGGAAAGAGGAGAACTGAAGTGTTGTTCTAACAGAGGTCTCACAGCATGAAAATATCAAAGGTAGAGGAAAAAATGTTCCTGAATAACAATCCATATGTAACGTATGTGTATCTACTATGCATCTCCACTGAAATATCATACAGCCATATTGAACTTAAAATCTATCATACTGAACTGATCACTTAAAAAATACATTCCAACCTCAGAATTTGTGTTTCTGTCTACATTTTCTATTTTATCATTTACTTAATTACTCAAAAATTTGAGGATTCATCTTGGATTTTCCTCCTCTCCTCACCTTTCCTAAATATTACTTCTCTCCATTATCTTCTTAGTATTTTTACTGCCTTAGATGAGGCTGCCATTACCTCTCATTTGGATTATTACAACAGTCTCCTAATAAATCTCTCTGTATCCAGATTTACCTTCCTCAAATCCATTTTGTTAAACTGCATCTAAAGTTATCTTTTGGAAATTCAGATCTTACCAGGTGACACTCCTGCTTAAAACTCTCCAGGGGCTCCCCATTGTTCTATGTTTATCAAAGTGTGATCTTAGATTGTCTTCGACTAGAATAATTTGGATGATATATTAAAAATTTAATTTTCTAGGCCATATCACAGATTTAATGAATCAAAATCTCTAGAGATGACCCTGGAGTCTGCATTTTTAACTTTTATTTCTAGAAAAGAATTTTTATGCATAAAAATTTTTGTAAATATTTGCTGGTAAGATTAAGCTGAAACTCCTTTTTAGGGTATACAACACGTTTCAGTATTTGGTTTATATTACCTCTTTACTTTTTCATCTTACCGCTACCCCTGCAATTTGTGTTCTAGGAAAAACATGTTTTCTCATGAATCATTTCACACTTCTTTGACTTTGAATTTGCTTGTTTCTTAGCTTGATGCATTTTTCTCCCCCCAACTCTCTTCCACCTGGTGAAAACCTATTTATCTTTCAAAATCTTGTTAGAATTTCATATATATAAAGGACAAGTGGACAAGGACAGATGGAAACCCATGTTCATTCTTTTTTTTTTTTTTGAGATGGAGTTTTGCTCTTGTTGCCCAGGCTGGAGTGCAATGGCATAATCTTGGCTCACTGCAACCTCTGTCTCCCAGGTTCAAGCGATTCTCCTGCCTCAGCCTCCCAAGTAGCTGGGATTACAGGCACGCACCACCACACCCAGCTAATTTTGTATTTTTAGTAGAGACAGGGTTTCTCCATGTTGGTCAGGCTGGTCTCGAACTCCCGACCTCAGGTGATCTGCCTGCCTCAGCCTCCGAAAGTGCTGAGATTACAGGCGTGAGCCACTGTGCCCAGCCCCATGTTCATTCTTATCGCCTCTGGCCTTTGTGATGAGGATATCCTGTAGGAGTGAGGGCTCTTCAGCACAGCGACCTGGCAGGAGTGGGAGGAGCTGAGGGAAAATCCAGGGGAAGTTAGAGCAACTGCAGGCCCAGCTATAGCTTCACACCAATGAAGTGAGTCAGCAGATCAGCAACAATGTAGGTATGAGCTACAAAATGGCCACTGTTTCCCTACCACCTTCTAAATTTCTCAAAAACCTTCCTTGTGACCCACTCTAACTAGAAGCATACCAGAAAATGAATTCTAGGAAGTGTTTCACCTAGCCAAGTTGACACATTACAAAACTACCACACATTGGATAATCTATTTTAGGTGGGGTGGTCAGATCTCACTGGTGATACGACTTTTTTTTTTTTGAGACAGAGTCTCTGTCACCCAGGCTGGAGTGTGGTGGCGTGGTCACAGCTCATTACAGCCTAGACTTCTAGGGGTCAAGTGATCTCTTGCCTTAGCCTCTGAAAGTGCTGGGATTACAGGTATGAACCACTGACCCTGGCCAGTGAGATGACATTTGCACAGCAACTAAAGCGAAGGATTGGGCCAAGAGAAAAACATGAGAGATGAGTAGGACATACAAAGGTCTTGAGGCAATGGCATCTGGATGGAGGACTCTGAATAAGGGTCAAATACGCAAAGAAAAAGCAAGATCCAGCAGTCTCAGGAATAGTTAAAACTAAGGACCCCAATGTCGGGGCCAGGCTCCAGGTGCGGTGGCAGCATTAATGCCAGGGAGCTCTCGGCCAGCAAGAGGGTCCCAATACCTGGAAGAGAGAGTGCGCAGAAAAGATAGGAGACAGAGAAGCAGGGTCTGGAGGGCTGAAAGGCAATGCCTAAACAGCAATGCCTGAACAGCAAATTTATTTGTGCATAGGGTCCCAATATATACTGTCAGCTTTTAGACACTGACGTCAGTCCACATTGTTTCAGTTAAAACATTAAAGGGAACAGAAGGTTACAAAATCTGGCAAAGTAGATAAGATACAAGTTAAAAGAGAACAGTACTGAAGTCTTTAAAGTAACAAAATGATGCAAAACAAGCAGATGCTCTTCTTCTTATCTATTGTGAAAGAGTTTTATATTTATCAAAGTAACATTCTTTAAAGGTCAGGCCCACCATAAATTCCAGGAACAGTAATCTTAAAGAATCACATGAATAATAACAGGGTTCAAGCAGTACTTGATAAACAGAGTCACAAAACTAGTCCAAAGCCGGAACTGAGACAAAACACAATGTCTTAGTAAAACCACACAGCCATCACCAGGCCACTGTGTAAGTACCTAGAAGTTCAAAATAGCCCTTTACATGATTCCTCATCCTTAGTTCCTGCTTTCCCATAGTTCGACCGCCTCCAGGAGGGGGAAAATGCTTCTGGGGTCAACTCCATTATGGCGGAGACACTCTTGGGGGTCTCTACGCTGGAGGGACTCCCACACCCCAGTACCCTCATGGCTTTCTCTTTGTCATTCTGTTTCCCTGTGTTGACTTTATTCTCTTTCAGTTTAGACTGGCTTTCTCCACCTGGTGGAAACATGGTCACTGGAAGCATTTAAGTTTTACATCTTATATATTTAACTATCAGAGAAACTATCTTTATATTCTCTGTGATAGTCCATCAAAAAATTTTGGGGAAATTACTCATTGCCCTGACTTGGGTTAGTTGCCCATTCTTGAAAAAATTAGTGCCTAAGGGCTATGGTATTAATTACCTGTTCCTGTGCAATAAATTATGCCCAAACTTAGCAGCTTTAAACAACAATAAACATTTGTTATATCACATAGTTTTTGTGCAAAATAAACTTAGGAACAGCTTAGCTGGATGGTTCTGTCTTGAAGGTGGGGGTCTCAAATGAAGTTGTAGTTCAGATGTCAGCTGGAGCTGTAGTCATCTAAAGGATTAACTAGGCTGGAGGATCCATTTCCAACTGTACACACTCACAATGCTGTTAAGTTTATGAGGGTTGTTGCCAAGAGGACTCAGTTCCATGCCATGTGGATACTTCCATATGCTTGCTTGAGGACTCTTATGACGTGGCATCTGGCTTTCCCCAGAGTGAATGACCCAAAGGAGCAAGGTGGAAACTATAGCATCTTCTATGACTTAGACATTAAAATCATACTCTGTTTTTTCTTAATATACTGATAGTTACATAGGGCAGACCCATTCAGTGTATGAAGGGACTACATAATGAATAACAGGCGGTGAGAATCTTTGGATTAATTTTGGGGGCTAGATATCAAAGCACTCTAATTTGTACAGCTTGCATTAATTTCCTAGTCTTTGTAGCCAGAGCAGAGGCAGAATAGATCACATGACATTCATCTCTCTTGGGTGAAGAAAAGGGATACTATGGTAAAGATAGGGAAGATACAGGATAAATTTCTAGAAAAATTGGTTGAGTGTTGGAGAAAAAATAGGTGTCTGTTGCTAGCCAGGATGTTAAAAATTCCCTTGTTAATACCTTGACTGCACCTCTGTGTTACTTCTTAGCGCATACATCTTAATTATTCATTTATAAATATTTTTCTTCCACTAGATTGTGAGATATCTTCTTTCATCTTCGAGTTTACATCACCACATCATTGTCTGACACAAAGTAGATGATCAAAAATATGTGAACTGAACTGAACTAAATAGACTAAGGCTTTGGAGGATATGAGCAAGGTTCTTAAATAATTGAACATATGGGGAACACAAAATTAAAATCACATCTCAGATTAGAAGGCATTTTTTGACACTTGAAAGATATGCTCTTTAGATGAAATGAGTTAAAAGCTTATGAAACTTGTGTTTTCAAGAGATACAATGGCTTAAGATAGAAATAATTTATATGTTAAATATTAAATAAAAATTTATTGAATAAATGAATATTAGGGCTTTTATTATTCTGGTATGAGGAATCAAAACCCAACTCAAACTAGCTTAAAAATAAAAAGGGTGGATTTATTGGTGAATTACTGAAGTAATTAGTACAATCCAAGAGACAAAAGAACTTCAGGAATAGAACCACCTGAACTAGAGGACAAAACAAAACCCAAAAATTCTTCTCCTTTTGACCCTTTTCTCTGCCCCTCTCCCCGACATCTGCTTTACTTTTTCAATGCAGATCAGCTTTTTTGTTTGCAGTCCACACGTAGCAGAAGCAGTTCTGAAGTTAGCATTTATGGACTAGTCACCTAGAGAGAGATGATCTGTTTCTCATTCCAGTTTTACATTCTCGGGGAAGGGACCAATAGATATAATTAAGTTTAGATGCCCACTTTCAGACAAATTAAGCATGACTTGGGGCACGGTCACATTATGGGAATATTGCAAATCCTGCTGCAACTCTCCAGATTGGGCAATGGGGTGAGGCAATTTCTGGAAAATAGTTGCTGGGTAGACAAAACAATAGGTATGTTTTTAATGATGCTCTAGATAAGTTAAGAGATGACATATTCATAATAAAACATGAAAAGTGTTCAGAGTCCAACAAAAGTCTCTGAAGTTTGACACAGAAAATCACAAGGTATTCTCAGTGTCATTGTAAGAAATGATTGGTAAGAGACTTGGTCTGAGACGGTAGCATTTGTTGTGTTCTAATCATTTTAACACAGCAGAATAACGTGAAGGTGAAAGCACTGTCTTCATTGGTACCTCTAACAAAAAGGGTTTAATTAGGATTTTAATTTCCTTTGCTGACTTGCTGGGGAAGGTTTCAGAAGAGATAAACTATGGGTTATAGCTTCAGCCTCATTATTTAGCTATAAAGGAGGATTCAGATTTTTTTTTTAACACCTACCTCCTTCTAAGATCTTGGTGACAACAGTAGTAGATTTGCTAATAACTGACTTCATGATCTGGAAGTTTAAAGCCATGTTTAAGTCCAAATACTTTTTTGACATTACCTACACTTTTTTGTTGCATGTATTTTGGTGAAAAAAAAAATTCTCTAAAAGGTAGAAAGACTGCCATTAGAAATATTGTTTTTACATTAGAATGGAAAACAAAACAAAACAAAAATCATCTATTGAGTATAAAAGTATGGAAGAACATGTTCCTGACCTAGTTTTTAAAAGAAGAGACATTATAATCAGAATGAAATTATCTCTGTAAATGTAACTATCAAGTGAATGGCTTCTAATCAGCAGGGATATTGTGTGTGTGTGTGTGTGTGTGTGTGTGTGTGTGTGTGTGTGTGTGTGTGTATATGCAGGCAGGGGGGGGGGGTCGAGAAGAATAAAGATTATTTTTAGACTTCCTTTTGACTGTCCCCAAATCCAAACATTGCATTTTATTGTTTCTAATATACTACTCTAGCTTTTAGGTAGGATGGCTGAAGTCAGCGTCAGAATCAGGGGAAACGTAACCTCACCAACATCAGTGTTTTCTGCCCATTTGTATCTGAATGGGCTGAAAGAGGAAGAAACATATTCCAAAATCCTCCACTGCCTGTTGCTCATTTTTCTCCCTGGGCTTCCATGTTTCCTGGCTCCAGGATTTTGCACATTGCAGGGACTGGTGATTTATGCCACTAGCTCTTTCCATCAACATCTAACCTTCAATGGCAGTCTTGTCATTCATTCATTTGGTTTCTACTTTGAGATTCAAATTTTTATGTAATGATCCTTTTAACCAACTTCATCAATGCCAATGTTTACTGACCATTATAATTATGATTCTATTTCCTTTAAATAATTAATGGTCAACTCTTAAAGTGAATTCTATGAATTTTGGCAAATTTAAATTTTTTCCTGTCTTCTCTTTTTTTTTCCCCCAAGTATTTTATTAGCAAAATGTCAGGCATTTTGTAAAATCTGTGGGTTCTCACCAGTTGTGAATATAATTTTTAAAAAATGAATGATAGATGAAGTAAATGTGCTCTAAGCTTCTAGGTAATTACTCTATCCCATGTCTGTAGTCTAGATGAGAAATATAAAGCTTTTGTCAGTCATCCAGAGGGGAGACGGCCCAAAGGGGAGGTACGACCATTAAAATTCCATAAGACTCTACACAAAGAAGGGGAGGCAGAGTCCCAAACAAAACTCGAATTCATTTGTTTGGGCCTGCCCAGCATTAGTCATTTGTCAGCCTGATTATATAGTAATCAGAAGCTTAACAGTAAGAAATTACATAGTGCTAAGAAATCCCTCAAATGGATTTGTCCCTAAATTTACAGCTTTCGTTGTGTCATTATTTTCATAGCATTTCTGTTGTGGTTTATATTAACGCTTTACTGTGTTTTATGTTTCCTTTTTAAACCTCTTCCCCTAAATTCCTCCAAAACACTTTCTGAGTTAGAGGTTTATGCACAGAACAAAGTAAGTTCTAATAAGCATTTGTAAATGAATAAATATAAATAGGACAGAGTAATAGATTATTTTATTGAATTCTTAACATTTTATTTTGTCTGGACCCGTTTGACAGTCTAATGAAGCCTATGGAGTCTTCTCAGAATAATGTTTTTATTTGTTTTATAGAAATGCTATGTTGCCCAGGCTGGTCTCAAACTCCTGGGCTTGAGCAAACCTCTTGCCTCAGCCTCCCGAAGTGCTGGGATTACAGGCATGAGCCACTGTGCCTGACTCACAGAATAATGTTTTTAATGCATAAAATAAAATATATAAGATTACAAAGGAAATCGAATATGTTGAAGAAATAGTTATAAAAATGGACTTCTTAATCAAATCATAAATAAAATAATATAATACCATTTTCAAAAACTACTATAATTTTAAAGTACTGATGAATGCAATACAATATTTTAAGATATCTGCAGCACTACAATGTGATATGAAAATATCTGAAATTCTATTGGTGACAATGTCTGTGCTAAGGTTGCCATCTTTTGATATCACCAACATCTGCTCCTGGGACCTGGGCCCGTGTCCTTTCTTACCTGGGTACTAAAGCAACTCTGCTTGTCCACAGAGTCTCTCATGAAAGTTGACCCTTTAGACTTTTGCTCTGTGCTTTTTATTTCCTGCAAGAAACTTTCAAAAGGTCTTGATTCTCACCCTGTCCGGAGGAACAAGCAATACTTTAGACAAGTCATGGCATGTTTATTCACTACCAACCTCACCCCCAAGTCAACAAAACCTTAGAGATATAATTCTGATTTTGCCTTTCACTCTGTGTGGTTTCAGTTCCTTAGATATCACTTGTTTATTTGGAATTCATTCCAGTCATCTTGGCTTTGGAATTTCTATTGATCCTGTCTCCCTGTGCTTATTGATGTCATAGCTCAGAAGTTGTGCTGCTGGATATACATCAGCTATCTGTCACTCAGCTGGTTGAAATTATGGTTCCAGCTGTCCCTGATCCCACTGGACAGCCACCTATATCTTAATGTCAAATGTAGAGAGATCAGTAGGTTGCAACTACATTTGAGGTTGGAGCTTACGAAAAACACTTTCTCTAAGGGTTTAGATATTTCCAGGGCTCAATCCTGAGCAGTCTCCATTTCTCTCCATAATCTTTGACAATTGCCAGGCACGGTTTCTCTGTGTCCTTCATTCCGTTTCCTTGCTTCCTTCTGTGAAGAGCTGGAGTCTACTCTTTGCACTCGCTTTGTGTTGATTGGATTCCTGTCATGAATAGACAGTGTGATGGTTAATTTTATGTGTCAATCTGGCTAGGCTATGGCATGTAGTTATTTGATCAAAAATCAGTTTAGATGTTACTGTGAAGGTGTGTATTATTTAGATATGATTAACATCTAAAGCTGTAGATTTTGAGTAAAGCAGATTACCTACCATAATATGGGTGGGTGCCATCTAATCAGTTGAAGGCCTTAAGAGAAAAGACTGAATTCCACTCAGGTAGAATAAATTCTTTTTTTTTTTTTTTTTTTAACTTTGAGATGGAGTTTCACTCTTGTTGCCCAGACTGGAGTGCAATGGCATGATCTCAGCTCATTGCAACCTCCGCCTCCCAGGCTCAAGCAATTCTTGTGCTTCAGCCTCCTAAGTAGCTGGGATTACAGGCATGCACCACCATGCCCAGCTAATTCTTATATTTTTAGTAGAGATGGGGCTTCATCATGTTGCTCAGCTTGGTCTCAAACTCCTGACCTCAGGTGATCTACCCACCTTGGCCCCTCAAAGTGCTGCGATTATAGGCATGAGCCACTGCACCCAGCCAGGTAGAAGAAATTTTGCCTCTAGACTGCTTTGGACTCAAGACTGAAACATTGACTTTTCCCTGGGTCTCCAGCCTGCTGGCCTATCCTGCAGATTTCAGATTTGCCTGCTCCCACAATAAAGTGAGCCAATTCCTTAAAATCAATCAATCAGTATCATTCTCTCTCTCTCAGAGAATCCTTACTTATCTCTTTCAGATTTTGGAGGCTATTGGTATTCCTTGAATTTCTTGGCTGTGGCCCCATCACTTTAATCTTTGTCTCCAGCTGTGAGTCTGTTCCAAATCTTCCTCTGTGTTTCTCTTATGAGGACCGTTGTGGTGGCATTTAGGGCCTACTTGGATAATCCAGGATAATCTCCTCATCTCAAGGTAAAATTCAGTTTCTGGAGATTAGAACATGGACATATCTTTGGGTGGTCACTTTTCAACCTACCACAGTATCCTCTTGTAACAGCCAATTAACTCTTTGACTTTTCTCTCTTTTTTTTTTTTTTTTTTTTAAGAGATGGGGTTTCGCCATATTGGTCAGACTGGTCTCAAACTCCTGACTTCAGGTGATCCACCCGCCTCAGCCTCCCAAAGTGCTGGGATTACAGGTGTGAGCCACCACGCCCGGCAACTCTTTGACTTCTCTTATTGCAATAGCATTTTCAAATGTAAAGTTCAATCTGAAAAATGGAGCTCTTTGAAATGGGAATAACATAGAAACACACCATTCTATAGACTGGAGGTTGAGAAATATCATATCAAGCCAAAATATTACATCCACATTTCTAGCAAGATTCTTTGCAGATTCAAGGATATGAGGCAGACATTCTGTAAGACCTTGAGAGCACTTGCCATGCAAAATGCATCGAAAGAAGGCCCAGGAGCAAAGCATGTTCATTATTTGACTTCTGGTGACCTTAATTATTCACAGAATGATGAAATCCTAATGTATAATTTCAGGTTCAAGATAAGATAGATGCTCAAGTATAATAGATGTTTGGAACACTATTAATATGTTGGCTAGAAGTGCAAGAAATAAGTCAGATTCAGCTGTGATTTATCAAGAATTGGCAGCTGGGCACGGTGGCTCATGCCTGTAATCCTAGCACTTTAGGAGGCTGAGGCGGGCAGATCACCTGAGGTCAGGAGTTCGGGACCATCCTGTCTAACATGGTAAAACCCCATCTCTACTAAAAATACAAAAATTAGTTGGGCATGGTGGTGGGCACCTGTAATCCCAGCTACTTGGGAGGCTGAGGTAGGAGAATCGCTTGAACCCTGGAAGCAGAGATTGCAGTGAGTTGATCATGCCACAGCACTCCAGCCTGGTTGACAATAGTGAGGCTCTGTCTCAAAAAAAAAAAAAGAATTGGCAAAGAGAATTTCTACATTTTTCTTAACAATATTTTAATAATCAATAAAATACTTGTTCAATAAATTTTGCTGGATGAATAAATGAATTGCATGGACATTGTGATATTGCTGGGAGCTGTGATGGTACACTCTGTATTTTCTCTCACTGTTACAGGGTGATTGGCCATATGTATTTTATGAAGACACTTTTTCACTCCACTAGGAATCTACATTAGGAAATGTAACACCATTCATAGGGTAGATTTCCCAAGGTATTTTCTCCTGAAAAGGTAATCTGCAAGGCAGAATCTGGGCCATTCCTTTTGTACTCAATCCTTATATTAACATCTTTAAAACTGAGAAAGAAACTTTTTTCTTAGTGGGATTATTGACAAATTTAAATATTAACACGTCACATTTACCACTGATATTTACCTAGTGAAACACACCAGTTGTATCAAAACAGTACTCAACGACAGCATAGCCTTGTATTAAAATATTACTTTAAAATGCTTTGAATTTGAAATTTGATTGCAATATCCCATATTCATTGATTGATGCCTATTCTGGTGAATTCTAATATCTTTTGCTTGTATGCATTATCTCCTGCTTTGATTTAGTGGGGGAAAGGCATGTTGCTATATACATTGTTTTCCTAGAAGATTATTTTGGTTGTTAGAGGATGTTGGTTAAGACACTGAAGAAGCAAGTAAAATTCTTTCTGGGAGTAAAACATTAGTTAGGAGGTGTGACTAGTGAGTGACTGTTCTGACTAAGCCTTCACAGATGTTTGCTTTCATTGGCTGCATTTTGGGTTCACACTATCAGCAGGAAACAGACGCTTGATTCTCTCTTGACCCTCTATTTTAGCAGAAAATGTACATTGAAAAAGCGTATGAATGAAGGAAATGTGATTAGAAAGTAACACTACTAGTAGCAATATAATTGACGTGCTCAGTGAAAATATTTTCCTGTTTTAAAATATCCTTGAGTCTTTATTTCAATGCTTCAATAAAATTACACTCTCAAACATTTTTGTTGTTGTTGTTTAGAGAAGAAATAAATGATAGTCTGTGTTGTACAGGCATTTCTCAGAACTCTACATAAAACAATGTGTATAAGAAATTATACTCTCTTTACATTAAGCTAAGTGACTTACCTCCTAGTCAAGTTTCTAAAGAATGAGAAGAAGTATATTTCTCCTCCTTGGATTGAAGCAAATTAAACTTTGCTATTAAACATGATGATTATCTTTAAATATCCAGCATGGGTTTTTCAATATTTTATTTTTATTATCACCTGAATGTGTATTTAAAATAAGTATATTTTCTTACAGCTTAACTCATTTTTATAAATCTCAGAACATAATATCACTGAAATAAGGCTGGGTGCGGTGGCTTATGCTTGTAATCCCAGCACTTTGGGAGGCAGAAGAGGGCGGATCACCTGAGGTCAGGAGTTCAAGACCAGCCTGGCCAACATGGTGAAACCCTGTCACTACTAAAAATACAAAAATTAGCCGGGTGTGGTGGCATATGCCTGTAGTCTCAGCTAGTCGGGAGGCTGAGGCAGGAGAATTACTTGAACCTTGGAGGCAGAGGTTGCAGTGAGCCAATATCGTATCACTGCACTCCAACCTGGGCAACAGAGTGAGACCCCCATCTCAAAAAAATCGTTGAAATAATAAAAGTAAATAAATGCTTTTCTTATTCTCTTAAGCTTTTTGTGTGTGCATCAAAACTCCTTTGTATTTACTTTCTCTTTCTTGAGTTTATCTGAAGGTAATATGAACACTCAAGTCCTAAAGGGACTTGTAAAGATGCCCACATTCAGAGTTCTTATCAAAAGGAAGAAACTGCTGAAAAAGGTTACAGTACTCCACATTACCTTCCCAAGAAGAAAAACTTTATGTATTTCAAATTCACATTAATTGGCCATTATAAAAACCTTGTGAAGCTAAATGTCTGGTCTATCTATCTATCTATCTATTTATCTATCTATCTATCTGCATTTGATATATTGACAGGCTCTTTGCTTAACTGTTACAAAGCTACCCAGAGTGCTAACTAAAGTATTACTACTATCATTTCAGGTTAATGTGCAAGGTGGAGTTAAGGGATTCAGGATAGGGATAGCAGAGTTTCAGGGGAATTGAGATGCTCAGTTGATTAACTCTGCAAAAATGGATTCTGGGCAGCTATCACACTAGATTAAAATTACATGCTTATAAGCTATACCACAGTTGTCTTGGATCTTTCTGGCTGTCTCTCCAATAGAAAAACATACCCATGAATCAGGAGACTAAGCAGTAAGGTAGAAAGAGTATAAATTTTGGCTTTGGAAAGACTTGGATTTGAAGGCTGGGTAGGTGGGTATGGTACTTTGGGAGGCCTTGGCAGGTGGATGTCCTGGGCTCAGGAGTCTGAGAGCAGCCTGGGGGAACATAGCATAAATTCCATCTCTACAAAAAATACAAAAATTAGCAGAGTGTGGTGGTGTGTTCCTATAGTCCAGCTACTTGGAAGGCTGAGCTGGGGGAATTGCTTGAGCCCAGGAGATGGAGGCTGCAGTGAGCCAAGATCGTGCCACTGCACTCCAGCCTGGGTGACAGAGCCAGGCCCTGTCTCAAAAAACAACAAACAACAAACAAAAAAATAAAGACTTGGATTTCAGCTCCAGGCCTGACTCTTTCTCATGTCTCCTGGTAATTTAACTAATGTATGTGAGCCTCTGTTTTTCCATCTTCAAAATAGAGACAGTATCATCTTTTGTGAATTAAATAAGAAAGTTTATGTAAAATGCTTATTAGAGTATCTCATACTTCAGATACACTATAGATATTAACATTTTCCTACCTTTGAAAGACCTGAATTTTCTGTTGATATTGGAAAAAAAAAAAAACACCTGAATTAAACTAGAATAACTTTAGATATATTATAATAAGGCAAAAAGTTATTTATGCACATTATCACAGTTACTAAAATAACATAGATTCCTAAAAGTAATACAGTTGGGTCTATTAGCAATTAAACTGGAGTCTCTAAGTAACTTAAACTTTCTTATTTAATAATAATATAAATGAAAACAATAATGCCATAATAATGATAATAGACATTTACTGAACACTATATGTCATATATTTTGTTATATGTACTATTTTATTCAGCCCTTACAACAATCTTGTAGGGCAAGTACTTTTAGGAAGGTTCAGTAACTTGTCCAAGGTCATACAATTAATAAGTGGCAAGGCTGGGACTTGAACTCAGGCCTATATGACTTCAAGCTGTACACCTGAACTAAGGTGTGACAGTAGAAATAAGGAAGAGATGATAAATATGGAGATATTAAGAGTTAAAATGGATTAGACCTGGCTCTGTGGATGGGGTCTAAGGGAGAGAGTGGAGTCATGGCAAATAAACATGTCACTAACGGTGCTCTCCTATGTAGAACAGTTAAACTACAAGTAACAAAAGCCCTGATCAGTTAACTTAAGCCCCTCTTCCCTCTGGGAAGACTTTACTGTAAAACCCTAGGAGTGACCCACAGAACCCAAAGCCAGGAATGCAGCTGCTGTAGGAGCACAGGAAGTATATTCTCTCTCTTCTTTGCACACCTGTTTCACTTGTTTCTAAGAGGAGAGGCTTTCTTGGCTCCCAACCCCCATGGAACAATTAATTCATGGCTGGCCCACAGCTCCCAAATTTGCATAGTTTAGGTTCAGCTACATAGAGGGACATTTTCTCTTTTTCTCCTAATTTCAAATTCCCAGTGCAGAGAATCAAACTGAACCAGTTGGAGTCAGGTGCTCCCAGTCCAGGCAACTGTTGCCAGGGATGCAGGGTTATATGACACAAACTTGGCTTCTGGGAAACCATCCAAGGCCAGACCCAGAGAAGAGGGTCTAGGTTGACAACCCTGTGTGTGGCCACCACAGTGCCATTCACTAAGAGGAAATGCCCACGGTCCTTGGCAGTGGTAGTATCAAGGAGGCTGTGAGCTAATGCCTTCACTCGAAATATTTATCCTTTTATGGGGAAAAGTTTGGAAGTATTCATGGTGAGTTGAAAAGAATTCGCTATTTCAAGACTTTCCATTGTCCGTCAGTGTAGAGCCCAATGTCTGTTCTGGGGGTATCAACAGTATCAACTTTTCATGTCATCAAAGACAGATACTATCCATCATTCATTTCAATCTCTTAAATCTCTTATGACTTTAGAAGGTTTTAAGTTCAAGTTATGGGGTCCTGTGGGGTAATAGGGTGCTCTTGTCAAAACCTCAGTGTTTTGGGGAAACCCTGCTCAGCATGGTGGCTGTAAAAACGTGTCATTTTTTAGTTGTAAGTTGTTTTTGTTTTAAGGGTTGAGACTTAAACTTGACCCTGGGACAGACAGCTCCTTTATTTTGGAGAAACCTCCACTACAAAACAAATTAAATTATTTCCCATTGTTCTTGGGGGAAAAAACGCAATGAAGGAGAGTAACTCAGGAATAGACGTATCCAATAGAGCAGCTCTGTTTAGAAACCCATGTCTCTATCACTGAATTCCCTTAGAAATGGGACTTAGGCCTGCATTCTGACTTTCTTCCAGCCAATCTTTCTTCATAGGCTCTTCCTACTGGAGCCTGTTTTCCAATTTCTTGACCATGTTTTGGATGTCAAGGACTCTTTAATTTCCTGCCCAAACATCCCTGAGCCTGCTCCAAGGATCTCTGGAGGCCTCTTTACTGAGTCTGGTTTCTTGATAACATCCCTAGGCCTAGGGATATATGGACAGAGCCTAAATGAGCAACTTGGGGGATGACCACAGGTGAGGCCCCTTGAGGTATGGGATGGAGCTGGATGGAAGAAGAGGGGTGGGCCAGGGCCTTCTTGTTCAGAAACTGCAGATGTTATAGATGGGGCTGCCCTCAGCGCAGTAGTTCTCAAACCCTAGTGTGTAGAAGAGTTACTGGAAGGGCTTGTTTAAAATATTGATTGCCTGGGCCTGTCACCAGAGATTCATGGTGTCCAAAAATCAGAATTTTAATAAGTCCTGCAGAGACTACACGTTAGAAGGCACTTCTTTGGAAATTTTATTTCCTTCAATTTGAATTTAGAAGCCTGGAGCTTATTTATTTTTTCTTGTTCTTGTAGAAATATTGTGTATGTATATGTGTGTGTGCTTGTCGAAGAATTTTCCTTCAGGATACTTGTAGTGGAGTCCTCCAAAACTGCAGGAAATATACTTAGGGCTGACATTTTAACTTTCTGTTGGGGGGAGTTCCCTGGGGTAGCCTTGATGTAGCACAGCTTAGTGTAGGTAGCACTGATGTGGTAATGTTAAGAGTGGAGTGTGTAGATCGTGAGAAGCGTGCTGATGGTGGACAATGATGGCCCTGATGTCTTTTGGAGGCTTTGGTGTGAGAGCAGTGACACCTTGAAGAGAGTGCATCATCTAGTGAAGAGTCAGTTCTATGGCAGAAAATGAGGGTTTGGGAGGTGGGCCTAAGGCTGGGGAGAAAGGGAAATCTGTTTTTATTTTTTGAACTTGACATTTTGTCTAAGTTGTAGAAATATTTGGATTATTCTTGAGGGGAGCAGTGAGCTGACCCTTGTTAGGGAAACAGGCTACATTTCTGAAATTAGACTTCTGTGATCTCTAGTTGCCGCTTCTAATGGAAGGTATCAAAATTTGCTGGGTTTTTCCTCCCTCTCATTGTGCCTAAACTTGGGGAATTAGGTAGAGGTGAGGAGGCAATGGGTCTCCTCTTCTGAGGCCAGAGTGGTGGTAGAGACTTATTGGTGCTCGGAGGCATGTCAATCTTGAGGCCGTTGTCACTGAGGCTGCAGCAGGAAAATTAAGAAACCAGATACCAAGATGTACCCCTGAACACATTTAAGAGACAAAATTTGGAAAACACAGAGCTAGCTAGCTGGCAGATACTTTGAAGAGAGTTAGTTTCTAGCAATGAAGCTGAAGTGGCTTGTTCCTTTGTAAGTTGGCTTGACCTTTTATATTAGTTACAGGCTGGGGCCAGGGACTTTTGGGTCACATTCATGATCTTTGTGAATGTCTTTTAGCGTGTTTTTGCTCTGACCATAATGGGGAAGACACTTTATGCTGGGTCTATGTGGAACTCTGAACAGGACAATTTAGTTCTGCCCTTCATTCAAGGACAGATGGCCTGACCCAACAGTGACATGGTTAGTAATGAAAAAGAAGCATTCCAACAATGTATTTTGCTATGGAATAAAGTATGTGTAGAAATTCATTCTCAGAGGTAGAGACGCTATAGAAAGCATAGGAAGATTCTTAGGGATGTGAGAAAAAGAGGAACTGTAACCATAAAATGATGGTTGATGAGAAAGATAAAAATAAAAGAGGAGATTATAGTCTGACTAATAGGTTCAAAATTTCATTATTACCCAGGCCTTAATGAAAAAGTTTCTCGTTAATCAAAAGGGAATTAAAACCTGAGGCCTGGAAAGCCCCCAATATTTTAAGGGATGGGGTATTTTGGGAAAGTCACAGGATCACAAGAAGTGGACTATATTTCAGTGGTTATTTCAGTTGGAAGGGCATAGGTTTAGGAAGCCTAGGAGATGTGGAGATACAATCTGACCATAATCAGACTCATCACAACATTTACTGGCTTATTCTTAGAAGAGAATAAGGGGAACTTTGGCCTGACATGGTGGCTCACACCTGTAATCCCGCACTTTAGGAGGCCAAGGCAGGAGGATCACCTGAGGTCAGGAGTTCAAGACCAGCCAGGCCAATATGGCAAAACCCCGTCTCTACTAAAAATACAAAAATTAGCTGGGTATGGTGGCACATAATTGTAATCCCAGCTACTAGGGAGGCTGAGGCAGGAGAATTGCTTGAACCTGGGAGGTAGAGGTTGCAGTGAGCCAGGATCGTGCCACTGCCCTCCAGCCTGGGCAACAGAGCAAGACTCCATCTCAAAAAATAAAATAAAATAAATTAAAATAAAATAAGAAATAAAAAAAAGGGCACTCTATGCCCCTATGACAAGTAGCACAGGTCATGATCTTAAAGGGGTAACTTTGTTCCCTTTGCTTAGGTAAATAAGTTTGCAACACCAGGAAGGTGTAGAAATAATGAACTGATAAGCCAAGAACCTATAGTTTAATATTCTTATATTATATTTAAGAAGTAGGCTTGTAATGAAACCACTTTTGTATATTCCGTTTGCATTTTAGGCTTAAGAGGATTTGAGTTTCTAAATTTGAAGATCTGGTTTATCAAATTTATACAATTGCTTAAAAGAAAGATTTTGTTTGTTTTTTTATACTGACTTGTAACGTGGTTGAAGTGTTTGTCATTGTAATTTAGGAGCCTAAGATTAATATAATGTTTACATAGCTAAATATTTACAAGAGTTTGAGTTGTCAAATGTAAGAGATATCTGAGCATTAATCAAATAGTACAAATAATTGTTCTTATTTGATATAAAAATTATTAAAACAGATTTTTAAAATTACAGTTAAAATAAACTACGTACTAATCAAAATATTAGTAATTGTAAATATGCTTTTCTGTACACAAAAGCACCATTTGATAATAAAAGCTTGAACCTTGGTTGTTAGAATCTCAGTGCCTCAATGTAAATTCTGGGTTCCACTA
Source organism: Ateles fusciceps (assembly GCA_036589455.1). NCBI lineage: Eukaryota > Metazoa > Chordata > Mammalia > Primates > Atelidae > Ateles > Ateles fusciceps. The sequence continues at coordinate 3,058,039 of JAZHEH010000904.1, forward strand.
TTTTCTCCCTTGAGCAAGTTACTCAATTTCTCTGCTCTATTTCCTCCTTGTAATATGGAGATAATAGAAATATTATCTTATAGGGTTATTATGAGACTTAAATAAGATAAAACAAGTAAAGTACTTAGAACAGTGTTTGGCATATACTAGATGCTCAATAAATGAATATTATACTACTCTGATTTTTAAAATTACAAACCTCTGTGTATAATAAATAAATATAGCCACACATCTCTGCTGGGGCACTGAAAGGAATTCAAGTGAAGAGAACCAGAGATGGAGGGGCCACAGGTGACAAGGGTTTGCAGTACTTGATTCTTCTCGGTGGTTACCTGGCTTTTGAAACTCAACATATTGTTAAAAAACATTTCAAAACTCATCTGTTAATGACATCACATTAACCCAGCACTTTAAATAACAGACTTCCTAAAAGAAAAGCACAGATATATGGCTCTGCGTGGGAATTTGCACATAGTGGTGATGGGGTTAACATAAGCGAACCTATAAAACATATGAATGAAAAAATGTTTGATCTCACAGGTAAAGATGAGGATTGTTCCTATTTTCACTGGATGGCAACAGTTTAGTAAAAGCATGTGATTACCACAGTCAGTTGTATGGAGAAGTCAAGTATGGAAACTGCATACTTTGTTTTGATTCAATAAGAGACTTGGATGAGATATATTCATGGCTCATCCTCTTCTTATACAAGAAAAATAGAGGGAGTGTGCAGAGGGGAGCTTGAGCAACCAAGAACCACATCCTATGTTCTACCCACATCAGAACATTTCTGTGTGCTGCCAAAGAGTAGAACTACATGGGAGGAGAGAGGTAGTTTATTATCAGATGTTAAATAGCAAGCTCAACTTGCTATTTGTGTAATGGTAAATACAGCACTGCAACTCAGGCGAAATCTTATTAAGCTGAAGAATGTGGGAGTGTAGTTAGCATAAATCCATGGTTAAAAGACCCATGGAACTTGGGAATCACCAACTCTATTAATTGCTTGTTGCTTCTTATTTTAAATTAGTAGCCCATCTGTTACTACAAAATCATTGAATTATATGACACTTTACCCCTTTCAAGTCTCCTACCTACTTCTAATTCTTCTTCTCAACAAGACCCATAGGGTTTTCCTTTTTATAAAGCCTCCCAGGGAAGAGATTTTACAACTTCTCTTGTTAGTGCTTCCATAGCTGTCAGCCCACATCACCAGGAAATCTTTCCTTGTGTCTCTTAGGAAACCCCCTTAAAAGTAATGAGTAACTAAATCTTGCTTCTGAGCGGGAGGGAAAGAGAATAGAATATGAGTCTGCCAAACCAAAGGTAAATGGAGCCTCAGTTTGCTATTTGACATCTGAGCTTCCAGAAGTGATGGGGCAACTTCAGCAGATGAATCACAGGCTGGAAGGAGATGTGATTGGTTCCTGGCCCATCCTCTTTGTTTTAAGCAGAGTGAGATGGAACCGTGCCAGAGAGACTACTGTAAAACACAGCAGAACCTTAGCTCACTTCTGAAAACTTTAGGAATTTGGAGACAGCCGCATATATCGTATTTATCACTTAAAAAAAGTTCATTGTAAGTAAAGAGATCTTAATGTATGTTATCTTATTTTTTAAAGATACATACATATATAATAGCCATATATATATTTGTTTTTTAAAACCACTTTAAAATTTTAACATATGGTTCAAAATAGAATAGTTTGTTAAAAAGTCAGGTTGTGGCTGGGCATGGTGGCTCACACCTGTAATCCCAGCACTTTGGGAGGCTGAGGCAGGTGGATCATCTGAGGTCAGGAGTTCGAGACAAGCCTGGCCTATATGGTGAAACCCCATCTCTACTAAAAATACAAAAATTAGCCGGGCATAGTGGCATATGCCTGTAATTCTAGCTACTTGGGAGGCTGAGGCAGGAGAATCACTTGAACCCGGGAGGTGGAGGTTGCAGTGAGCAGAGATCATACCACTGCACTCCAGCCTGGCAACAAGAGTTAAACTCCATCCGAAAGAAAAAAAGAGGTTGCTGAGTTTGGGTAAACTGTTTTAGAAATGGCTGAGGTGATCAAGGAAAATCTGATGTCTTTCCAGATGGAAGCTGGTCAAGCCAAAAAAAAAAATCTGAATTGCAACCTATGAATAGAGATTGAAAATCAAGTTAAATTCAGATTAGATGACTCCTAGTAACTTGGTTAGTAGCAGAGAAGCTATTTAAACATTGACGAGAAGGCCTAAGAGAAATATTACAGTTTCTAAGCCTGGGACTTGGGAACAATGAAATGGGCCAGATCAGAAAAATTTTGGGCCAGAAATCTGTGCAAATAAAGAACCCTAGAACAGAACTGAGAAATTGGATATTTGAGCAACAAAGTGTGGGGTAGAAAAAGCACAGGCAAGTCAAAGTATCATCAGCATAGCTCTAATTCAAGCCTGATATTCAGCTTTCTGCCCTAATAGAAGTAGCAAAGGCAATAGCCATTCCAAGTAGCAGAAAATCCAGGTGGCAGAAAATTCCAAGTTCCAAGTGGCATAAAATTAGCATAGAATCAGGCAAGCCAGAACAGGACTGCCACTGGTCTTAAGGTGCTTCGGAGCTCTATGACAGGTCTCAAGGGTTGGCAAGTACATTGTAGGCTGGAGGTTGGCTCCCATCAACTGGGACCCACATGCAGGATACAACCTTCACAAATGCACACAGAGGCTCTGCAGAGCAAGTGCAAATTCAGGCTTTTTAGGGGCAAGGTCCTGGAACCTGTATTTCATTCCTGCTTATTGAAATCAAAATCAAACAACATATGCATAAAGGAAAGAGTGAAAACTCATCTCCCCTTTTTACCCTATCACCAGCTCTCTAGGATTAACCACTCCTTACAGATTTTCTTAGTGCACACGAACATTTATCCATACTATCTGTATTAATGTCTCCTATAGGATAAACAATTATGATACAATATTCACAAAAAATGTCTTTGCCCACTTGGAATTCAGGCTTTTGGTTGTGGTGATGAAGAAAATAAATTAAAGGAGATGTATAATTTAAAGGTACCTATGATATTTGTGTCAGTAAAGTCCTGGCAGGGAACAGATGGCATATTTGAGTGGGGTCACTGAGAGGAGCGTAATTAAGGGACAAAGTGGTGGACAGGATTTAAAGAAGCCAACAGAGATGCTGAAGTGTCCCAAGGCCAGTAACAACTGGGCGCTGTTACCTCTCCTAGACCTCATGGGGCAAGGAGTAGGGCCTGCTACCAGAACTCAGAGCTGTGCTGACAACTCAGCGTAGCAGGATTCAGGATGCAAAACCAACTTGACTCCATTCTCCTTTTCTCCACCTTCCTCTGCCAAGGCTCCCCCACGGGCCCCACTCAGTTGGAAGCCAGAAGGCAAAGGGGCCTGGCAAGACAGTCTATCTAGGTCACCCGTGCAGGCCACAGAGCAAGACAGAGAATGGGACTAGAAGGGCAACTGGAGGATATCCAACATAACATTTCCTGAAAGAATATATTTTAGGAGGCAGGAGGAGGGAAGGAAAAAGACAGCAGAACCCTGTCTACAAAGGAAAAGAGAGGTTGGGGCATTTAGAGAAAGCAGAAGAGTATTGAGTTCTGTCACTGCTGTTGCTGCTACTGCTGCTTTCTCATACTCTCTCTCTCTCTCTCTCTGTATGTGTGTGTATGAGAGAGAGAGAGAGATAGAGAGAGAGATGGACAAAAGGGATTTTAAAAACGTGCTACAGATTATAAATGGAATACTCTTAATGATCCATAAGCCTACCATAAAAATTGTGTTTCATTTTCAAGTACTCTGGGTGGTTAAATTGTTAAAATGCTGGGTTTTTTTTTTCTTTTCTTTAAACACACATAGATTTTTATATAAGGAGGTATTTAATGACATATTCTTAGATGCAGAGAAAAGGACTAGAAAGGAATATACCAAAATGTTAACAGATATAATTTCTAGAGAGTAGGATTACAGATTATTTTTATTTATTTAGTGCTTTTAGTAATATTTTCCAAGCTTTTGGTCATGGGCCTGCATTATCTTGCAGGACTAGGCTTGGCCCTAAGCCCCTTTTCTTTATTTACACTCTCCCTAGGTGATCTCACCCGTTCTTATTAGTTTAAATACTATCTAAACCCTGAAATCTCCTATATTTCTATTTCTAGCCTAGACTTCTCTCGTGAGATCCACACTATGATGGCCAACTTCTCCCCTTGGCTGGCTAACAGGTATCTGAAAGCCAACATGACTAAAATAAAGTTCTTGATTCACTGCCTCTTCCTCTAATTGCCTGGCCACTTCTTACCAAGGACTGGTATTTTTAAAACATATTTTGCCTAGTTAATTTATACAGTAAAATTTTAAAAGGTACAAAAGGTTAACTATTATAAAATATGTGCCTGTTCTACTCCAAGTTTTGTTTTCCTGTTTCTATACTCAGTTCTCCTCTCCCAAAATATTACCTGTGTTTCTTATCTTCTTTGTGCATGCCAATATATGTAAATATGCACCCTTTTCATTTTACATAAAAGTTAGCATTTTTTATCCACTGTTCAGCATCTTGCACTTTTAATGACCTACCTTGGAGATATTTCTATATTAGTATAGCATATATAGAGCTGTTTATTTTTGTAATACCTGCACAGCATTCCATTGTGTGCATAAGGCTAATTAAAAAAAAAAAAGACCCTATCTTGAGGCTAGATTGTTTACATTCCAGTTGTAAGTAATAACAAATTATCGTAAAAGTTGCACCATACCAGACCCACTTTATACAATCTTTCTTTTTTTTTGGCCCATCTACATAATACCGACATTCTTCCACATTAGTGCATGCAGAGCTACCACTTTCTTTTTAATCACAGCCTTCATATTCTATAATATTGGTGTACCGTAACTCACTCAACCGTTCCTTGTTTATGAACTCATAGGTTTTCTCTAGTGTTTTGCTTTCATAAGCAATGCTATGATGGACATCTTCCTTCAATTCCCTATGGCAGTGTTCACCACACTTTGCTTTTCTCCAGGACACAGCTGGCCTACATTTCCCAGGCTTCCTTACAGGTAGACAAAGCCTTGTGATGAAGTTCTGTAAAGGAATATGAGTTGGAGTGATGTTTGTCACTTCTGGACCTGGTCCATGGAAATAAATCTCTGGTACCAGCCTTCATCTGTTCTCTCTTTAGCCATCTTTGAACTTAATAGAGGTGACTCCAAGGATCTAGAGAAAGGTAGCGTCACAAGGCAAATCTTCAAATGATTTTGTGAGCAGAGCACCCTTGCTGACTTGCATTGGTGATACGAGCATAAAACATATATTTATTGTATTGAGCCACTACAATTTTTGAGATTTAAAAAATTTTAGTTAGACTGCCCTAAATACTACAACACCCATACACACTTCAACAGGGGATTTTTCTAGGGTGGATTCTGAGAATTGAAGTTACTAGGGCCTCAATGGCCTAAACATTTTTAATTTGACGCTTTTGTCAATTCATTCTCCCAAAAGTGTACTTCAGCTTATACTTCCTTCCATAGTACATAAAAATGGTCAAGAAAAATGAGAATATCGTGTGCATTTTTATTTACTTATTTTTAAATTTTTTTTGAGATGCAGTGTTGCTTTGGTTGCCCAGGCTGGAGTACAATGGCGTGATCTTGGCTCACTGCAACCTCTGCCTCCCGGGTTCAAGCAGTTCTCCTGCCTCAGCCTCCCGAGTAGCTGGGATTACAGGTGCCTGCTACCGTACCCAGCTAATGTTTGTATATTTAGTAGAGACAAGGTTTCACCACGTTGGCCAAGCTTATCTCAAATTCCTGACCTCAGGTAATCTGCCTGCCTTGGCCTCCCAAAATGCTGGGATTTCAGGCATGAGCCACCATGCCCGGCCACGTGCATTTATTTTGTAAAATCTATTTATAATTCTCATAATTTATAAAATCTAATTATTTTCTTATAATTTATAAATACATTCATGAAATACATTTATTTTTATAAAAATGGTGATTAAAGTGAAACATGAAAAATTAAAGCTGTTTAATTACAGTAACATTAACACTTTATTTTTATTTTTTTATTTTTTATTTTTTTGAGACAGAGTCTCACTCTGTCGCCCAGGCTGAAGTGCAGGGTTTGATCTCGGCTCATTGCAACCTCTGCCTCCCTGGTTCAAGTGATTCTCCTGCCTCAGTCTCCCAAGTAGCTGGGACTATAGGCGCCCACCACCATGCCCGGCTATTTTTAGTGGAGACGGGTTTCACTAAGTTGGCCAGGCTGGTCTCGCACTGCTGACCTCAAGTGATCCGCCTGCCTCGGTCTCGAATAGTGCTGGGTGTGAGCCACTGTGCCCAATCAATTGCCTCAATTTTAAGGATGAGGAAAATGGTGCTCACTGAGAGGCCAGGTGGCTACTTCAAAGTCACACAGCCACTGAGGAACAGAGCTACCAAGGACTCTACTGTCGCTTGGGAAGATGAGTTATATATATATATATATATATGTGTGTGTGTGTGTGTGTGTGTGTGTGTGTGTGTGTGTGTGTGTATAAAAACACCCACCAAAGCAGTAAACTCCATGCCTACAGGGGCTGGGCAAGTGAAAAACAAGGAGATGGGCAGGCATGAGAAAATAGCAGTGGCAAAGGACACGTCTATCCTCTGATCAGCACCAGGCAAGCCATGCAGGAGTGTGGGTGTCATGTGACTGATTTTCTAGTTTCGCAACTGATGGGGGGGGAGCCAGATTTTGCATGAATGATCCCATTTTTTAAAGAAGGAGCCAACAGTGAGCCAAACACAATACCACCACAGAATAAATCTGGCCTAGGACACTGCTATTGAGGATGAATTCCTTTGGCTTAATACTCGTCCTCCTATTCATTAATCTTCTCAAAAGAAAGCATGCTCTAAGTGAGGAGGGAGGCCACCTTCAGCCATAAGGTGCCATTCTACTGGTGAGAAGTGGTGGGGAGTGTGGGACAGGGAGGGCTTTGTAGCTGGGGAAGAGATTAAGTCATTGTCACCAAGGATTTGGCCTTGCCAGGAGGGCGGTGACTTCACCGGTTTCCCTGGGCGGTAAAGAGGGCCCTGCCATAGAATGTTACCGACAACTGGGAGCAAATGGGGGGCCCGGCCCCATTCGTTTAGCTGGGTAAGAACGAGGGTCTTGGGGGCACAGGTATAGGTGGGATTGGTGGGGGACAGTAGCTTTCTTTTTCAATTGCTCAACACAGAAGAAACCCAAAGGAAGCCGCCAATCATTAAAACACACAAACACAGACACACACAGACGCGCGTCACCTTGCTCGCTTGGTGCTTTAGTTACCTCAAACGGAAATGGGGCTCTTCAGCCCCCTCTTCCTGACTACCTCATGGGGCTGTTGCCAGAGGAAGGAACCGGAAGAAAAGGTCTTGGGATAGGACAAGGGTTAAGCAGCCGTACATTTTGTTATGGATGTGAGGGGTGTCGGGGGCTGGAGCCTGAGGTCGGGGAGAGCACGGGCCCTGGGTCCTTACGCCAGTGGGCGGCCGGAACCAGAGAGTGGGGGTCTAGAGATTCGGGCACCCAGATGCGCCAGCCCCACACATCAACATTAACACTTTAAATGATAAACATAAAAACTGATATTATCCAAAAGGTTGTTGGTTTCCAGTTTTGGCAGGGGTAAGAAGGTATCTGTGTTTAGTTGAAGTCTCTGTAGGAGATTCTTAGGCCAGATTTGGAAACCACTAGCCTGATGTGTTGTTGGTTCCAAGTGGTTAAATGGCGTAAATTTAATGGTACCTTTCAGAAAGTGTCATGAAATCCATATATACCAATGGAAGAATCTTATTCAGCTTGGGCTCAGTCTGAAAGTTGTACTTCTATTCTTCTTGCCTTTAGCAGGCTTTAGAACTCATGTAATCATCCAGCACAAACAGGACAGCAAAGCAGGAGCACAGTCCTCAAGCACTAAGAGCTGTAGGGTTGAGTAAATACAGATACAACTCCAAGGTAAACAGCTCACTGGTAGCAGACATTTTGCACAAATTTCCAGGTGAAAAGCAAAGTTTCCTTGGAAATCAATTGGTGAAGACTTTGTCTGAATTTGCTCAAAATTTTAAGATTAAAAATAAAAAGCAACCAAAGCTAGTAATTGAATATTCTCTACAATTGACATTGGCCACTACAATTCAAGAAAGTAATCATTTCTGCAGCGATGAAATGAATCAGCAGAAACTATCCAATAAATAAAGGAAAAGATAACTGAACCAGGATAGACACCATTTTCTAGCCAATATCTGCCAAAAGGATTTGTTAAATCTTGAGGAGGAAAAATTGGAAGTTAAAATTGGAATCCCAATAGTTATATTTTTGTTTAAATTGACTATGTTATAAACTGTATGTGGGTCTTATTTCTTAGTGTGGGCTAAATTCTCAAAAAGTCGTATAGTTATTTTTAATAAAATTTCATGTTAATTCTTGTAGATATGATCATAGAGAGCAGGATCACATGTAATCTGAACTGACAACTGTGAGGATGATTTTGGTGTTCAGAGTGAGCATTCTAGATCAAGCACACACCTTCCAGAAGGGTGTCTTTATAAGACATGTTCCTGTCTGAGGGCATTGCATTTTCGATATGCTGCTACCTCTCGGGAGGTCTGAAGGCGGTGTTAACTTCCAGTGACAGGCAGGTTGAATTCAATCCCATGAAATTAATTTCTTAGTGGTAGGTTCTGAGATATCCAGAAAGAGCTGCATCGTAGAGGAAAAAGCCAAGGCATTATGATAATTGCAGAACAATCAGAAAGGATAATTTGACATTAAGCAATGGACCTGGTGTACCTTAGCCTCCTGGTTAACAACAGTATTGAAACCAGAGGCTGTGGAAGGAGGTCATTAGACAGTCCTAGTTGTAAATATTAGGAGACTGTAGGGACAGGAGTCCTGCTGCAGTATGCCTAGTGTCTTATTTATTTATTTTTGTATCATTTTAGTCATTTATTTGTTCCACAAATGTTTACTGAATACCTCCTATGTACTGTTTATGATGCTATGGAGAATACAATGGGGAGCAAGGCAAACCTGGTCTTTGCTCTTATGGAACCTTCCTGCACACTGCTGTGTGCTTCATGAAGTCAGTCATGGCAATCCCATTTCCATTGCTACTGCTTGGTTTATGAATGGCTATGTGATTCACTTCTGGCCACTGAGACTTGAGAAGGCACAAGCTAGGAGGCATCTGAGATAGGTTTCCTTCTTTTTAAAAAGAGACATGGAAAGACCAGCTGTAACTGTTTATATATGGCAGCCGTTTTGTGGCCATGAGGGAGCTAGCCTAAAGATGAAGTCTGCATGTGGAGGTCGGCAGAACAGAAAGCTGGGAAGCACCTGCGTCGGTGATCAACTGCAGAGTCATTGACTGCAGCAGCCCTGGAGCTGCCTGTCTGTGGACTTATTTTGTGAGATAATGTCTGTCGTTTAAGGCAGTCTAGCCAAGATGTTACTTGCAGTTAAAGACTAACTCTCTGATACGTTCTCCAGAAGATTCACTGCAATTCACCTGATAGTGACTTGATAAGTAAATATATGGTTCTAAGAAGGAGATGAAGTTTTAAAGCCCGTCACACAATGGTAAACAGTAGTGAAAAGGATACTCAGTGTTTGCTAGGAAAAATTTCAAGAGGTTTCTGTAACTTGGGAATTCTGAAGACAATTGTGCATGTGTGCGCACACGTGTGTGTGTGTGGCATATTTGCAATTTTAAACTGAATGGAGAACTCTTTACACCTTTGCTTTAAAAGGAAATGTGTGTTTCAAAGACACTGTAGTTATGACTTAGAAAAGGGCACTAGATGAAAGAAGGAGGATTGCTAACTCTTAATGAGTACTTCACAAGCTCTGGGCACATTGCTTATTCTTCAAAACAATCCTATGAAGTAAATACTATTATCTTTCCCATTTTACCAAAAAAAAGACAATATGGTTAAGAAATAACTTGCCCAGAGTCACAAGTATATGGTAGAAACTGAAGCCTGGATCCAGGTCTGTGTGATTCCAAATCCCATGGACTCCAGGCTTATGCTGGACAAGCCATACCAGCCACTTTCCAAAGTCTTCCTTTGGTAGTTTTCCCTCATGAACCCAGCAGCAATGTCTGGAAATTCCCTCGTTAGTTATGCAAATAGCAAAGCTGGTTACACAATGGAGAGAAGGCCAATTCTGGCACTAATTTTAGGGCAAACCACAGATGTCTTTGATGTTTTCATTGTACATGAGAACAGAGCCAGTGATCCGACAGCTGCTGGCAGCCCTAATAAAACATGCAGAATATTAAGGCAGTTTTATCTCAGAGCCTAATTACAGCTGGCACAGGGAAATTTATTTTGCAAAGGAGGAGATGTCAAATGGTATCAATGCAATATATAACCAAATATGATTGCCTCATTCTATTTTCTCAGGGACATGCAATTATAGAGCACTTTTTGGAAAAGTGTTATTAATTGGCAGTCCTCTCAAGCTATGTAACCAAAACTTTGTTTTAGATATTATTGGAACAGCTCAACTGCTTTATTGCCTTATACTTAAATTTATTTTCTTCTTTTGCTTTAGATATAAAATACATCCAGCACTTAATTTTAAAAGTAAATGTAATTACAACATTCTTGTCCAGGTTTTTACACCCATGTAACCAATGTGATGGGATCATAATTTAATATCTTCTTGCCATCAAAAATTGTTTCATATTTGTAATGACAGAGAAATAGCTTTATAATGCTGATACAGGAGCAAAGAACTAATAGTTGACTACTTCAACAAGCAGTAATCACAGCTGGATTAGACTCTGACATTTCAACTTAATGTGGCTTACATTATATTGGCCATGGCTGCAAGCTACTTGATGTTGAAACAGGATACACTGCCCAGATCTCCTTCAAGGGAGGACTTGCTGCCCAGCTGTGGGTGGGCACTCCAGCTGTTTGTTCCTTCAGGGTCTGTCTCAGCTATAGAGAGTCACCTCCTGATGTCATGCCCTTCTGGGGCAGTCCACATCCAGTGACTATGTGAGATGAAGTACAAAGGCCCAGGCATTGAAGCATGGTATGGCACATTCTCATTCTACAGCTCTCCCTGTTTCCCCTTCCCTCCAGGTCTGCTCTCTCTTAAGTGTCTTACACCTCAGACTCTCATCATTTGCTTCAAGAAAATCCAACAGGTGATACCATAAAGAGAATCACGTATCAAACCGTTCTACCTTTTTCAGGGAATGATCTTTCAGCCATCATTTGAGAACAGAATATATATTGAATTAAAGCCCCAAGTGATGACTTTCAGTACTAAATGGCCACATTAAAAATTATCAGTTATATATCAGAAACTTAATTTTTTTTCATTATACCAAAATGCACTGTTAAAATAATGAGTTTTTATTTTTCCTAAATCTTTCTTGGTTTCAATGTAGCATCTGACACTCACTGTAAGCCCCCTTCTGGAACTCTTTTCTCTGTTACATTTCAAAGAAAAAATAAGCTCTGTTTTTCTTTCTATTTTTCTTTATAATCTGTGTCTGATGTCCTGCCTTATGATGGTGTATCCCAAGATTCTATCCTTGACCTTTGCTCGTCTGTCTTTACTCACTATTCACAGATATGCTCAACTTCAACCTCTGCTTATGTGTTGGTTATGCCTAGTTTTTGAGTTTTCAGTTCAGACCTCGCTGTGGAGCTCCAGAGCCATATAGCTTCTCAAAACAGAGACCCCCCAAATGGAATGTTTTATCTTCACATCCTTTCCTCCAAAACACTCCAAAATGAAAATAACCAACAATGGCAACCTGTTCATCCTCCAGTGGTTCTGTATCCTTCTGTGGCACCACTACTCATCCTGTGGTCTTAGCCTGAAATCTGGGAGACATCCTAGACTTCTTCCTCTCACTCATGCTTCATATCCAAGCAGTCCCAAGAGCTTAGATGATTCTCTTTTTAAAAAAATTATTTTAGAGACAGGGTCTTTCTCTGTTGTGTAGGCTGGAGTGCAGTGGTGCAATCATAGCTCACTTCAGCCTCAAACCCCTGGGCTCACTCCCACCTCAGCTCTAGAGTAGCAGGGACTACAGATCCTCCTTAGCTGGGACTGAGATTCTCCCTTTCAAACAGCTTGAGTCATTTCACCTCTTTCTTTCCACTGTCTCTTATCCCTTCTTCCATTAGTGGCTTGAAGTTTTTTATATCATCCTATTACCTTCCTCCTTAAACATATCCCTTTCTACCATCTGATCATGCTACATCACTGCTTAAAATCTTCCCGAGGCTTCAAACTTAGCATGCAAAATCCCTAATGAAATGAGGCCTTGTCTATCTAGTCTCATTGTCTTTTTTTTTTTGTCTTTTTCCTTTTTTTTTGTTTTGTTTCTTTCTTTTTTATTTTTTAAGTCTTATTGTCAGTCATTCTTCAGTGTCTAGTTTACCAGTGCCTTGGACATAAATGCATCAAGCAAAGCCATGTTCCAGTCCCTGAGAAAGGCGCAGTTCCCTCTGCCCTTAGCATGAAGATCCTTCCCCTTCCACTCATCCTCCCTTCAATCAGCTCATATTCATCCTTCAAAACTCAGCTTCTGTTGAGACTATCTTTGGAAAAGTCCTCCTAGATGCCCCCACTACTCTGACACCTAAGAATGTATCTATCAAGACATTTATCCTGTTGTGAAGGGACTTGTTATCTCAAACTGATCTACAAAGTTCCTTGAAAACTCCTGGTTGGAGTTTACACTGGCATATGCCTACTAAATAGCAGGCTTCATAATGTGTTTGTGAAATGAATGAAAATGAAGTTGTATAAACATACAATGGTTCACCTGTCAGTGAACCATTGTAATGGTAGATTACCAAAATGCACACAAACATTGACATATTGCTATGTAGAACCTTTGCAAAACCTTTTAGAAGAGAGTTTTGGCTGGGCACAGAGGCTCATGCCTGTAACCCCAGCACTTTGGGAGGCTGAGGCAGGAGGATTGCTTGAGCCCAGGAGTTTGTGACCAGCTTGACCAACATGGAGAAACCCTGTCTCTAATAAAAATACCAAATTAGCTGGGCGTGGTGGCACATGGCTGCAATCCCTGCTACTCAGGAGGCTGAAGCAGGAGAATCACTTTAACCCAGGAGGCGTAGGCTGTGGTGAGCTAAGATGGTGCCATTGCCCTCCAGCCTAGGCAACAAGAGTGAAACTCCATCTCAAAAAAAAAAAAAAAAAAAAAAAAAAAGAGGCTTTGGGCCGGGCCCAGTGGCTCACGCCTGTAATCTCAACACTTTGGGAGGCCAAGGTGGGTGGATCACAAGGTCAGGAGTTCTAGACCAGCCTGGCCAATATGGTGAAACCCCATCTCTATGAAAAATACAAAAAAATTAACCAGGCGTTGTGGCACGCACCTGTAGTCCCAGCTGCTCAGGAGGGTTAAGGCAAGAGAATCAATAGAACCCAGGAGGCAGAGGTTGCAGTGAGTCAAGATCTCCCCACTGCACTCCAGCCTGGGCAACAGAGGGAGACTCCATTTCAAAAAAATAAAATAAAATAAATTAATTAATTAAAAAAATTAACTGCACACAGTGGCGTGCCCTTATAGTCCTAGCTACTCAGGAGGCTGAGGTGGGAGAATTGCCTGAACCCAGGAGATCGTAGCTGCAGGGAGCCATGTTTGTGCCACTAGACTCTGGCCTGGGTGACAGAGTGAGAGCCTGTCTCAAGAAGAAGAAAAAAGAAAAACGTTTTTTAAATCAATACTATATATTACACACACACACACACACACACACAAACACACACACACATTAATAACATCTATATTGGCTTTCACTTTAAAAAGTTAATATATATAACAAAATTATTTATAAATAAATTATATATAATATAAAATTATTTTCACATTTTATATTATATAAAATTTTATACTTAGACAAAAAAGTATATATACTTTATTTTATATAATTTAATAATATTTATTATGTATTTTAATATAAATCTATGCTATGTAAACTATATATATTATAAATTATCTCTATATAAATTATAGATATAACACTCTATATGCAATATAAATTATTTTAATATAATATAATTTTTGAAAGGAAATGCTGATGTAGATGTTGTCAATGAGGACTTTTGAGTAGGTGTGGGATTTTTCATGAAGTAGCTGACATACAGTTTTTGCCTCTTGAAACTGATTGTCAACATATGGGTAAATAACAATCTGCTGACTTTGAAAAATTAGTTATAATCCATTTCGCATAATGCATACAAAACACAGCAGGCAGTGGCCCATAATTGAAGGATTAGTTTGTGGCCTTAGGGTAGTTTTTAAAATTCACAGGCTGATAGACCGTTACACCCCATATGGACCCAGAATATTCTCATCAGGGAGTTTCCAGTACTCTCCTTCCTCCTATAGAATACCACGTGTTCTGTATACACGACAGCACTTCCTCCATCCATCAGTACAGCAGCTGGAGATCTACCCTGGTGATAAAGTAGGCAGGAGGCTGAGGGCGCCTTTTAGGAATTTGAATCCTGCCTGAATAGATTTGTTAAACCATTTAGGTCATTTCTAATTTCTTCTGTCCAAGGCACACTGCAGCTTTTTCTGTCTTGTGCCTGAACCTTAAATCCTGCTAAAATTGCTTTTTGTGCACCATTCCTTGAGGATTTTAGTAGCTTACCAGGGTAGAATTAGGGGCTGCTCTGTTATCTTTTACATTTCCTCACTGTGGTTTTTTACTCTCATTTTACTCTCACCTGTCTGCCTTGATTAATGCTATTTCCTGTGTATGATTTGCACGCCTGCCCTGCTTTTTGTCTGTAGTTACTGCTTTCTTCTCCTGTTTGTCTTGTTCTTGTAGGGTCCTTTCTGACTCTCTGAAGAGGGACCTTTTCAACCCCAACTCCCGCTGGTCTAATCCTAACCAGCACTAGCTGGTTGGGAAGTACAGCAGGAACTCTGGCTGCCCTAAACTATATGGTGCTCTCTGCTCCTGGGCAGGGGTGTGGGTGTTTTTATATACTATTCTCTTGAGTAGGAAATGCCTGAACAAAGCAGTGATTTGGCAAGCCTGAAGTCACACACTGGGGCTCATAGTAACTTGCTTCTACTAGCAACATGAGCATTAGAAACATTTCCTGGCCAAGTAGCTTTGAATTAGATAGGAGTAGGGGTGCAGTGAGTCTGGGTTCACTGTACTCAGGGTGACAAAGCTTTAGAATATTGGTTAATTATCTAACTCTTGTTTAAGAGACAAGGTAAACATACATACATACATACATACAAAGAGAAGCTTTCTAGGGTTACTTAGGCTTTTTGTGATTACTAGCAGGAATGTCTGCATTTGCAAGCAAAGCTTATAAATCACCTCTTAAATATCTTTCAAAATGAAGCCAAACATGGTTTAAAGAACCAAAAATAAACGATATTCACAATGATTTATAATTGAATCAGGAATGCATTTGGTATTTTTAAAAAAGAATAATTGGGTAAGATTTAAATTAATTTGCTTTCCTTAAAAACCCAGAGCCTAAACAATGGAAAAAATAGCAAGAGTTATGCTGGATGTGTGAGGGGTGGAGCAGGGGATCCACTGGGACTGAAATTTCTTGGAGAAAATCTATAAAATCGGCCAAGCACACATGGATTGTGTGACTTCATTTAGTTGGAGGAGAACTGAGCAACTGACTGATCTCAAATGTCTTTCCCCAGGAGAAATAATCTCTCGTCTTGGAATGGCTGTAGCACTGAAAATCTATTCCACCCTTGGCACTTACCTTAGTCTATCCTGTAATATTATCTCTTTTAGAAATGTTTTTATCTCTTCATTATAACAATTATCTTTTTATGTGTCGGACTTACCTAGGATGCTCATTCATTCCAGGTGTCCTGAAACAGTTCTGATTTACTCCTGTTGCCATGGTTTAATTAATAGTGTCCCCTTTCACTCCAGAAATGTCCTGGTTTGGATGATAAATTATAAGGTTACTTTAGTCTTAGCCCAATTGAACAGAAAGTTCCTGTGTAGTCAAGAACCTAGCAGGAAACCGAACATTCTGCTGGGATTTTGAAGAGAGAAAAATTCCTTTAATGAAGGGACTATTTACAGAAGTATGGGCAGAGTTAAGAGCATCAAAAAAGGATGTTGAGGCTCCAGCCCTGAAAAGGTAAAGGGAGGAAATTATACTATTGGAACTTAGCCAGGGGGCAGAGCCTTAGAAGAGGGGCCACACCGGAGAAGCCATAGTCCTGGAAGGACTCAAACACTACAGAATGGGACAAGCAAGAGAAGACATTCCCTATCACTCTCTTCTCCCACCCCGTCCATTACCTATCTGTGCCTTCTATTGGCTGAACCCAAACATAAGCCAGAAGGCGAAGGAGCCCTGGTGATAAAGTTGGAAGGTGTTCATTTCCTTGGGAGGAAGAGCAGGGAAAGGCAGAGAATGAATTGAGAGGACCGGGGTATCTTGGGTCATATGGAAGTGGCAAACAGAAAATACAGCTTCCTAAGGGGTCTCTTTGTCTTCAAGTCAATTAAAAACACATGTGTGCACACACATGCAAAACACTGCAGGAAAGGCTGTGATTGGCAAGACTTGGCAGCTATTTAAGGGAGATATCTCTACATTGGGGAAGGAGAAATGTAAAAATCTCAAACTGTAGACTGAAGGTAAATAGCAGACTACAACAATATAAAAGAGTTACTAAGCAGTATATGGTGATTGTCAGATTAATGGTGTCAGGTTAAAGGAGTTTGAAGGATGAAAGATCACAATGGCCTGGAGCAATATGAAAAAAGAATTTATGGAAGAGGAGAGGTTTTCAGCAGCACTGAAATTAGAGCCAGCTTACATGGGCAAGGAGAGGCTGGTTTTCTCTTGGGGCAGTGGCATCAACCAGAGCACAGGTGTTAGCCTGAAACACATCTTCCCCTGGAAGGAGGACTGGTGTTGCTTCTGAGATTTTCAAAAATTTTACAGACATTCCAGGCAAATACCTATGGAAGTGGCTAAAGGCTGTTAAATTGGCTATAAGAGGCATAGGTTGTGGGTGGCCACTGATTCATTCCTTCAATAAACATTTATTGAATGCTTGGTATTGGTCAAGCCACTGTTCTGAGAGCTGCTGATGCCAAGTAAAATAAGACATGGTTCTTTCCTTTGAAGAAAGGGAATGGGAAAGGTAGCCAAGGAAGAAAGTAATTATTTTGCCTTGTGTCCAAATGAGGTTTTTAACGTTCTCAGCTGGTCTTTTCACTCACTGCTTTTAACTCCTTGGAGAGCTTTTACTCCCTTCAGGGGGAAAGGCTATATACGAAGCCCTTCCGAAGTGGCCTTTGCTTGAATCTCCACCCCCCATCTCTTACCACTCTCCTCAACACAGAGGTATGCACAAATGATATGCAAGCACACAGGAGATCATCTAAATGAGACTTGTGCAGAGAGTGGTTAAGGAAGACTTCCTGGAGGAGGTAATGCAATCTGGATTCTGAAGTGTGAGCAGGGGCTTTGTAATGGTGTTTCCATTTATTTGTGTCTATCCTGATGCATTCTAAAAAAGGAAGATGGTTGGCTTAAGAAATACACAGAGCAAGCTGGGCGCACTGGCTCACGCCTGTAATCCCAGCACTTTGGGAGGCCGAGGTGGGTGGATCATGAGGTCAGGAGTTCAAGACCGGCCTGGCCGAAGTGGTGAAACCCCATCTCTACTAAAAACTACAAAAATTAGCCACATGCGGT
Source organism: Ateles fusciceps (assembly GCA_036589455.1). Lineage (NCBI taxonomy): Eukaryota > Metazoa > Chordata > Mammalia > Primates > Atelidae > Ateles > Ateles fusciceps. The sequence continues at coordinate 3,075,794 of JAZHEH010000904.1, forward strand.
GGCAGGCACCTGTAATCTCAGCTACTCAGGAGGCTGAGGCAGGAGAATTGCTTGAACGCAGGTGGCAGAGATTTCAGTGAGCCGAGACCATGCCAATGTACTCCAGCCTGGCTGACAGAGTGAGACTCCATCTCAAAAAAAAAAAAAAAAAAAAAATACACGGAGCAGAATAAAAAGAAAATTAGATAAAACACAAGGTGAGCTTATTTGCCTTTTATGTTCATTGCTGCATTTGATTTCAGAAAAGCTTTATGAAGTTGCACTTTTATTTTCATTTTCCAGACGAGGAAGCCAAGACCCAGTGGTTGAAGTACCTTGCCCAGAGCACACAGTCCTGACAGGCAGTGGCAGCAGAACAAACCAAGCTGGTTTGATACTAGTCTGTGAGTTTTCAGCTGTGTGTCCTAGCATAAGAGGTGTGCTTGTGGCTTCTGTGGCTTACCTCCCTGCAAGAACTCAAGGCCTGAAGGTGCTGCACAGGGCAGTAAAGGATGGCTGTGCACTTTGAGGACTGAAGAGTGAGTGAAGGAGTGTATTATTAGTCCATTCTCATGCTGCTAATAAAGACATACCTGAGACTGGGTAATTTTTTTTTTTTTTGGATGGAGTCTTGCTGTGTCGCCGGGGTTTCACCATGTTGGCCAGGATGGTCTCAATCTCTTGACCTCGTGATCCACCCGCCTTGGCCTCCCAAAGTGCTGGGATTACAGGCGTGAGCCACTGAGCCTGGCCTGAGACTGGGTAATTGGAAAGAGGTTTAATTGACTCACAGTTCATCATGGCTGGGGAGGACTCAGGAAACTTACAATCATGGGGAGAAGGGGAAAAAAGTGTCCTTCTTTACATGGTGCCAGCAAGGAGAAGTGCTGAGAAAAAGGGAGAAAAGCTCCTTATAAAACCATCAGATCTTGTGAGAACTCACTCACTACCATGAGAATGGCAGCATGAGGGTAACCACCCCTTGACTCAATTACCTCCCACTGGGTCCCCTCCCACAACATGTGGGGATTGTGGGAACTATAATTCAAAATGAGATTTGGGTGGGGACACAGACAAACCATATCAGAAGGGAGCTAGGAAAGACATTCCAGGCAGAAGAGTCAGTGTTTTCAAAGCAAGAGGGGTGTGAAAAAAACATGGCATATTGGAAGGATAATAATTAGCTCATGATGATTGGGAGTGTTAAGAGCAGTGCTGAGAGATGGGGCTGGAGACACAAGCAAGGCCCACATCTTGAATGGCTTCATATAACCCTTCACCTGAAGGGGAGTAAAAACTCTTGAAAAAGTTTAAGCAGTGAATGACAAGACCAAGAATATTAAAAACCTCACTTGGATAGCAATGTAAGCAAGTCTAGGTTGGGAGAAGCCTGGAGGCAGGGAGGCCAGTTACAGGGCTTGCTGCAGTCATGGAGCAAGAAGATGGTAGAAGTGATAATGAGGTTGTTAGAGTTTGAGAGCTATGATGGAGAAACATTAGACAGAGGTGGGCCCCTGGATTGGGGGGTGGGTAAAGGTAACAAATTCTCACTTGGGCAGCTAGCGAGGTGGTGCCATTCATGAGGAAGGGATAATGGGGAAGAACCAGCTTGGTGCTTGAGGGTGATGAGTTCAAATAATGATGGTCATGAGTAACTAATAAAGAAAATGAGCTTCACTTTTTTACCTTTCCACTCTGTCTAGTTGTGTTTATTGAGGCCTTAGAAAAAAATATGGTAGCCCCCAGAGAAAATATTGTCAACAAAAGTTCAATGTATTTATTTTGATGACATTGCTTTTATTGCAAAAATAATGTATACATAGACAATTTAAAAATAGCAGACAAGCCAAAGAAAATGTTGTTACACAAATGCAATGTTACAATGACTTGTAACACTTTGGTGTGTATACTTTTCCTCTAAGTACATATGTGTAAATGTATGAATTTTAAAGGATTTCAGTAATGTTCTCATGATTAAATATATCATGCACATCTTTCTTTCCTTTGTTTCTTGCTTATTTTTTGAGATACAGTCTAGCTCTGTTACCCAGGCTTGAGTGTAGTGCAGTTATGTCTCACTGCAACCCCCACCTCTTGGGTTCAAGTGATCCTTCTGCCTCAGCCTCGCAAGTAGCTAACACTACAGGTGTGTGCCACCACACCTAGCTAATTTTTGCATTTTTTGTTGAGATAGGGTTTTGCCATGTTGCCTAGGCTTGTCTTGAACTCCTGGGCTCAAGTGATCCACCCACCTTGGCCTCCCAAAGTGTTGGGATTACAGGCGTGAACCACCATGCCTGGCACATTCACATCTTTCAATAACATTAGTAATTCTGTAAGATCATTTTGGAGAGTGCCTGGTATTCCATTTGTGAATGCATAATCTCCTATTGAACTATGTTTCTGTTGTAGTCATTTAGGTTGTTTCCATTTTTGTTTTTACTATTACAAACAACATAATAAAGTAATAAAAATTAAAAATTTCCAGTTAACCTTTGACTTTTTCATAGTGCAATTTAGATCATGAAATTAAGTTTGGGCATGGTTTTTTTTAAGTGGTTGTAGAAAGAAACAGTTGTTTTTAAAGTGATCTGAAAAAAATGTGGTCTCTAATTTTCATGTACGAGAACAAAATGATATAAGATATGGCTATTAAAAAGGAAGTATGTAAACTATCTGTGAGCTGAGTCATTCTTTAACTTTCAGTGAAGACAGAGACATTTGCTAATGAGATTATTTTGTTTTAATGACTTTTTCAGTGTCTCCCCCAAGGAGCATAAAAAATATTGTCAATTCTTCAAAATGATCTACATACAAATTGATCAACCTCATGAATAACTGCAATTGTAGTTAAATTCAACTTCCGTTTGATTGTGTACAATGAATTTTTTGCATACATCTTGAAAAATTTTTCCTTAATTTAGAAGCAGCCTTTGAGAATAGGAAACATATTATTGCTGACCTTTTTTTGACTCATCATTGCCCTTTTCCTCAGAGTTCCTATTGACTACGCTCTGTGCTAGATGCTTGCTCTCTCTGTCCTTGTCAAGCCCCTAATAGTCAAACATCTGAAATTCCTCTTTTCCAATGAAGATGCTGCAGAGTACTTGGAGGAGAAGATGAGATGTTTCTGGCTTGTCTGGACAAGGTTAGACCCTCAATAGCAGCAGAAAAGGGATACAGGATGTCAGTGCTTACTGTAATAAAAGATGCCTAATACATGCTTTTTAAATGATAAAATATAGAATGAAATACACTACTAATTGGTATTTTAAAAACATAAGGCTGGATAATCTGCAGATTCTATGGGCTGTTTTATTTAGTAGGGATGTGCTCTTCAATAAATGTTAAATGAAAGTATGTGCTCCAGAAAAGTTATTCAAAATCTTGATTTGGGGGTATTTAAAAGATAGTAACTCTCAGATATTTAGTGCTTGACTAAGCTTGGAAGTCCATATAGATGTTCTGAAGCATCAGCAGATGTGTAAGCTTGATTTATGCCTGCTGTCGTGAGAACGCAGCTTGTCTTTATTGGCCTTTAGGACCGTGACCCTAAAAGTCAGCCTGACAGTGATATTTTTCTCTGAAAAGAGAGGCTACTACCCAAAGGAACTGTGACAGGACACCTGAGGAGTCAGATATAATCAGATGTTCTATTTCCATTTACAGAGCCCTGGAAATGTTTGAGGCTGGTTGTCATAAGTCACGGTTCTAGCCAGTGCTGTACTGAGCCATGTTGCAAAAGGAAGGCTGTGTACTACATAGTACATAACTGGATACGTGGTTTTATGTATTTTTAAAAATGGTTATTGGCGGCTCACACCTGTAATCCCAGCACTTTGGGAGGCTGAGGTGGGTGGATCACCTAAGGTCAGGAGTTCAACCAGCCTGGCCAACATGATGAAACCCCATCTCTACTAAAAATACAAAAAATTAGCTGGGCGTGGTGGTGGGTGCCTGTAGTCCCAGCTACTCAGGGAGGCAGAAGAATAGCTTGAATCCAGGAGGCAGAAGTTGCACTGAGCCGAGATCTCACCATTGCACTCCAGCCTGGGCAACGAGAGCGAAACTCCATCTTGAGGGGCAGAGAAAAAAAAGGTTATTAGCTTAGATAAAAATATCACCTATGAGTTTGCAATGTAAATTTGTAATAAATTCTGATTTTGGTATAATTCAAATACTTAAAATAATGTGAGTTTTAATATACCTACTTTTCAATTTTTTCAATTTAAAACTAGTGTTCTGCAAAAAATCATCTGCTTAAGGTATTATTATATAGCATTTATCATAATTAAACATCAAAAATGCATAAAAAACATGGATAGGGTTGTATGTTTTTCTTTCTTAGGCTCCAATACGGCTTGACATGGCACTATCAGCTCTTGTTTTCATTTAAAATGTTATTTTGTTCTTCATGGATTTTTGCATTAATTTAGATTTTAAAAAATTATATTAAAATATTATTTATCTTGACGACTGAGGTTTTGTGCCCCGCTTACATTTTCTGTCTGATGTTAGTGTTTCACTCGCCTTAACCTATTCCTGGCCCTGGTCCCAACCGTTTTTCCAACAAACTATAATACAAAAACCGCTACAGGAGTGAAAACTGTGCTCACTAGGCTAGAGGAGACATTCAAATCCCACTAATTTCCCCACAGTCCAAGTGAGTCTAGGAAGCAACATGTCAATGGGGACAGGGATTGTGAGATTTACAGCTAGACAGATTGGGAATCAAATCCTGCCTTGCCTCCTTAGCAGTCTGAGTAATTACTTACCCAATCTGAACCTGTTTTCTTATTTCTAAAAGGGATCATTTTTTAGTGAGAGTTAAATGAGATCACTTGTGTAAAGCCTCTGTATTCAATGCATGTTCACCTGTCTTCTGCCCTATTTTAGATTGACTCACAAACATTGAGTTGCCCAAAGACTTGCTCCCCTGAGGGCTGGCATTGAGATTTGACCCAGGTGTAGAAAAAGTCCTGTGCTTCTCTCACTAAATTGCACTAATTCTAGCGGCAGCAGGGTTGCGTCTTTCTAGGGACATAATTCCTAGTTATACTAGCTGTAGCCCAGAGAACTCGGATAAGCAGCTCTGGAGCAGACGTGGAATGTGTAGCCCTTCAACACCACCATATCCCACCAAAATAGAAATATGAATGCAGAAACTGATTCCATCTCCTCTTTCTGACTCTACAAATATTTATTTATTAGCAAGAGACGAGATTTCTAAAAGATCTGAAGAGAGTCAAAAAAATTTTTTTTTTCTTTTTTCCTTTTCTTTAGAGGCAGGAGCTCACCAAGTTTTCTAGGCTAGTCTCAAACTCCTGGCCTTGTTACCAGCGACAAATCCTACAGGTCTGCAGCAACCTCAATTCTCGCCTCCTCAGAAGAAATAGTTCGACTGAGGTGCAGAAGTCAGGAGACACTGAGGTAAGTTTTAGAGCAGAAGTGAACGTTTATTAAAAAACTTTAGAGCAGGAATGAAAGGGAGGAAAGTATACTTGGAAGAGGGCCAAGTGGGCGACCTGAAAGGCAAGTATGTGATTTGACCTTTTGATTTGGGGTTTTATACATTGGCAAGCTTCCAGGGTCTTGTGTTACTTTTCCACCCTCCTGAGAGCTTATCCAGAAGCTGATCACTTTCAGGTGTTTTCTATTTATTAGGAGCCTGCCTTTCCCTAGTGCCAGCTGGGACCAATTATTACTTTAAAGAGACAGTTAACAACTACCTGGCCGCCCAACAGTCCTGGATGGGGGATAGGGAGAACCCTCTCCTGCCCTGCTCCACCCTGCTCCTGTCTGACTAGCTACCTACTGTAACAGCCTCAAGCGATCCTCCCACATTGGTATTCCAAACTTCTGGCATTCTAGGTGTGAGCCACTGTGCCTGCCCTTAAGAAACTTGAATAATGTGCTTTTCAATGTATAAGATAATTTGTAATTAGGAATTAAATAGGTTCGTTAATTGTATGTATGCATTTTGGTATATTTCTTATGATGATTGATATTTTATCTCATTTTAGAGGCAGATTGTATAGAATACATTGAAATTTGCTTAGTGATGGCTGAAAGCTTTGCATCTCTTAGGGGTGATGAGCTGTGCTTACAATAAAACTGTGCATGTATATATTTGGAACAGCCTTAGAATAAAAAATATTCACATAGAATATTCTGCTGTTATTAAAAATGGTATTTTCAAAATATAAAATGAAAAAATGAGGACATAAGACTATATAATATGAATCTGGTTGGGTGCAGTGGCTCACACCTGTAATCCCAGCAATTTGGGAGGCCAAGGCAGGATTGCTTGAGTCAAGAAGTTCAAGACTAGCCTGGGCAACATGGCAGAACCTTACCAAAATAATACAAAGATTAGCTGGGCATGATGGCTTGTGCCAGTTACTCCAGAGGCTGAGGTGGGGAATCCCTTGAGACCAGAAGGCAGAGGTTGCAGTGAGAGCCATGTTCATGCCACTGCACTGCAGCCTGGGTGACAGAGTGAGACTCTGTCTCAAAAAACAAAAACAAAAAACAAAAACTGTATAATATAAATCTAACTCAAATTTTTAAAAATGTACTCATGTAAATACAGAAAACAACTAAGTAAAGATATTGAAATGTTAACAGTAGTGATGGGATCATAGGTGACTTTTAATTTTTAAACATTCTTTCATAGATTTTTCCAAAATGTCTATCAATTAACAAATACTATTTTTCTATAATTAAAAATACTTTAAAACACAGTTTCTTTAATGGTGGAATTTAAATGGTACCCAAAATAAACCTGCCCAGTTTTATTTTGGAGCAAATAAATTTGACAATTAGAACAATTCCAATGTATGTTTTTATTTTTATTTTTTGCTTTTTGTTTTCTAAAAAGTAAAGACAAAGTCTTGCTCTGTCATTCAGGCTGCATAATCATAGCTCAGTGCAGCCTCAAACTCCTGGGCTCAAGCAATCTTGCTGCCCCAACCTCCCAAGTAGCTAGGACTACAGATGCGTGCCACCATGCCCAGCTAATTTAAAAAATTTTTGTAGAGATGAGATTTCGCTATGTTGCCTAGGCTGGGCAACTTTTGGCTCACGAACTTTTGGCCTCAAGCGATCTTCCCCGCTCCACCTCCCAAAGTGCTGGGATTACAGGTGTGAGCCACCGCATCTGGCTTTAATGTATGTTTTTAAATAGTCATGTGTTAGTAACCTTTAGGTAAAGGAAATTTTTTAACTTTTTTTTTTTTTTTTTAAGATGGGGTCTTACTTTGTTGCCCAGGAGTGCAATGCGTCTTCACAGGTGCGATCATAGTGGACTCTGGCCTTGAATTCATGGGCTCAAGCCATCCTCTCCTCTTGCCTTAGTCTCCTGAGTAGCTGAGACTACAGGCAGGTGCTACCACACCGAGCTTAAGTCAAGGAAATTTTGAGTCACCTTTGTCCTGGTTTAGCCGTAGTTCATAATGTTAAAAAAGAACTTTGTTTCCGGTGCCAAAATGTTGCCACAGTTTTTACTGATTTGTTCTTATATGCTTTCATCTCAGAAATATAAAATAAGTTAGGAACAATAAATATATAATGGAATGCTGCACGTAGGGAGAAAATTGGGTTGACCACACCCCCTGAAAAAGAAGAATAATGCATTTCTCATTTGTAGCAGCTGTAAATTGAACAAAAGCTTTGGTTTGTTTCTCAGTTCCAATATTAAAGAAGACATTTGATATGTAATGGCACACTCTCCTTTCCTGATCTTTTTCCTAATAGTCCTCTCCTTGTGAATGTTTCCCTGTCACTCTGCTGAGTGTCTGTATCTTTTTTTCACTGTCTAACATTAACCCATCCCCTTGTCACTAGAAGGGAAGCAGATGTGGGCACAGCTGTTCTATGTTACCACGTTCCCCATCTATATGGCTACCACAGAAACAACCGTGTTCTTATACAATTCCAGGTCCCCATCTCTGTTGTTTGGCCCAGGGGTTGGGGACACCACACAAACTAGGTCAAGAGCTTCTGACTTTTCCTCTGGTAGGGGAGACTTTAAATCCAAATATTGGAAATTGTTATTATTCATTGCTGTAGTTGAATTGTGTCCCCTGCAAAAAGGTATGTTGAAGTCCTAGCCCCCAATACCTCAGAATGTGACCTTATTTGGAAATAGGGTCTTTATACATGTCATCAAGTTACAATGAGGTCATTAGAGTAGGCCCTAATCAACAGGACTGGTGTCCTTATATAATAAAAAAGGGAAATTTAGACTCAGAGAGAGACACACACAGAAGGAAGACCATGCGAAGAGACACAGGGAGGAGATGGTTATGTGACTGGAGTGACGTATCTACAAGCCAACGTCTGTCAAGGATTGCCTGCAAACGCCGGAATCTGGGAGAGGCCAGAAAGGATTCTCCTGGAGAATATTCTGAGTGGGCGTGGCCCTGCCGGCTCCTTGAGTTTGGACTTCTAACCTCCGGAATTGTGAAACAATAGATTTCTGTTGTTTTAAGCCAACTCGGTTTTAGTATGTTGTTATAGCAGCCCTAGAAAATAACACTGTGTTTCTTTTCCCATCATATGGAGTGAACTAGAGTATACAGGTTTATTTATTTATTTATTTTTTCAGAGGAGAGTCACAGTGAGTCTGATAGCTTTTGAATCTTGGTTTTGAGTCCTTTCTGAGACCTAAATGCATGACTGTCCTTTCTGTATATTGGTAATTCAGTCTTGGATTACATGAACTGATTATCAGTTTTTGCAGGGTAGAGTGTCTAAGTTAATTGAATTGGATTTCTGGCACTTTTCTGGCACTTGCAATGAGAAAGTAACTAATGAATCCTGAGTATCTAAGCAGCCTAGGAATTTCTAACACAGATGACATAATACTTTTTTAGGTGTTGTATTACCTGAAAGGCAAAGTTCTCCTTTTCTAACACTATGACACACTGATATATTTAATTCCTCACATAAAACAGGAAAAAAAAATTACTTGCAGAAAATACAACTTTTATTACAAGGATGCAGGCAGGTGTCACACATCTGAGCTTTTTATTTATTAATGTCTATTCATGTTGTCTTCTTGCAATTGGAACCACCAAGACTTAAGAAAAAATTATGGGAGAAATAAATTTTAGTTTAATGATTGAACATTTGCTATGTGCAGGCATTGAGCTAGGTGCTAGGTTACAACTGTGAACATAACTAAATCCTTGTTTTTGAGGAGTTTGTAACCTACTAGAGGAAAAAGAGAAGTAAACAGAGGATCAAGTGTGGTGGTGAGAGCCTGTAGTCCCTGGAGCTGAGTTGGGTGGATGGCTTTAGTCTAGGAATTTGAGGCCATGGTGCACTATTATCATGACAGGGAGTAGCCACTGCACTGCAGCCTGGGCAGCATAGCAAGTCCCTGTCTCAAAAAAAAAAAAAAAAAAAAAAAAAAAGAACAAAACAGAATTGAAATACAGTGACTAGGTTGTAGCATGACTAGATTACAGAGTGCAAGGGATGAGATTATCATGATAAACTGGAGATAAATCAAGAAATGAATTTCATGCCACATCAAAGAGTTTGGGTTTAGATTGAGGGCAGTGAGAGTAGGTTTTGAGCAGGAGGGTGAGAAAGATTGGATTGAGCCTTTGAAAGCTCTAGTGCTTTCGACGATGGTGAGCATTTCAGTTAGGAAGCCTGTGATGTAACATAGGTTTGAGAAGGTAGCGGTCTCCTCCCCCAGGACAATGGCAATAGAGATGGAGGGGAGTGGACTGGTTCAAGGGAAATTATTAATAGGGGTGAAATTGACAGGCTTGGTCATGGATGGTTGTGAGGGAGAGAAAGTCAGGTGTCTGGCTGAGGAGCTTTGCTGGATGAAAGTGCTATTTACTGAGGCAGCAGAGACAGGAAGGGAAATGGTTTGGGAAAGCTGGGGGATGATGCGAGCATTGCTGAATGTGATGGGCTTGTAGGACCAGCAGTGGAGATGTCCATAAGAGTTGGATATATAGAGTTGGTGCTCAGTGGAGGGACCAGGGGATTTGAATATAGTTAATAATTGAAAATGTGGATGTTTTTACCAAGGGAGTATATATTATGTAGGAAAATCACACAATGAGGATACGTTGACTAGGTTGTCGCATGAGGATACATCTCTGAAAAACTCCAACCATTCTGAAAAACTCCAAAAGACCATCCTTGGTAGCTGTGCCAAGTGAACGGCCGGGATCTTCTTAAACTCTACTCTCAGACACAGGTTGTCCTGGAGGGTGGCATCCTTCTGGATTGTCACATACCCGGGTGAATGAAGCATGTGTTACAACAAAAATGGAAAATATGAAAATGAGAAAAAAGACTTGCTTAGTGCCCTGCTAAATTCAGACTCCATCCCTATTTGTTTTTTCATATTTGTCTGATTTTCTCCAAGGAGCCCATACCCAATGCTGGGTCATTCCTGGAGTGTTGAGGGTCATCAGGATTTACCTTTGGCTTTTGTTTCAGTCCAAAAGTAAGAGTTAGTGTCATGCATGAGGCAAACACATGCTGAGGCTTGTTTGAGGGACCACTGACATTTCAAGTTGAGGAAAAGCCTCATAGTACATGAGGTCAATTGTAGAATGGATATGAATATTGAACATTCCTGCCAGCAGTCTGCAGACTTCTGATTTCAAGCCCCTGCAAACTGTTATTTCCTGGGTTTGTTTTTAAAAGCAGAGCCCAGATTTATTTCTGAGAAAGGACAGAATCAAAATTCAGCAGATCGTTGTTCATGCTGTATAAATAAATTCTTCCTCAGAGCATGAAGGAATCCTTTTCCTCAGGGACTATAGGACTGCTTATAATTACCGTTTTCTTCACATCAAGAGCTCAGTCTTTGTGGCAGCTTGACTTTTTTGGAGAGGGCAACCAGTAGCTGTTGTCTAAATGTACGTCATATACATTAATTTTTACCACAAAATCTGAATGTTTTGGGATGTGCAAGTAAAATGCTCTGATCTTGAATTGAAGAATAGAACATGTGCTTAAACTAGCAAAGACATAAAACACTATGGTAAATATTGTCATTCAATGATCAGCTAAACTAAAGCTGATTATTGAAGGTTTCTCCTTATTTTGTGCCTACTTCCTATATCTCCCCATTTCTTATAGTTCTAGAATTCCAAATTCTCTTATGTGTTATCATGTTGGGGGTCTACTTTGATCAATAATAGCATTTTTTTTTTTTACATACTCTTCCTTTGAACAATATAGGCAGCCTCTATTTTGTCTTGATCTGTTATTCTGACACTACTTTAAACAGGCAAATAAGCAAACACTCTGATTCCTTTTTATGGGCCTCTTACCAGATTTTGGTGGGACTCTTTCAACAAATAGCTCATGTAACTCAGTTAGTTTGGACCCTCCTAAACATGTGGAAATGTCATCTCTGAGGCCAGCGCTTCTGGCTACCATGTACTTTTAGAAACTAAGTTGTAACACTCAGTGACAGTGATTACTCCCATGGAAATGATGTAATAATTAAATATTTAATTCCTTGGACAGGGATATTTGGCCAGATACTTAATGATATCATTAAAGAAAAAACACAGCAGTATAAGTTTCTAAACCAATAAAAAAGTAGTAAAACTGTTTTCTAGCTTCTTTAAAATGGGCCTAATATATTGTTACTTTGATTTTAGCAGGGACCCTAATGATTGACAAAATGTACTCATAGTACATGAAAATACAACTCCACTGTGGTGTAAATTTGCTCTAAAACTAATGTACTGGTGATAATAACCATTATGCATTTAACTAACAACAATTTTGCTTTGTTTGCAGAATTTAGAAAAGCTTTTTGGTAGCATTTTGGAAGGCTCAGATTTCTTTAAAACATCTGTCTAGGGAAATTTGAACTAATTTCTCTTTTATTTCCCTCTTGTAAAAATTCCCATTAGCAAGCAAATGCATTCAAAACCATTCCATTGATCTTATAACTGTGTTTTGTAACAATATCCTTGAGCTTTTCCTTTCTATCCTGTGGGCTGAAAGCACTGCAGCGGGGGTGTCTGAACAGCACACAGGAGCGAGGGGAACTGGGAAGTGAGGGGCAGCCAGCTTTGAGAGGGACCCCAGTCTGTCTTTCTAGCACAGCAAATGTAAAGGGGAAAGGGATTTGGCTTCACCCTTTTCATTTTCTGACCCTGTTTCCAGGAAGGCTTTGTAAAAGTTGAAGACTGCCAGGAACTTATTTAAAACTATAATGGAAGTTAAAAATGATCATAAAATGCCAGCTTCATGACAAAATCACAATTTGGCCCTCTTCTCCAAAAACCAAAGAATTCCTATGAAGCAAATCACGTACTGTCTTTACCTTTCTCCCAGTACCTTCTGGTCCTATCAGTTCAATGTTATGCTGAGGACATAAAGGCCCAGGCACAAATATGGGCAGGGGATGGGTTTAATTTATCTGATGCAACCCTGCTGAAGTAGTCTTTTTCTACAGACATTTTATCAAGTCATAGGAGAGTTTAACTTACCCTCTTTCCTAATTACGTCTATGGACTTGTCTATTTTCCTCATATTCTAACCCAGTCCTGGAGAGAAATTTTATAATGACTGTAATATATCAAGTACTTATGATATGCCAGGTACAATGCTAAATATTATACGTATTATTATTATTTGAGACAGAGTCTTACTTCTGTCTCCAAGGCTGGAGTGTAGTGGTGCCATCTTGGCTCACTACAGCCTCAAATTTCAAAGTTCAGGTGATTCTCCCACCTCAGCCCCCCAAGTAGCTGGGATTATAGGCATATGCCACCATGCCTAGCTGTTTTGTTTTGTTTTTGGTAGAGATGGGGTTTCAGCATGTTGCTGAGGGTGGTCTTAAACTCCTGGACTCAAGCGATCCATCTACCTCGGTCTCCCAAAGTGCTAGGATTACAGGTACGAGCCACCATGCTCGGCCTGTGATACATGTTATTGCATGGAATCCCCAAGTGAGTTAGAGATTCTTAGTCTCTCTACAGTTAAGGAAACCAAGGCTTAGCAAGATTGTACAGCAAGGTTTCCCCAGATTTCACAGTTAGTAAGTGTTAGGGCTGAGATTCTAATTGAGGTCTGTCTCATGGAAAACCCATGCTCACAGCCACTGTGCAGTGTGCTTTTCCTGTTTGGATGTTGTCCTTGTCTGGGTACCTCAGTATACTCATGAGGTACCTCTGGCTTCTCAGTTGTTATCTCCCTTCTGTAGTAACATATGCTTGAGACCCAGCCTAATATTCTTCTTTGAATTCACACTTAACACTCACTCACACAACCAATTTTATTTTATTTATTTATTTATTTTTGAAATGGAGTCTTGCTCTATCTCCCAGGCTGGAGTGCAGTGGCACGATCTCGGCTCACTGCAACCTCCCCCTCCTGGGTTAAAGCAATTCTTCTGCCTCAGCCTCCTGAGTAGGTGGGACTACAGGTGTGCGCCACCATGCCTAGCTAATTTTTGTATTTTTTGTAGAGACGGGGTTTCACCATACTGGCCAGGCTGGTCTCAAACTCCTGACCTCGTGATCCGCCCGCCTTGGCCTCCCAAAGTGCTGGGGTTATAGGTGTGAGCCACCGAGCCCAGTAACCAATTTTATTGAAGCTCTCTTTGTGCAAGGAAGTCCACTTTGAAACTAGGGTTCTCCAGGGAAACAAAAGCCTCCTTATAGACAATGTTGGAATCTGCATTGCCATGGAAGAAACTTAAAAAGCCTGTGTTACTTCCACTTCTATTTTTGGATCGGTTTTGGCCCCTAGCTGGTTCAGAAATTCTTCATCCTCATTTAGATTCTTTAAGGGAGTGGCTCATTCCAGCCCAGCCCAGCCTCATTCTGCCCATAGCAGGTTACCACCCTGGCTCTGCTCCCCCGCAGGGCAAGCATCAGGAGGGGACAGCTGCCAGCCCACTCTGCACAGGGTCATGTATATCCCCAGGCAGGGAAGACTCTCATTCTCTGTGAAAAACCTCAGGGCTGCTTTCTGGCTTTAGTCACATTCATTAGATGAAACTTGTGGGTATTACTAAGACATTCTGTGCCCTGAAATTGGGAGTGGTTTTGAAAAGTGGCCTCAACTATCAGATTCCAGACAACTAAGTGTACACATTCACTACAGTTACAGCAGCAAGGAAGTCTCTCTCATTGCCTGTTTTTCCATTCTTCTATGTGCAAACACTATGTATCTTATTAGTATTTAGAGTGGCTTAAACTTCACATATCTTTCATTAAGGATGTTGAGTCTTAAATATACTTTTAATGGCAAAAACCACAATTACTTTTGCATCAACCTAATACCTAGATGTTTCTATCTACATTTTCAGATAGTGAGTGAGAGGCAATGCAAGAGATGTGAGTTTCACAGCTTGCTTTTTTTTCAGTTCCTCGCATCAGATGCTGTTCTTTGTTCTGATTGTCTTTTCAGACGCCTGTTTCTCCGTGTTTTCCGGTTTCTAGTAGTACTACCTCAGAATCTAGAGCTAACCCCTGAGGGCTCCTTGGCTGAAAGCACTTTAATACCTAATGGATGATAAAAGGATCTAACATGGAGTTGTGGGGAAATCGTGGACACAGGGTTTATTTATTTAATAAATATATTTATTGTCACTACATGGAGAGTACACCATACGCACCTCTGGATAAGTGGGGGAAACTGCTAATATGAGGTCATTTCCCAAAAATGGTCCTGTCGTTATCATGTCAGGGTGGCTTTACTTTCACCATTAGTTGCTTTTTTTTTTTTTTTTTTTGAGATGAAGTCTCACTCTGTTGCCCAGGCTGGAGTGCAGTTGCATGATCTCAGCTCACTGCAAACCCCACCTCCTGGGTTCAAGTGATTCTCGTGCCTCAGCCTCCTGAGTAGCTGGGACTACAGGCGTGCACCACTACGCATGGCCAATTTTTGTATTTTTATTAGAGATGGGGTTTCACCATGTTGGCCAGACGGGTCTCGAACTGCTGTCCTTAAACGATCTACCTGCCTCGGCCTTCCAAAGTGCTGGGATTACAGGTGTGAGCCACGGTGCAGGCCTGCTTTTTTTAAAGCCAGTTTTTTCCCATGCTGATATTCAAGGAAATGTTAGTAAGAATACAGTGAAAGGTGCTCCATGTGCACATAAACCTGGGACATGTTGGGGGTTAAACGAAGCTAAATAGTTTCTTAGCCGCAGGCTGCCCAGAGCCTGCAAAAGTGAACGTGTGTCATAATTGTTCACAAAGGGCTCCATCGCATGCAGCATTTCCTAGTTATTTGACCGTAAAACTTCTTTTCTCATAGCAAGTCTATTAATAGCTCCTAGAACAGAGTTCCAACAATCATTGTATGAAGAACACTGAAGGTCTTTGTCAAAAGCTTTGAAGGTTCTTGTCAAAAGTACATGTATTATCCAGGAGAGGAAATGCAGTTGACCACCACTATCCCAGAATAAGTTGGCTGAAATTAACTAGCTAATCTCACTTGGCAAGGCCTGAGCAACAGCTTCCTCTGTCTTGAGTTTGAAGCTCTGTTTCTTATTTCTGTATGACCTATGCTAATTTTTGACTCCACTCGTCCTCTTTCTTGCTCTACAGTTTATCCTCCCTACCTGACACGGTTATGGTAGGCATCAGAGATAGTGTTTTCCAGGTCCCAGCAATACCCACCCTTTCACTCTCCAGTCCCAATAACAAAACACTGTTAAGAAGCTTTGTCTATGTCAAGCATTCTCTGGCTTAAAAGGAGAAAAGATTTTCCTTCCTAACCTAACTGAGCTTAATCCTGGACTTAATCCTAAAATCTTCTCATCACTTTTTGCATCTGAAAAACGTGACCTTAATCAAACATAACTGCCAAATATTGGACAGGGTCAGAGCTGCAGAGAAATCAAAAGGAAACATGCTGAAGGGGGTAGTGTGTATGAAACTTTCCTGAGCAATTTCGAAGAGGTAGTAGTTGTGTGAAGGGTAGAATATTTATACCATGACTTGGATTTTGTAGAAATCTTTTCACTCAGCAGTGAAGGCAAACTGCTTATAGAAGTCCTAAGCACCCTTTTATCTCAGCCAACTTCGAAGGCATGAAGACAGGTAATTAAGACTTCACCTGCGGCTCTACTTGTCAGATTCCCAAAAGAACTTTCCAAATTAAGTTCTTTAAGATCATTTGGGTATTACCCCTTATGTTTATTTAGCTCTTCAGAGTTTGTCAAACACTTTCACATATTTTATCCAAATTGATTTAAAAAATTATTTTTATTTTACTTTTTAAATTAAATTAATTAATTGATTTTGGCCTGGTAATGTCACAAAAAATTATTTTTAGAGCAGTTTTAGGTTTACATAAAAATTGGCCTGAAAGTGAAGAGGATTCCCACATACCTATACTTTCTTCTCCCTGCAGTTTCTTTTACTATTAATAGCTGGCATATTACTGAGGTACGTTTGTTACAATTGATGAATCCGTATTGATACATTATTATTAAATGATGTCCACAGTTTACATCAGGGCTCATCTTTGTGTTGTGCAGTTGTACAGGCCTTGACAGGTGTAAAATGTCATGTACCCACTTTTATAATCTCATAGAGAATAGTTTCACTGCCCCCAAAATACGACGTGTTCCATCTATTCATCCTCAAGCCCCTGGCAACCACTGCTCTATTTTTTGTCTGTATTGTTTGCCTTTTCCAAAATATCATGTAGTTGGCCAAATTGACTTTGATCTTGTTTATAGTCAAGGCAAGTTTTATTACCGCATCATAGACGAAAGAAGTTCACTGAGATGAAGTGACTTATCTAAGGACTCACAATTGAGGGTGCCCAAGCCAGGTCTAGAACCAGCTAAAAACATGAATCCAGCTGATCTCAGAAAGGGGTTAATTGCTAAAGACATAGACTGTTAGCTTACAGATGCCGTCTCAGCCCAAGCACTTTAATTTCTTAGTAGCTAGAAGGAGGAAGATTGCACATCTTCAAAGGAAACTAGATGCAAGATATTGGTTAGATGAGACCTGGAGGTGACTTCACAGATGATGGGTTTAGTGCCCCATAATTATGAAGGAAGGACAGTCCCTGCCAGTCTGACTCAAAGGGCTTACTGAGTCATCCTATTTGTCCTCTCTGCTGCTATTTATGGGCTTCCCAGTTGCTATTTGTTGGTTAAATGCTCACACAACCAGTCTTGCCTAAAGCAGTGTCATTTATAGGGTGTTGAGAATAAACAGGGTGACAGGTGTGGGATAGTCATTTAAAAAAAATATTTAGTAGCTGATTCTTTCTTAAAGCTCTCCATACTTAAAATATAAGTATTCTGGAAGAAAACAAAAGCCAAGATCCTTTTGGTAGAGAGCTGCAGAATGCTAGGACTTTCTGGGAGTGCTGGCTTTTGCACAGGCATGGTAAGCATGAGTGAAGTTGTTGCTGAGGGAAGCTTGGGACAGGACGGGAATGAGAAGAGAAGACAGTGTGGAGACAATGAGAGAAAAGGCCTGAAATGTAGTCACCTGAGCAACTTAAGATCTGTTTGTCTTTAGAAAGAGACTGGAACAGCAACACTACCCTCCTGAAGTGTAGTCATCCGAGTCCATGTAGTAGATGAATTGCTTACTCCAAAGGAGTGATTGAAGAGAGATTAATGCAGGGGCTATTTACAAAGGTGCAAGCAGGATTAGTGGGGCATTCTGGAGCCAGCAGCTGCAAAGAGTCATTACCATCCTCAGGCCTAAGGAGTCAAGGAGAGGGGGCACTTACTGGACCCTAGAGAGACCTGTAGTTTAGCAGAGGCTGCTTGACTTAACTAGGCCCTTTGGCAGAGAGAAGCAGCCACTGCCAATCTGCAGCTGGAGAGTAAATAACACACCCTCTCTTTTCTCTCATCCTCTTAATTTCTGCTGGTACCTTCCATTGGCCAAACCCTAAAATGAAACAGAGACCAAGGTAACCCATATGATGCAATAATCCACAAAGGTGAGCCTCCCAGGCCGCTGGGTCAGCAGGGCAGATGAGGGTGGGGAGGGGCTCTGGGGGGACCACACACCAAAAGCCTTCAGCTCCAAGGAAGAGGATCGTGTGAACGCCCTAGGGCTAGACAGTACTGGAAGATTTTGCTAAAATCTGCTTTCGTCAGTCTTTATTAATATTAAAAATATTATTAATTATAATGACATATATTGAGCGTGCAGTTTCAACTTCATATACCCCTTGGTCTCTGAAAATTTTAAAGTGCCTGTTTTGAAAGGGTACATCTCCCCCTAAGTCCTTATGGAAAATCACTCCTAAGTGACAAGACAAGGGTAGCTCATGATAAAGTGGAATGTGTATGGAAAGCTTAGTTAAAAAGCTGTTGAATAGTTACTATTATAAAGAGGGGGGTCCCAGTTTGCATCTAAGACATATTAATATTTTCCCACTTTGTACCTAGATTTAGCTTAAGTTTAACCATTTATTCATTCAAAAATATGTTCTGTGCTCCTGCTTTGTGATTGTAAAAGGATCTACAAAATCTGTCTCTTTCTAGTAACACTCCCTGACCTCTGGGCCCTGGCCCCAGCCACCACTGGCAGGACTGATGGTAGGTGGTGAGGTAAAGGAAAGGCCTCTCTGAGGTGGTGACATTTGAGCAGACGAGCAAGGAATCAGCTCTGAAGATCTTGGGGACGTGCTGAGGAAAGAGCTTGCTCAAGGCTCTGAGGTTTGCATGAAGGTGGAAGGTGCAAGGGGAGGGAATGATACGGCGGTCCGAGGCCTGTTCATGGAGGGCCTTCCAGGCCACAGTAAGCCATTTGGATTTTATTCTGAGTGTGATGGGTAGTAAATAGAAGGTTCTGAGCAGGCAAGTGAGATGACAGAATACCATGTGGAGATTGATTCCAGGGAAATGGAAGCAAAGGAACTGGTTAGGAGGCAATTTCAGTGGCTGTGACAAGAGATGATGGTGGTCAGTAGAGGTGCTGAAAAGTGACTGGGCGTGGATACACTCTATGTGGATATTCATAATGTCCTTTTAGTTAAAAATGACAATTTTCTTTTTCTTTTCTTTCTGTTTTTTTTTTTTTTTTTTTTCAAGACAGTTTTATTCTTGTTGCCCAGGCTGGAGTGCAATGGCGCGATCTTGGCTCACCGTAACCTCTGCCTGCAGGGTTCAAGCGATTCTCTTGCTTCAACCTCCTAGCTACTAGCTGGTATTATAGGCATATGCCACCACGCCTGGCTAATTTTGTATTTTTAGTAGAGACGGGGTTTCTCCATGTTGTTCAGGCTAGTCTCGAACTCCTGACCTCAGGTGATCGGCCCACCCTGGCCTCCCAAAGTGTTGGCGTGAGTCACTGTACCTGCCCAACGATGACAACTTTCTAAAGGAAGATTTTCTTTTGTGGATGGGGTTGAGGGAACTTACACCAGTTAAAAAGAATTGATTTGTTGTTGTCTAACTTAGCCTGCCTCAAATTCACTCAGGAGACTTATTTAAAAAGGAAGATTTCCCAATTTCTTACTCAGAAGATCCTGATTCTCCAAGGCCTGGACATCTGCATTTTTGAACTCAGACTGAGAATTACCATTTAAGTATTTAGCACCACCCCCTAGTGGTGGCTATTTGAAATTGCAGATGTAGCACATTTAAAATACAGGACTTTGAATTCTTATGCATTTGTTACACGCAAAGTAACAATCTTTCGTGTCTATTTTAGAGCTAGTTAAATAGAGCTAGTTTTAGGGGAATAGCCACATGAGGATAGACTTTATTCTCCAGTGATTATCTAGAGAGAACTCTCAGAAGTATTAAGATTAAAAAATAGAAACCTCGTAAGTAGTAATTAATTGGTTACTACTTATTGTCAGACAGCAGTAAAAGCTTCCAACTTATAGCCAAGCTGATTATTAAAGTGCGATAAGCTTAGAGTAATTGAAACTGTACAGGTGAGATGGAAAGTTAGTGGCCTCTAAAAGTCATGAAAAACCAACACTGAACTTACACCAGCTATGGAACAATAGCAGTATGATCCCCAGGGGTGTGCATTTCTTTGACCATTGTTTTAACTGGCTAGAGTAAGTTTGTGTTTAGAATTTTATGAGTTTATCATTTTGTGTTGGAAATTTTTGTTCTATAGCCCCAACGCAGACCGGCCTGCAATGCCACCACCGTCTCTATCCTCGCTTGTCTGCTTTGCTACCTTCTTCCCTTGGACTTTCCAGAGGGTAGAGATAGAGGGCAGCTCAGTGTTAGAGCCCTGCCAATGGGAGGGGAAAATATTCCAGATATCCCAGATGGGCAATTGTTTCTACACTTGGGTCAGATGGAGGAATATTCCAGCTTCGTAGTATATGTGTTGGCTTCCTTGCTTTCTGTTTGTCATACTCAGATTCTCCATGAACATTCATCCTGCACTTCTAACCCCCATGTTTTCTCACGCTCAACACAGGCTCATATTTGAACCAGAAGGTCACATAGCACAACTTTCTCACATGCATGATGAGGAGCCTGAGGTGTAAGTAGGGTGGCTGTTCCCAGGTTACAAAAAGGTGTGGCTGTCCAGTGGAGCTGTGTCCCAGCACTGCTCCTGGTGGCCCAGTAATACTTGCAGGCCAGTGTTCTTTCTGTGACTATCCAACTCCTCAACATCTGCTCTTCATTTCCTTCCTCCATCCCTATAAACATCCCGTACATTCACAAATGCACCCTGCTATGCGCACGCGCGCGCGTACACACACACACACACACACACACACACACACACACACTCTCAATTTTCTTCTTTCTGCAAATCCCCTTCCCTTCCTATCTTGGCAAGTTGCCCAAAGTATGAAAAATTAGGCAAGTTGAACCTTTAAAAAAATCATTTATTTTAAAATAAACCCAAAGGAAACCTGAGCTGTCCACCTTTCACTAACTATATTATGCAGTGTTTCCTTATGTTCCTTCATCTTGATTTATTTTTGTGGGTTAAGCCTTTGACGGGGGAAAAAAAGGTTTATTTGTTACACTCCAGAGGTGAAAGAACTTGAAGGAGGAAATAGAAAACAAAAGGAAAAGTGAGCTGAAGGATTAAATAACGAATAAAGGGAACACGAAATACAAATCTGGACATGCCCACATGTACTTTTCCATTTAGAAACAGACCCAAGAAGCAAGTGGTGACTTTACTGATTTTTTCGAGACTAAAGCCCTTGCTTAATAAGAGTCCCTGAAGTTAGCATTAGCCTGCCCTCTAGTGGTGCCTGGAAACATGTGCTAGACTGTGGTGCCCAATGCAGAGCTTTGCTTGTCCCAGAGACAGAAGCTTGAAAACCTCACGATTAGAAGGAATGCTTCAGCTGCTTTCCAGTAAATACGGTAGGTGGAGACACACACCGAAAAACTGCAACATAGGCAATACTGCCTTCGTCTGACTCTTAGAAGATTGGTAGGCACCCCAGAGTTACTGAAACTCGGGTTGACCATAGTTTATTTGCGATGCTTCATATTTCCTGCTTTAAAAAAATTGTTAAAAATGTTAACATATGGAGATTTTATTTCAGCACATACTGTTTATAAATCCATTGGCCCTTTATGCCATTAATGTGTCTTAAATAACCCACCATGTGCAGAAATTTGGGTAGTGGTATAGAGGTGCAAAGGTTGAGACACAAACCCTGTCCTTAAACTTACTCTCTGTTTGGAACAGAAGATCTATTTGAATGTAATTACAATACATGGCAGTGGTATAACAACGAGACAGTTTAAATATGTATATATGTATACACACACACACACACACACACACACACAAAGCTCTGCTAGATCTGTCCACATCTTAATATATATCATAACTATGTCTTTTTACATCAGAGGAAAGGGAGCTTCAGAAAGATTTAGTAACTTATCCTAGTTCAGATAGCAAAGAAATAGCAAAATTAGAATTCAAATTCAGGTATTTTGATTTTACTTTCATTTCAATTAACTTCAACAGAGCTGTATTGAGAATCTACCACGTACCAGGCACTATGCTACCTGCTGGACATGCGAAGATAGGAAATAGCATTACTGGCCTCAGGGTTATAGTCTTGTAGGGGACTGGGCTATGCAGAAACAATTAAGCTGTATTGGGATATATGCAATAATGCAAGTTTGTACGCATTGCCTCTGAGCAAAGCAGCAAAGACTGTTCCTTTTCCACAAGTTGTTGGCTTTCTGTTACATGACCCTGGTAAGTGACCATGATCGAACTGATCAAGAACCTGTAACTTGGCTGAAGGTAACCACAAAATTGTGCAAAACTACAGGAAACATACAGTAAATATTTACAGGGTTTCATTATTACAGATGATGTTGAGGAAAGAAAATTTTTAAATTTTTACAGTCTTAGGTTTACCAATGGGCTCTGGGGAGGTCTAATAGCAGAATTCTGCCCAACAGGGGAGGTGACTCACTGACTCAACCAGTGAGAGCACAGGTAGTGTCCACTGTGAGAAATTCAGATACAGAACCAGAGCAGAATTAGAAAGAAGTAAAAGTGGAGGTAACAGCTGAATTGGTGAGAAGCAGAAGCACAGAGAGGTGGAGGAGAGAGAGTGAAATTGTGAATGTGGCACTGTCATGAGTCAGGGGGTGCTACCATTACTGACTCAAGGGGGAGCCCTTACTGACATCCCAGGGCTCTGGGAAGCTGGACTGTGACCCACTTAGCGTCACACCGTGCTTCCTTATTGCCTTAAGTATCTTTCTAATCACCCATGTCACCAGAGGTCACCCAAGACTGCTCATCTTTGCAACAGAGAGTGTAACTCCTGCAGCACTGAAGTGGTGCTGAGAAGAGTGAGGAAGCGTGGCTGGAAGGGTGGCTGCAGCAAGGGCTTTACCAGGAGGTGATGCTGAAGCAGAGTTCTGAGCTACAACAAGGAGTTTGCAAGGAAGACAGAGGTGTGGAAGGTACCTCATAATTCCAGTACTGAACATAATCCATGTCAAACCTTAATTTCCAGGATCTCCTTTGTGTAATAACACCAGAAATCCTCTCTTCAGGAACCCTGGCTTTGGGAGAGTGGCATGAGAAAGGAGAATTTTCTCTTTTATGGAGACTGTAAGTCCTGAAGGTGTGCTGACCCTATTGTGTGGCTTTAAACATTGGCATATTCTTCTCAAGGGGATGCAGCACTGGGCCAGAGGATTACGCAAAACTATAGTATACATAGAGGAAATCTTTATGGGGTGTAATCGTTACAGGTGACATGAGGAGAGAAGAGTTTTAACTTTTTATGGTCTTGAAAGGTGTTGTCCTGTATGATCAGTATAAACCTGCTTTTTCATGTTGGCTTAATTTTTTTCCCACTCACTTGCATAAAATCCAGGAACCCCTATGATCCCAGCATAAAATCACACCCAAAGAAACACAGTCTTTTATTTATCCATTCATCTGTTAATGAGCATTTGGGTTGGTTTCACCTCTTGGCTATTGTGAATAGTGCTGCTATGGACATGGATGTACAAATATCTCTTCAAGATACTGCTTTCAATTCTTTTTTGGATATATGCCCAGAAGTGGGATTGCTGTTTATATTAGTTCATTCTCAGATTGCTATAAAGAACTACCTGAGACTGGGTAATTTATGAAGAAAAGTGTTTAATTGACTCACAGTTCTGCAGGCTGTATGGGAAATATGACTGGGGAGTCTCAGGAAACTTAGAATCACCACAGAAGGTGAAGGGGAAACAGGCACATCTTCACATGGTGGCAGGAGAGAGAGACAGTGTGAAGGAGGAAGTGCTACACACTTTTAAACAACCAGATCTTGTGAGAACTCTGTCATTAGACAACACTAGAGGGATGGTGCAAAACCATTAGAAATCACCCCCATGATCCAATCACTTCCCGCCAGGCTCCACCTTCAACATGTGGGGATTACAATTCCACATGAGATTTGGGTGGGGACACAGAGCCAAACCATATCACTAGATATGGTAATCCTAGTTTTAATTTTTTGGGGGAACCTCCATACCATTTTCCATAATGGCAGGATCGTTATACATCCCACCAACACTATATAAGGGCTCTTATTCCTCTACACTGATGCTAACACTTGTTATTTTCTGTTTTCTTTTTAAATAGTGGCCATCATAATGGGTGTGAGGTGACATGTAAATTGATTTTAAAGTATAAACCTCCTTTGAAGTGCTAAGAGGGTCTTTGAACTTTCATGCCTTCTGGTAAACTTTGATATTAGCAATCAGCTGACATCGTTCACTTAAGTACATGTTATTTTGATCTAGGCAAGTTGTTAGGATCCGGGAAAGAGATCTTGGATTGCTTTAAACTTGGTAAGTATAAAACTGGAAGCCCCAAGAGTGGGGGCTACCTGAGTAGTCCCACATTGGGTACTTGTCTCTCAATTGTTTTGACCCTGAAGACATTTTTATTAAATGAAAACAAACATTTTCATCAGAATTATTTCAACATTGTTGGAAATATTATCAATAAATTATTTTCTAGAAACAACTGTCTTGAATTAATGTAAATTCTTTGGTTAATTTCTTCCTGTGTCATTAAATAATTTTCAGTATTTTTATTTTGCTGAAATAATTTAGATTTTATTCAATGATCACATTTTGTGTTCATATTAAATCTTTCCAACTTTAGCATCAGCATTTTTGAGGTTTCTTCATTTTCTACCAAACCTAATTTTCCTGGGCTAGATTTTGCAGGTATAATTTTTGACAAGAAGATTGATTCTTTTGTCAATTTTAAAGTCAATAACAAATTTTTCTATGTAAAGCTTTTGCCTTGTCAGTTTTACTTTGTGTTATTTCTATAAAGTGCAATTTTAAAAGGGTTCATTTTTGTAGTTTTGAGACTTAACCAACACAATGAGATACTTCAGTCAGTTTTTTGTCAATACCAAAGTTAACATATATAATTTTAGCTATTTTTGGTTTGGTTTTGTGTAGATTCTTTTTGCTACATCAATTTTTTTTCTAGTGACCAGTTGAAAATATACTTGATATAAAAATATCAAGGTCATATAATTTTGTTTTCATTCAAAGCTGTTCTGGTTTAAAAAAAATAAAAAAGTAGAATCCACCTGTCCCCATAGAGGCACGGGTTTCACAGGTAAATCCTAAATGTAGAAGTGAGAAGTTCTGGGTGTCTGTCTTTGTTCTGTCACTCATCACCCCTGTGGCTACAGTTGGATAGTCCTCATCTAAAAGTGAAGTGATTGAAGTGAGTAATTTCTAAATCCCCTTCCAATTCTGGTAGTCTATGACTGTAGGAATCTCTTCCTTTCTGCAGATTGAGCTATCCAATCATTGCTTTGCTTCATATTTGAATCATTCCTCTCCCCTGTCAATCAGTGCCTCCCAACAACCAGCCTTCCTGCCTGCTCTCACTCAGACCTGGGCAGGAGACTTTGATGTTCCCTACATAGATTTGCATTTTGTTCCTAGAGTCTTGGCTTCTGATCTGCTCCAGAGTGCCACTGAGTTCAGGCTTTCTGAGCTCAACTCATATCCTTTCTGATGGGGAGCCTCCCAGCTGGGCTTGGAGCAACCTGCCTCCACCCTGCGCTTCATCTTCCTGGAAGCTACAAGGTTATCAGGGACCATGCTGAACCTTGTCTTTCCCTATCCCCCACTCCTCAGCCTAACTCCTATCACCTCTTGTTGTGGGTTAGGCATGAAGGGAGAATCTTGGGGTTATGAGGATATGGTTTAGGGCAGATGAATCTTAAAGGCAGCAGAGGTAGGACGGAGCCCAAATCCATCCTACACAGGTAGGGGAGATAGGATAGACCACATCATTTAAAGAATCATTTTAGGATCCCAGGAGAAATGTGTTGGGCGATTTGCATTAGAACAATTGAAGAAAGGTTTAGTGAAGGGACTGTTTACAAAGGATGAGCAGTGTGTATGGAGTCCATAAAGGACAGTGTTGCACCGCCGGGTTCAGTACAGCTCCTCACCAGAACAGTTATGACGAGGGATCAGTTACTGGAACCTGGGTGGGGGAGGATCACACAGAGATGACTGCAAAACAGTACTTCAGGGATGGAGCCAGAGGCATAAACACTGCAGCCTCCTTTCCTTCTCCGTCCCTCTTATCTCCTGTTGAGGATCTCTAATTGGCAAAACCTAACTGGAGTTCAAAAGGCAAGAGAGTCTGTTGATGAAACTCATACAGTTCAGGGTCCCCAGCAAGACAGTAGAATGAGAAGGGTAGAGAGTGACTCCAGCAGTGGAGAAGAGAAGATAACAGGCACAGCCTGCTCCTCTAGCTTTTTCATGTATATCCCTCTAAAATCAAGTGGAGAAGATCATCTGGAGAGGACTGGGAGGGAAAGGGTTAGCATGGCTGCGTCACCTTGGTTACGTGATGGTTGATTAACTCATTAACTTGCAATGAGATAAATGCAGTGACTTTTGTGAATTTCAGCTGATGTCATGTGTAAGTCATATCTTTCCCTGACAGCTGCTTTCTAAGGCATGGCCTTCATCTTGCATTGGTTCTGGGTCAACAGAAGCCCAGAGTGGGTTGGTTTAGCTCACTTTGCTCTTCCTTGAGAGGGCTCTGAGGAGCTGGCTACAGTGGGAGCTTTGGGAGGGTAGGATCAAAGCCCTTGGATATCTGGGTGGGGCAGAGGGAGTTTTAAGAATAGAGAAAGGGGAAGGGAGAGAGTGTTGAAAGGGTGCTGATGGCACACCTGGACAAGGGGCAGACCTGGGGCTACTGAAGATGGCATTGCATCTTGATCAGGGTTTATAGAGCATAGAATATGCTTTACATGGAGCGATGCCACCCTCACTGCCTGAGATGCACTGTGTAGACTGAGATGCTGCTGGAACTGTGGTGAGGGTAGGGAGGAGGGGGTAGGTGGGAAGGCGGTGGGCACACTCTCCTTTCAGAGTCCTGTAGCAGAGAGTTCTGGCACAGACACCACTGTTCTGCTTTAAACACCATTACAAATGGTCAGCATTCACCTTAGCTCAATTTGTAGACAGGTAGAGGAAAGAGAGAAAAGAGGAGAAAAAGAAAGAGAGAATGTGATTGTCCAACTCAAGCATATGGATGAGCGGGCTCTGGTGCTCACCTCCAGTTTAATCAAATGATTCACATTTGTGGATGAGTGGGTGGGATGCCCCTTGGGCAGAGGAGCACAGTAGGCTGTGGGCTGAGCAAATACTTAGAAGCATATCTGTTACAATCATGCTTTGCTTCTGGTCAGTGGCACAATATATATTTAACATATTCTCTTGGGAATATTAAAATCCAATATAATAGAAGCCAGTGGAGAGTAGTCTTTCTTTTATTATATCCATTGACCAGTGGGTTGGTCAGCAGAGAGAATAGAGATCAGAAAGCAGAAAGCTGTATGGAGGAATGACTTCATCTCACTAACTCCAAAGTGTTGCATCTACCTTGACCAGAATCATGGCTTCTAAAAGAGCTCATTGGCAGAAAGAAACAGGAAGGTGCAAAGAAAGGAGAGAATAGAGACAGTGAGTTTTTCCAGAAAGAATTTTATTGTCAAGTAATTCTGCAAGGGAACAAAGTCTTCTGAGAAGCATGAAGCACAATCTTTCTCCTTTCTGTTTTTTTTCTATTCCCTATGAAAAAAACCCTGTTAATTTTGTATTAAAAACAAAATACATTTCTTTTTCTTGAGTGCTCTATAATTGTATAGGAATGTGTATCATTTCCTCCTCATCATTTTGAGAATATTTCTGAAGACAGTGACATATTCTGACTCTTTAAGAACAAAACAATTCAATTTAAAAATCACTGAGTGACAGCAATCAAAGTTCTGAAGTGATGCAGTTCGCCTTAGCACTTTTTCGAAATGTCATTAGAAAACCAACATATAGCAGGTTGTTATGGCAACTGGAATACCAGAGTTTATAACATCACTGTAATTAATGTTATCCAAACGTTATTAATCTTTCAACATCACTCACATTCTCTGAAGGAACGGCAGTTGTGGTTCTCTTAGGATTTTTCAATACTGTAATCCGTTGCAGCTTTTCTTCACATTTTATTTTTAAATAGATCTTACTTTGACTTTGCTTTAGTGAAATTAGTTATTATATCTCTGTCTTTACTTGTTCTATTTTGGCTGCTATTTTTTCTGATAAAACTTGAAGTAAAATGGAAAAAAAGGGATTACAGCTAAAAAACAGAATAAAGTCTAGAGATGGAAAGATTTATATATTTAAGTGTGGAGAACCTGAGAAAAATATTAAAATATTCTGCATACAGATTTGTAGTATTAACTCACATTTGCATAACACTTTATAATTTAAAAAGCAGTTTTACATATGTTATTAACATAGCATTATTTAACATAACAACCCTAAGAAGACAAGTAATATTTTTTGAGTACCTACTATGTGACAGGTAATATCTGGATACATAAACCTTTTAGTTCTCACCACAATCTGCAAGATAGGTGTTGTGGTTTAAAAATATGTCTCCATGGTTCAACACAAATAAACAAATAACCTGATTTAAAAATAGGCAAAGGACTTGAATAGACATTTTCCCAAAGACGATGTACTGATGGCCAATGGGCATATGAAAAGATGCTAAATATCACTAATTATTAGATAAATGCAAATCAAAACCACTATAGGATATCACCTGAAATCAATTTAGTGGCTACTATGAAAAAAAAACAGAAAATAACAAATAGTGGCAAGGATGTAGAGAAATTGGAACCTTTGTGTACTGTTGGTGAGAATGTAAAATGGTATAGCCACTATGGACAACAGTGGTGGTTGCTCAAAAAATTAAAAATAGAACTACTGTGTGATCCAGCAATCCCACTAATGGGTATATACCCACGAAAGAATCAAAAGCAGTATCTTGAGGAGATATTTGTACACCCATGTTCATAGTAGCACTATTCACAGTAGCCAAGAGGTGGAAGCAACCCAAATGTCCATCAACAGATGAATGAATAAACCAAATGTGGTATACAAGTACAATGGAATATTAATCAGCCTTAAAAAGGAAGGAAATCCTGTCCCATGCTACAATATGTCCTGTAGAACATTATGCTGAGTGAAATATGCCAGTCACAAAAAGGCAAATACTACAAGATTCCACTTCCATGAGGCATGTAAAGTAGGCAAATTCATAGAAACGGAAAGTAGAATGATGGTTACTGGGGACTGGATGGAGGAGGAAATGAGGACTTGTAAAATGGGTATAGAATTTCAGTTTTGCGGGATGAAAATGTTCTGGAGATCTGTTGTACAACAGTGTAAATATGCTTAGCATAACTGAACTGTACACTTACAAATGGGTAAGGTGGTGAATTTTATGTTAAGTGTTTTTATGCCACAATTTAAGTAGATGTCTCCAAATTGACACTCCTTGCTTTAAAAGGTAGAGCCAGTTCATCTCCTTTTAAAGGTGGGTTGGACTTAGTAATTTGCTTTTAATGAGCACCGTGGCAGAAGTGACAAAGTATGACTTCCAAGACTGGATCATAAAAGACATTGCTGCTTCTGCCTTATTCTCTTCTGGCTTTCTTTGGGGGGATGGGGGAGAAGTGGATCCAGCCCCAGTGAAGCCTTCAGGTGGCTGTAGCCCTGGATGATATCTTGACTACAACCTCATGAGACACCCCGGGCCAGAAACCACCCTGCTAAGCTGACTAACAGAAACTGAGTAAAAACAAACATTTACTGTTGATTTAAGCCACTAAGTTTTTGTATAATTGATCACACAACAATAAATCACTAATGCAATAAATATTTTCCCTTCATCTGAAGCAATGAATGGTCTCTGGTGTGTTAGGAGGGCTCCTCCGACCTTTTAGCGGTTTTGTTGATGTGTCTGTTGCCTCTTCTGAATACCAACTTCAGGTCAGAATTAGACAAATGCCTTCTGTGAATTATCTGCAGTCCCAGCCTTATGAACAACATCTGGGAACTGCTGTCCTGTAACCAGAGCGCTGCTGGATTTCTTTGAGTTCCTTTATCCTCTCTCTTCTTGCGGCATCAAGAAATATGAACGTCCATAGGGTATTCTCATTGAAAGTTCAATCACATATGAACCAGTGAGTTTAGATACCAGAAGTCACATCCCAATATTATGCTATATTCAAAGGAAGTTTTCATTCACCTTTGTGAAAAACGTGAAAAGGCATCACAATAATACATTGGGGAAGCATCCAAAAGGCCAATGAGAAAGAAAAATTCAACATCTTCTCCTTTGGAAGATGTGGGGATTCATCCAGGAATGACATTTGAGAATAGTTTTTCCCCCTGTTCTACATAAACTTTATCCTTCCCTCTTATGTGTAGAAATTAAACTATACATTTTGCAGGATGAGGCAACTTTACTAACCTGGTTCTCTGGCTGCCTGAAGATTGTATCACTCCTTTGAACTTGGAAAATGCATATGGATATAATCTTTTACTGTTTTAAAATGTTCTCTTTAAATAAATGGACTTGCATCGTTGGTTATAGTGGTGAACTCTTTGGGTGGGAAAATGAGCTTCCCCAGACTTGTAATGAAGGTATTTTAAAAAAATAGTTTGTATCTCTTAAAAAAAAAAGAAGTATATTGAAGCTCTCAGAATTTTAGTTTATTTGCTAAGGTCCCATATCAAGAATGAGGAAACCTATGGCTGCAGACCTATATTTTTCTGCTCTTAAAACCCATGCTTTCTTTCCTTTTTTTTTGGTTTTATTTTTTGAGACAGAGTCTTGCTCTGTTGCCTAGGCTGAAGTCCAGTGGCGCAATCTCAGCTCACTACAACCTCTCCCTCTTGGTGTACAAGTACAGTGGAATATTAATCAGCCTTAAAAAGGAAGGAAATCCTGTCACATGCTACAACATGTCCTGTAGAAGGTATTCTTCTGCCTCAGCCTCCCCAGTAGCTGGGACTACAGGTGTGCGCCACCACACCCAACTAATTTCTGTATTTTTAGTAGAGACGGCATTTCACCATATTGGCCAGGCTGGTCTCGAACCCCTGATTGTGATCAGCCTGCCTTAGCCTCCCAAAGTGTTGGGATTACAGGCGTGAGCCACCGCGCCTGGCCCTCATGCTTACTTTCTATAACCCCAGGGAATTATTCTTTTCCTTCTAGGGATGAAGAAGCTGAATCTCGGTGAGGGTAAGTAACTTGTCCATGGATCTACTGCTGGTTAGTGCCAGAATCCAGGTTATAAGTCTAGCCCAGTACTCTTTTACATGACATTATGTTGCTTTCCTGTTTAGATAATGTATTTTGTGAAGCTCTTGAGATATAAATTTGAATAAGATAATCATGTAGAAGACATCACAGCTTTGAGCAAATGTGTCAGGAACATAAAATTAGATTCAGATTCTTGGATTTTTAATTGAGGATCTTACATTTTATTTTATTTGAGATGGAGTTTTGCTCTGTTGCCCAGGCTGGAATGCAGTGGCGTCATCTCAGTTCACCACAACATCCACCTCCCAGCTGTAGGCAATTCTTCCTCCTCAGCCTCCCAAGTAGCTGGGAGTACAGGCGCATGTAACTACGCTGGCTAATTTTTGTATTTTTAGTAGAGACGGGGTTTCACCATGTTGGCCAGGCTGGTCTCAAACACCTGACGTCAGGTGATCTGCCTGCCTTGGCCTCCCAAAGGGATTGTAGGTGTGAGCCACCATGCCCGGTCAAGGGTCTCAAATTTTAAATGAGATGGTGATTCAAAAACTTTTTTTCATTACATTATTAAACTACTGAGAAAATAACTATTTGTAAGAGCAAAAACATACAACAATGCCTCGTTTTTGTTTACCGTGCTACATTTTCTGAGCACTTTCACACATAGCAGTCCATGTAGCCTCTTTGTCCTATAGCCACTCAGTAATTCTGTATTGGTTGTAAATGAAACATGGTCACTTATCTGAAATCAGCATCAACATTCTGCAGCCTACATGCCAAAGGTGACTGGAAAGATAACTGAGTGGCAAACGGGGCGGGGTTTCTACTCCAAGCCCTTGGCAGGTGACTACAAAACAGTTGGCTTATCCCAGTTCCCCTCCAATCTCCAGCATCCCTCTCTCATGGGTCTCATAAGAACCCGGGCTCTCCTGTCATCCTGGGACATGCCTACCACTCCTAAGCTCTTGCAACAAGATGGTTCCCCTTCCTCTCCAATCAAAACTTTCTTTTCTTTATTCTGAAAATAGCTAATAATGCATTTTTCTTCTCTTTTGGGAAAAAGTATAGTTTACTTACAGTTGATGAGGGAAAGCTCCTTTTTACAGAAAACGCCAGCTAAAAAATATAGAAGAAAAGATTGAGTTAAAAATGTCCATTTTGCACTCTTTTTTTAAATTTTATTTTACTTTAGATGTATACTATATCCAGCATCTCTCCCCATGTTATCCCTCCTCATCCTCCCCCACCCTCCCCACCCCCCCACTGTCTCTCCCCTACCCACCCCAACTGCCCCCAGTGTGTGATGCTCCTCTCCCCTGAGTCCACGTGTTCTCACTGTTCAACACCCACCTATGAGTGAGAACATGTGGTGTTTGGTTTTCTGTTCTTGTGTCAGTTTGCTGAGAATGATGGCTTCCAGATTCATCCAAGTCCCTACAAAGGACACAAACTCATCGTTTTTTATGGGTGCATAGTATTTCATGGTGTATATAGACCACATTTTCCTTGTCCAGTCTATCATTGATGGGCATTTGGGTTGGTTCCAGGTCTTTGCTATTGTACACAGAGCTGCAATGAACATACGTGTGCATGTGTCTTTATAGTAGAACAATTTATAGTTCTTTGGGTATATACCCCAGTAATGGGATTGCTGGGTCAAATGGAATTTCGATTTCTAGATCCTTAGAGAAATCGCCACACTGTCTTCCACAATGGTTGAACTAATTTACACTCCCACCAACTGTGTAGGAGTGTTCCTGTTTCTCCACATCCTCTCCAGCATCTGTTGTCTCCCGATTTTTTAATGATTGCCATTCTAACTGGCGTGACATGGTATCTCAATGTGGTTTTGATTTGCGTTTCTCTAATGACCAGTTATGATGAGCATTTTTTCATATGTTTGTTGACCTCATATATGTCTTATTTTGAAAAGTGTCTGTTCGTATCCTTCCCCCACTTTTGAATGAGGTTGTTTGTTTCTTTCTTATATATCTGTTTTAGTTCTCTGTAGATTCTGGATATTAGCCCTTTGTCAGATGGGTAGATTGCAAAAAATTTTTCCCATTCTGTTGGTTGCCGGTTCGCTCTAATGATGGTTTCTTTTGCTGTACAGAAGATCCCATTTGTCTATCTTGGCTTTTGTTGCCATTGCTTTTGGTGTTTTAATGAAGTCCTTGCCTATGCCTATGTCCTGAATGGTTTTGCCTACGTTTTCTTCTAGTGTTTTTAAGGTGTCAGGTTTTATGTTTAAATCTTTAACACATCTGGAGTTAATTTTAGTGTAAAGTGACAGAAAGGGGTCCAGTTTCTGCTTTCTGCACATTGCTAGCCAGTTTTCCCAACACCATTTATTAAACATGGAGTCCTTTCCCCGTTGCTTTTGTCAGGTTTGTCAAAGATCAGATGGTTGTAGATGCTAAAACCATTAATGGAAAGGTGGTTGGGGAACAGTATATTCTCAGAGCATCAAAGTACACCCCACAGATTACTTGCTAATTGCAAAAGAAAGACCATGCCATTACAGTGGAGGTATCTGACCATCACTACTTTAACCAAGAGATTAAGTTCCTTGGCTTAATAATGGGAAATCAACACTCTGTATGTCCCTGATGTTATACAATATGAGGTGCACAGTATCACTCATGAGGTATTCTTCTTAAACACATTTCACCTGACTGTAGTCAAACCTTTGATTTAACTTCCAGTTTACAGAAATTTAGGGGACAGGAAATTAAACAACACTAGGAACAACCAATCAGACAAATCTAGAATAAGACTCAATCAGTCAATCAACTGACTTAATGTCTTCTGAAGATCAACGTCATTAAAATAGAAGTGTTGGGAGGGACTGCTCTAAATCAAATGAAACTAAAAGGACTTGATTGGCTCTTGGTTAACAAACCCCACAAAACTATACAAGATGTGTTTGGCACAATTGGAGAAATATGAATCTGGACTGAGAATAACCATTGTCAGGGAATAGTTATGAATTTTATTATGTGTCTATGTGCCAACTATCAGTTGGCTCAGCTCCAATTCACACTTCAGTACTGCTCTACAATAATGGACTGGACTCTTCAAGTATTTCTTTTTTATTAGCACGATGTTAACTTTGTCAGTAGAGGGCACAGGAGGGATACTGCAGGAGGAAGGGGCTTTGTTTCCTGGTTTGGGAGTGCTGTCTTTTGCATGTTTTGCTCCAGCTGTCCAATTGATCAGTGGTGCATGTGTGTCTGGGGATATCTGGTGGTACACTGCCATAGCCACATGCCAGATCCTGACCCTGAAGCCTCAGTCCAGACCAGGTGATGCCATTGATGTGATTCCCAACAATGTGTGCTCCAACCTTGTGCCTGTGGAGACATTCTGGCTTTGTCTGCTTGGCTTGGGGTGTGTGTGTGTGTTTGTGTGTGTGTGTGTGTGTGTGTGTGTGTGTGTATGTGTGTGTGTGGTTGGCAGAGATGGGTTATTTTCTGCTGTCCTGGTGACTGTGGACTAGATCTCATCTGGGAAACCCAGTAGACTTCTCCACCATCCATTGGCTGCAACCATGCCTTCTCCAATGAGGTCTGAATCCAAGCATGTTTGCATCCCTCTTCCAAGCTGGTCCTTCCCTGGGTACTCTCACTCAGCTCTAGTGGATTCAGTAGAGTTCTCTTGACATCTTTATACTTACTTTTCAATTAGATCTTAATATATACATTTTTAAATGACAAGGTATCACTCTGTTGGCCTGAAGGCTGCAGTGCAGTGGCGTGATTATAGGTCACTTCAGCCTTGAGATCCTCCTGCCTCAACCTCCCAAAGTGCTGGGATTACAACCTTGAGCCATCATGCCCGGCCCCTTAATAATTATTTTGTTTGCTTTTGAGGCAGGCTCTTCAGCCCAGGCTGGATAGTGCAGTGGGTGATCATGGCTTATTTCAGCCTCAGCCTCCCAGACTCAAGCAATCCTCCTGTCCCTGCTCCCGAGTAGCTGGGACTACAGGCATGTGCCACCATACCCAGCTAATGAAAAAAAGTTTTTGTAGAGATGGGGTCTCACAGTGTTACCTAGGCTGGTCTCAAACTCCTGGGCTCAAGTAATTCTCCTGCCTTGGCCTCCCAAAATTTTGGGATTATACATGTGAGCCACCATGCCTGGCCTAATAATTATTTTGAACTTCCTCTTTCAAATAACTGTGGTTTCTGTCTCCTGATTGAACTCAGACAGATATACTATGATGCTGATATTGTGGTTATCAAGGAGAAGGTTCTAGTTTTCAGAATACTCAATGAAAATATTTGGCAGTAAAGGATCATGCTGTCTGCAACTTATTTTAAATGGCTCAGTGATATGTATGTGCACATTTTGATTTGTCCATATACATGCATGCATGAGCATGTGTATGTGTGTGTATGAATAAGGGAAATATAGTGACACACAAAATATTAGCAATTATAGAATCTAGTGGAAGGGGATATGTATGTTTATAGTACCCATTCTTTTAACTTTTTTGTATAAATAAAAATTTTCATGGCCAGATGTGGTGGCTCATGCCTATAATCCCAGCACTTTGGGAGACCAAGGCAGGAGGACCACTTGAGGCCAGGAGTTTGAGACCAGCCTGAGCAACACAGTGACACCTCGTCTTTCCTCTGCCATGCACACACGCAAAATTAGCTGAGTGTGGTGGTGTTTGCTTGTAGTCCCAGCTTCTTGGGAGGCTGAGGCGGGAGGATTGTTTGAGCCCAGGAGATCAAGGCTGCAGTGAGCTATGATCACACCACTGCACTCCAGCCTGGGTGACAGAGTGAGATCCTGTCTCAAACATTTTTTTTTCATAATTAAAAATTGAGGAGGAAATTCTTGCCTTCCTTCAGTATCTTTGCTTATGGGAAGGTGGAGAGATTCAGAGGGTCTTACTGAAATAATATGCTCCTGGTAGGAGTGATTGAAAGACTTAGCCCAGCTTCTTAACCCTGGCTCTGTATCCATAAGAGCCTGGGCAGCTTTTACAGTGACACACACAAAGTTTTTGAATCAGAGTCTCTAGGATCTGGTTATTTCACACATACACTCAGGACTTATACAACAGTTTTTGAATCAGAGTCTCTAGGGTCTGGTTATTTCAAGAATAATTAAAATTCTAAAGGAGAACCTTATTGATCATAGGGTAGTGTGCCTAGCTAACTTTTTGGGGGATATTTCACAAATTACATTTGTTTGTTCCCCAATATTCTGGTATTTCTTAAGGGGCAAGGCAGAATTTGAGGAAAAGATTATAGTTAGCTCCTCCCCATTTAGCTGACTTGTCCTTTTAGTTGAAATCCACAGATCCAAATGGATCTTTAATTGATAATGTATGTGGCTGAGAATCTAAGCAGAGCCTTCTCAACTAGCATGTTCTGCTAGTTGTCCCATTGTATGCTGTCGTCAGCACAAATATCCAGTGGCCTAGCATTAGTCCAATCTTGTGTTGAAGCAAAAATGCAGAGGGAAACTTAACTCAGTGTGGTCCCACTGATCAGGAAAGTACAGACTGGCACTTGCAATCAAATTCATGCTTCTCAACCCACCTTTCATTAGTCCAACCGTCTCCACTATCAAACTTACAAATATTTAGACATCTTCTTCATTCACTCATTCACACATTCACACCTTCATTCAGTATTGTAGCGGACACCTTGAATCCCTTTCACCAGCTTTCACAGTTTTGCTGCTACTGGCTGGTATTTGTTTCCTTCTTTAGAGGCTTTCTCTTGAACTATTGGAGCTGAGAGGTGAGCTGAGAGTTTACACCTCCCAGGTGACCGATGACTGACTGGTGAGCGGATATAATGCTTGGCTCCCTTGCCTCTGGGTTGCAGGCTGCAGCTCCGCATGAGATTGGGCTGTGGCTAGGCCTTCACTGCTTCCTCACTCCCTTCCCAGTTCCATGGTAAATCATTTACACACTTACCCTTGCCTTGGGGTCTGCTTTAAAGAACTCAAACTACGACAAATATTTACTTTCATTTATTACAAATATTTACTGAATATCTGCTAAGTGCCAAGCCCCATGCTAGGTCCTGAGGATGCATCCTCTGTCCTTGAAGAGCTTCCATTCTAGGAAAAACAGGAGGGACAGATAGACAAACGCATGACAAGTGCATGGCTCTGATGATAATAAATGCTATGGTGAAATGCAAAGCAGGGAGTGAGGGACAGAGTGATGGCAGAGACAGTGAGGCACTATTTGAAATAGGGTACTCAGGGAAGGCCTCTGAGGAAAGGTGTTTGAGCAGAGATCCTGAATGGAGTGAGGGAGTAAGGCATTTGGATATTTGGGGCAGGAACTCGTTATGAAAGATCCCCCAAGGTAGGAATGTGTTTGAGGGTTTGAGCAGAAGAGTAGGGTAATTTGATTTTTATTTTAAAAGGATCAAATTTATCTCTGTGTTTCCAGGGAGGAAACAGGGAGATAAATTAGAAAACTGCAGTGAGAAATAAGTGAGCTTAGGACCTGGGTGGTAGTGCCTGGGTGGGGAAGTGGTCAAATTCTGCATATATGTCTTAAAGGCAGATCTGAAGGCTGGAGGTGTGTGGTGAAAGAAACATATCAGTTTCGACTCTAGGGTATTTTCCCTGAACAACTGGAAGAATGGGCCATTTCCTGAAAAATGTAAAATGTGCAAAGTTGAGGGACAGTGTTTCCTTTTTCCCTGTGATTTAAACCCATATATAATATATATATATATATATATATATGTTTTAAATGTTAGACTGCAAAAGATAATGCACAAATCTAAAGGTAGACAACGTAAAGAAAAATATTTGATTACATAAACATCTTAAACTCTGTATGTGAGAAAAAACTTGCAAGATAAATGAAACTTAAAAAAATATTTTAAACCTACTTGACAAAGTATTTAAATTCTTATTATACCAAGGAATCTTATAAATCAATAAAAAAGAAATGTATTCTCTCTTTTTTCTGTTTAGAAACAGTCTTGCTCTGTCACCCAGGCTGGAGTGCTGTGGTGCTGTCATAGTTCACTGCAGCCTTGAACTCCTGGGCTCAAGACATGCTCCTGTTTCAGCCTCCCAAGTAGCTAGGACTACAGGTGCACATGGCTGTGCCTGGGTAATTTTTTTATTTGTAGAGAGGGGGATCTCACCACGTCACCAGGCTGGTCTCAAGTGGTCTTCTTGCCTTGGCCTCCCAAAGTGCTAGGATTACAAATGTGAGCCACTGCACTTGGCCAGAAATGTATTTTCAAAAGGAGAAAGAGGAAAAGACATAGCAATTTATATATGTATATGGTAAAAGTCATAAAACCTGACTTATGATCAAATAAATACAAAATAAAAATGGGATAATTTTTTATCTATGAAGAGTTAAAAAATGATTATACATAGTATTAGTGAAATTTTAGAGAAATGAAATATTCAAAAATATATCATGAGAAATGCACAATATTTTTACAGCAAGGAGACAATATGTGTTAATATTTATACTCCTTTTTACCAACTTATTTTACTTCTAGAAAACTAAGGAAAAAATATGCGATATGACGAAAATGATAGTGCATCCAGATAATGGAATTTTAAGTAGTCATAAAAATAATAATTTGTGAAAGAACACAAGGAAATATTATGTAGATTATGATCTATATATTCACAGAAAAAGATGTAGAAAATAGTTAAAATGGTAACAGCAGTAAGATGAGATTGGCAGATTATGGATTACTTTCATTTGCTTTTTTTCAACTTTTTAGCACTTTTGTTTATAATGAACATTTATTTGCTTTAATTAGAAAAAGATTTTTAAATAAAGGTTAGAAAAAATTCTTCCCTCCTTATCTTTCTCTCTCCACATTCAGCTCAACTCCTCACCTATCCTAGGCCTCAGGATCTGACTTTACTGGTTCCTTTCACTCAAATGTGTGGGACTCCACTGCCAATGTAAACCAACTCTGATATTTTCAGCTATTCCACACACTCTTTTGACCTCTGGTGTGGATGATGTGTTTTTATGTTTGGCTCACTGTCTAATGTAGAAGCTAAAAAGGCTGCATGGTATCTTCCCAGCCTCCCTTATATCTAGGGTACGGGCCCATGTTGCAGATTCCCCAGCCAGATGCATCTGCACCAGAGTTGGCAATGGAAGCTAGAGCTGCACGGAAGGAGAGCCACCAGGAACCCATTAGGTGGAGCTAGCGCTGGCAGCAGCAAGTGCAGTTTCCAGAGGCTGCAGTAGTGGGTTGAGGGGCCGGTGCTTTCCTTGGGGATTAGCCCCGATGGCGTCCAGGATGGTGCAGCAGTGGTGTCTGCTGTGTTTGGTGTTGGCAATGAGAGCCAGGTAAAATATGTGGCACTGGGGCACTGGGGTCTTCCCAGGACCAATTGTGTGCAGCGAGATTGAGACCATTGTTTCTGGAAGTGTGACTTCATGTCAGATTCTCCAACTTTGTGGGAGATTATGTGAATTACCAATTATCTTTTAATACATTCCTTTTCTATGCAAATTACTCAGAGTTGATTAATGTGTATTGAAACTGAAAACTTTGATGGTTATACTGTGTTTTTACTTTTTGATACCACATCCTTAAAACCATATCATTTGAGGTCATTTCCTTTCCTCCCCCAGTGATGGAGGAGGCATTATTTCTCTTCCACATTAAGACCAGTGTCTCTTCATGGCAATTTCTTAACAACATCTCTTTGACCTTAAGCTCATTACTGCTGTCAGTTGACTTCCAGAATCA
Organism: Ateles fusciceps; assembly: GCA_036589455.1. Lineage (NCBI taxonomy): Eukaryota > Metazoa > Chordata > Mammalia > Primates > Atelidae > Ateles > Ateles fusciceps. The sequence goes on from JAZHEH010000904.1 coordinate 3,115,582, forward strand.
CTTTTGTATCCAGCCCCTTCCTTCTATTCTCTAAAACCTCTACATTCACATTGGTGACCCACTTTACTTTTCTTACCTTCAGTAAGGTTTGTTAGGAAATGACTTTGAATTAAGAAGACAGTGAGATGGAAGGGACAGGTCTGAAGCTTGCTCTGAAAATGAGTCTGTGTATAAGCATTATATACTAATATAACCATTAGTGTTAACGTTATAACTCAAACCAGAAGGGCCAAGGCTAGAGAAAAGATGACTTGAAGGGGAAGTTAGAAACTGGACCAGCAATAAAAAGATGGATAGGTTGGCTTTTGGCAGCTGAGTTCATCCAGGTTTAAGAGAGATGATGTGTTCTGTTTTCACACTACTAAGACATACCCGGAAAAAAAAAGAAAAAAAAAAAGAGAAATGTATTAATATGAGCAACAATGTTACCATAAAGGTGGGACAGTCTCCTTTTTACTGACAAACAACAGATTAGTAGCATTTGTTATCTTGCTATCCTCTGAAATCTTAGCAAAAGTCTCCTAGAAACCTTCAAATGAAGCTGTGTTGTTTGCGGGCAGAGGTCAGAGGAAAAAATTCAAGAACATATGGTTTTGCCACAAAGTAGAAACTCAAGTAGAAAAGCTGATAGAAATAGAATGGACTCTGGTGGGGTAAATGGGGGAATTAGCCTCCTGTTAAAAACAGGCTTGGTGCACATCTGAGGGGAGGACTTGGACATTGTAACTCTGTCTGCCCCGCCAGCCACAGGCGTGCTCCCTCTTCAGACTTTTTCATTGTTCACATCTGTTCCACTTCCAGGGAATCAGGCTCAGAACTTCCTTTCTTCTCTTCCAATACAATTTCCTTGTCTTCCCTGGCTGCAGGATTCCCCCAACCCAATGCCTCTGCACCAGCCTTGGCACTGGAAGCTAGAGATGCACGGAAGCAGAGGCCACCGGAACCCACTGGTGGAGCTGACACTGGCCACAGTGAATGAAGCTTCCAGAGGCAGCAGCAGTGGGTGCAGGAGCCATAAATTCAGATTGTATTTTCTGAACCTTTTCTTTATCTTCATAATGATTTTAAGTCATGACTCGGGTCTTTCCTCCCTCTTTATAATCCTTTGGCATTCACTTGCTTCCCCTACCAAAACTTTGGAAGCTTGGTTGTTTTGGAGCTACTTTAAATCTGCAATTTTATATCTCCTGGTCACCAGTGATGAACCTCAGCCTTGAGTTATTCCTATTGTCTGCTTTCAGTTAATATGGTCACATCAATAACAGTTATTAGAAAAGGCAAGTTAGAAAACATCCTGTGTCCATTTCATCTGTCTGGCTTCTCTCTTTCAGATTTTTCTGTGAATATGTATACTAACAACCATGTATAGCATTTAATTTTTTTGAAACAGTCTTGCTCTGTTGCCCAGGCTGGAGTGCAGTGGCGCAATCTTGGTTCACTGCAACCTCTGCCTCCCGGGTTCAAGTGATTCTCCTGCCTCAGCCTCCTGAGTAGCTGGGACTACAGACACCCGCCACCATGCCTGGCTAATATTTTTCTAGTTTTAGTAGAGACAGGATTTCACCATGTTGGTCAGGCTGGTCTCAAACTCCAGACCTCAAATGATCTGACCACCTTGGCCTCCCAAAGTGCTGAGATTACAGGCATAAGCCACCACACCCAGCCAGCATTTTAAAGTTAAAAAAAAAAAATTGTTCTTTTTTTGCCTCTAAGAGTATCTCTGGACATCTTTCCATGTCATTACATGCATACTATATTATTCATTCTTGAACAGCTGCATAGTATTTCCTTGTATGTACTTTATTTTTCTAATTTAATATTTAGATTGCTTCTAATTTTTTGCTACTTTAAACAATGCTGCAATAAGTAACGTCTGCATGTATCTTTTTGCACCTGTGTTTCTGCAGGATAATTTCCCAGTAATGGGTTTGCTAGTTTAAAGGATCTGTGCTTTTTACTATAAGCCCAGTACTTTGGGAGGCTGAGGCAGGTGGATTGTTTGAGCTCAGGAGTTTGAGACCAGCCTGGGTAACATAGCGGACCTTGTCTCTACAAAAAATACAAATATTAGCTGAGTGTGGTTGCGCATGCCTGTAGTCCCAGCTACTTGGGAAGCTGAGATGAGAAGATCGCTTGAGTCCAGGAGTTGGAGGCAGCCTGGGCAACAGAATGAGACCCTGCCTAAAAAAAAAAAAAAAAAAAAAAAGGATCTGTGCTTTTAGAATGCTGATAGATAATGCTAAATTTCTCTACAAAAAATTATGACAACTTATACTGTTAATATTTGTATGAGAGCATGGTTCTGCTCTAAATAAGTATTGGCCTCATCCAGGGTCTCAAAATGCTTGGGGATTCCTAGTATTCATTTTTTTATCAGTTCTCTGTTTTGCTGCCTACAGAACACTGCCAGGCCCTACACACTCCTGAGAGTTTCTCATTTAATCCTGTGCTTCTGAGCTCAGAAACTGATCTCACCTTCCCCTCTGCCGTCTTCAATGTGATGGCCTTTCATCCTCCTGCTTGTTGCTTCATTATCTCGAGATTGCTGCTGCAGCTTCACACATTACATCTGCATTAAGGAAGAAAGAGGAAGGATGGTGCTAGCTGCATCTGTCCTTTTTATTAGGAAACTAAAGCCTTCCTAGAAGTTCCCAAGTAAACTTCCCCTTACATCTTTTTGGTCATAACTGGGTCCTTGGCCATTTCTAGCTGCAAATGGAGATTGGGATATTTAAGTATCTAGCAAAGTGGAACAAGATGGTCTCGAATATGTGTAACAATATTAATTTATTGTTTGAGCCAAGGCATGTTGCCACCCAGAATAAAATAAAGGTTCTGCTAGTATGGAAGAAGGGAAGAATGGTTATTGAGTAGGAACTCACAGTATTTCCCAACTTTTTTTTTTATATTTGCTTAATGCGTATTATTGAATGTATAGTATAAGAATAGGGTCGGCCGGGTGCGGTGGCTCACGCCTGCAATCCCAGCGCTTTGGAAGGCTGAGGTGGGTGGATCACCTGAGGTCAGGAGTTTGAGACCAGCTTGACCAACATGGAGAAACCCTGTCTCTCCTAAAAATACAAAATTAGCCAGGTGTGGTGGTGCATGCCTGTAATTCGTAATCCCAGCTACTCGGGAGGCTGAGGTAGGAAAATTGCTTGAACCCAGAAGGCGGAGGTTACAGTGAGCCGAGATGGTACCATTGCACTCCAGCCTGGGCAACAGCGCGAGACTCTGTCTCAAAAAAAAAAAAAAAAAAAAAAAAAAAAGAATAGGGTTAGCAACCTGCCACCACACTTTCCAATTAATGTAACTCCGGATTAATGAATTAGTTATGCAAAGTCATAATTGGTTTCTAAGTTACAAATGCTGGATATCTGAATCCAGAACTGCATTGTGTCCTGATGGAGGCCACAGAGTACATATACCATGGTTGAGTGAAATTTTGTTCTCATTTGGATTCAAATTGATTTTGTCATCTCTGAGGGGCAGATGTTATGCATCAAGCAAGCGACAGATTGCAACTTTAATTTAAACAGTAAGTAAGATTTAGTTATAATATGCTTATATTTATTGTAGAAAAAAATCCATTGATGTCACCCAAGTACTTTCTGGATTTGAAGAAAAAGTTTTTTTAAATTGATGAAGAAAGCAGAGGACAGTAAGATACTCACAGGCCCCCTGAACGAATGGTGAAGACAGTAGTGATAAGTGTCTGTGGACTGAGATTTGGAATGAACAGCACCAGTGGCAGTGACAGGACTAAGGTAGTGGAAGCCTCAGAGGATAAAGTTGAAAGAAGAAAATAATCATGATGAGTGGGAGAACAAAGACAAAGGGAGGTGTATGGTGGTGCAGCTGGGAGCAGCCCTCTTGTCGCCCGGGTTGGTTTGTCTCTGCATCCTGGTTAAGCTCTATGTCAGATGAACAGGCGTTTGTGTTTGCATTTGAGAGAGTTATGCCATGAAGGAGGATAATTTAAGCAGCCATGTCCTTTGATTTCTTCTTTTCCTTCTTTTTTGAGGTTAAAACTCATCTAGTAAAGTGCATGAAGTACTTTAATCCTAAATGCACATTTGGTGAATTTTTACTTGTGTGTACAGTTTTGGGAACTACTTCCTGGACTGACACATAGAACATTCCTTCAAGTCCTGGAGTCATGAAGAGTTCAGCAGGACTAAAGTCTGCTAAGTAGTGGGTTTAAAAACAACACGTATATCACCCATATCACCATAATGGAACTCACAAACTTGAAGGCCTGTAGGGGTGGGCAGTTGAAATAAACAAGTGAAATGGATGAAGTAGAAACTGCCATGATTAACTGGAAGTGATGTTTCACTTCTGACTTTTTGCTATTAATGAATGGCTTTGTAACTCAAGTTATTTTTCCCATTTAGGGTATTTCCTTAGGATAGATTTAAAGAAGTAGACTTACTAGATTAAAAAAAGTAAAATTATTTTTAAACATTTTAATATACATTGCCAAATTTGTTTACCAAAAAGTCACTGTGGTAGCCATGGGAATGAGCCTCGAAGTCCTCCAAACACAAGAGTGTAAAAGGGCCTATCCAAGGCTACTCTTCCCACGGGCTGCTCTCCTGCCATTGCCCTAGCATGGAAAGGATACTAAAACAGGCCTGTTCCTGGGACTCTGCTGGTGGCTGCCATTGGCTGGAAGGCTTCCCCATTGCTCTGGTGAGCCTTCCTGAGGCTCCCAGCAATTGAAGATGCTTCCATTCAACCATCCTTTCTTCCCTTGAAGTCAGACTGCATTGTGGTCTGATGGTTCTCTCAGCCTTCCTTGGCTCCCTCTCCATTTTCTCTCACATGGGCATTTCCTCTGATGAAATTATTGGTGAAACTTAATCCATTCTTAGCATCCGCTTCTCTAAAAACCCAGACCAATAATTATATTTGCTTCATCGTATTCCCCCAAGTAATCTATGACAGTGAGTGTTCTACTTCGTCTCTTCTGGCACTTGATAGTTTTGAAGTCTTTGCTTCTTTGAAAAACAAAGAGAAATGTCTTCCTTTAATTTGCATTTTTAACTAGTTGGATATCCCTATCTGTAAACTGTTCTTGTGGAGTCCATGGAAACACAGACTCACCTGGAAAAGGTGTTTTTTGGGAGGTGTGGTCTCCATCATCTTTTTCTCCACTGTATTGCAGACACTCAGCAGTCGGCAGGTTTCAACTGGGAGGTGCAGCCAGCTGCTGCACTCCAGAGGAGGGATGTGTGGCTGCAGTGTGAGCTCTAGGCTGAGTGACACTAATGTGACCTAGTCAGTTCCTCTTTGTTCAGTATGAGGAGCCAACCGCGTGTTCCAGCACATGGTCCCATGGGATGTGGAGGAGACCAGCATTTATAGAGCATCTACTAATGTGCTAGGCACATCCATCTCTCATTTAATCTTAAGTAGTTGGTCTAATTTTCAATATTTTACTGATGAGGAAAATTACATTCAGAGAATTACCCCAGTGGTACTTAAAGATAAAAATAAGAGTTAACTTTGAAGTTTGGCCTTTTGTTAAGTGAAACTTCCGAGGTACCTCTGATCTCAAGCATTCTGCGTCACTCCTGTGGTTTTTCTCCATTCTGCATTGTGTTGCATAGCTATTTGCTTACCTAGGTTATAAATTCGTGTTCATCTCAATAAATAGTCTGTAGTACGTGATGCTGATGGTGACTTAGCCTGATTTCTTGGAATTTGAGTCAGTCTAAAGAATTGACCATAGCTTCCTCAAACACTTCTTAAAAGTGGGTATGCACAGCATTCATTTACCAACCCCATCCAAGGACATCTCTTGAAGTGAGATTTAAAAACAACCCCCTGCCTCCAGAAAACAATAACCAGTGAGCAAGAAAGCAAAAACAAACATTTGAAAAATCCTTATACAAAAGATGACCATTTTTAAAAAGTAAAATATTACACTATTCAACTCTAAACCCAAAGGATTTTGAGTATAAGGGAATCAAGTTTTTCTTTGTAGAACCTCAATTATATGCAGGGTCATGAAAAGACCTAGTAACTTGGCTTTGTGTCTTCCCAATTTGGATATCTCAGTATCCTAAGTCTCTATTCCCCTGCATGATGACTTAATAAGGAGAGAATATGACTGCATTCTGTTTTCACATCTCTAGTAAAGCCCATATTTTAAAGCAGTTATGAAACTTTGCACGGAATTTAGGTTTAAAGACAAATTAAATACATAAAAAACTAAGCCAGACAGCAAAGTTTAGTTACCTGAGAAACAGCTACTAAATTTATCTCTTCAGTCAGGAAACATAAGATAAATACTTCAACAAACTCACTATGCTTTTGCTTTCAATTTAACTTTAGGCCTTATTAAATAACATATTCAGCAAGAAATGTACACATATAGATTTAAAACTATCCTGATCAGAATGTGCTATAATAACTCGGCTATGTAAAAAATTTGTCTTTTTGCTACTGTAATGATGCTTATCTTTCTGTCAGTTTCAGTAGAGTTATTTAGGTTGCAGGGCATTGCTGTTTTACTCTATCTTGAGTATAAGTCATCAAAGTTAAGCATGGTAGACACTACAGGCTACAAGCAGCCTTGACTTGTACAGCCTACGTAGGTCCCTCCTGTACACAGGGGGTTACCCTCCAGCAGCTGCCCGAAGCTAAGTGACAGGTGGCCAGGGGGATTGCTTTGCTCCGCCATCACCTTTTTTTGAGGTTTCTCTCCCTTCTCCTTCCTTTTCCCCCTCCCTAATGTGTTGTTGCTGCGATAGGTCCAATCTCCTCCATGCAATTTTCAACCTCTGTCTCTTCTTTGGAAGTTCCTAACCTCATTGGTTCTCACTGTCGCAGTGTCTGTAATGAAATACTGAGGATAAGGATAACAGAAATCGGGTGTCCTTTTAGAACTGGATGGCGCCATATAAAAGTTGTGTATCATTTATGACATTAATGTGACACTGTGATGGTTTAAGTTAGCAAAGCGTGAAAAGAGGTATAAAAAGCTGTGAGTCCTAGGGGTTCCTACCTCTGCTAATGGACCAGGTCCTGTTGTTAGTGTTTGACCACGTTTCTTCTCTCCAAAACACATGGGTGGCATTTTCCTCTTTGGGGGATTTTTCCAAAAGCAAAAGCAATCATCTCAATCACTTGTCATTCAAACAGGATGAGATCTAAGGACGGTTGTTGCAAGAGTTACACCAGCTGGGCCAAGCAAATGTAGCTGGCATGCTGCACAAGCGTGATGTGTGATTGTGATCATAACACAACTTATTTTTTTTCCTCCTACTGCTTCTTTAAACTTTGTTCAGTGGGGAATTATCTTTCCCTAATCTTGGTTGAAGTTACCCAACCCATGATTTTTCTATTTACTCTTTTTCTTTTTTTTGAAATGGACTTTTGCTCTTGTCATCCAGGCTGGAGTGCAATGGCATGATCTCAGCTCACTGCAACCTCCGCCTTCTGGGTTCAAGCAATTCTCCTGCGTTAGCCTCCTGAGTAGCTGGGATTACAGGCACCCACCACCACATCCAGCTAGTTTTTGTATTTTTAGTAGAGATGGGGTTTCACCACATTGGCAGGCTGGTCTCAAACTCCTGACCTCAGGTGATCCTCCCACCTTGGCCTCTCAAATTGTTAGGATTACAGGCATGAGCCACTGCACCCAGTCTATTTACTCTTAAGTAATTGATAATCTTGGAGCTTCTTTAAATCATAACTAGAGATTTACTTTACAGTGGGAATGTCCAGGTTAGTGTTATCAAAACTCTAAGCCTGCCTGATGATTTTTCCTCCCCCACTTTTTTTCCCAGATAAGCCTGTTTCTTCCTAGAAGTCTTTAGTGGGAAAGGGGTGTGGTTGTTCAGCTCTCTACCTTCTCCCTGGTCCCCACTTTGTACTCCAGGCAATGGAAGCTCAGGAAAGGAGGGAAGATGCGGGCATAGCAAAGTTCTTACTTGGCTGGGTGCCTCTTGGCTCTGGGCTCAGTGGGTATATGAAGTTGGCATGCCCATGTAGGACTGATAATCACTGCTGATTCTTTTTTCTCCTTTGTAGGTTTCTTAGAGGTGTGCTACTGGGCGTCTCTCTCCTCCAGTTCTCTTTACCTAGGAAGAAGTATTTTTCTTTCAAATTATTTCTAGTGACCCTTTCCTTTGGTCTGGACATGAGGTGCTTAGTCTCCAGACTTTTCCCGAGTCTCTTCACCCCTCCAGGTGGCTCCATTGGACAAGAAACAAGTCTATAGTCCACTTTAGCTGTACAAAGTTAGACACCAGGCCAAATCAAAGAGCACATTTCAGAGCCTCTGAGAGGTTGGTTCCCTTGATATCTTTCTTACTTTGCCTGAAATGCAGGGTAGTACTTCTCATCCCTCCCCTAAAGGGGGAGCTTGGACTCACAACCAGTTAACTTCTCTCTTCAAAGAAATTTTTTTTTTTTTTTCTGAAGACATTCTCACTCTGTCACCTAGGCTGGAGTACAGTGGCACAATCTCAGCTCACTGCAACCTCTGCCTCTCAGGTTCAAGTGATTCTCCTGTCTCAGCCTCCCAGAGTAGCTGGGACTACAGGTGTGCACCACCACACCTGGCTAATTTTTGTTTTTTTAGTAGAGATGGGGTTTCACCTTGTTGGCCAGGCTGGTTTTGAACTCCTGACCTCAAGTGATCTGCCCACCTTGGCTTCCCAAGATGCTGGGATTATAGGTGTAAGCCACTGCACCTGGCCTCAAATAAATCTTTTTGTGAAACTCTCTCATTCCCCTCTGTGTCTGTGATTTCATTGATGACTGTTGTATTAGGGTTTTCCAGAGAAACAGAACACACACACGTACACACACACACAAACACACAGAAAGAGAGAGGGTTAGGGATAGGATGGTAGCCTAGAGGCTGATGAAAAAGTTGCAGTTCAAGTCCAAAGGTGGTCTTCTGGCAGCATTCCTTCTTGCTCAGGGGAGGGTCACTCTTTTTTATTATTTATTTTTTTAATTAAAGCCTTCAACTGATTGGATGAGGCCAACCCACATTATTATTATTATTATTTTCAATGTTAATATATTTATTGTAATTGTTATACATATATATATATATTTATTGCATTTTAGGTTTTGGGGTACATGTGAAGAACATGCAAGATTGTTGCATAGGTACACACATGGCAGTGTGATTTGCTGCTTTCCTCCCCCATCACCTATATCTGGCATTTCTCCCCATGCTATCTCTCCCCCCAACTCCCCACCCCCTGCTGTCCCTCCCCTATTTCCCCCTTACAGACCCCAGTGTGTGATGCTCCCTTCCCTGTGTCCCTGTGTTCTCATTGTTCAACACCCACCTATGAGTGAGAACATGCGGTGTTTGATTTTCTGTTCTTGTGTCAGTTTGCTGAGAATGATGGTTTCCAGGTTCATCCATGTCCCCGCAAAGGACACGAACTCATCATTTTTGATGGCTGCATAGTATTTCATGGTGTATATGTGCCACATTTTCCCTGTCAAGTCTATCATCGATGGACATTTGGGTTGGTTCCAGGTCTTTGCTATTGTAAACAATGCTGCAATGAAAATTCGTGTGCATGTGTCCTTATAGTAGAACGATTTATAATCCTTTGGATATATACCCAGTAATGGGATTGCTGGGTCAAATGAAATTTCTATTTCCAGGTCCTTGAGGAATCGCCACACTGTCTTCCACAATGGTTGAACTAATTTACACTCCCACCAACTGTGTAGGAGTGTTCCTATTTCTCCACATCTTCTCCAGCATCTGTTGTCTCCAGATTTTTTAATGATCGCCATTCTAATTGGCGTGAGGTGGTATCTCAACGTAGTTTTGATTTGCATTTCTCTAATCAGCAGTGATGATGAACATTTTTTCATATGTTTGTTGGCCTCATGTATGTCTTCTTTTGTAAAGTGTCTGTTCATGTCTGTTGCCCACTTTGAATGGGCTTGTTTGTGTTTTTCTTGTAAATCTGTTTTAGTTCTTTGTAGATTCTGGATATCAGCCCTTGGTCAGATGGGTAGACTGCAAAAGTTTTTTCCCATTCTGTTGGTTGCCGATTCACTCTAATGACTGTTTCTTTTGCTGTACAGAAGCTGTGGAGTTTGATTAGATCCCATTTGTCTATTTTGGCTTTTGTTGCCAATGCTTTTGGTGTTTTGGTCATGAAGTCCTTGCCTACACCTATGTCCTGAATGGTTTTGCCTAGGTTTTCTTCTAGGGTTTTTATGGTGTTAGGTCTTATGTTTAAGCCTTTAATCCATCTGGAGTTAATTTTAGTGTAAGGTGTCAGGAAGGGGTCCAGTTTCTGCTTTCTGCACATGGCTAGCCAGTTTTCCCAACACCATTTATCAAACAGGGAATCCTTTCCCCATTGCTTGTTTTTGTCAGGTTTGTCAAAGATCAGATGGTTGTAGATGTGTGGTGTTGCCTCCGAGGCCTCTGTTCTGTTCCATTGGTCTGTATCTCTGTTTTGGTACCAGTACCATGCTGTTTTGATTACTGTAGCCTTGTAGTATAGTTTGAAGTCAGGTAGTGTGATGCCTCCCACTTTGTTTTTTTTGCTTAGAATTGACTTGGCTATGCGGACTCCCTTTTGGTTCCATATGAAGTTTAAGGTGGTTTTTTCCAGTTCTGTGAAGAAGGTCATTTGTAGCTTGATGGGGATAGCGTTGAATCTGTAAATTACTTTTGGCAGTATGGCCATTTTCATGATATTGATTCTTCCTAACCATGAACATGGAATGTTTCTCCATCTGTTTGTGTTCTCTCTTATTTTGTTCAGCAGTGGTTTGTAGTTCTCCTTGAAGAGGTCCTTTACATCCTTTGTTAGTTGTATTCTCAGGTATTTTATTCTCTTTGTAGCAATTGTGAATGGCAGTTCGTTCTTGATTTGGCTCTCTTTAAGTCTATTATTATTGTATAGGAATGCTTGTGATTTTTGCACATTGATTTTGTATCCTAAGAGTTTGCTGAAGTTGCTTATCAGTTTCAGGAGATTTTGGGCTGAGACGATGGGGTCTTCTAGATATACAGTCATGTTGTCTGCAAATAGAGACAACTTGACTTCCTCCTTTCCTCTTTGAATACACTTTATTTCTTTTTCTTGCCTGATTGCTCTGGCGAGAACTTCCAATACTATCTTGAATAGGAGTGGTGAGAGAGGGCATCCTTGTCTAGTGCCAGATTTCAAAGGGAATGCTTCCAGTTTTTGCCCATTCAGTATGATATTGGCTGTTGGTTTGTGGTAAATAGCTTTTATTATTTTGAGATATGTTCCATCAATACCTAGTTTATTGAGGGTTTTTAGCATAAAGGGCTGTTGAATTTTGTCAAAGGGCCTTCTCTGCATCAATTGAGATAATCATGGTTTTTGTCTTTGGTTCTGTTTATGTGGTGGATTATGTTTATAGATTTGCGTATGTTGAACCAGCCTTGCATCCCCGGGATGAAGCCTACTTGATCATGGTGGATAAGCTTTTTGATGTGCTGTTGCAATCGGTTTGCCAGTATTTTATTGAAGATTTTTGCATCTATGTTCATTATGGATATTGGCCTGAAGTTTTCTTTTCTTGCTGAGTCTCTGCCGGGTTCTGGTATCAGGATGATGTTGGTCTCATAAAATGATTTAGGAAGGATTCCCTCTTTTTGGATTGTTTGGAATAGTTTCAGAAGGAATGGTACCAGCTCCTCTTTGTATGTCTGGTAGAATTCGGCTGTGAACCCATCTGGACCTGGGCTTTTTTGAGTGGTAGGCTCTTAATTGCTGCCTCAACTTCAGACCTTGTTATTGGTCTATTCAGGGTTTTGACTTCTTCCTGGTTTAGGCTTGGGAGGATGCAAGTGTCCAGGAATTTATCCATTTCTTCCAGGTTTACTAGTTTATGTGCATAGAGTTGTTTGTAATAATCTCTGATGATGGTTTGAATTTCTGTGGAATCTGTGGTGATATCTCCTTTATCGTTTTTTATTGCATCTATTTGATTATTTTCTCTTTTCTTTTTTATTAATCTGGCTAGTGGGTCTATTTTGTTGACCTTTTCGAAAAACCAGCTCCTGGATTTATTGATTTTTTGAAGGGTTTTTTGTGTCTCTATCTCCTTCAGTTCTGCTCTGATCTTAGTTATTTCTTGTCTTCTGCTAGGTTTTGAGTTTTTTTGATCTTGCTCCTCTAGCTCTTTCAATTTTGATGATAGGGTGTCAATTTTAGATCTTTCCTTCCTTCTCATGTGGGCATTTATTGCTATATATTTTCCTCTAGAGACTGCTTTAAATGTGTCCCAGAGATTCTGGTATGTTGTGTCTTCGTTCTCGCTGGTTTCAAAGAACATCTTTATTTCTGCCTTCATTTCATTGTTTATCCAGTCAACATTCAAGAGCCAGTTGTTCAGTTTCCATGAAGCTGTGCGCTTCTGAGTTAGTTTCTGAATTCTGAGTTCTAACTTGATTGCACTGTTGTCTGAGAGACTGTTTGTTATGATTTCCGTTCTTTTGCATTTGCTGAGGAGTGATTTACTTCCAATTATGTGGTCAATTTTAGAGTAGGTGTGATGTGGTGCTGAGAAGAATGTATATTCTGTGGATTTGGGGTGGAGAGTTCTGTAAATGTCTATTAGGTTTGCTTGATCCAGGTCTGAGTTCAAGTCCTGGATATCCTTGTTAATTTTCTGTCTCGTGGATCTGTCTAACATTGACAACGGGGTGTTCAAGTCTCCCACTATTATTGTGTGGGAATCTAAGTCTCTTTGTAAGTCATTAAGAACTTGCCTTATGTATCTGGGTGCTCCTGTATTGGGTGCATATATATTTAGGATCGTTAGCTCTTCTTGTTGCATTGATCCTTTTACCATTATGTAATGTCCTTCTTTGTCTCTTTTGATCTTTGTCGGTTTAAAGTCTATTTTATCAGAGATGAGAATTGCAACTCCTGCTTTTTTTTGCTCTCCATTTGCTTGGTAAATCTTCCTCTATCCCTTTATTTTGAGCCTTTGTGTATCTCTGCATGGGAGATGGGTTTCCTGGATACAGCACACTGATGGGTTTTGGCTTTTTATCCAGTTTGCCAGTCTATGTCTTTTGATTGGGGCATTTAGCCCATTTACATTTAGGGTTAATATTGTTATGTGTGAATTTGATCCTGCCATTTTGATGCTAGCTGGCTGTTTTGCCTGTTAGTTGATGCAGTTTCTTCATTGTGTTGCTGCTCTTTGCCATTTGGTATGTTTTTGGAGTGGCTGGTACTGGTTGTTCCTCTCTATGTTTAGTGCCTCTTTCAGGAGCTCTTGTAAAGCAGGCCTGGTGGTGATGAAGTCTCTGAGTACTTGCTTGTTCTCAAAGGATTTTATTTTTCCTTCACTTATGAAGCTTAGTTTGGGTGGATATGAAATTCTGGGTTGAAAGTTCTTTTCTTTAAGGATGTTGAAAATTGGCCCCCACTCTCTTCTGGCCTGTAGGGTTTCTGCTGAGAGATCTGCTGTGAGTCTGATGGGCTTCCCTTTGTGGGTAACCCGACCTTTCTCTCTGGCTGCCCTTAGCATTTTCTCCTTCATTTCAACCCTGGTGAATCTGACGATTATGTGCCTTGGCATTGCTCTTCTTGAGGAATATCTTTGTGGTGTTCTCTGTATATCCTGGATATGAATATTGGCCTGCCTTGCTAGGTTGGGGAAGTTTTCCTGGATAATATCCTGAAGAGTATTTTCCAGCTTGGATTCATTCTCTCCATCACATTCAGGTACACCTATCAAACGTAGATTAGGTCTTTTCACATAGTCACATATTTCTTGGAGACTTTGTTCATTGCTTTTTACCCTTTTTTCTTTAATCTTGCCTTCTCATTTTATTTAACTGAGTTGATCTTCGACCTCTGATATCCTTTCTTCTGCTTGGTCAATTCAGCTGTTGAAACTTGTGTATGCTTTGTGAAGTTCTCGTGTTGTGTTTTTCAGCTCCATCAATTCACTTATATTCCTAAGTTGTTTATTCTCGTTAGCCTTTCATCAAATCTTTTTTCAACGTTCTTAGTTTCTTTGCATTGGGTTAGAACATGTTCTTTTAGCTCACAGAAGTTTCTTATTACCCACCTTCTGAAGCCTAATTCTGTCAATTCATTACACTCATTCTCCATCCAGCCTTGTTCCCTTGCTGGTGGAGTTGTGATCCCTTGTAGGAGGAGAGGTGTTCTGGTTTCAGGTGTTTTCATCCTTTTTGGGCTGGTTTCTTCCCATCTTTGTGTATTTATCCACCTGTCGTCTTTGTAGTTGTTGACTTTCAGATTGGGTCTCTGAGTGGAAGTCCAGTTTGTTCATGATGAAGTTATTATTTTCTGTTTCGTAGTTTTCCTTCTACCAGTCAGGCCCCTCTGCTGTAGGACTGCTGAGGTCCACTCCAGGCCCTGCTTGCCTGGGGATCACCTGCAGCGGCTGCAGAACAGTAGGGGTTGCTGCTAGTTTCTTCTTCTGCTATCTTTGTCCCTGAAGGATACCCTCCTGATGTCAGTCTGAGCTCTCCTTTATGAGGTGACTCTTTGGATATACGGGGGTCAGGGAGCTGCTTGAGGGGGACAGTTTGTCCTTTATAGGAGCTCAAATGCTGAGCTGTGAGCTCCATCGTTCATTCAGAGCTGCTGGGCAGGTACGTTTAAGTCTGCTGCAGCAGAACTCATAAACCCCCTTTTTTTATTCCCCCAGGTGCTCTGTTCCGGGGGATTTAGGGCTTTATTTATGAGTTTCTGTTGTGCTGCTGCCTTTTTTCAGGGCTGCCCTGCCCAGCGAGGAGGCAGCCTAGTCACTGTCTGCCGCAGAGGCTTTGCTGCACTGCTGTGGGCTCTGCCCAGCTGCTGTGTGAACTTCCCTGCAGTCCTGTTTATATGGGTATCGTTAGAACTGCCTCGACAGTGGTGGCCCACCTCTATAATGGCGGACTCTCTCTGTAATGGTGGGCTGCCTCGGCAATGGCGGGCTGCCTCAGCAATGGTGGACTACCTGCACAGTGGTGGAGTGCCTCGGTAATGGCAGACGCCCCCTCCCCCCACAGAGCTGTACCATCCCGGATTCAGCTATGCTTGCTGTGAAACTCTCTATCCAGAGCGTTTCAGATTGCTGTTTTTTTGTGGGGGGTGGGACCAGCCGAGCCTGATCACCTTGCTCCCTGCCTCAGAGCCTATATTTTTTTTAGTTGAACGGTCAACTGTCTTCCAGGTGTTCCAGTCGCCTTGTTGAAAAAGCGCCAGGATCTGTGTGATTTCCCATGCCGCGACCCACTGCGCTGGCTGAAACAGCTGCACTGAGATTCGTGGCGCTTTTTTGCCTGGGAATCTCCTGACCTGGCTCCTGTTTCAGTCCCCTTTTCTATCAGTTGAATGGGCGACTGTGTCTTCCCGGAGCTCCAATCGTCAACTAAAACGGTGCCCGGACACATGTATTTTGTATGGAGAGCCGCCGCGCTGGGTCACCAACCAAAACAGCTGTGCAGGGGTGCCAGCCAAAATAGCTGCGTGGGCTGAAACAGCTGCGCCAGTCGGAACAACCGTGCTGGTGCCCCGTGGGGCTCCTCCACTTGGGAATCTCCTGGTCTGTGGGCAATACAAATCCGTCTGGAAATGTGGCATCCACTCACTTTCCGCACTTTCGCTGGGAGCTGCAATTCTGAGGTGCTCCTAATTGGCCATCTTGAACCCGTCTCTCCAACCCACATTATTAAAGATGTGAAAGGAAAATAAATCCTGGGATCCCAAAATCACTAAGCCAAAGGGAAAGCCAAGCTGGGAAGTGCTTAGGGCAAACCTGCCTTCCATTCAGTTGCAAAAAAAGAAGCTACAAAGATAAAAAAAAATGCATACCTTCCTCACGAGAAATTTCCTTGTGGACAAAGAACAGACAGAACTCAAAGTCATCCCTCTGCTCACTGAGATAAATCCATATCTGAGTTAAGGCTAATGATAAACTCAAAAGAATGCAACTGTTTGTCTCTTAGCTTCCCATGACCTGGAAGCCCCATTTATGCTTCAGTTTCTCCTGCCTTTTAGGACAGAACCAATGTACATTTTACACATGTTGATTGATGTCTCCCTAAAATGTATAAAACCAAACTGGGCCCGACCACCTTGGGCACAGTCCCTAGGACCTCCTGAGGCTGTGTCACAGGCACACGTCCTTAACTTTGGCAAAATACCTAAATAGACTGAGAACTGTCTCATATATTTGGGGTTCACAAGGGTAATCTGCTTTCCTCAAAGTCTGCTGATTTAAATGTCAATCTCATCTGGGCATGGTGACACACACCTATAATTCTAGCACTTTGGGTGACTGAGATGGGAGGTTCATTTGAGCGCAGGAGTTCAAGACCAGCCTGAGCAACATAGTGAGATCCCATCTCTATAAAAAATACAAAAATTAGCTGGGCGTGGTGGCACATGCCTGTAGTCCCAGCTACTCTGCGGGAGCTGAGGTGGGAGGATCACTTGAGCCCAGGAAGTCGAGGCTCCAGTGAGCAGTGATTGTGCCGCTGCACTCCAGCCTATATGACAGAGGAAGACTCTGCCTCAAAAAAAAAAAAAAAAAGTTAAAAAATTCTTTCACAGAAACATTTAGAGTACTGTTTGACCAAATATCTGGGTACTGTACCCTACCCAAATTGACACAAAATTAACTCTTGGACATCTAATGAGGTCCTCCATTCTGCATTTGGGGGTGAGGGAACTTGACCACATTTGATTTCTGACTGATAGCTGTCATACTGGTGCTTTAGTAGACACAGAGGCAAGGAAAGCCTCATTCTAACATTCTGTTTTCAAGGGTAACATTTGGGTCACTGTTGGCTATGCAGACTCAGAGGTTGTCACCAAGTTCCAGGCGATTCTTGGCTCTACTGCACAGTTATTGAGAGTTTGGGCTTTGGCATGTGACTTGGTCTAGAGTGATACCTGAAAGGGGAAATCAAAAGTGCCCGCCTGAATTATCATCTGAACCTGGTTAGTTGGGTTAGTTTCTTCAGAATTGAAAGGATGTCATTCAGAATGGCCTGACACCTTTCTTCGTCAGTCAGTCCAAGAGTGTGATATGATTGCTTCTTGAGTCACCAACAAGCAAGGAGAAGGTTGAGAAATCAGCTTTATGTGGATTTTTATGGCCTCATGAGGAACCTGAGTTTAGCTATCAGTGAAATACAGGTGGCAGCTCAGGTCAAGTTGGAAGAGAAGGAGTTAAGATTAAAGTTTTAGTCAAAGTACAGAAGGGGACACACACTACTGTATCTCTGCTCTCTCTCTCTGCTCTCTCTCTCTGTATCTCTCTCTCTCTGTCTCTCTCTCTCTCTCATTCTCTGTCTCTCAGACATTCTCCCAGAATCTCTGAGTCTAGGTAACTAGGAACCAAGTAAAGGGCAAATGGATTTTAAGTGACAAATGCCAAGTTTGTGTGTGTGAGTGTGTGTTTATTAGTCATCCAAAAGGACTTTGTGGTCTAGTATAGTGTGTGAGCACATAAACACCCTGCCCACTTCCTTCTCATTACTGCCTGTTATGGGCTGAATTGTGTCCCTCACCACATTTCTATGCTAAAACCCTCACCCCCAGTACCTCAGGATGTGACTGTTTTTGGGGGATAGGGCTATTCAAGAGATGGTTAAGTTAAAATGAGGCTTCCAGGGTGGGTCCTAGCCAATCTGATGGATGTCCTTATAGGAAGAGCACATTTGGATGCATGAGAGCCACCAGGGCTGTGCATGCACAGAAGAAAGACCATATGAAGAAGCCACAAGAAGCTGGCCATCTGCCAGCCAGGAAGAGAGGCCTCAGAGGAAACCAAAGCTGCAGACACCGTAATCTTGGGCTTCCAGCCTCCATGTCTATTGTTTAACTCATCCATCTGTGGCATTTTGTTATGGCAGCCCTAACCAACTAATATTATAGTAGTCAGAACCCTCAGAAAGCATTGAAAGGGGTAAATTATGAAAGTAGACTCTCTTTTCCAGAAAGCTAGGTAAGAGAGAAGTTATGGTCAGGAACAAATATAGGGTAATGAAGGGGAAGTGGGTAGGCCCTTTTCTGGAGCTGACAGGAAAAAAGAAAAGGAGTTAACTACATCGTGGGTTAAACTAGAAGAAGGCAAACACATGCATATATGCTCAATCTTTGATAAGGGTGCCAAGAATCCACAATGGGAAAGGAAAATCTTTTTATGAATGGATACATGAATTATTGATAAATATATATGAGGCTATTCTTGTATTGCTATAAAGAAATACCTCATATGGGGTAATTTATAAGAAAAGAGGTTTAATTGGCTCACAGTTCTGCAGACTATACAGGAAGCATAGTGCCAGCCTCTGCTGGAGAACCCTCAGGAAGCTTACAATCATGGTGGAAGGCAAAGGGAGAACAGGCATATCACATGGCAAAAGCAGGAGCAAGAGAGAGAGAGTGGGTGGGCGGGAGGTGCCACACAGTTTTAAATGTTCAGATCTCTATGAACTCGGAGCAAGAACTCACTTATTATCAAGGGGATGGCCCAAGCCATTTATGAGGGATCCACCAATCCCATAATCTAATCACCTTCCACCAGGGCCTCCTCCTACACTAAGGATTATATTTCAACATGAGATTTAAAAGGGGACACACATTCAAACTATATCATTCTGACCTTGGTCCCTCAAATCTCATTTTCTCCTCACATTTCAAAATACAATTATTTCTTCTCAATAGACCCCCAAAGTCTCAACTTGTTTTAGCATCACTCAGAAGTTTAAAGTCCAAAGTCCCAAGTCTCATCTGGAAGTGAGTTTTTTTCACCTATAAGCCTGTAAAATCAAACTAAGCTACTTCCAAGATTCAATGCGGGGGATGGGGGGTGGGTGAGTAATAGGCTTGGGTAAATATTTACATTTCAGAAAGAAAAAACTGGACAGTCCTTAAATCCTAAAGCTTCAAAATTGTCTCCTTTGACTCCATGGTGTGCATCCAGGGCACACTGGTGTGAGGAATGGGCTCACACCAGTGAGCTGCTCAGAGGTCTTGGGCAGCTCTGCCTCTGTGGCTTTGCAAGGTTCAGCCTCCATGTCTGCTCCTACAGGTTGCTGAGCACTGGTGGCTTTTCCAGGCACAGGGTGAAAGCTTCCTGTGGCTCTACCATTCTGGGGTCTAGAGGATGGTAGTTCCCTTCTCATAGTTCCACTAGGTAGTGCCCCAGTGAGGACTCTTGTGTGGGGGTTCCAACCCCACATTTCCCTTCTGCACTGCCCTAGTTGAGGTTCTCTTTGGAGGCTCTGTCCCTGTAGCAGGCTTTTGCCTGGACACCCAGGTTTTCTCATACAGCCTCTGAAACTAGCAGGAGGCTGACAAGCATTATTCACTCTTGTACTCTGTGTTCCTACAGGTTTACATACGCATGGAAGCCACCAACGCTTATGACTTGCATTCTCTGAAGGGACAGCCTGAGCTGTACCTGGGCTCCTTTGAGACATAGATAGAGCTGGAACAGCTTGGATTTAGGGAATAATGTCCTAAGGCTATGCAGGGTAGTTGGACCCTGGGCCTGACCCATGAAACCATTATTTCTCCCTAGGCCTCTGGGCCTGTGGTGGAAGGACTGCCACAAACCACTCTGAAATGTCTTTGAGGTCTTTTCTCCATTGCCTTGGCTATAAGCACTTGGCCCCTTTTTAGTTATGGAAATATCTCTAGCACGTGGTTGCTCTACAGCCTGCTTGAATTCCTATCCTCAAAACCTTTTTCTGTCTCTGCCATGTGGCCAAGCTGCAGACTTTCCAAACTTTTACCCTCTGCTTCTCTTTTAAATATAAATTCCAACTTTCAGTCATTTCTTTGCTCCTGCATCTGAGCAGAGGTTGTTAGAAGAATCCAGGCCACATCTTGAAGCTTTGCTATTTAGAAATTTCTTCTACCAGATACCCTAAATTACCACTCTTTAGTTCAAACTTTCACAGATCCCTAGGGCATAAACACAATACAGCCAAGTTTTCTGCTAAGGAATAACAGAGGTGATCTTTGCTTCGGTTCCCTGTAAGTTCCTCATTTCCGTCTGAGACTTTATCAGACTTCACTGGCCATATCACGATCAGCATTTTGGCCACAACCATTTAACTGGTCTCTAAGAAGCTGCAAAACTTCCCTCATCTTCCTGTCTTCTTCCTAGCCCTCCAAACTCTTCCAACCTCTGTTATCCAGTGCCAAAGTTGCTTTCACATTTTTAGGAATCTTTGTAGCCATACCTCACTCCTGGTACCTATTTTCTGTATTAGGTCATTCTTGCTATAAAGAAATACCTGAGACTGGGTAATTTATAATAGAAGAGGTTTGATTGGTTCACAGTTCTACAGGCTGTACAGAAAGCATAGTGCTGGCATCTGCTTCTGGGGAGGCCTCAGGAAGCTTACAATCAGGGCAGAAGGCCAAGGGGGAACAAGCACATCACATGGCAAAAGCAGGTGCAAGAGAGAGAGAATGGGTGGGGGAGGTGCCACATACTTTTAAATGACCATATCTCATGTGAACTCAGAGTGAGAGCTCACTTATCATCAAAGGGATGACTCAAGCCATTCATGAAGGATTCACTCCCCCATGATTTAATCACCTCCCACAAGGTCTTACCTCAAACACTGGGGATTACATTTCAACATGAGATTTAGAGGAGACACATATCCAAACTATATCATAAATGGTTTTGGGAAAACTGGATATCCACATGCAAAAGAATGAAATTGGACACTTATCTTATACCATACACAAAAATCAACTCAAAATAGATTAAATACTTAAATGTAAGACCTGAAACCATAAAGATTATGGAAGAAAATATATGGAACAAGGCTCCTAGATCTTGGTTTTGGCAATGATTTTTTTTTTTTGTATAAGACACCAAAACACATGCAACAAAAGCAAAATTAAACAAATGGACCACATAAAACTAAAAGGCATCTGTACAGCCAAAAAAAAAAAAAAGAAAAAAGAAAAAGCAACCTATGGAATGGGAAAAATATCTGCAAACTATATATATTAATCAGGGTTCTCCAGAGGGGCAGAACCAATAGGATATATATATATAGATAGATATAGGAGAGGGGAATTATTAGAGGAATTGGCTCCTGTGATTATGGAGGCTAAGTTCCATGATAAGCTGTCTGCAAGTTGGGGAACCAGGCAGGCTGGTTGTTTGACTCAGTCCAAGTCTGAAGGGCTCAGAGCCATGGAAGCTGATGGTGTAACTCTCAGATTAAGGCTGAAGGCCTGAGTGGGGGGACCACTTCTGCAAGTAATGAAGTTCAAAGGCTGAAGAACCCAGAGTTCTGATGTCCAAGGACAGGAGAAGATGGGTGTCTCAGCTCCAGGAGAGAGAGGGCAAATTAATCTTTCCTCTGTTTTTTTTGTTCTATCGAGGTCTCCAGATAATTGGGTGGTGTCTGTTCACACTGAGGGTGGATCTTACACACTCAGTCCACTGAATCATCTATCAATCTCTTCTGGAAACACCCTCACAGACATACACAGAAATAATGCTTTATTAGCAATCTAGGTATCATTTAATTTAGTCAAGTTGGCAACTAAAATTAATCATCACATCATATTTTTGAGAAAGGATAGTTCTAAAATATCAGGAAACCATACAACTCAAGAGCAAAAAACCACCAACCCAACTAGGAAATAGTCAAAAGACTTCAATATACATTTTTTTGAAAGAAGACATACAAATGACCAACAGTTACATGGAAAGGTGCTCAGCATCAGGGAAATGCAAATTCAAACCACAATAAAATATCACTTCACACCTTTTAGGTTAGCTATTATCAAAAGGCCAAGAGATAACAAGTGTTGGTGAGGATGTGGGGAAAAGGGAACCTTTGCACACTGTTTGTAGGAATGTAAGTTGGTATAGCCATTATGGAAAACAGTATAGAGGTTCTTCAAAAAATTAAAAGCGGAATTACCATATATCCAGCAATCCCACTTCTGGGTATATATTCAAAGGAAATGAAATTAGTATCTTGAAGAGATACCTGCCCTTCCACATTTATTGCAGCATTATCATAGTACCCAAGATATGGAAATAACATAAGTGTCTGTATTAGTCCATTTCACACTGCTATGAAGAACTACCTGAGACTGGGTAATTGATGAAGAAAAGAGTTATAATTGACTCATAGTTCCACGGGCTTAACAGGAAGCATAACTGGGAGGCCTCAGGACACTTACAATCATGGTGGAAGGCAAAGGGGAAGCAAGAACTTCTTATTATGGCAGAGCAAGAGAGAGGGAGTGAGAGAATGTAGAAGTGCCATATACTTTTAAACTATCAGATCTTGTGAGAACTTACTCACCACGATAAATACAGCAAGGGGGAAATCCACCCCCATGATCCAATCACCTCCCACCAGGCTTCTCCTCCAACATGTGGGGATTACAATTCACCATGAGATTTGGGTGGTGACACTGAGCCAAAGCATTTCAGTGTCCATTGAAGGAAGCATAGATAAAGAAATTATGATCTCTTTCTGTCTACTCCCCTCTAAGAGTGGCATATTATTCAGCTTTAAAAAAGAAGAAAATCCTGCCCTTTGGGATAATGTGGATGAACTTGAAAGACATCATGCTAAGTGAAATAAGTCAGACACAAATAGACACAGATATTGCATAATATGACTTATATGTGGTATCTAAAAAAGTTAAACTTAGAATAACAGAAAGCAGAATGGTGGTTGCCAGGGGTTAGCAGAATGGTGGAGGAAACAGTGAGATGTTGGTCAAAGGGTGAAAAATTTCAAGTATAAGATGAATAATTTCTAGAGATCTCATGTACAGCATGTTAACTATAGTTAATAATAATCTATTATATACTTGATATTTGCTAAGGGAGTGGATCTTAACTCTTCTTACCACACACATGTAAATTGTTAACTGTCAAATGATAGATAGCTTAATTGTAGAAATCATTACATAAGTATACAGCTATATCTATGTTAAAACCTTACATTGTACATCTTAAACATATACAATTTTTTATTTGTCAACATACTTCAGTAAAGCTGGAAAGAAACCCAAAAAAGCAAAACCCCCTAAAAAATTCCAAATAAAAAAACCCATCAAGGGCCAGGTATGGTGGCTCATGACTGTAATCTCAGTACTTTGTGAGGCCGAGGTGGGCAAATTACTTGAACCCAGGAGTTCAAGACCAACCTGAGCAACATAGCAAAATCCCATCTCTAACAAAACACTAAAAATAAAAAATAAAAATTAGCCAGGCATGGTAGAGTGTACCTGTGGTCCCAGCTACTCAGAAGGCTGAGGTGGGATCATCTGAGCCCAGGGAGATCAAGGCTACAATGAGCAGTGACTGCACCCCTGCCCTCCAGCCTGGGCAACAGAGTAAGACTCTGCCTCAAAAAAGAAAAAAGAAAACTTTTTCAACCTTCCCTCATTTATCTTCATTGGGCCCAGCCTTGCTCTTCCACAGAGACTGGAAAATGTTAACCTCATTTTTCTACAGTGACCACCAGCAGTAACTCATACTTGGCAAAGACACTCTCTTTCCTTTCCTGGTATATAGTTAGGGTGTGAAGAAGATCTTACTGTAAGGAGATGACATGTGTTTCCTGCATTTCAGATGGGAAACTGGAATACATTTTTCTGTTGAAATTTTGTTATAAGTGGCACCTCGTTTCTAATTTAGTTATTGTTGGCATAGAATCTTATTTCAGGTACATTATGATTAAGTGGGGTTGTGTAGGCTGGTCTGAGGTTCTAACTACCTTGATACTATTTTGGAAGAAAGTATTTGAAATTCCAAACATAGCTACATATGTGCACTCTAAGCTGGGGTGGGCTGTATTTACTTGTAGTCTATAAATGTGGTAGAGTAACTCAACATCATAAGAAACTATAGGCAAAAGTGAACTGCAATCATTGAGACAATTCGTAATAGCAACTTGATGTGCCAGTGAAATTTATGCCACTTGTTTCTACTGGAAGCTCTTTGTTCAAGCAAAATGTGACATAGATCCAGTGATGTAAAGAAAGTAAAAAGCAACACCACTCTGGCTGAAGCAGAGATGGAGGGTGGAGCCCCATGTACACAGTCCACTCCACCTGCAGAGCAGACACCAGAGAGAGCTCCATGGAAGCTCAGGGTCTATGGGACACAGTTTGAAACCACTGTGATACATCATTCTCTGCCTTGGGCTGCTAAGAAACCCAGCATCATGCTCAGATTTCTCCAGGTACACAAATACCTGGATGTTATGGGAGCACAGTGGATACTATCCAGAGATAGTAATATTTTCAACATATCATAGTCTGTGAATTTTCCCTAAATCACATGCTATAGTTGTGGTCCTTGGTCTCTCTGCTTTTAGATCTATTTATTGCTCCTCCCTGCTCTGTGCTCAGGAGGTGGATCCCTGCAGGCTGTGGTTTCCCAGGTTCCTGTTGAGTTCAGCCAGTGGGGGGCTAAGGCAGGAGATGGCAGGCAGAGTGATAGGGAGAAGGCACGGTATTTCTCCTCCCTCTCTCTGGTCCCCTAGTCCTCCCGTGGCCCTCATACACAATCCCCCCCTCTCACCCACGCCCTCTCCACCCAGGATGGAGTGACATTTCTGACAGGGACCATGTCTTCTCTGTGACTCCAACTCCTGTAGAACAGTCTGCCATGGGTCTAGCCTTCACTGACAACAGGTACCAAAAATCTGAGAAACACTGAGAAGGAAAAAAATTTTTAAACTGGGAAATTTCTGGTCATTCACTTATAACTTTTATCCCCCTATGAATTGGGAGAGAGAGAAATGCCATTTTTCTATTTTCTTCTTCTTCTTTTTTTTTTTTTTTTTGAGACAGGGTCTCACTCTGTCACCCAGGCTGGAGTGCAATGGGGTGATCTTGGCTCACTGTAACCTCCGCCTCCCAGATTCAAGCAATTCTCCTGCCTTAGCCTCCTGAGTAGCTGGGATTACAGGCACCCACCATCATGCCTGGCTAATTTTTATATTTTTAGTAGAGACAGGGTTTCACCATGTTGGCCAGTCAGGTCTCGAACTCCCAACCTCAAGTGATCCATCCACCTCAGCCTCCCAAATCCTGCTGGGATTACAGGCGTGAGCCACTGCGCCTGGCCCCATTTTTCTATTTTCAGCATCACTGCTTGAAATACGTATTTTGAAAATCAGGGCATCACTGAAACAAATGTAATATTTTGAAATTAAGAACCTTTAAATGAAACAAGGCTGTGTTGATAATACTTTTCACTGGAATTGGGGCTATTTTGAACTCCTGTCTTTAGCAGCAATGCTCTGGAGAAGAGCCCCAAAAATGAGTGACCCTTCAGCACTGCTGGGGCTATCCCTGCAGCATCCAGCATTTCCCTACCTGGGAAATACAGTTTCATACAGGCTCCCTGAAGTAATATTCTACCTTTCCTTTTCCCCTGGTTATATATGGGATCTATATTTTTGGTCTAATTCAAAAAATATTTTAGTTAATTTGACAAATAGCAATTGTACATATTCATGGGGTAAATAGTGATGCTTTGACACATACCATGTATAGTGAACAGGTTAGGATAATTAGCATATATATCACCGCAAATTTTTATTATTTCTTTGTGATGGGAACATTCAATATCTTCTTTCTAGCTATTGAATCTATATATTTCTATTAACTCTAGTCATCCTACAGTGCTATAGAATACTAGAACTTATTTCTCAAATCTAGCTGTAATTTTGTACCCTTTAGCAAATCTCTTTGATCTCTTCATTCTGGAAAGGATAGAAACTAAAATGCTTGATGTCTTAAGACACTGAATGTTTTTAGGGGGAAGGTAGGAAGGAGCTGGACATCTTGGGCAAACATGAGCAAGTGAAAGGGAAAGATTGCAGCCACTAGACGAGGATGGATTGTTTTTCTCTTTCTTTTTTCTTTTCTTTTCTTTCTTTTATTTTTAATTTTTAATTTTTATTTTTTTGAGACAGAGTCTAGCTTTGCCACCCAGGGTGGAGTGCAGTGTCATGAACACAGCTCACTGCAGCCTCAAGTTTCTGGACTCAAGGGATCCATCCTCCTGCCTTAGCTTCCCAAGTAGCTGGGATCACAGGCATGCATCATCATGCCTGGCTAATTTTTGTATTATTATTATTATTATTATTTTTTAGAGATGCAGTCTTGCCATGTTGCCTAGGCTGGTCTCAAAATCCTGGTCTCAAGCAATCCTCCTGCCTTGGCCTCCCAAGGTGCTGGAATTCCAGGTGTAAGCCACTGTACTTGGCCAGTTTTTCTCTTTCATATAGAGTCCTTATTCTGAATGTTTTTGGTGAAGCTGATTGGAAAGGCCACATGCCACTTGCTTTGATTTACAGATGAACATTAGGGTATCGATAAAATCTTCTAAGATTTAGTAAAACAGACTTGTCTTTGTCTTCTTTTACATTAACTCAGGACCTCAAAGGCTCACAGCTACTGAACAGGCAATCCTGGCTTTGGTAATCAGATATTATGTAAGTTTTCAGAAAACCTACTTTTGGGACTAGACTTATCTTATCTAATTTTAACTGGTGAGAATTAGAGGAAACATTATCTTACTTTTGTGAGAAACATTATCTGAACTGCTGGTATTGATTGTGCCTGGTCTAAATTAGTGGTGCCCTAATTTAGATACTAAAAACTTTTAGCCTATAGCCCAGCCCCTGAACCAATAAGAGCCATGCTAGGGGCTAAAAAGGTACCCATTTTCTCACTATTAACAGAACGGAATCTGGAATGACCCTGTGGGCCTTGGAGTAAGGCATCCCACCTAACTGCAGCCTCTTTGTTTCTCCCTGCACCTCCTGACCCTATGGCCGGCTAGGATTCTGCTCTAGTTCCTGGTTGTTACTCCAATACTCTGTTGACATCAGAGACCTGCCCTGAGATCAGCTTTTTGTCCAGGGGTGGTGTTGCTGCCAACCGTTGCCTCCCCCTCTCTCCCCAGGTGGCTGAGGTCCTCTTTCACCCAGATGAACAACTCTCCTTTTCATTCCCATAACAAGATGCTCCTATACATCTAGAAACCAGTGTACACTATTGTACCAAGACTGCTAGTGCCAAATTCTAGGCCACAAATAAGATCCTGTGGGTATTGGTTCTTCCTAATCGTTGTAATGTGGACTGCTGGTCACTCTTCTGGAGACACATCCTATAACCAGATTAGTTTTCTTGTAGCCCCAGTCTTAGTTGATTGCTTCTACTTTCCTGAATGAGATTAGGTTCTCAGCATAGATTCCCAGGCTGATGCCAGTCCTTCCTGATAGCCCAATCACGATATCCTGCTGGTCAGAAGGAGATGTAAAATTCAGCTTGATTTGCACAGTATAAATTTATGTATCTATGTATAGTCTAGATATATGTATTTATTTCCTAAGTGGAAATACCTTTTTCTGATAAGACAAGATTATTGCAAAAATACAGAGAAATGAAAGTTCCCCCTACCACAAGTCATCTCTCTGATTAATAATGTTAACGGTTTATATTGACATAATTCTCCCAGAGCTTTTTAATGGAACTATCCATGTAAACACACACACATACACACACACACACACACACACACACACACACACGCAGAAATGGAATTATACTTTTATGTAACCTGCTTTTCATTTCAGCTTTATGATTTATTGTTGGACATCATTCTGCCCTCATTTTAAACTTGGACTCTCTTTGGCTCAACTTCAGAGTGGTCTATGATTTAAGTACAAAAAAATAATATTTCTTTTTATGGTGTTTTTCCTTTGAGGAGGGGATATGTTTGTTAAATTATTTATAGTGATAGGTTTTACAGAAACAGATGTTTTTTGTTGAGACCATGAACACCCTCAGTGCTTAATGATTCTGCTGATTAAGTGGGAAACACACGAAGGCATGTCAACCTGTCAACGCAAAGAAAATGCTATCTCTCCCTAACGTAAATGGATTACATAAAGGCCTGATCTCCCACTGCATCAAGTTATGGTGTTTCATGCTCTAAAGACCAGGTAGGTATTACTTCGCACAGTTCTTGAAGAATGTTGAACTTTTAAGACGAAGAACCCAATTTTAAAACTGTCATAAATCTGAGCATGGCTTTCAGAAGGAAAGAATGCTATTTTTAGTGTGTCTGGATTGCAGTCTTTCCCTTTGGTAGTTGATGATGACTGCACAGTAAGAATGAAAAATGAAACTTCTGGAGATTGGATAGCTAAGGAGATTGAAAATAACACCCAGAGAGTGGAGCTTTTGGGTCACTAATTTGAATTCAGCTCAGATCAGTGATGACTACAGATTGTTCTGTCTGTTGGCAGTGAGGCTTGTAGAAAATGCATTCTTCATCCTTAGCTATGTTAATTATGTCTGTATGCTTGTTGGAGCCAGGTTTGATGATTTAGATTGTAATCCCCTGGAGGGCAGGGACCATATCTGCATAATGCACTGTTTACACCCTCACTTAGATGAGTGTTGATTAGATGATTTTGATTAGGGAGATGAAGAAGTGCTCTTTCTGAGGTGTGAGACTGTGACTATCAAACATTCCTGTGAAATATGAGAGTAACATCCCTTTCAGTTTGTTTTGAGTGGCCTTGGAAATAGTTTGGTTCCACACAATGACAAATAGTCTTCTTTTTCAGTCCTGTCAGCACACACTACAGCTCCTCCCTGACATGTAAAGACAGGCTTTTCATTTCTTTCCTTTTTTTCTGATTTGCCTACATCTATTGGGGTCTAGTTCAATACCCACCTCTTCTACTGTTTTCCTTGATCGCTTCAGTCCACCTTAACCATAATATGCTATAAATTCCATTTATTTTGCCTGTGTTCAATGTTATCCTCTGCTGATATCTGTCTTTTTATGAATGCATCCTGTCTCTCTTTGTAGAGACAACCTTTTTGAGGTTCAAGACTATGTCTTAAATCCTCTTGTCACCACCCCATCTACTAATACAATGCTTGTAACATTTGATGCTAATATTTGTGAATTTTATTAATAGCATTGTTGAGCAATTGAATAAAAGTCTTACTTAAAAGTTTGCATAGTCCTTTATGCTAATTGCTATTATGTGAGTTATGCTTTTCTGACTCTTTTGATACCATGTTACGAGTGCCATGGAGGGTGGTGCCCATGGAGTAAGGCATCCCACCTAACTGCAGCCTCTTTGTTTCTCCCTGCACCTCCTGACCCTATGGCCGGCTAGGATTCTGCTCTAGTTCCTGGTTGTTACTCCAATACTCTGTTGACATCAGAGACCTGCCCTGAGATCAGCTTTTTGTCCAGGGGTGGTCTTGCTGCCAACCATTGCCTTCCCTCTCTCCCCAGGTGGCTGGGGAGAGATGCAGGGTGTACATTACACAACTCTAGAGGCTGATGCACATAGATAGTTGATGGCTATGGTGAGTGCCTCTGATGGTGCTGGCAAATGGAGGTGAAAGAATAATAGCACTGATGCTCAAAAGTAAAACATGTATTATTAACTGCAATGGGCCAGGCAGGGAAGAATAAGTCACTAAAGCGTGAATTCTACCACACTTGTTTTAGGACCAAAGCCAAATATGTTGGGGACAGCATTTTTCAGCGAGTGTTTTCATTGCTTTCACCCGCTTTGCCTATCCCAAAGGTACTTTTTTTCCCCCTTGAAAGCTCAGTTTATTCTTATCCTCAGTCCACTAAACAGTTTGACTTTTGTCATCCCAGCTTTTAGGCTTTTGTGACGCAGAATCAGGAGACTGGATTAGAGAGCAGGGAGACAAGGGGGGGAAAATGGTCCAGAGTCCTGACTGCTGGGCTCGGTGGGAAGGCTGAAAGAGGGAGAGGCTTTGAAGCAGGTAGGCTGGGAGAAAATCTAGAGAGGAGCAAACAGAGGGTTCTTGAAGTGCTGCAGAGAGTAAGAGTTACATTTCTTCTGATGCTTGTATGTCAAGATAGGGTAGGTTCTGCTGCTTGCAAGTAGTGAACTACTCCTAAATCTCTGAGACTCAGAACAACAAAATTTCATTTCTTGCTCAGAGTCTGGAGTGACTCTCCAGCGCAGGTGACCTCCATGCAGTGACTTCGTGGCCCCAGCTGCTTTGATCTCATGACTCTACTGTCATAAGAATGGCAGGGGAGAAGAGGGCATGGAGACCTCACAACCATTCCTCCAAACTTCTACCAGGAGGATACTTTTGTTTGCAGCCCATTGCCTGCATCTGGCCTCATGGTGGGGGCCTGGGAGGCACAGGCTTCCCTGAGCCTGGAAGGTGAGAGCTGTGGATAGGTGAGCTCTGCATAGGTGAGCTCTGCTAATACTGGCCACCGGCTCTTTGAAGGTATGCAGAGGCTGGAATGGCTTTTACTTTTGGTGGCGGGGCAGTGTCTCTTTTAGGTGATACCTCTCTGAGACGGGGCCACAGAGGGCTCTGACATTTATTTGGCTTATACAGAGAAAGAGGAAAAGGCAACTGCATGCAGTGAACCTTCCGTAGGAGTTTCCAGAAAACACAATAAAGTAGTTGTTATGTTGTTAAATATTATAAGGGTTTTTCCAGTTTTTTGCCTCCGTGTGCTCTCTCTCTCTCTTTTCCACTTCAGTGAGAAAATATACACAAATGCTATTATTCCCATGACTC
The DNA here is from genome assembly GCA_036589455.1 of Ateles fusciceps. Classification (NCBI taxonomy): domain Eukaryota; kingdom Metazoa; phylum Chordata; class Mammalia; order Primates; family Atelidae; genus Ateles; species Ateles fusciceps. The sequence goes on from JAZHEH010000904.1 coordinate 3,146,181, forward strand.
ATTCAGAGGAAGTTTTAAATTTGGTTTTATTTCCTTTGCTTCCTTGATAGTCACTTTATTAGGCATCTTAAGATGGAGAAAAGGTTACAAATTCCCTTTAGTATCATTAAAATGAAGCCTGTCTAGGATGACATAAATGTGACGGTCATTCATGATTCCTTTGAGCTTTATGACTCTTCCAAGAAAATAAAAAGTGTATATTGCAAATCCATAGGAGAAACGAAGCTGGCAGAATATGCCAAATGTGATTTCTTAGCAAGTGTATTTCAATAGAGGACAAAAGAATAGAGAAGTACATACATTCTTTTGAAGAATAAGTTAGGAGACAATTTTAGATCTTTCTGCAGTTTTCTCAACAGAAACAACTGCATTATAGGAGCGATCACGTGATTATTTGTGTCTTGACAACATTTCAACAATTTCAATAAGTGACACATACCATTAACAACAACAATAACAAGAAACCACAACCCCTGGCTGGTGCAAATAAGAGTGAGAGAAGGCACAATTGAATACTTCAGCATGCAATTACATTTGCTGCATAATTAGTCATAAACTGAGCATCCAAACATAGATGCATGCCTAATTAATTATGACTTATTTAAAAGCACTCAGGTTGTGATACTTTGTTCTTCATTTCCTGCAAATCAAATTACTAAAGTTTTCATTTCATTTCAAAATAATTTTCTCTGCATTATTTAAAAAATTTCTACTGAGATATGAGGTTGATTATAACATGCATAACTGATGCAGTGAGGTAGATACCAGTTATAAAAGGGTAGGTGAGGGTGGTGTATTAAAAGATAAGATTGCAGAACTCATTCTGAAGCTGGAGGGAGAAGGTGAGGCTAGGGCTGGCTGGGCTAAGGAGTGGATGATCTTTTCATGGTGTTTCAGCCAGGAAAAGATACCACATCAAGAGAAATAACACAAGTAAGGAAAGTATGATGATTAAGTGATTAAGGATCTAGAGATGAGGCTAATATTGACATCTTCTAAGACATGTTCAATTGTCTGGACGCTGTGGCTCACGCCTGTAATCCCATCATTTTGGGAGGCCGAGGCGGGTGGATCATTTGAGCTTAGGAGTTCAAGACCAGCCTGGCCAACATGGTGAAACCTTGTCTTTCCTAAAAATACAAAAATTAGCTGGGTGGTAGTGATATGTGCCTGTAATCCAAGCTACTCTGGAAGCTGAGGCAGGAGAATCATTTGAACCTGGGAGGTGGAGGTTGTGGTGAGCTGAGATTGGACCACTGCACTTCAGTCTGGGTGATGGACTGAGAACTTGTCTCAAAACCAAACCAAACCAAACCAAACCAAACCAAACCAAACCATGTTCAGTTAAAATATTCTCTTGGCCAGGCTTGGTGGCTCACGTCTGTAATCCCAGCACTTTGGGAGGCTGAGGTGGGAGGATCACGAGGTAGTAGTTTGAGACCAGCCTGGCCAACATGGTGAAATCCCATCTCTACTAAAGTACAAAAATTAGCTGGACATGGTGGTACACACCTGTAATACCAGCTTTTCAGGAGGCTGAGGCAGGAGAATCGTTTGAACCTGGGAGGTGGAGGTTGCAGTGAGCTGAGATTACACCATTGCAGTCCAGCCTGGGCAATAGAGTAAGACTACATCTAAAAAAAAAAAAAAATTATCTTGACTAATGAATATTTTGTTTTTAGCAGATTTAGATAGCATAAATTCCAGATTACTTTTTTTTTTTTCCTAACAGGGTCCATTTGTTGTTTGAAGGAAGTTGAGATCTAGTGTGTGGACATGTGTGTTGTCCACATTATTGTCTTTTCTATAACGCTGTGTGATGACACTTCGGTAACTGTGTCTATTACAAGGGCTTCTAATTGTCTTGCCTTTCCTGCCATGAAAGTTATGAAATCTGAGTGTTTTATACCTACCAGGCTTCTCCACATATGGACTCCAGGCTAGTGCTTTTTTTTTTTTTTAATTTTAGATTCAGGGTTATATATGCAGGTTTGTTGCAGGACATACTGTGTAATGGTGAGGACTGGGATTCTAGTGAACCAGTAACCCAAATAGTGAACATTGTGCCCAATAGGTAATTTTTCAATCCTCATCTTCCCTCTTACCCTCCCCACTTTTGGAGTCCCCCAATGTCTACTATTTCTATCTTTGTGTCCACATGTACCCATTGTTACCTCCTGCTTGTGAGAACATGCGGTATTTGTTTTTCTGTTGCTGAATTATTTCACTTATAATAAGGAAGTGCTTCTCAATCTTCCCTGTTAAGTGCTCCTAATAGTGTGGACATTGAATTGATATCTCTGGAAGTATAGAGTCATATTCCAACCTCATCCCCCAAATAAAATTGGAACATTTCTTATATTTTTATGTCAGAAATTCATATGAATTTAAAATTTTATGATAAATCTGTTTTAACATAAAAATTTTAAAATTTGAACTGTGGAGAAAAATAAAAATGATTTCTACCTAACTCTCAGCTAATGAGTGAGTCTTTCACAATGGGTCTCTCAATTGTGCAGGATTGAGGTCTAAGCAATTTCTCTTAATATTTCAAGAACTCAAACTCATTAATATCTGGAGATATATATATATGTATATCTGCAGACTTTTCAGTTGTATGAGCTACATCAATGCTGCCCAAGAGGAGGTTCAGGGCATTTTCATGCAATTCTTGGTGAAATAGCAATAATTAATATCTTCTCAGTGATTGCTGGTCAAATCACTCCTGGGATATTGGTTGACTGAAAGTATCTGACCTATTTTTATCTGCTCATTGCACATGGCAAGAAGATCAAGAGCCAGGTGCTTTGGGTCAAGGCATTCTTGGTGAACACAGTGTCTACTGGTCTAGTCAGATTGTGCAATGGCTTTGATGCATTTTATTGCTCCCACAGTATTGTTTGTCACAGATTTGCTGCTAATCTCACGTGCCCATGCATTGCCCTTCAGTCAATAGCAGGTTCTGTTAAGAAACATATCTCATTTCATTGGAAGTTTATTCATCAGATAGAATATGAATATCATTAAGCATGTTGAAAATCAGCATAGGATTTCATTGTAAATATAGGAAATAAATAGCAATTATAGAGAAAATTTCTTCATCTGCTTGTGTTCTTTGAACTGTAAGGTAAAAAAAAAAATTGGGTTAATTCCTCAGTCAGTTATCTGAATGTGTGTTTTTACCTCGGGCTCATTCTGCCATTTCTTTAGTGCAGCACAGGGATCTCCAATGCATTCTTCTAGGTGGGCTTAGCTGGAAGAAGGGCAACATGTCCACCTCTACGTTGGCTCAGAGGAAACTTCCCAAATGCTTCTGTTCTCGTCTGTTGCCATCTTGGTCAGGGGCAAGTTTTCTCTTCTCATTTTCAATCATACTTTTGTGGTTGAGACTTGGTGGAATGCTTGATGTCCAACCCCTCCTCCTTCAATTCTGGGAAGAGGATTGTCTTCAATTACTGGAGCAGCTTGCCTTGAGGTCCCTCCACTCCTCTCTCCAGTCTTTAGACAGAAAGTCCTTTTTCTCTTTTCCACTTTGAGGACTTCTGGGAGTCCTTCCCCCTCCTCCTCCTCCTCCTCCTCCTTCTTCTTTTTTTTTTTTTTTTGAGGTTTGAGGCAGGGTCTCACTCTTGACTCTCAGGCTGGAGTGCAATGGCATGATCACAGCTCACTGAAGCTTTGACCTCCTTGGCTCAGGTGATCCTCCCACCTCAGCCTCCTGTGTAGCTACAAGCATGTGCCAACATGCCCAGCTAATTTTGTTTTTAGGAGAGATGGGATTTCACCATGTTGCCCAGGCTGGTCTCAAAATCTTTGGCTCAAGTGATCTACTTGCCTCAGCCTCCCAAAGAGCTGGGGTCACAGGTGTGAGCCACTGCACGTGGCTCCTCCTCTTTAACTTAAATTTATCCACTGCACACTACTCTCCCTTCCACCCATCCCCTTATTCCATTCAGTCTTTACATGGTAAAGGTTTGTGCTTAGGCTTTTAAAAGTCCCATTCTCAGGCTAGCACTGGTTTTGCTAGAAGAGAGAACAGTGGCCTGGAGTATTGTTGAGAAAGCAGAAGGAATACAGAACCTACACACAGATTAAGATTCCAAGATATAATCCTGCCACACTATAGAGTTTTGTCAAATTTTCTTCTGTTAATTTTAAGGTGTCCTTGAAGAAAGCCTCAAGTAATTCTTTGTTTAAAAATGCTTTCCATCATCTCTCTATGAAGCCACCCTTTTCTTCATGGACAAATAATTGAATAACAGGGATCCTGTATACCAACTAGGGTGTTGGTATACAGGATCCCTGTTATTCAATTATTTGTCAAATCAATTGATGGTGGACAAGAGGGAAGGACCCATTGGAAAGCACTGGCCTAAAAATGTCTAGCAAAGCTTAGATCTGGCAGTGCTTAAGGTTCTCTCAGTACTTTGGGACTTGGCTGAACAAAGTTTGGAAAGCACCGGAGAAGATCTTTAGGGCCCCTCGCGGCTCTAGAAAGATGGCTTTTGGGTCTTTCTTTGGGGTAGGAAGAACACTGTTCTTCTTGCCCTTGGATAGTTTTCTGGACAGAATGGCTGTATAGCTGTTCCATACGATGATGTCCCAGTTTCACTGGACTTAGTCTAAAATATAGGCCACCTCTCTTCTTGAAATCAGATGCCCTATATTGCAAAGGACTTTTAACGTTGCTAATGGGGAAGAAAATTTTTCGGAAGAATGACAAGAGGAAGGCTGTTGAGCATTAGTCAACCAAAAGGTGCTGGCCCGAAAACTGCTTTCAAGCCTTCTGATGAGACATAGCTTAGCCCTGGGCTTTGGCACTTTGAGAGCTAGGACTGTGGATTTCTGGATCTGGACAAGGGCGAGCTGGCACCAAGGTTTTTCTTTAATAATAGCAGTCCTTCACACCCTGTTGATTCAAATCAAAGGGATCCACATCAGTTTTCACATCTCACTGATTATTTTGTATATGGCGCTGCATGTTCATTTAGGCTCAAAATTGCATCCATATATTTTTTGCTTTCCATGATCTCTTTTGCTTCATTTGCTTTTCTGAAATATTTCCAATTATTTGGGTGCCCAATTGTTCGTGAAGTGGTTGCTCAGTTTGTGCCGAAAAGGCATTTTTTGAAAAAAGATTTATCATCAACATGATGTTAGAGTTGATTTCAAAAAGACCTGACCATTGAAGCCCATTGAGATAGTAAATGATTTCTCCCTTTACAAACTTTGAAATAATCCTTCTTAAAATCTTTTAGACATTTTTCTTCTGTGGCTGACTAGGTCTTAGCCAATGAGTTGTAACAAGAGAGTTTTGTGTGAGATCAGCCTGTACCTGGGGAGCTTGAAGGGAGCACTTACACCCAAGGATAACTAAACCTTAGTTCATAGACCAAGTGATTTGATTCAACTGGTATAGTAAGTACTCTTTGTTGATGGTATCGGTCAGAATTGAGGATGCCATTCTGGGCTTAGAGTCTGGAAACAAAGCTTTTTCAGCCTCCTATTGCAGTCTTCTGACATCTTGCATTTCCTTATATAGCAAGTGGAGGAGCCTGAAAATAACTTGCACTCCCTCATCGTCTTAGGGAAAACTGGTCAGATACACCCTAGTTGGTATATAGGATCCCTGTTATTCAATTATTTGTCATATCAATTGATGGTGGACAAGAGGGGAGGACCCAGTGGAAAGCACTGGCCTAAAAATGTCTAGCAAAGCTTAGATCTGGCAGTGCTCAAGGCTACTGCTGGTATGTAGGTACTTTTATGCAAACTGCAAAATAAATGACTTCTCTTGGCAGATGAATTACTATAGACACCCCTTTTTATTGCAGCTCCTCCCAAGGGCTGGGCTGGATTTCTAGCCCCCTCAAATTCCTTCCACCAGGAATCTTTGCGTAGTGTTCTAATGCACCCTAGTGTTCTAATGCACCCTTGATGGGGGCCCTGTTAATGCTCCTGGCAAGAGTGTTGCAAGAATCCCAAGATACCACAAGCAGATAGGAGACCAGAAGCCAGACAGGTGCAAAGTGTGGGGGGAAGGGAGTAATGACAGACTCCTTCTGGTAATACTGCTGGGTGTTGACAGGTGGGAGGAGGTTGAAATTGGGAAAGTGTTGTGAACCATGACAATAGGCAAAGGTTTTTTCTTCCTCCTAGATAACACTTGCTTGGAATGCCAGTTTTGGAGCCTGAAAGGAGACATCCATTCCTCTTTTCCTGTGTTGTTCATGTCTGTCCCTTTAACTAACCCCAGGCCTAAAGGATCATGGCTACTGCACACAATTATATTCTTTTTATATTGGACACTATTTAGGCTTAAAATAATAGATTCATTCAAGTAGTGAGATTTGAGAAATGTTTTCTTCTTCTATGTCCTTTATCCCGTATGTAGTACTCTATTTCTTTATTTTCTTTTTCTTTCTTTCTTTTTTTTTTTTTTTTTTTGAGATGGGTTCTTGCTTTTGTTGCCCAGGCTGGAATGCAAATGACGTGATCTCGGCTCCACCGTAACCTCTGCCTCTGGGGTTCAAGTGATTCTCCTGCCTCAGCCTCCTGAGTAGCTAGGATTACAGGCATGCGCCACCACACCCGGCCAATTTTTGTATTTTTAATAGAGACAGGATTTCTCCATGTTGGTCAGATTGGTTTCAAAACTCTCAACCTCAGGTGATCTGCCCACCTTGGCCTCCCAAAGTGCTGAGATTACAGGCATGAGCCACTGCACCTGGCCTTTATGTTCTTCTTTTTCAATTCTTCCTATCCTTCATACTCAACTCAGATATTACCACTTCCTAAATCTTCCTCTGATTACTCTAGTTCCACGTAGACTTCTTACTTCTCTGAACATCAATTACACTTTGATTTGTACTATATATTTATTGTTCTTAATTTGTTTTATGTATTTAAATCTTTTCCTTCCACAGGTTGTCTGTTTCCTGAGGGCAAGGACTGTATATCTTCATAGTTACATCACCAATGTGTTTTGCAAATACAAAGTGCTCACTAAAGCTTTAAGCTCCAGGTTTGACCAGTGTTGGAATTAAAAACCTGAATATAGAATTTCTAATTACCCATAATAATTGCAAATGTAATACATTTTGGAGAACAAAACCAACATATAACACTAAAAATCTTTTGGGCAATTATTTCCACTTGCAACCCTATGAAGCCTTCAACTGGATCTTTTGCTATGCAGCAAACTAAACCTGTTTGTGTATCACAGCATCCTCCTTTGCCAGCAGTCTGAGTGGAATGATAATGAATGGTGAAAGAGTGAAAAGGAAAGTAGCAGGGAAGTAAAGGAGGAAACAGCGTCCTTGATAATTCGCCCAGGAAGAAGCTGCCAAATGACAAGAGTAATGTGTCTATGTGCATTTCAGAATTTGTATGGTAAGACTGTGGTTGTGTAGAACTTTAAGGAATTCTTTATTCTGGACAGCCAAGCTTTCTATATGGCCAGGGAATTTGCTTTTAAAGTATAAAACTGGTTTTTTTAGTGATTTGGGGTAGAGATATTTGAAGATGTGTTATAGACTTTTAGTAGACATACTTTAGAGTATCCACCCAGCTCACTAATAACTCACCTTTGGGGAAAATTACTTTGCATAACAAAATTACTTTAAATATTAAAATAACAAACATTTATTATCTAAGTTTTTGAGTCAGGATCTAGGCATGGCTTAGCTGGTTGTCTCTGTCTCCGAGACTCTCATAAAGTTGCAGTCAAGTTTTTGGCTGGGGCTGTGGTCTCATCTAAAGGTTCAACTGGGGTGAGGTGGAGTGGAAATCCACTGCCAAGCTTGCTCACATGGTTGTTGGTAGCCCTTGATCCCTTGTCACGTGGGCCTTTGCACAGGGCTATGTCATGATAAGGTGCCACCAGAGCAAGTGATTCAAGAGAGTGCATGTGGCTCAGAGGAAAGCCACAGACTTTTAATAATCTAATCTTAGAAGTAACATCTTATCACTTCTCTCTATTTTATTAATTATAAGGGAGTCAGTAAATCCAGCCCACATTCATGGTGGAGGATGTCACAAAAGGATGTGAAAACCGGGAGGCAGGAGCCATCTTAGAGTCTGTCTACCACAGGCTCTTGGCAGCTATGTTTTTTGCTTGCTTGTTGGTTTATTGATTGGAACAGGGGTAGAGAAAATGATCTCTGCTGGGAATTGGAGGGAAACCTGGAGAGAGTTAGCCAGTCTCTGCATGTCATATCCTGAAATATAAAAGTATTGGAGATGTGGGGTTTATATCTTGTACCTCCCTGTTGCCTGGGCTAAGAATCAGATAGATGCGCATAGTGAGGCAGAGGCATGACATGGCAGAGTGTCCTGTGGCTCCCCATCTGCCCTTCTGCATTTGAGTTTCATAAGGCATCTCTGTAGCTGTACTGTAAATACTCCCAACAGGGTGTGGTGGCTCACGCCTGTACTCCTAGCACTTTGGGAGGCCAAGGCTGGTGGATCACTTGAGTTCAGGAGTTTGAGACCAGCCTGGCTAACATGGTACAATCCCATCTCTACTAAAAATACAAAAATTAGCTGGGCATGGTGGTGGGCATAAAAGACATGATCTCATTCCTTTTTATGGCTTCCTAGTAGTCCATGGTGCATATATACCATATCTTCTTATCCAGTTTATCATTGATGGGTATTTGGGTTGATTTCATGTCTTTGCTATTGGGAATAGTGCTGCAACGAACATACGTTTGCATGTATCTTTATAATAGAAAGATTTATATTCCTTTGGGTATATACCCAGTAATGGGATTGCTGGGTCAAATGGCATTTCTGGTTCTAGGTCTTTGAGGAATTGGAAAGCACAGTTTAAGATGGACAGGTGACTATGAGAGTTCTTGGGGTAGGAGTCAGAATGCACACAACTGCCAGAGGTGGGCAGCTGCTCTGCATCCTACATAGATAAGTTCAGCTAGTAGCATCTGGAAGATACGTCGAGGCCAGGTGGTAGGTGAGGAATTCAGCCTGTAAGGAAGCAGGGTTGAGAAATTCCTATGGAGAAACTAGAAACTGGAAGAGGCTGGCTGGGAGCTGTGGCTGCAGTGTCTTGCCCTACCAAAGATGATCTGAGCTCTTGGCATTGTGTGGACATTCATACTAAATGAAGGTATAGTATGTGTATGTATTACCTATACCAGATGTACAAATCCTGCCATGGCGGGAAGTGATCTCAGAGTGGCCAGAAGTGGGATCCCTGCAGGGTCTCTGACCGGAGGTGGCTCTGTGGGTCTGAGGAAAAGCTCCTTCATCTGGTCGTTACCAGAACAACCTGCAGGAACACCTCCTGCTCATGAGGCACTTATGATCTGCTATCTGGATGACTCTGCTCTTTGTGGGAGTGGGGGTACAGAAGGCAGCCACAGTGGAGAGCATCTGCTTCATTTTCCTCCTTGAGTCCCCATGTCTTATATGGGAGAAGTGCACCCTGGGAAAGGAAGGGGGCAGGGCAGGGACACTCCTGAGGGGCTTCTTTGCTGAGCCTCAGTTTCTGGTCAAGCTCCTGGCTACAGATCTCAGGTCACCAGGCAGCCACCGGAACAGGCAGGATAGGAACCCAGAACCCCCAAGACCTCATGGGACCCTGGTCCATTCCTTTCTAAATATAAAATTGAAGTAATTACTGATCAAACATGCCACTGAGATGAATAATGAAAAGCTAATAATTGTTTTCCTTCCCTTTTAAAGAAACACACCACACTCAGACGCCCATTTACAGATATTTTCAGTTAAAATGTCACATAATATTTGTTATATCAGCAGGAGAATGGAAATTGAGTTGGCAGTGAAGCATTGCAGTGACAACTGTTACCTTGGAAACTGTAGTAAGCAATCATAATTACAATTAGCAAGACTCCCACAAAGTATACATAAATATTCTTGTGCCAGAGACAAGTGCCACATACACCAGACAGCAGAGTAAACTGTGGGACTCTCTTTTCTTTCTCTTTGACGTGTCCTTGTGGATATTAAAGTTCTATTAAGAGATATTGCAGTTTCTTTGAATTTAGATGAATATATTTTCTGATGTGTTGGCTTGGGGCTTTTAACATAATGACATTCGACGCATAGTGGATTACATAGAAGTTTCAACTGACCCTTACAGTACAACCAGCCATGAATGGACTTTTAAAGAAAGCCTGACCTCAGAAGAAAATAAGGCAATTGTAAATAATAAATGGTGCTGCAGCACAATTATAAGGGTGCTCTAGGGAAAAGTGTTGTGGAAAAGAAGGAATGGTTAAAACATGTGATTTAATCATTCACTGCTACTTGACTCTTGTTTTTTTCTTTATTGCCATGGAAGTTTTCTCTTTGATTCAGACTTTACCGTCAAATTGAAAGAAGTCAGGGGAAGAGTGAGTGATAGATTTGTTCTCACTCCAGTGCACCAGGAGTGTCCTGTCCTTTGAGAATTCTTTCATGAACAAGGGAGAAAAGGCAGTTAAGTCAGGAGTGTGCACAAATCTGTATTTCTGCACACTTGTGGGGACAAAGCTTTCAAGGCAAATATATCTTCATAGCAGGACCATTGTTATTTTCAGGGCCACAGGGCATGCCAAAACTCCATTCTCCTGAACACAGTAGAGTATTCTGTTCAGCTTGTCTGAGCATGTTGGTTGCCTGGGCTTTTCAGATAAATGCATGTTGTGAGTGGTTGCCACGATGTGAGGAGTAACAAGGGGAAGCAATGTTGACATGCTTCCTTTGAGAGCAGAGATCTTGACCTAAGCTTGAAAGAAGTCTGCTAAAATGAGTAATAGAAAGTGACCTTGGCATAGAAGCTAAAATAATTGGAAGAACTCATATTTCAGGCAGCAGCATCTGTCTAGAGAGTATGGGGGAGGAATGGTGGAAGCATGGACAGTGGGCAATGGCAAACTGTCCTCGCCTCCCTAGGGAGTGTTCAGTCAAGTCCTGGATGTGTGGTTCCCACAGGAGCCCTGTTCTTTTAGCGACAGAGGCTATATTGTGTAGACGGCCTGCCTCTGACCTGTGAACTTGCACCTGCCATCTGGATGCATCTGCTCTTCAGGAGGGGGTAGTATCTGCTGGAACAAGAGGCTGCCAGGACACTTTACCTCTTCTCCCTCAGACTCCAACCCTCATCACTCTGGACTGCCTGCCTCCGAGAATAAAGGGTGACTGGCTTTATGTGGGGTCCCATCAGTCACTACCGCATTATACATCAGACAAAGGCAGTGTGCTAGGTTCCTCGCATCACAGTTTGCTCCAAGGTAGGGAAGAGCTTATTTCAGCTAAAATGAGAACTTCATGCCTTACTTTGTACTACAACTGGAAGTGTGTAATTGCTTATTTGGAGTCCAACACCATGCTCGGTTCTCTAGGAGAGACAAAAGACAGATGTCAGAGCATCTTCCTTTAAAAAAGTTCATGATCTAGTTGGGGAGAAGGTGCTAGGGGACCCTCAGACATCTGGTAAAGCATATGGTACCAACTGAGGTTAAGTGTGGAAATGTTGAGCCCCATAAAGTACAGCAAAGGGGAGATGGGTAAGGACTGAGATTGCTAAAAATGCTCCAAGCAGGTGGGACTTGGGAAGGCCTTGCACATTGGTAGCGCTTGTAGAGACAGTTGGTGTTTGTGTGTGTGGAGGCGGAAGGAGGGCAGGGCTACAGAGCACCAGGAGGAAGCCTCTTCAGGGAAAGAGTCAAAGGGGGACCAGAGCAGAGTGTGTGGGTGCCATCACTTTAAGGGTTTCCTGTTTATATGAATGAGGCCCCAAACCATTATCTTTGGGCTTTGACTGCTCTCCAAATGTCTACCACCTGTTGGGATCTCTACCTAGATGATTCACCAGCTCCACCCTAAATCTGACCTCAGCAACTTGATTCTCAACACCTTTCTATCTTGACTCTTCTGTTACTTTTTTCCCCTTCCACCTCCTCTTTCTTTCCTATACCTTCTTTATTAACAAAGCATACAGTGATTAACTACAGAGTCTACGCATATAATAGTCTATTACTATGATCAGTCATTAAATAATGATTCCAAAGTTATATAAGATACAGAATCATCTGGAATATAACTCTAGACTGCCAATATTCAAAGATCTTATGTGCCTAGTACTTTATCATTTTTAAAACTTACGTTTATTAGAGAAATATGTGCATTTGGTAAAAAAGAAAATCACAGAGAACAGAAGAATTTATAATGAAAAGAAACAATCTTTCAATCCTTCTTTCTCCATTGCAATCCCATTTTTCAGAAGCAACCTCTTTTATGCTCAAACCTTCTAATGATTATGTCCAAAATTCTAAATAATGACTTCCATTTCTTTCTTTTTTTTTTTTTTTTTTTGAGGATGGAGTCTCGCTCTGTTGCCCAGGCTGGAATGCAGTGGCGCGATCTCGGCTCACTGCAACTTTGCCTCCCAGGTTCAAGCGATTCTCTTGCCTCAGCCTCCTGAGTAGGGGGGATTACAGGTGTGCACCACTGTGTCTGGCTAATTTTTGTATTTTTAGTAGAAATAGGGTTTCACAATGTTGGCCAGGCTGGTCTTGAACTCCTGACCTCAGGTGATCCACCCACCTGCCTTGGCCTCCTAAAGTGCTGGGATTACAGGCGTGAGCCATCGAGCTGGGCCTGACTTCCATTTCTTGACTTAAAAAAATTTTTGACAATACATGTTGACTCTGGGTCATGAAAGATGAGGACCTAACTCTTTTAAATTACACCCCACCTTTCCACCTTTGCATTATTTGACTTTTACATTGTTATTTTTGAGTGATTTTATTAGATAACATTGTGATGTTAGGCACCATATTTATATTTCTAATTTTACCTCTTTACTGTGTACTCTATCCCACTCCTCCCCTGCAAACTCTAATTCTCATCTCAGCCTTGTCTAACTTTTACATTGTCAAGATGGTTAACATTTACATTTGTCCTGAAACCATAATTAACTCTCATGAGCTTTTGCTATAGGTTGAAAACCAAAATCAGCATTTACATTATCATAACTATGCGAATATTGTTCACTGCAAAGCCAAGTTGTATGTTAGGATTGTATTTTCTTCTGTGATAGCCTAATGAAATGTCCTCTGGGCTACTCAAGATAGAATTGTTGTAGCTTCAAGGTCAAAAGTTTTCTCTTCCCTTACTTTGCAACAATTGCTTAAAGTCATAGAATGCTTTACACTGAACCACAAATTTCTCAAACATCTTTTGATTGTTGTTTCTGTTGCCATTTCTCCCTTGGTTTTAGTGGACTCATATTGCTCATTTATGTTTAAAAGTAAAAGATTAAGTAGCTAATATGGATTTCCTCTGCCCTATGGAGAAAAGTCTTATTCCTGATGACCATGCTTAGTATACATCACTGTCAGCTTTGGCTCTGGAATGAACAGGCTGGGAGCCCCCTCCTCAGGTCAGAATGAGAGAGACACTTCTGAGCAAAACATCCAACACAGAGCCATTGCTTCTTCCAGTCAATAATTTGTTCAATTTCCTTTAATAGGAGCCTTGCTGGATTTTCATTGGGGATAAAAGCTGGGCTGCCTGTAGCAAGAGGGGAAAGGGAAGGGAGATGGCAGTCCCGAATACAACTGTTTTGTGTACGGACATTCTAAGAAGCCTTCTGATAGTCTGACTTTCAGCATTCCCCTCTGTCTTACATGCCTGCTCTGAGCTTGGAGCCCTACAGAGGCTACTTGGGCAGATCAGATTCCACCTTCTCTGCAACCCCCTCAATCACATGTTTTAGGTTGTTGGTTTTATGTTTCTCTTTCATCTATCAGCAGGATCCCATACTTTCTAAATTCCAGAAATTTGTTGAAATCTCTCATCTGCCTATGCAATAGACTGAATGTGTCTCCCACCAAATTTCATATGTTGAAATCCTAACCCTCAAAGTGATAGTACTAGAAACTGAAGCCTTTGGGAGGGACATAGGTCATGAGGGTGAAGGCCTCATCTATGGGATTGGTGCTCTTACAAGAGACTTCAGAGAGCTTTCTTCTCTTCCTGCCATGTAAAGACAGAAGAGAAACAGGTCATCTGCAAACCAGAAGAGGCCTTTATCAGAACCCAATCATGATGGCACTCTGATCTTGAACTTCCAGCCTCCAGAACTGTGACAAACAAATTTCTGTTGTTTATAAGTCACTCAGTCTATGGTACTTGTTGGAGCATCCCTAAGTGACTAAGACAATTGCCCATTTTCCTGTTCTTTTCTGGGGTTTGGAAAATGAATAAAACAAAACTTACCCTCTTGAATAAGAAAAGTGACACTTCTCTGTATTTTTGAACCCCACTTTTTCTTCTTTACCTCTAAAACATTTAAATCTGTATTAGTTTTCCATTGCTACTGCAACACTTTACTGTACACTTAGTGACTTTCAACAACATAAATTTATTCTCTGCTCTAGAGGCCAAAAGTCAGAAACGAGTCTTACAGAGCTATAATTAAGGTGTAAAGTCAAGGGCTAGTTTCTTCTAAAGCCTCCAGGAGAGAATCTGTGTCTGCCTTCTTCCAGTTTCTGGCAGGTGCTGGTATTCTTTGGCTCATGATTGCATCATTCTGACCTCTTGCCTCCATTGACACATCTCCTACTTTCTCTTCTGTGGTCAGAATCTCCCTCTGCCTTCCTTTTATAAGGACACTACCTGGATAATCTGGGATAATTTCCCCATCGCAAGATCCTTAACTATCACAGCTGTGAAGTCCCTTTTGCCATGGGACAACATTCACAGGCTTCAGGGAGAAGGACCTGGATATCTTTGGGGGCCATTTTCTAGCCTTCCACAGTCTTCCTTGGTTTCTTCCTTTTTGTACCACACACATGCAATCAGTAACTAAGTCTCATGGACTGATTAGTCCAGTGACTCTCAACCTGATGCATATTACAATCACCTGTAGAGCTTTAAAAATACTGTAGATCTTGGCTTCATTTTGAAGCTAAGAGAATTAGAATTTCTGGGAAGTTAGATCTGGGCATTATCATTTTAAAAAAATTTTTTGTTTTGTTAAAAATTCAAACTTACTGAAAAGTTGCAAGAAAGGTACAAATAACTCACACAGACCCTTGATTCCCCCAATTGTTTACTTTGTGCACCATTTACTGTATCATTTGCAATTATGCTCTATTTTTTTCAAAACCCCTTGAGAATCTATTACTCCTAAATATTCTTCAGTATGTACTTCCTAAGAATAAGAACATCCTCTTTCATAACTATAATACCATGGCAAAAATCAGGAATTTAACATGGATACAATACAGTTTGCTTTGCCACCAGAGATATATGGGATGGTATCAGGATTGCAATCCATGCTTTTTTATTGCTTCTATTTGCCTGGAAAATTTTTTCCTATCCCTTTACTTTTAGTCTTTCTAAATTACTTTGTATTAATTGTGTTCCTGGTATAAAGCATATAGTTGAGTCTTGTTTGTGAGCCAAACAGAAAATCTTTTAGCAAGTGAGTTAAGTTTATACATATTTATTGACAAAGCTAATGTGTCAGTTTTAACTCTGCCACATTATTTTATGTTATTATTGATGGCAGTGGTGGATCATTTGGAGCAGCTGCTGCAAAGATGCCAGCTGCAGCAGGGGAGGCATGGCTAGGACTGTGTGTTCTGTGGAGCCAGTGGGGGCCAGGGCCAGGGCCAGGAACAGATGGGATCCCCACCCCCTACCAAATTGGCAGGGTGGGAACCCTGTGATCCTGGGCACAGCTGCAGCTGCCCAGCTGTGGCTCTGGACTCAGACATCCCTGTGCTTTTGGGGGTCTGGGAACCCCCCCCATCCCTGCAGGCTCAGAAGTGTCTGCTCCTGCTCCCTGGCCTCTCCCCCTTTCCCAGTGCTCGCTCTAATTTTGGAGCAAAGTTGTAGCTGAGCCTGGGGTGCTGTTGCAGTCCGGCCAGGTGTGCGCATGCTCAGGGCAGCACTGACACACAATCCAACCCCCCACTGCTTTGGCCCCCTCCAGACTTTGGGCACCAAAAAGAGTGGGGTGTGGGGGACTGAGGGCAGCTCAGTGAGGGCCTGCAGGCACCCCTTGGCACAAACAGCCTTGGTGCTGTGGATGGCATGTTGATGGTGGGGGAAGACAGGTGCCTGGGGTGGAAAGAGGTAGGTCCCTGGTGAAATCCTACCTTCAAGCCAGGGCTGGCCTGAAGCCTGGGGGCCGGGCTGCCAGTTCCTGGTGAAGTCTGTGTCTGGAATGAGAACTTATGGTGCTTTTTCTGGGCCTACCCATGCCACTGACGGACCAATAAGCATACACTTTCTCCCTTTTGAGCCCATAAAAATCCCAGATTCAGCCAGACTCACATAGACATTGGATTACCAGCTGTGGGAAGGAGCTATCCACTTCTGGTCTCCTCAACTCTTTGGGATGACCTGCCTATAGAAAGGAGCTACCCACTGTGGGTCTCCTCTCTGCTGAGAGCTGGACACTCCTCAGGATGACCTGCTTGTGGAAAGGAGCTACCCTCTTTGGGTTTCCTGAGAGCTGTTCTGTCACTCAATGAAGCTTCTCTCTGCCTTGCTTACCCTCCAATTGCCTGTGTACCTCATTCTTCCTGGATGCGGGACAAGAACTTGTGACCTGCTGAATGGCAGGACCTAAAGAGCTGTAACACAAACAGGGCTGAAACACCGCCCCCCTGCTCATCATGTTGTGGATGACAAGGAGAGAAGAGCTGTGGCCCTTCAGGAAGCCCAGACCTAGGACATCCCTGAGCCAGAGCTATGACACCCTCTTTGGGGCTCTCTGGTTTCTGGCATCTCCAGGCTTCCAGGTGCCACTGAGTTCCCCCTCGTCCAGATGTGGGTGCCTGCAGCAGAAACCATGTGTGGTACATCTGGTCCACCTGCAGCCTTACACGAAACTCGGCACCTATAATGGTACCTGAGGCTGTCTACCCTGTCACAGCACCCAGGGTGCCTGGCTGTGCACAGCGGCCAGACTGCGTGCTTCCTCACTCGCTCCCACACCCCTTGCTGCTTCTCACCTGGCTCCCCCTTGGCAGGTGTGGGATCTGGGTTGGTAGTGAGAGCCAAGCACAACCTGCCAGGTTGAGTGGGCAGAATGAGCCCAGTGGGCACAAGCAAAACCCAGGTAGAGGCACCACCAGCCACAGAGGTTTCTGGCTGGCAAAGTGATACCCTAAAGATCCTGTGACATTATTATTATGTTTGTTATGTTGCCTTAGCTGTGTTTCCCTACACTATTTGTTTTCATTCATTTCAGATTTTTAAATTACTTTAGTATTCAGGATGATTTATATTTTTGTTTTAGAGATTGTCTTTGTACTTACATCTTTAAAAAAATGTCCTTAGTCACACTCATTAGAGTGGCTAGAGCAAAAAATAACAAGTGTTGGTGAGACTATGGAGAAGTTGCAGCCCTTATGCATTGTTGATTAGATTGTAAAATGATGCAACTGCTGTGGAAAACAGTATGGTTGTTCCTGAAAAAATTGAAAATAGAACTACTAGCAATCCCAATTCTGGGTATAAACCCAAAAGGATTGAAAGCAGGTTCTTAACCATATATTTGTACATTCATGTTCATAGAAGCACTTTTAAAAATAGCCAAGAGGTGGAAACAACCCAAATATCCATCAATGTCTGAATCAATAAACAAAATGTGGTGTATATATATATATATATATATATACAATGGAATCTCTGCAGCCTTAAAAAAGCTACAACTTGATGAACTTTAAGGACATTATGTGAAGTGAAATAAACCAGTTATAAATAGACAAATACTATGTGATTCCACTTATATGAGATATCTAAAGTAGTCAAATTCATAGATATAAAAAGTAGAATGTGTTGGGCACAGTGGCTCACACCTGTAATCACAGCACTTTGGGTTGCCAAGGTGGGACCACTTGATCCCAAGGGCTTTGAGACCAGTCTAGGCAACATAGTAAGACCTCATCTTTACAAAAAATAAAAAGTTTGCCAGACTTGGTGGTGCATGCCTGTAATCCCAGCCACTTCAGTGGCTGAGGTGAGAAGATCACTTGAGCCCAGAAGATCAAGGCTGTAGTGAGCTATGATTGTGCCACTGCACTCCAGCCTGAGCAACAGAGTGAGACCTAGTTTCTTAAAACAATGTTGTTAATCCCCTGGTTTTTATTTGACTTTCTCTATCTAGTTTTTTTTTTTTTAGTTAAGTTTACCTTCCACCTCTGGTGTATATTATAGTCAATGAACTTAAGCATTAGTAGTTTTTAAAATATCTCCAGGTGATTCTATTATACAGCCAGAGCTGAGAATCAGTGAGCAGCTCCCTAAACCATTCTTTCCCTTCCAGTCTTATGTCATGATTTTATTCCAGCTTTCATCTCTTCTTACATACTGTAAACTCCCTTATCTGCTTTTTCCCAGACTGTTTATTCAATCCTGTCTAAATACTATGCCCATAGTAATCTTGCAAAAATTCCACTTCATGCCACTTTCTCCCCCTCTTAAAAAGTTGTCAGTGTTTTTTTCTGTGGCCTCAAAGTTCGAATAGGTGAATGGATTTGAGTTCCAGTTGAGCCACTGGATTAGTCTGTTTTCATGTTGCTGATAAAGACATACCTGAGACTAGGCAATTTACAAAAGAAAGAGGTTTGTTTAATGGACTCACACTTCCATGTGGCTGGGGAAGCCTCACAATCATGGCAGAAGGTGAAAGTAATGTCTCACATGGTAGCAGACAAGAGAAGAGAACTTGTGTGGAGAAAAAACCATCAGATCTTTATAAAACCATCAGATCTTGTGAGACTTATTCACTATCATGAGAATAGCACAGGAAAGACCCATCTCCATGATTCAATTGCCTCCCACTGGTTCCCTCCCACAACACATGGAAATTGTGGGAGCTGCAATTCAAGATGAGATTTGGGTGGGGACAGCCAAACCATATAATTCCACCTCTGGCCCTTCCCACATCTCGTGTCCTCACATTTAGAAACCAATCATGCCTTCCTAACAGTCCCCCAAAGTCTTAACTGATTTCAGCTTTAACTCAAAAGTCCACAGTCCAAAGACTCTTCTGAGACAAGGCAGGTCCCTTCCACCTATGAGCCAGTAAAATCAAAAGCAAGTTAGTTATTTCCTAGATAAAATGAGGGTACAGGCATTGGATAAATACAGCCATTCCAAATAGAAGAAACTGGCCAAAACAAAGGGGCTAAAGACCCCATTTAAGTCCAAAATCCAGTGGGTCAGTCAAATCTTAAAGCTCCAAAATGATCTCCTTTCACTCCAAGTCTCACATTCAGGTCACACTGATGCAAGAGGTGGGTTCTTATGGTCTTGGGCAGCTCCTGATAACCCCTGTGGCTTTTCAGGGTATAGCTTCCCTCCTGGCTTCTTTCACAGGCTGGCGTTGAGTGTCTGCAGCTTTTCCAGGTGTACGGTGCAAACTACAGGTAGATCTACCATTCTGGGATCTGGAGGATGGTGGCCCTCTTCTCACAGCTCCACTAGGCGGTGCCCTAGTAGGGATTCTGTGGAGCCCCACATTTCCCTTCTGCACTGCCCTAGCAGAGGTTCTCCATGAGGACACTGCCCCTACAGCAAACTTCTGCCTGGGTATCCAGGTGTATCCCTACATCCTCTGAAACCTAGGCAGAGGTTCCCAAACCTCAATTCTTGACTTTTGTGCACCCACAGGCTCAACACCAGGTGGAAGCTGCCAAGGCTTGGGGCTTCTACTCTCCGAAGCAATGAGCTGTACCTTGGCCTCTTTTAGCCATGGCAAGAGTGAGTGGAATGCAGGGCACCAAGTCCCTAGGCTGCACACAGCAGGGGGGACCCTGGACCTAGCCCATGAAACTATTTTTTCCTTCTAGGCTTCTGGGCCTGTGATGGGAGGGGCTGGCAGAAAGGTCTTTGACATGCCCTGGAGACATTTTCCCCATTGTCTTGGTGATTAACACTTGGCTCCCTGTTACTTATGCAAATTTCTGCAGCTGGCTTGAATTTCTCCTCAGAAAATGGGATTTTCTTTTCTATAGCATTGTCAGGCTGCAAATTTTCTGAACTTTTATCCTCTGTTTCTCTTTTAAAATGGAATGCCTTTAACAGCACCCAAGTCACCTCTTGAATGCTTTGCTGCTTAGAAATTTCTTCCACCAGATACCCTAAATCATCTCTCTCAAATTCAAAGTTCCACAAATCTCTATGGCAGGGGCAAAATGTCGCCAGTCTCTTTGCTAAAACGTAACAAGAGTCACCTTTGCTCCAGTTCCCAACAAATTTCTGATCTCCATCTGAGACCACCACAGTATGGATTTCATTGTTTATATCATTATGAGCATTTTGGCCAGAGCCATTCAACAATCTGTAGGGAATTCCAAACTTTCCCCACATTTTCCTGTCTCCTTCTGATCCCTCCAAACTGTTCCAACCTCTGCCTATTACTCAGTTCCAAAGTTGCTTCCACATTTTTGGATATCTTTTCAGCAGTACCCCACTCTGCTGGTACCAGTTTACTGTATTAGTCTGCTTTCATGTTGCTGATAATATTAGTCTGTTTTCATGTTGCTGATAAAGACATATCCATGCCTGGGCAATTTACAAAAGTAAAAGGTTTAATGGACTCACAGTTCCATGTGGCTTAGGAAGCCTTCCAATCATGGCAGAAGGTGAAAGCCATGTCTCACATGGCGGCAGACAGGAGAACTTGTGTAGGGTAAACTCCCCTTTATAAAACCATCAGATCTTGTAAGGCTCATTCACTATCATGAGAATAACATGGGAAAGACCCATCCCCATGATTCAATTACCTCCCACCAATTCCCTCCCACAACATGTGGGAATTGTGGGAGCTACAATTCAAGATAAGATTTGGGTGGGGACACAGCTAAACCATATCAGCCACTTACCAGTTATGTGACCTTTGTTAGGTAATGTAAGGGGCTAACATGTTGCTAGATCATAGCAGATGTTCAATAAACATCATTCCATTCTTCCTTCCTCAAGCTCTGGTATCCCATCATTTTTGTACACCCATCCACTCCCTACACTTACTTTCTCACAGCTGTCTTGGGGTTTTAAAATCAAACTTATCTTTTAAGATGAAATTCAAGCACCATCTCTTGCCTAAACACTTCATCCAGCAATGACTGCTTTCCTCTGAGCACCCACGATACTCTCTAGCAGGTGGATCTTTTAGTGACTATTGTGTTCTTTCTCTTTACAAAATTGTAAATAAAATTAATTAAATGGAAACAGAAACCTAGGGACAGGTGAAGGCAGGAGCAGACTAAATTCACCCTATCAGAGAATTGAGGAGTCACATGATCTGCCTTGGAAACTTGTGGCCTTGTTTTAATATTTACAGTCCCATGTCACTTATCCCCCTTATATGGTGTGGCAAGTTACACATTTCACAACTCTATTGTACTGAAACCTCTTTGAGGACAAGGATTGTGTCTTAACCATCTCTGTACTTGATACATTGTTGGAAAGCAATGAATATTTCTTCTGTAATATGACCCTCCTATCTGATAACAGCTGACATTTATTGAATGCTTATTATCTACTTGGCCCTGCTCTAAGTGCTTTATGTTAAATCTTCCCAGTAGCATATAAGGATGATCCTGTTATTAGCTTCATTTTACGACTATTAGGATCTGAAACAGGTTCAGAGAAGTGAAGTAACTTGCCCAAGATTGCACAGCAAATATGTGTCAGAGGCTGGCTGGGATATGAATATGAAGAATGTTTTCAGAATTCATGCTACACTGCCTACTACTGCCTCTCACCAATGAATTTAACTATATGCTTGCAAATTATAATTGTTCATGTTTTGTTCCCATATGTAGACTATATTAATATTTTCTGTTTGACTGATTTTCTAAGCAAATGAATGTCAACGATCCTCTCTGTGTTGACCAGGTGAACTTGAGTGCCCTTTGAGGTCAGCACTTCTGCATTTTAAAGTCGACCCTGCCACCTACTTGATGTGTGGCCTTGAACAAGTCACTTAACCTTTCCTGTTTCTCATCTCCACCTTTTATCATTAGGCATTTACATAGAATTTGTTGCCATAGAAATAGAAAATAATACTGACCTATCTCACAGGACTGAATGTCATGGGGATTAACTAATTTACAGCTGTGAAGAGCTTTCAACATATGAACTGCTAAACAACTGTGAGATTGTAAAGAGAATTTAAAACACCATCAACTTGTGGAGCGTGCCCATTTGATGCCCATCATTATATGTTTAACTATTAGCATTACTACTCATAATAAACTTTTATGAGGTACTTTAGGTGGTTGAAGTGTTTTTATGAGAGTTAATTAGTTGTTCCAACCAGCTCTATGAGGTAGGTCAGTATTTTTATCATCCTTGTTTTGGAAATTACATTAAATCAGTACATGCATCATTAAAAAGATCTTAAACGTCTTGATATTGGGAAGCATTTTGTGATTGACGACAATTCTCACACAGTGATCACACCTATCACAAAGCTCTAATGGTAGGGCAATGAGAGAGTGAATTATACTTTTGGTTCTCAATACAACACTGGCAAGACTTTTTATTTGGAATTGTTTTGATGTTTTCACACTAACTCTATGGCAGTTCTTGTGTTAGGTTCTTCTGTGTATTCATCAGGGTGTACTTAAAAAAGCTGAGCTGACTCTAGATATTTCATACTGTAGAAGTTTAATGCAAGAAATTGGTTACACATGTTTTGAATGGGCTATAAGAGCAAATGGAAGGATTAGGTACTGGGAGAGCAATTAAAAAGAAGAGGTCATACCCAGAAAATTAGTTACTTCAGGAATCAGTCTCACTTCCAGGGATAGGGAAGAGAAGGGAGGAAGTTAAGTTGCTAGAATCCAGGAGCATCACTTGCTCCTGGGATGGACCCATGGAGAGAAGCCCACAGAAGGAGTCAGAATCACAGAAGGGAGGCAGCCACCTCCAGACCTGCAGCCATGGAAAGAAGAAGAAAATCTCCTCTGCTCCCTCCCTCTGATATTGCAGACTGATAGAAAGTCAGAGGCCAGGGAGCCTGGGAAATAAGGGTTGTAGGTTTCCAGCTCCAGACCCATACAGCAGCAGAATAGATAAGGGTGGATGCAGGGCTGAGAGACAGCAGTTACGCAACTGGCCCCATTTGTAAGTTCACTCATTTTTCCTTGGAGGCTCTGAGAGAATCAGAAATTTGCTCCAAGACCTTTACACCAGCAAGCGGTGGGCCTGCTAGCTTGCCCACCCAGTTTTGCCAACTCCAAGTAAAATATGTGTTCCAAGTGCCATACTTATCTCTCTTAGCCTTAGTGTGCTGACTTTTCTAATAGGGCTCTAGTGGGAGGTAGTAAGAATGTTCATCTTTACCTATCTTCAAGGTAGGATTAGGATCAAGTTAACTCATGTACATAAAAGCAAATTTACAAGAAAAAACCAAACAACCCCATTAAAAAATGGGCAAAGACATGAACAGGCACTTTTCAAAAGAAGACATACATGTGGCCAAGAAGCATGTGATAAAAAGCTCAATATCACTTATCAATAGAGAAATGCAAATCAAAACCACAATGAGATACCATCTCACACCAGTCAGAATGGCTACTAATAAAAAGTCAAAAAGTAACAGATGCTGGTGAGATTGCAGAGAAAAAGGAATGCTTATACACTGTCGATAGGAGTGTAAATTCGTTCAGCCATTGTGGAAAGCAGTGTGGCAATTCCTCAAAGAACTAAAAACATTCAACCCAGCAATTCCATTACTGGATATATACCCAAAAGAATATAAACTGTTCTGTCATAAAGACACATTCACGTGCATGTTCATTGCAGCACTATTCACAGTAGCCAAGACATGGAATCAGCTTAAATGCCCATCAGTAGTAGACTAGATAGAGATAATATATGATATGGTTTGGCTCTATATTCCCACCCAAATATCATCTTGTAGCTCCCGTAATTCCCACATGTTGTGGGAGGTACCCAGTGGGAGATGATTGAATTATGGGGGCAGGTCTTTCCCATGCTGATCTCATGATAGTGAATAAGTCTCATGAGATCTGACAGTATTATAAGGGGAGTTTCCCTGCACATGCTCTCTTTGCTTGCTGCCATCCATGTAAGATGTAACTTGCTCCTCCTTGCATTCCACCATGATTGTGAGACCTCCCCAAGCACATGGAACTGTGAGTCCAATTAAACCTCTTTCTTTTGTAAATTTCCCAGTCTTGGGTATGTCTTTATCAGCAGTGTGGAACAGACTAATACAATGTGTACATATACACCATGGAATGCTGTGCTGTCATAAAAAAAATGAGATCGTGTTCTTTGCAGGAACATGGATGGAGCTGGAGGCCATTATCCTTAGCAAATTAATGCAGGAATAAAAAAAAATATTGCATGTTCTCACTTAAAAGTGGGAGCTAAATGATGAGAACACATGGACACAAAGTGGTGAACAACAGTTACTGAGACCTACCTGAGGGTGGTGAATGGGACGAAGGGGAGGATCAGAAGAAGTAACTATTGGGTACTAGGCTTAGTACTTGAATGATTAAATTATCTGTACAATAAACCCCAATGATCTGAGTTTACCTGTATAACAAACCTGCACATGTAACCCTGAATCTGAAATAAAAGTTTAAAAAAATAAAAGCACATGATTATTGCTAATGCAATCCACAAATGCAAGTTAGTATTATTATTTGGAAATAATTTTTACCAAGTTTTACAAAAATATTTACAAAGATAAATCCAAGATTAAGATGAGATTTCTCTTTCCTTAAAATAAAGTTGGAACTCTTTAAATTAAGACTGTGGCTGAAAGTTGAGAGTGTGTGTGTGTGTGTGTGTGTGCGCGCGCGTTGAGGGGGGTCAATTTTCAGTTGGTGATTGCTGTTCTTGTTGCATTCATGTGAATCTTTACAAAAAAGACTAAAGCAGTACCTACAGTTTCTAATTTATCCTGATAGGCTTTATATAATGTTGCCAGGTTTCAGTCATGCAACCCTTACTTTTAAATAAGCACTTGCTGCATTATTATTAATAATGCCACTGTATAGAAAAGAAAACTAAGGTATAACACGTGGTCATTAAATAGTCAGTTAAAAATAAATAAATGGACATTTGTCCTGCCTTCCACTCTATGAGTGGGCATGGTGTGTATTGGAAGTAACATTCCTGGCTGGGTACACTGGGGCAAGACCTTTGCTTTTCTATACCTCTTATTATCATTAGTAAAATAGAAGTACTTGCCCCTCCTATCTAGTGTGTAAATTTGAGGCACACTTGTGATAATGTATGTTGAAATGTTTGGTAAGTTTTAAAATACTCTATCAATGTCAAGGACTACTGCTAAGTTGCTTTGATGCCTCCTAAGCTGTATGAAAACACAGCGTCTACAAATATTGAGAAATCCTTATGCGGAAACAAGACTGTAACATCCTATCATCAGTCATTCCCCAATGTCATGAACTGTGCTTAATGTTTATGCCCACCTTTCCCCATCAGAGACAGTGAAATCACTCTAGCGGCCTGTTGTTTTCCCAAGTAACAGCCTTGTCATTCGTATTGCTCCGAGAAAGGCTATGTCGGAATCACTTGCTCCAAACTCCTGCTTTTCATTAATCTCTTTTGGCTGCAGAACCCCATGGAGGGAGACAATATCCAAATTGCTTTCAGTCCAGTAACTCACGCAAGTCAACAACAAAAACAATGACAGCAAATCTAAAGCAAAGATACTGGATGTTAAGTGACTCAAGCATTGGCAGACGAGCAGCCGTTTGCAGGGATCCATGTACTACTGGGATCTGTTTGTTTAAGGTGCCAGGTTATAGCTGTCATCTGTGGGAGATTTTTCTTTTCTTGGAAGTAATCCAACACTTCCCTCCTCTGCAGGCTAGAGATCCTCCCTTTGACTGAGCTGGGTTGCCAGGGACTCAGGCTCTGCTATCCCCTCCCTTCCCATGTGGCTCTAGGGACTGAGGCCGCTCAGGGTCAGAGTCACATCTTTGATGAAGTCAGGCTGAATATCCCTCCTTTTGGACAGCACTCAGAGTCCAGAGTCCGTTCTCCTGTCCAGCCCCATAGCTTGGCCAGCAGTTGATCTTGATGCATTTCCTTTTGTCTAGTGGTCCTAATGTGAACTGGAAGGGGGACCCACAGAACACCTGTTCCTGGTTTCCTGGGCATCCCCTTTATGTCAATGAAAATTACATAAGAATGCTTTATTATACAACAGTAAATGAGTATACATGTGTATCAACTAGAAAAAATGATGAACAATCATGAGCCCATTGAATTTTGCCCTCAGTAATTCATGGCCTGGGAAGGAGCTATGGAAGGGACCAATTGACTTCAACCTCTCAATGCCACAGATAACTTCAAAAACAATTTGTGAGTAAATAATGCAAGTCTCCAAAATTAGTGTGCTTACCAAAAGGCAACTGTACCCAAAGGAAGCATTTTTGTTTGAATTTAATTGATTTAAGATTAGCGTTCCTTTCTTTTGATGGCTCCATTATTGTTTACTGGGAAAACATTTGCAGCAAAACACATACTGCGTGTGTACCTGGGCATTGATATTCTCACTGGCAAATACTCTCCACCACAGTGCCTAGATACATATTTGCCTCAGAGACCTGAACTACTCTGAAGGAACTGTTCGAGTCTCCCAAGGAAAGGCTATCTTTACTTGACAAGAACAATGCTGATTTTTAAAATCACCATTCAGAACAGTCCTAGGGATGTGCCTCAGTCTTCCAAGCTTGTGAATTTGTGGAAAACAGTAGAAAATATTGTTAGGCAAGTGTTACTGTTAAGCTGTATTGTCGGTTCTTTTTTTCCTTTATTTTTGGTGGGGAGGGGTGGAGAGGCAGGGAAGGCAGAGTGGATTGGTTGTTAACAAAAGACCCTTTGTCTAGAAACAGATTTTTATTGTTGTAGTAATCTCTTTGTTGCTTTCTCATCTGAAAGAAGGAAAAGATTCTTCAGGGAATTCACGTAATGCGGAGGATTCTAAGAAATGGGTGATGAATGCGTCTGATCACTTTAGATTAAGGTTCTGATTTCCATTCCTCTTACAGCTTAGATTCCTGCGGTTTGAAGATACACACACACACATGCACACACATACACACATGCACACACACACATGCACACAGACACACTTTTTACAAATTTGATGCTTGTTGATTGTGAAAAATAAAAGTAAACAGAAAAAGAAAATAAATATCAGCCTTTATCTTACCACCTAAAGGTAATTTTTAAAAATGTTTCTTCTATTTATAACTTTTAATATTTTAGTAAAAACAAGGTTATATAGACTATCTTTTACATAATTTTTATTCACTTACTATATTAAACATGTTTCCACGTTCTACATTCTACATTAATATCTTTATAGAATCTTATCATGTGATGTACCAGTCCCCCATCGTTAACCATTTAGAGTACTTTGAATTTTTTAGTATATGTGCTGCCGAAGCGAGCACTAGAGTACTTCGAATTTTTAAATTATTCATTATTTATTTATTTTTGAGACAGGGTCTCGCTCTGTCACTCAGGCTGGAGTTCAGTGGCAGCGATCACAGCTCACTGCAGTCTTGACCTCTGGCTCAAAGGATCCTCCCACCTCAGCCTCTGAGTAGCTGGGACTACAGGTGTGTGCCACTATGCCTGGCTAAATTTTGTATTTTTTGTACAGACTATTTTTTGTAGAGACCATGTTGCTCAGGCTGGTCTTGAACTCCTGGGCTCAAGAGATCTGCCTTGGCCACCCAAAATGTTGGAATTACAGGTGTGAGTCACCATTCCTGGTGAGTACTTCCAATTTTTCCAAATTTTGACGTTATGGCAAATATTCTGGAAATTACAATTTGGTGTTTCTTAGGGATAAATGAGATGTTTGAGTTAAGGGATATGCAAAATTTTAAGGCTTTTGAGATGTATTATTAAGTTTCCATTTATAAGTGTTGTGCCAATTTTGGTTTATTCTATCACCAGAAGTGTAAGAAAAAGTGACCATTTCCCCATATATTTAACAACATTGGGCATTTAAAAAATATCTTTGTAACCCTAAGGGAAAAATAGGGTAAATGATAGACCACTTAAAACCTATGCAACACTAACAAGAACACTGACAAAAACATAATTGATAATGTTATGGAATGAATTGTCCCTCTTACCCCTGGTCATATGTTGAAGTCCTAACCCTTAATGTGGCTGTATTTGGAGACAGGGCATTTAAGGAAGAAATTAAAGTTAAATAAGGTCATAAGGGTGGGGCCTTAGGTCTTAATACAATATGACTCGTGTTCTTATAAAAAAGAGGAACACTCAAGAGCTTGGCGCAGAGAAAAAGTCATGTGAGGACACAGAGAGAAGGGGGCCATCTGCAAGCCAGGAAGAGAGGCCTCATCAGACCACAAACCTACTGGCACCGTGATCTTGCACTTCGAGCTGCCAGAACTGTGAGAAAATTAATTTCAATTGTTTAAGCCCCCAGCCTGTGATATTTTGTTATGGTGGCCTGTGCTGACTAATATAGTACCTTTGAAGATTCTTGGCAAAACTCAGGAATTCAGCATGTTTAGAGGTTGCAGTGGGCGATATTTTATTTTATTTTATTTATTATCTTTTTGGAGACAGGGTCTCACTCTGTCATCCAGGTTGGAGTGCAGTGGTGCTGTCTCAGTTCACTGCAGCCTCTGCATCCTGGGCTCAAAAGATCCTCTCATCTCAGCCTCCCGAGTAGCCTGCCGACTACAGGCCTGCGCCAATACACCCAGCAAATTTTTGTATTTTTAGTGGAGACAGGGTTTTGCTATGTTGCCCAGCCTGGTCGTGAACTCCTGGGCCCAAGTGATCTGCCTGCCTCAGCCAAAGTGCTGGGATTATAGGCCTGAGCCATGGCGCTGGGCTTAGGGAATATTTTATAAAGCACAGAAACAATAGAGTGGAAATGCTGACTGGGGGCACTGAGATGATACAGATGGAAGTGGAGCTCTGAGCTGGTGGGGCTGCTATTAAGGTGGGCATAGGAGGAAGCGCATCCTGCCACAATCTGAGAACCATGCAGGTACTTATTTTCATGTATTCATTATTAACAGCTAACAGGGCTTCTGCCTGTACAGCAACTGAGCTGAGGCCTTTTTCTTTTATTTCCTCCTGATATTCTGGCTCTCCTTGTCCAAGTAAAACCATGTATAAACTAATATGACTTGTATATTTTACTGACATAATTCCACTAGATACCAATCACGTGTAAGCTCATTGGTGTTTTAGAAACTTATTTCATAGAAGTGATTGTAACCACTCTGACCTCAGTTTCCTCAACTGTAATTTAAGGCGGATGTAATAGATCAGTGAGTTTTAAATTTTGCACTGAGTAATACTTAAGGCTACATCTTCTCCTCTCCCAGTGGTGGAGGTGGGGCTATAAGGGATGTGGCCCATTGTGTTATAAATCGAACTGGGGTGTGGTACTTCCTCCTTCCTTGCTTTAACAGAACAGCTCTGGCTTTAATTTGTTATATATGGTTTTATTTGGAGAAAAGGTCTAGTATGGATGAAATGTTTGTGTCCCTCCCAAATTTTTATGTGGAAATCCTAACCCCCCCCATGTGATGATATTTAGAGTAGGGCTTTGGGAGGTATATAGGTCATGAGGATGGTATCATCATGAATAGGATTAGTGCCCTATAAAAGGAACCCCCGAGAGCGCTCTCACTCTCTTCTGCTACTTAAACATACAATGAGAAGACAGCAGTTTGCAAATTGTACAGGGGCCCTCACCAGAATCCAAGCATACTGACACCTTAATCTCAGACTTCCAGGCTCCAGAACTGTGAGAAATAAATTTCTGTTGTTTATAAGCCACCCCATCTATGGTACTTTGTTGTAGCAGCTGAACTAAGACAAGATCTTCATCTTAAAAATGTTTAAAAACTTTAGGATGGGATAATATTAAGCTTCCTTCCAATTGTGATTCTGTAATCTTTAAAATTGGCTTAGTACCTGTGTGGGACTTTGCATAATTTATACTCTTTAAAATACATATTTTTATCTATTCTATACATTCCCTCCTTAAGGTATTAAGTATGGGATGTACCATCACTTCCATTTCATATACTTTTAAGCATTATGTGACTTTCCAAGGTCATCCACAATTAGATACAGCTAGAACTTAAACTCGGATCTTCTCACTCCAAGCACGATAATTTCCCCCACTACTCCTTTGAGAGAGAGCTAAGAGTTTTATTCTTAGATGCCATAAGGAAAATAAGGAAAAGAGTAGTGATCTGAATATTTAAAACCTAATTTAAAAGTATAGTAAGTTACAGGAGTTTTTATTTTTCAAAGCGAATTCTATCAGATTGTTTTTCTCCTTACTTGTCATGCCTGTTTATCTTGAGTTATATTTTTTGGATGTAAAGTCTAAAATGCCCATGACTATGAATCTAGTGATCTTGAATGGAAGGCCATAACTTTAGGAATTGCTGATAAACACAAAACTCTATCGATAAGCATAGCCTAACTATAAGCAAGAAATCGAAGGGAAACAATTACTTGAGTTTTGAACTTGCAAATTACACTTAGCAACTTCAAACATTATCTCTTCTCAGAGTGCTGATCACTTTTTATTTTTCTAGTCTTTATATACCCTTTATATGCAGTAACAAATTATGCTTTCCTCTATTCATTTTCATCATCTTTTATTTCATAAAAGATAAATTTTGTGGGTTGTTAAAGGATCTACCTTACTACACTAATTACAGCAGACTCCTCCAATTTCAACCTTTACCCCAAGTGAATTGACTAGAAGAGCCTCCACGTCCTGTACAGCAGTCCTCCAATTAGAATTTCAGTCTGTTTGCTGCAAAAAGATGGCTATCTTTGACCTAGAACCTCAGGTTGTACTGCTACCTAAAAGTGATTCTTAGGTGCTGCTTATCTATTTATTTTTAAATATAATTGTACTTCAGCACCCCTAGTCATACTCAGCTGCAGGCATGACTGTTGTTCCTTTATTTACTCTCTGTTGAGTAGCTAAGATGGCCCATTGAAAATTGAGCAGCTCCTGTGTCTTTCTATACCTCTCTCTGTCCTTATCTTTATGTCTCTCTTTCTATTTCTCTCACCTCCTCAACGATTCCATTCCCCCATCATGGCTGCAAGGAATCTCAAAGAGGAAACCATAAGCCAGCTCTGATTTGACATTTCTCTGGAACAGTTGGTAGATAGCATGGTGTGTGTCCCAGAGATGGACATAATGTTTTCCCTGTCAAGGATTTGGGATAAGAAATAATCAAGGAAGACATTCCTTCATTAAGCTGAGAAAGTGGTAGCCTGGAGCCAAATATATCTTCTGATTTTATAGATGCATAAACCCGCAAAAGCTTAATGAAAAGGAACTTAAAAGGAGAAGATTATCAAATTGCTTTTAGGCTCCCTGCTTGATTACTTTTAGGTACTGAGTACATGTGCCAATTTGTGTGACTGATTTAATGGTTTCCTTTTATGACATTGTTAATCATAATAATTATAATAACTTATATTTGTGTAGTGCGTTCAGTTTCTAAAGCATTTTTATATCCATTACCTTATTAGATCTTCACAACAAACTTGGGAAGACATACTTGTCAGAAAAACGATCTTTTTGCTGGGAAGGTCACCTTCTTTGAGTGTGCAACTTCAAGAAGGCATACATGAGGGAAGGTTGAGGGAGGAAGGGGACACCAAGCCAGCAGGTCACCTGAATTCCCAGGGGCTGGGCAGATGCCACCCTGCCCCTCCACATCCATTGGTGGGTGGTGGGGCATACTCAGCCTTGACTTAATTTAGTAAAGTATCACTTAAACCCCACTGAATCACTCTGCTGAACAAAGGGTCATGCCCAACAAGCCAGTCCTGGATCTGCCACATTTCTGCCTCAGTGGGCAACAGTGGATGCTTCCTTATTTCACTTACCGAGATTATTCTCTGCATCATTTTTATTATTAATTGTAAATGCTTCCTCAGCAAGTGTTCCAGCTCTGTCAGATTTTAGTTAAGAATTTACAGCTGAATTCCTCCAGAGTCCTGGGGGTAAGGCTAATGGTGATTGGTACAATTCCATTGTTTTTCTTTCTTGTATCCAGGAGTAATGTAACCCTGAATCTCTATGTGACCTGCAATTATTAGCCATGAAACACCAAAACTCTGCTTATTCCCCATGCCTCTGTAGGTACTGCACTACAGTACATCCCCTCTTACATAGCCCTATGACAGACACAGGGCAATAACTGTTATTTCTTATTTGTAAATGGAAAAATTATGATAAGAGGTTATATAACTTGCACATAGCCAATTTGGTGGAACCAGGAGCAGTCGTCACATCTTCTAGCTTCCAAATTAGTTATCTTTTCCACTATACATAGAATATGATTTGGCACCATTTTCTTTTCCCCCCATCTTTGAAAGTCTTCAGAAACAGAAAATGTTCTCATAATTTTTTTCCAAAAAATTTCTCATTATTTTGCCATTTCATAAAACCATTTCAGCTGTGCTTCAAGATCGTTGAGAGTCAATGTGAGTGTGTTTATTACTGGGCTTTTTTCCCAGTCCATAACCCCTTCTCTGAGAGCTGTCTCCCCATGCATAGGGATGAATCCCCCATAGCCATGCCATAGCATATGAATTTACCTTATCATGGTATATGAGTCTGTTCTCACGCTGCTAATAAAGACATACCAGAGACTGGGTAATTTATAAAGGAAAAAGGTTTAATTTATTCATAGTTCCACATGAGGAGGCCTCACAATCATGGTGGAAGGCAAAGAGGAGCAAAGTCATGTCTTAATGGCAGCAGGCAAGAAAGCGTGTGTAGGGGAACTCCCCTTTATAAACCCATCAGAGCTTATGAGATGCATTCACTTTCATGA
The DNA here is from genome assembly GCA_036589455.1 of Ateles fusciceps. NCBI lineage: Eukaryota > Metazoa > Chordata > Mammalia > Primates > Atelidae > Ateles > Ateles fusciceps. The sequence continues at coordinate 3,179,072 of JAZHEH010000904.1, forward strand.
GAACAGCAAGCGAAAGACCCAGCCCCATGATTCAATTACCTCCCACTTGGTCCCTCCCATGACATGTGGAAATTATAGGAGCTACAATTCAAAATGAGATTTGGGTGGGACACAGTCAAACCATATCACATGGTTGCTGAGAAAACAGAGGAACCTAAATAGTGTGGAGCAAATGGTTTTTTTGGAAATTTGGAATTGGAATGAATAGCTCATTCAGTTTTATGGCATAGTTGAACTGAGGACAATTAAACTCTGGGGCTGTGGCCACCATGTTTGACCATGTAAACATTAAGCAGATGCTAGAGTGAGGACACAAAAGTGGAACAATGCAAGGAAAGAGTTAAGAAACCATGCAACACTGGAGGATGGGAGTGAGACAGGCAGCAAGGCCTGGTTTCTTAACTGCTTTTTAGTTCCTGACTCCAGATACGCAAGCAGCCCAGCCCCTGTGTAATTCCTGCCCTTCCGTTCCTGTGTCTTCTCAAGTTAGGTTAAAGAGAGTTTCTGATACTTGTCACTCAAACAGCTTCAACTTGGGTGTTCTGGAAACAACTTTCTTGAATTAGTCACTCCAAGCATTCCCACTGTGGGCTAGAGAGAGGAAATATCCTGTGCCAGCCATTGCCACAGCTATGTACGCCCTCAGCTGCGCACAGCCCTGGGTGAATGTGTCTCGAGCCTCCCCAAGTGTACCCATCTCGAGGCTCCTCCCCTAGTCAGCCATGTGGCCGGTGACTGTATTCCTCAGTTGTTCCTGCCCTCCCCTTTTCCCTCATCCTGAAGCTCCCCATAAAGAGGGCAGCCTCCAGCCTGATACTTGGATACTTTATCCTCCAGACACTCAGCGGTCATTACCTTGTGCTGCTGCATGCCTATTTCCTTTTTCTTTTGTAGTCGCTGGGTTGCTCATTGTTTTCTAATGACTAGTTGGCAGGCAGAGAGAAGTGGCAGCCAGCCTGGTCTTCAGACTGGAAAGAAGCATGTTTTCTAGAGAGTGAAAACATTATTTGATAAGAAGCACGTTCCAGCACTGAATATTTTTCTTTCAAAGTCCTGCTGGGCTCCTTCTGTCTCCAAATGCCTGTGCTTTCCTTTGTCACTTCCTCCCATCTCCTTCCCAGATGGAGACTGGCAGGGCCACCTTATTTGGGGGATAGGGCTCCTCAAAGGCAGATGTAGGTTCCAGGGTAGACTCTAATATGATCTCTGGAAGGTAAAATATTAGGGTGGTTACATTCATAAGAAAATAGTGGGCTTCCATTTGGAGACCTTTGATACTCTTTTTGATTTTTCTAGAGACAGCCAGTAATTAGCAATGAATATGGGCTCTCTCTGACATCTACACAAAAACAAATCTCCTAACCTTTTAGAATGAACTTACCCTTGTCTTGGATTGAATGTTCCAGAGAGGGATGGGACTCTTGATACGATATCTTATCACCTTTCTGCTTACCTGGGGAATGGTCCCCTCACCTAACTCTTCCAGAGCTCCTAAAAGCTGGGCAGCTAGGACCAGCCCTCTGAGGCCAGACCTTGCCCTGTCGCTAGGGAGAATAATTCTGAAACTTTGACAATAATGCTGATTATTTGTTTATCACTCACTATATACCAAGCAGTCTTCAAAAAGTGGTTCAAAACGCCGCTCAGGTCTGCATAGTTATCTAAATGCTTCTCAGCCAGAAGAGGGCGTTGCATTCCTGATTTTTTTTTTTCCCCTTTAAACTAAATAGAAAGCTCTAGGAGAACAAATGACTTTTAGATCCACACTGTTTTGTATGCGTAAATAACAACACGACAACAAAAAGTTCATCTGTTGAAGACAAGTATTCAAAAGAAATATTAGTAAATGCAAACCAGGCAGCTGACATAGAACACTGCTCAGGGTACAAGGGTCAAATGGCTTTTGGTGATCATATTTCTTATGCTGCTTGCACAGGTTCGAAATGAAGTGACAAAAAAAATCCTGCAAGGGCCTCTTGCTAGTGAGGAGCAGTGGGTAATATATTTGTTTGTACTATGGGATTGCAGTTCCACTAGAAGGAACACTTGACATTTTGATGAGTGCCTCCAGGGAGAAAAGGTAGTAACTTCAGAACTTAGTTTTAATTATACTAAGGAGATTACATTATTCAAAAGCATCCCACTGGTAAGGTGCAACATTTCCTGAAACAGTTTAGTGGAAAATGCCACATTAATCAGTTCAATATTTCACTCAGAAGGCTTAATGATGGGAGAAGTTTAAAGTACCATGGCATGATAATGCAGAAGGAAAGAAAAAAAAAAGGATGTTCACTTTGAGGAAAAGGCTGAAATAGTTGTGAGTCCCTCTTGTGTCTTTCCCCATTAAAAACTGGCTGGCTGTGCTAGCAACCAAGCAGGGATCAACATGCGGGGCCCCACAATTCCCGAAATACAAGGACCCCGGAAGGGCAACCAGCACAAGGTGAGAGAGGAAGTACGTTATGTTCGGCCCAGCTGTTCTCATCTGCCTGGCAGTTTACTTCTGTGCTACTCTTAATCGATCCAGTTTGGTAATATTTAGCTGCTCTTTTCCTCCTCATCCAGACAGATAGAAGACGTTTGTAAATGTATGGTATTTGACACTAGAGGGAGATGGGCAAAATGTGAATCCTGAGCAGCCCGTCTTCTTCCCATTCTTCCCCCTAACTCATATTCCGATAACCATTTTCAGCCTGCAAAAAAATTGAACAAGAATCTGGCTTGAAAGTCAGAAAGGTCTGTACTTACCAGAGAGACTCTCACCTAAAAGGTCGCCAGCACACATGGGTGTATTGAGATGCTGAAAGACTGAGGATGGAGATGGGAAATTCAATCCAGATCTTAATGTTGGTAAATATACAAATCAGCCTTATGGCTAGCCAAAATACAGAAACATACAACTGAAAACAACTAATCAAAACTCATTGTCTTCATGCGGCAGTAGTCTAGCAACTCTCTGCAAACACCTGTAGAGGCATAGTGGCCCCATGGCTGAAGCCAGTATGGAGCGCTGGCAAGGGGACAGAAACCATCTCTGGGTGCATGTTTGTTAACATTTTTTATCCAAATGTCAGTTTAATTTCTCTTTAGGTCTCACCACGATGAAGCTGAAGTGCCTTGAATTAACAATGAAAAATCAAGACTAAAATAGCATAGCTAAATTGTCTAGCATGTATGCCATGTGGTATTTCCCTGCCTTGTTTTCTTTTCTCTGTTTTCTTAGTAAATGTTCTAACAGATTTTTACTACATGTGTGCTGTGGGCTCCCGCCTGCTTTTATGCATCAGAATCACCTTTGTGTTTATCTTTAAAGCTCTCTGCTTCTTCCATGTTACTTTTCTTCCTCCTGCAAGTCACCTTGTTTCTTTCCCCAAAGCAGGTCCCTGTGTGGCTTTACTCTCTGTGCATTTCTTTCTGCACACATCCTTCCAGGCAGCTTTCTCCATTGAAGAAGTCTAATCTTCGTGCTCTCTGAAATACAAGCTTACTGTTCCTAATTCAGGAATCCCCAGCCTTTTTGTGGCAGCATTATCACATTCTTGCCCTATTCTTATTTTGCTACTGAGATGATAGCAAAGTGATTTAATATATATTTATTAAAAAAAATAGTGAATCTGAATTTTGTTTTGCAATGGGTACAAAAGCCCATGAGATTTTAACAACACCCCAGGGAAACCAATAAGTATGATTTCACCATTGAAATAACTATGTTGATGCTCTGATGTCAAGGCTAATACACAACACATGTGCTTGAAGGAAATTTAAGCAGGAGTGTTCTATCTCCTAATCAGGGGCTTCTACCACTGTCTTGGTGGTCTTGGAAAGTCATAGCTGGATGTTGAATGTTACTTTTTTTTTTTGAGACAGTCTTGCTCTGTCACCTAGGCTAGAGTACAGTGGTGTGATCTCGGCTCACTGCAACCTCTGATTCCTGGGTTCAAGCGATTCTCCTGCCTCAGCCTCTTAAGGAGCTGAGTCTACAGGTCTCAGCTGAGACTACAGGTGCACACCACCATGCCTGGTTAATTTTTGTATTTTTTTTTTTTTTAAGTAGAGATAGGGCTTTGCCCTGTTGGCTACGCTGGTCTCGAACTCCTTGTCTCAAAACATCTGCCCACTTTGGCCTCCCAAGGTGCCAGGATTACAGGCGTGAGACACCGTGCCCTGCCGATGTTACTATTTTATGTTATTTTATTTACTATCACACAGAATCCTTTGTCAGGTTATGGGCTAATTCTTCAAATTCAATTGAATTGCTTTGATAAGTTCCTCATTGTCCCTTCTTGTAAGCACTGGGATCTGGACCTGCTGCAGCAGCAAGGATTCTGAAACCCAGGGGGTTATCATCTACTTTCTTGTCTTGAATGTTATTTTCTAGTCTTAGGATTACAAGTGCTGTTCCACTCTTTTAATGTGATTGACTTCATCTTTGGATTTTTAATGGAATGAGTTTTTCTAAGCATCATACCCACACCCTAGTCTTAACAAAAGGGGTGGAAGTTTGGGACATAGTATTATAAGAAAATCAGAAAACAGAGTGCTAAACATTGAATCACCTAGGAATTGTGAGAGACAGTGGCAGGCTATCATCAAACTGACTTGAAATATTGAGTATTAATTAACTGTTACAAAAATAATTATACTGCACACATTGACATGAAGTCTTTGTGGGTGTAAAGTAGCTGACTTTTCATTTGACACGAAGATTCTAGTGGCAGAAAAAAGGTAAAGGACACCTCATCCATCCATACCCTATGCAGGACAGGGCCTGGGTTTTAATTCTGTAATTGTCTTTCCCAAGTCCCTATTCCACAATTACCTTTTATGACTTTATGAATCGTGGCTGGCTTTGACATGAACTGGTGCTGGCTGCTGGCCTGACCTCCTCCTGTGGTGATAATCTCTTCTCTTATTATTTTTTCATCACTTATGATGTGGTTTCACTATCACCATAATAATAATAATAATTTACTGAGGCTTGTTATCTGCCTCTTATTGGGCAGTGCCGATGTATTCTTAAAAATTGAAGCTACGAAAGCTCTGGCTTTCTAAAGACTTTTTTCATGACTTTGGGCTTCAAAAACTTATACCTTGTTTACACTATATGTATTAACCCTGCCTGGTTCCATCTGTTGTCCTTCTATAATTTCTTTCATATTCCAACTTACTCTATTATTTGGTTTCTCTAGAGCCATACATCTCCCTGTTTCAAATACTCCTAGTCATGAACAACTGTTTCACATGATGGTTAATTCAACAAAGTAAAAAATATTAAAAGTTGCATTTCTTTTGTAAATTTAATCAATTTAAAATTCAGAAAATTCTACACTTATAACTTCTTTTTAGGTGTTCATTTATTATTGCAATGCCACTGAATGGCTGCATTACTCTTTTTGCTAAAATTTCAGAAATTTCAAAATTAGCAAGCTCTGTAGCTGTTGTTCTCAACATCATTGGACTTCAGAATCACCTGGAAACATTCTAAAACTCAGTTGCCGAAGCCACTGTCTCAGAAAATCTGATTCAAATCAGTCGGGTGCTTAAACAGCCTTTTAGAGTAACTGAAAACCACTGCAGAGAAATCTGAGGCTAACAATACTAACGTTTGAACAGACACCAATACTGAGCAACAGACTTTGGAACTGGTTCCTTTGTCTTTCTTTGACTGATCTTCTAAGCTTTCATTTACAAAATGTGGCTTGCCTCATGGTATAGCTTAATAGTATATGCCTTATGAATTTAAAAAGAATTTTATTTAAAATAAGACAACCATCATTCTTTAAAACAAAGAGATTTTCATCAATGTTCTGGCTTTGAAATGTAAAATTTTTGTCAGTCACCTTTTTCATGTTGACAGCAATCCTAATAAGAGTTTACATTTTATTTAGGAAATTGTTCTTCTCAATTTGGAGCAGCTATGAAAATATTTTTAAAAAGTACATACGTATATGACCTGGCAATTGTATTTCTAGGAATGATTCTTATAGAAATACTTGTACATATATCTGAGGATTTTTACAGGAGAATTGAGTGTGATGGATAATACAAAACCAAACTACGGCAATAACGACAAAAACCAGAATGACTATTATGAGGGCAATGGTTAAGTAAAATTTGGAATTCAGTGCAATGGAGGAATATCCAGTTTGTAAAAATGAGTTATGTATTCTGTCTTGGAAAGGCTTCTGTGGTAGATATTAAGTTAAACAAACAAACAAAAAAAAAACAAGGGGCAAAAATCTGTAAAACCATATGATCCCTCCCTTTACCTTTTTGTGTAAGAAGAGGACATTGTGTGTGTGTGTGTGTGTGTGTGTGTGTGTGTGTGCGTGTAAGTAAAGGTATACAAAAGCCTGAAATGATAAGGAATTTTCCATATTGCTAACTGGGTTTTTTGGAAAGTGTGATAAAGGAGAGGGGTAAGGAAGGGCTTGCTTTCACTGTATTACTGCATCATTTTCACTGTATTACTGCATCTATTTCTTCATCAAGAATACATTATCTATGTAATTAAAAAAAAAGGAAATGATAAGCAGGCAACCAAAAGTAGAAACAGCAGTCCTCAGGGCCTCAGAGTCAAGCTGGGTCTGTTGCCGGCTCCCCAGAGGGGCAGACACACCACAGGTGCAGACACACCACCAGTGCAGTCTCTGGGCAGGATTAGTGCAACTCCTCCCAGATACCTGGGTCCCACTGACTGATTCCTGCCCATATTCCATTCCCTCCTACTTTTCCAGACCAAGCCAACAGCCCCTTACAGTTGCCAGCCTGACAGCCTAAGCAGCAGATCGGCCTCTGGCGGCCTGCTGTGAGTGTGACCCTGTGCTGAGTCTGTACAATGCACAGGGAGGAGTGCAGGGGTTGGGCTTGGCTGAGCTTGGGCCTCCAGGGCCGGGGGTGAGGATTTCAGAAATGAAACTGCAGGTAATATCTCAAAGCTGAACGGGCTCTGGTGCTACCCTTATAGATGTAGGTGCCACATACAAGTTCTCCCAGAGAATTAATAGAAAGGAGAGACTGGCTCTATGAGTTTTAGGTCTTCTATTTACTTCTCATTATATTATACTGCCAAATTTCCCAATGTAGTGGTTGGTTTTACAGAGTACTCATTCTATGCCAGGCTCTTTAAGTATTTTGCATATTATCTAAATTAATTCTCACAACAACCTATGAGGTAGGTGCCGTTATCACACCCATTTTACAGACCAGGAAACTGAGGCACAAAAAATTAAGAATTTTGCTCAAAGCCATACAAATAAGTGGCAAAGACAGGATTTGAATCCAAGTTCTCATTACCCTCCTGTGTAGACCAAACACTTCTCTTCTCTGAGATTTCCAGTACTTTGAAGCCAGAAGGCGTTTGTGAAGACAAAAATGAAGCACTGCTTATGAATGCATGACTCCTTCCTCTAGGAGGAAAAAAGTCTTAGAATTAAAGGTTAACAAGGTAATGCTTTCTGATATAAGATTTTGATGGAAGCAATCTATAAAAATATATGTAGACACATCCATTTACTTAAATTGTAGATTCTCAATGCCTTTTGCTTTGATAGTATTTTCTCAGTATTTAACTAAAAACGGACTCTCATAATTTGCAAGCATAATATACCATATATAAGAAGGGCAGCATTGCAAAGTGGTAAAAACATGGACACAAATTAGATTTCCTGAATTTATATCTTGGCTTCAGCATTCATTAGCTGTGTGAACTTGGGCAAATTACTTAACTTCTCTGGGCCTCAGTTACTTCATCTGTAAAAGAGTAGTACCTATCTCTCTGGGTTGTTATAACAATTAAATGAGTGATATTGTTAAACACTTAGAACAGTGTCTGGCATGTGGTAAGTGGAATAAAAATATTTGTTAAATAATTGAAAGAATTAAGAATAAAGTACAGCACTACTGTGTGGAATCTAAACTATTGATTTTTTTTTTTTTTGAGGTAGAGAAAAGAATAAAGAAACCCATATTTCTTGAATTTCTCCTCTGGCAACTAGCAGTAGTACCAAATACAGTCTTTAGAATTTCCAGGTAAGTAAAAATCTCCTTCTAATTCAAGCAGATGATCATGATTCTCAAGAAATGGATTCTGGCTCCACAGAGAGAGCCAGGCTTAATAACAAATGGGAAGCAGGCCCCAAAGACCGCATGTTCTCAGGGAGGTGCTTGGGTTTCTGGGGCTTGGAGCTTGGGGGTTGGGGGCTTTGGAATTTGATGCTCGCTCAGTGTTGTTAATGTGGCTGTTAGCCTTGAGACTTTTCTGCTTCCACAGCACACATGTCCGTGTTTTTCTATTTCAACCTTCTCTTCATCTCCTCCAAATTTCATACTTTAGAGCTTACCCTGTGTTTCTGTTGTGTTTCACATTCTTAGAGTTGGCATTATGGTTTTAGTGTCTTTAGGGCATTAAAATCTATATTTCACTGTAACAAACAGGAGCAAATCTTGAGATTTCTAGCTGGAATTCTTTTCAGCCTTTCCCCTATTGATGTTTGCAGTTTCATTTTGCTCTAATTGTCCCCGGTGGTGCAAATAGGCAGGAACACAGCCTTCACCAATGGATGCTGAGCCAACGACACCCTTTTTCTGCCTAGAAAATAGAATGGATCCTGGGACAAAGATTAGCTCCTTTCTAACACTGAGGAGAGTAGGGGGAAATTATAATGCCTACATTTTACCTTTTTTCTGTTTATTATTGCTACCATCACTGCTTCTGCTGTTGTTAGTAAGAGGCTTCTTGAAAGGGGAGAGAGAGCAATGGTCTCATGAAGACAGTGAAACCATGCACATGTAGTTTGCAAAACCCTTTGGGATCGCTCAAGCTGAAAAGAATCTATAAAATGTAAAACAGCATCATTAATAATAATACTTTTATGATTGTAAATAGAAGCAAGTAAAATCAAGTTGCTTGGCTCTCTGAGCTTTTCACTGGACCCTAAATGGCTAGGCTGTCCCCCTTCCTGTCTTTCCTCTTTATTGCTCATCTTGTATTCTGTAACACGTTCCTCTGCAATTGCCATAAGCAAATCATTTAACCCATAGGAATAATCCTGGGAAGGTGATGTCAGTGCAAACATATCTGTGGCTGTAAAGACCAGCCATGCACAAAGACCCAAAGGACAGGACTTACAGATATGAAGTGCTATATCAATAGCAAATACTGCCACTAATTGATAATAACAATATACATGCGGGGCCCAGAGCATGTCGGGAGCTACATTTCAGAGAGCTAGGCAAAATGAATCAGGCCAGGAGAAACTGGAGAGCTGGAGTTCTGAGCTCTTTCTACACAGCAGGACCACACACCAAAAGCACTGATTTCATCTCCCATGTGATATTGTGACAAGTTCTAGTGAGGGTGTTGAGGTTTATGGTCCTCGGCTTGGTTTGGTGCTTTATCCTCACTTGGTAAGATTATTTAGTATAGTAATTAAATTATAATGGAAGATACAGAGAAAGAAGCTCCCTGAGATAGTTGTTAAAGACCATTTGCTATAGATGGGTCTCCCTCACCTTCTTGTCCATTGAAGTCTTCCTTAGTGATATGCCCTCTACAACAGGGGTCCCCAACCTCTGGTGCCAGTCTCTGGCCTGTTAGGAACTGGGCCACAGAGCAGGAGGTGAGTGGTAGGGGAGTGAGCATTATGGCCTGAGCTCCGCCTCCTGTCAGATGAGCAGAGTTTCTAATTCTCATGGGAGCCCGAACCCTATTGTGAACTGCGCATGTGAGGGATCTAGGTTGTGTGCTCCTTATGAAACGAATGCCTGATGATGTGAGGTGGAACAGTTTCATCCCTAAACCATCCTCTTCTCCCCTATCTGTGGAAAAGTTGTCTTCCACAAAACTGGTCCCTGGTGCCAAAAAGGTCGGGGACCTCTGCTCTAAAATTCAATGGGGAAAAGCAGCAACCTTTGGGATGTCAAGAGAGAGGAAACATGGATTAGTATTTTAGGACATGGTTGGGTCTGAATTCTGGCTTCACTGCTTAGTAATTGGTAACCTGAAGAAAGTTACTTTACTTTTTTTTGTGCCTCAGCTTTCTTTCCGTAAAATACGTATCTCATAATTAAATGTGAGAATTAAATGAATAATATATGTAAAAACCTAAAACGGTGCCTGTTATATAGGCACATTCACCAAATATCAACTATGTCTTATGCCCATCTTAGATATTCTGAGAGATGTTTTGAAGTGCCCCAAATGTACACAATCTGCTTTATCAGCTTGATATGCAATAAAACCACATCTGTTTTTAGGATTCCTATTAAACATCTTAAGCTGCCTTATCCATCAGAACGTCCTGCTTCCCTGGCTCTACCCTTCTATGACAATCTTTAGGAGCTTTGATTTTCTAAGGCTGGATCTTTGCTGCTGTAACTAGAACTCAGATGTGCCCCTAGGGGCGAGAGTGTGTTATAACGGCCACTGGAAATTTGCTTCTGCTTGGGTTAATGCATCACAAAAATGCAGACACAGAGAACCAGAGTCGTCAAGGGGCCTCTTGACTCATCATTCCTGAGATCTCAGTGTGGCAATGTCTAAGGAAAGTGGCTGATGCCTGGAGCTCCAGTGCAGTTTCTCTCCCAGCTTAGTTCTTCAAGGTCTGAGGAAAGATCGTTCTCCACTTCTTATCCATGACTGGTCAGGCGAATTTCATGTCAAATTTGAGCAGGCAGTTCAACTTCACAGATTGGAAAAAAAATTCGCCTACACAGTCACTTTCTCAGAGCACAATATAGGTGTCCAGAACCACTCTTCCTTTGATCGCCTGATTTCATAGAGGGGAGGGCCCCTGACTCAGTCCCTTTCTATTCCCATGTTGCTTTTAGTTGAGTAGTCTCATTGTCTTTGCTACTGATTCTTGATCAGGTACATCATGACAGGTTTTAATAACTTTGAATCTCCTAGAGAGAGGTTGGGGAGCTCATCCTGCTATGGTCTGGATGCTTATGTCTCCTGCTAACATTAATATGTTGACATTTTAACCTACAAAGTGAAGGTCTTAGGAGGTCAGGCTTTTTGGGAGGTGAAGAGGTCATGAGGGTAAAACACTCATGGATAGGATTAGTGCCCTTATAAAAGAGGCCCCAGAATGCTGCCTTTCCCCTTTCACCAAGTGAGAAATAGGCTGTCACCAGACACCAAATCTGCTGGTGACTTGATCTTGGACTTCCCAGCCTCTATAACTATGAGAAATAAATTTCTATTGTTTATAAGCCACCCAGCCTTTGGTGTTTTGTTTTAGCAGCCCCAGAGTACCAAGACACCTCCCTTTTCTTTAAGAAAGCCCACAGTATCATATACATTTGCCTACTTCTCCTTAGCTCTGAATGTCAACAATTTCTTTATCAGGAAAAAGCAAAGTTCTGCTTTACCAAATACTCTGTTATACTCTTATTTTCAAGTCTTTACTTTGCTTGAGAATTGCTTTTGTGGATTATCAGTAGTGAGAGAATGTTCTGAGAGCTGTCAACAAAGTGTCAAGTAGAATGACTGAAAAGCACATATTATTTTCTTGTGACCTTTATTTGATTGTGCATTTGAACAACTCTACTTTCTGAAGAGAAGGTAAAGAGGAAAAATATTTTTCAGGAAGAGGAAACATCTTTATCTAATACAAATATTTATTGAACACTACTGCAGTATTTTGAATCTATTTAAAGATAATTTGAATATTTTAAATGTTTCTCAGTATAGAAAAATTCACATAGAGAAATTTTTCAATATTCCTGAAAGTTCATTTTTTTGCAAAAGTCTAAAACCGTTTAAGTCATTTAAGTGTTTCATTAGTTATTGCTGCACAATGAACCACCCCAAATGTAGTGCTTTTAAACAGTTATTTTATTAACTTTCATTGTCTATTGGTTGACTAGGCTCAGTTGGGAGGTTCTTCTGCTCCACATGGTGTCAGCTGGGGCTGCTGTCATCTGAAGGCTCACCTGGTTTACAATGTCTAAAATCCTAACTCATATGACTCTCAGCTGGTTCTGGCAGTAGGCTGGAAGCTCAGCTGGGGCTGTCCACCAGAATGCCTTGATTCTCCTCCCTTTGGCCTTCCCATGAGGCTTGGTCTTCTCGAAGAATGGCCTCTGGGGCAGGGAGTGCTCCACAGGCACAAACCCTAGTGTGCAAGTACTTAGTAAGCCTCTACTTTTTCTTGCTTGCTAAAGTCCCATTAGCCAAAGCCATTCACATGGTAAAGCCTAGAATGTATGTGGGGACTGCACAAGGATGTGAATACTGGAGACTTTATTCATTGAGTTTCCCCAAAGTGACAGTTAAACACATCCAGAAACTTCTGAATTCATTGAGTTTCCCCAAAGTGACAGTTAAACACATCCAGAAACTTCTGAATTCCAAGACAGCAAAATGGCAGTCTTAGAATTTTGGAATTGGAAGGGACCTCAGAGACTTCACGGTTCAGCTTCTTTGTTTTACCAAAAAAGAGACATAGACCCAGAGAAGGTTATTTATTTGCCCAAAGTGGCAACACAAAGCTGGGCTGTTCCTTGTAAAAACTATTTTGAGCCACGCTCTGTGCAGGCACCATCCCTACCCTGAGCAGGTGTAGCCTCTGCCCTCACAGAGCTCACAAGTCTAGAAGGCAGACCTGCAGTTCTGATCTCCTGGTACCCAAGGTGTATTTTAACCATGGTATTGCACTGCCTTCCCATTGTTAATTAAGTGTGTAATGTCTATATTAAAGTTAGTTCCAGGTTCTAATTTATGACACAATAGTTATATTTTAATGTGCACTTTATGGTACATTGGAGTCCCTCAATAATCAACGCATGCCCCTCTAATCCTGCCTGGTTTATAATACTTAGAGAAAATTTTATTATTTTAAACAATCATAAGGATTTATAGTTACTGAATCTTTGCTTTTGTGAAATATTTTTGTTCATATTTACTATTTACTTGAAGCCAAGTCCTTTGTCAGGAATACAACCTCTAATTATAACATTGTTCCTATGGGAAAATGTAATTTGCTTTTCAATGATCCACTTTATGACATGGTCTCCAGGAATGTGCTGTTCTGCAATAAAAACCAAGTAGAGGCTGCATTCTGTGTAACTTCTTGCCAATTGCCTGGCACAATAGGAACAGTTTTTATAAAGTAGCTCTTATCTTCTGGTTGACATGAAATCTGAGTTAGGCAATAATGACAGATTTCCCTGAAATAGTGTGGGGGGATGGAAGAGGAAACAAAAAAGGAAATGGGAAGGTTCCATAATTCTCTCCACAGTCATCTCATCCGTCATCAAGTCCTGTCTGTTGTTTAGTGTCTGTCACTGATTCTTCCTTCCTAGGAATCAAATGTCATTACAAAAATGAGTGGTCAGTGCAGTGAGGGGGTGTATGGGTGTGCTGCTCAATGACAAGGCAGGCTCTGGCTCTGGGTGGCGCTGAAAGACTTCCTGGAGGAAGTGATGTTTTAGCTGGCATCTGAGGAATGAGGAGGAGGGTTAGCCAGATGAAGAGGTGCCTTGCCTAGGATCTTCCAGGAGGAAGAAACAGGATATGTAAAAAGCTGGAGAGAGAGAGAACATGAACTCTGAGGAACCAAGATGAGTTCAGTTTGATTGGAGTGCAATGTGTGTGTGTGTCTGTGTGGTGGAGAGGGATGTAGGGAGCAGGAGAAGGGGGGATGGCAAGGCCTTAAGAGTGGAGGTGTATGCAGGGATCAGGTCACAGAGGTTCACATAGGCCTTTTAAGGTGTTTGGACTTCACCCTCTAGGAAATGGGACAGTATTGAAGGGGACAGTGACCTGATGCACTTTCTACTTTGAGAGTAATTCCTCTAGCTATTGTTTGGAAGATAACTTGGAAAAGAGCAAATTTGGAGTTGGTAATCTTGCAGAGAGAAATGGTGACCTGGCCAGTAGACGGCAGTGGGGGTGGAGAGAAGTGGAGGGGGTGTGAGAGTGATTTAGGCAGTAGAATTAATAGGAGTGCTGCAGTATTTATGGAACTTCCAAGTCAAGAGACTGAAAGAGCAGTGGAGCTCTGGAGAGAGGTTCAAAGCTGGAGAGCTGAGTCACCATCGTGTTGATGGAACTGGAAGCTATGAGAGGATGAGATTGCCCAGGAGAGTGCGAGGACAGAGGGCTGAGAGAAAACCTTGGGAACGGCCTTTCTCAGGGCCCAGTCCTGCCCTCTCTGGAAGGAGTGTCCTCATTGCTCTTTTCAGGGATAATGTATACTGACTTCTATTTAACATGTGTTTGCAAAGGACAGGTATTACCCAAGTACAGTATTTTTAATGAAAGCTCCCTAACCAAGGGTTACAGCACTGGTGCCAGACCCAGCCCACTATTCTGTTCCTAATGGATACTCTCATATTCTTGACCATGGTTTTTCTAGGTGACTGCCCTATTCCCCTCGTCATCCCCTTTACCACTTGGCCCAAAATATAGTCTAGAACGTATCTCCTGATTAAAAAAAATACTCCACTGAAAAGTAAAGTATCTCAGAAGAGATTAAAATACAGACCTCCTCTTCCCTCTTCACTTTGGATACTAGATATGAATCTTTCTGAAGCCCAGAGGCCAATGTCTACTAGAGGATCCTGATTCAGTCTATCTCTTTGGCTCCTAGACTGCAGCCTTTTTGCAGGGGCCTGATAACCTCCTCTCCTGAAGACAGTTTAGCATCTCTTCCCTATCTGGAGTTCAGGCCACAGCCCACGATCTCCCAAAAGACGTGGTCAAGGCAAGCTTCTATTACTCTCAGGCCTGGTCTCCCTGGCCCCTCTCCCTCCATAAATGTAATATGCTGGGACAAATTCTATCCACAGTAAAAACTATCTTTCGTACAGTGGAGCCAGATCTTTCCTTGGGATTAGGTTCTAAGTGTAAGGCAAAAATCTGTGCAATAAATTAACTTTGGAAACCACTTGGAGGAGAGCTGCATTGCAGATGGATGTAGCTTTCTCAGCAAGCCTACCCAAACCTGCTGACCCTTCAAGTCTGGAATAGATTCCCATTTCCTTAGCAGAACACCAGATGAAGTAGCTGTCCTGGGTCTAAGGTTTATTTTCACTTCAGAATTCCAGTGGCCACCGAGAGATGCTCATATTGTTTAAGGCATGGGGACTGGAAGCTGTGGAGAGAAGAGCAGAATCTCAGTTCCTAGCCTCTCCTGGGCACAAGTGCCCACACTTTTTAACTACGGAAGTTTCTCACTCTGTCCCTGCCTCCCTTTCTCCCTCCCTTCCTCTCTAGGTGTCTATAGGTAGAGTCTTGTGCATTTCATGCAAGCCTGACTGGGTGATCTCAGCATTATTGTGCAAAGCAGCTTAGCTGCTAATTGTCAAGAACTTCATAATTCCAGTAATAATATATTTAGACATCTTTGTAGGACCAAAAAGCTCAAGTGTTTTTTTCCCTCCAAAAACAGCAATATGCTTTCAAAGGTAAATTCTAACCTCAGTCTCTAGAGAAACAGAAAATCTGCAGGCAGCTTTGAAATATGGCCACCTTAACTACTCCAGCTTTTGGCCATAAAGAGGTACACAGAGACAAGTTCCCACCCCGTCTAGAGAACCTGGTTACAGTTCCCTTCTTTCTAACCTTCAAATCCTAGATCAGGAATCCTGAGCCACTCTTGACCATTAATCTTTAGTGCTCCCTTGCCCTCTCAATTATTGAACCTCAAGGGGTCTTCTTTATTTTCAGCTAACATTAAGTATGTCCTTAATGTTAGTGCCAGGCATTGTTTGTTCTAAGAATGACAGAACAAAGTAAATTAACACATTTACTCCCACAACAAGCTTATTAGATAAATACTGTTATTATCCTCATTTTACAGATGAGGAAACTGAGGCCTGGATAGGTGAAGTAACTTGCTTATGTTCACATTGTTATTCATGTCATCCTAGCATGACAGAACTAGGATTTAACTCCAGAAAGTATAATATTAAAGCCTGTGCTTTAAAACACTGTGTTATTCTGCCTCCCATTTGTTTTTTATGTATGGACTCTATTTCTAGCTGTCTTTTTCTATGGATGTTCCTTCTTTCTCACTTTGTTTATAGCCTCCTTTAGACATCATGATATATATATTTCCATAGAATTGAGGCTTATATCCTTGGATCAAACAGGAACTCAATGAATATTTGTTGGATGATAAAATGACAAAAACCAAAATATAGACTATTACTAATTATATGATTCTCTGGATGTACTTTGGGTTTATTAAAAGATTTTTTTCTCTCATGAACATAGTAATAAGAGTTGACAAAACACTTGAATGTGATTTGATTCTTGAGATACCCCTGTGATGTAATTCTCAAGATACCTCCATGGATGGAGCAGATATTATGCCTATTTTACAGCTGGGAAAACTAAGACATACACAGAGAAATTTACATGCTACCATCATATACAATGGTGGGCTGGACCCAAGGCCCAAGGCTCTTAGTTCCATTGATTTTCTACTTCAAGATTTTTCCCAAGTGTAGTTCAATCTAATGCAGGCTACAGTTTGGCTCTGGGTTTGTGCATCAATAAAACTGGGATGTTTTATTGTGAATAGATATAAGTGCTGGCATGGAAAAGACTAGAATGAGACTGGGTAGGGGTGAGACGCATGCTAGTTACACACTGAACTCTCAGTCTGAGAAGAGGACAAGTGGCTCATGATAATCATGGAAACAGGTTTAAATTAATGGCATGTTTATTCAGTGGTATCTTCATCTATTGTTGAAAATCAAATGGACAAAGTGTAAATACCAGAAAATATAGGAAATCATTTCAGAGAAAGAAAAAAAACATGGAGGAGTTGGTTATGGGGAAGTTTCTAGAATGTAAATCAGATAATTTTTTTGTTTTGGAGGGAAAAGGTAAAAAGAGGAAATTTGTTCTAATCAAAGTGAAAATTCAAATCCAAGCCAGAATTTGAGGAGGCAGGGCTCATTTGGAAACTCCTTTTGTTTATAATGTAGGTTTTTCTCCCCTTTATGAAGCAGATGCTTATACAAGCATTACTAGTGTTGTCAATAACACTGTAACATTTGCCTTCAATCCCTTTGTTGCTCAGGGAACATGTTGGGTTTCGGCACATTTAGCTTTGCCATTTACTTCACAAATTGCAGCTGGGTAGTGCTACGACTAAGTTGATTTTACTGAGAATAAAAATTGAAGAACAAAAATTCTCCTAACGACCTTTTCAGTAATCACAAGACTGAAATGCTTTGGAGTGTGTGTGTGTGTGTTTTCCAAACAACTTGGTTTCAGTACAATGATGCTTCAATAAGAATCTTCCTGCAAATCTAATTCAAAAGGGAAGGCTTTGTTGTTGTTAAACACAATGGCAGTTTGTATGTCTCCACATCATTATGTTGCTTCTCATTATGGTAATTCATTTGCTTCTGCTTTGTATGGATATCAAATAAAAATCACTCTTGCTCCTGGCAAGTGATTGCATTATGGAGACACTCTGGGAACCCAGCTAAACGGTGCTTGGTGTCATAGCAAACACAATTAGCAAAATGGCATCCAGAGTCGCTGTATGGAGTTGCCCTGTGGTGAGTCTCTGCATTTTCTGTTTAGCGGGGCTGTAGGTTACTAGGCTTTGCCATGTGCTTTCTCTGTTCTCATCTCTGTACCATTTTCTATTCAACTGGAGCAGCATGAGGACTTTGTGTGGATTTTATTATTTTTTTCTGATCAGCTCTTCCTCAGCACTCACTAGGCTCAGGGAGCCCTGGGTTATTTTGCCCTCCTAGGAGCTCACGTTTCTCTAAAGAAGGGTCACCAAATGTTCACTCTGATATCATTGTGGGTTTTTTGGTCTTTTTTATTTCTCTCGATTTCCATTTTTAAACAATTAGGATATTGAATTTTGTATAAGGTTAAAAAAATCCTTATAGATCATTATTAATACCTCTATGTTAAAAAGCAAACAATTTAACACCAGTCTCTGTAGAAGAATTTGAGGTGGGGCCATTTCTGAGAGCCCCAGTAGGTGTAGGTACCTCAGTCAATGATGAATTAGCTTAGAAGGGATTGACAGCACCAGCTGCCTCTGTGAGATAAGACACATAGATATAGTTCTTCACTGAGCCATGAAGAAAAGAGGGTCTGGATTTAGTTGGACTGGTCCTTTCATGTGGAGGCACAGGGTTGTGGCTGTGTATGTCACTGATACTTAGTCATCCTATAGTGTTCATTTTTTCTGGAAAGCTTTTTCTGATGCCTCTAGGGAGAAATGATTACTCTGCCCTCTAGGCCACTTGTGGTATATACCTTGTTGAGCGTCTTCCCAAAAGCCATTCTAATTTCTGCTTCTTGCTCCTCCTCCTCCTTTTTCTTTTCTGCTTCCTTCCTGATAAAGTCTGTAGCCTTGTGCCCTGGGAATGATCCCATCTTGGGTTCCAAGAGGTGATGATTCATCATTGGTTTAAGTTTATCAGGGAATCAAAATTCCTCCTCCAAGTAATTCACTTAGGCATGGGCTTGAGATACAAATCTGGCCAATGAACCCTGAGGGGGAAGTTTGCAGGGGGACTCTGGAAGAGTTTTTCTCTCTTGTTAAAAGAAAGGCATGGTAAGAGAAACTGTTCTTTCTCTGCTACTGCATGAAGCTGTGATACCCGGAGCTGTGGCAGCAATCTTGTGACAATTAGAGTCAACCATGAAGATAATATTCAATATGCTGACAATGGTCTAGTGGAAAACTAGAATAGTCTAGATTTTTGATGTGTTGTTGAGTCACTGAATTAGCCTACTGAAAATCTTTCTACCTCTGGGCTGCTGCTGCTTTCTGTGTTTTTTTAGAGACAGGGTCTTGCTCTGTTGCCCAGGCTAGACTGCAGATGTGATCATAGCTCACTGCAGCCTCCAACTCCTGGACTCAAGCAATCCTCTCACCTCAGCCTCTTGAGTAGCCAGGACTACAGGTGTACACCCAGCTAATTTTTAAATTTCTCATAGAGATGGGGTCTCACTATCTTGCCCTGGTTGGTCTCAAAATTCCTGGCATCAAGCCATCCTCTTGCCTCGACCTCACAAAACGATTGGATTACAGGCATAAACCACCTCATCTAGCCTACTTCTGGACTTCTTTTAGATAACATAATAAATTTCTTATCATTTAAGGCATTCTCAGTCAGGTTTTCTGTTTGTAGCCCAAAACACCACAACTCATACAGTACTGGTCTACTTTGTACCTTTAGAAATGATCTTACTGAGAGGTTCTGCAATTGTTATTATTTTTAAAAGACTGACTCCTTGATTAGATGGTAGTTTCTTGAGAATAGGTCTTATTCATTTTGTAATCCCTGTCACCTTGCACAGATTCTGTTAAAATAAAGTGCAGTACAAATTGTCAGATAAACACTATGAGGAATGCTCATCGTCAGGTAATCCAGACTCACACGCTGCGCTCCTCCACATTTTGGTCCAGACTTTTCAAAAAAGAAAAAAAGTCAAGTGCAAGTTCTCTGTCATCTAAACACAGAAGTCAGATGCGATCTTCCCTCTGTGCTATCTTGGGAAGTGATCAATGTTTCTCCAGGTGAGCTACACCCAGGAACCTTTGGCTTTTGTACCTTGTTCAGAAAGTACATTCCTGAAAAATTTATAAATATTAAGTTTTGTAAATATATTTTAGCTATGTTTCAGTTCATGTTAAAGGAATCCCATTTTCCCCTTGAAAAGCAAAAAAAAAAAAGAACCTGAATAGTCATTTTCTAACTTATCAGCATTCTTAAAATTTGCATATGTAGAGGAAACTCATCCTTACATGAAACTCGACTAGTTCAAGTTACTGCCCTTTTTTTTGGGCTTGTTTTTACTTTTATGGAGGAGAGAAAAATGACAAGTTGATGAGTATTCATGAAATTGATTTTTAAAACTTCGCAGGTAATGCCACAGGCTGTGTGCACATTCAGTTCAATCCTCTAAGCTTTTATAACTACAGTAGGAAACAACTTTTAGGTTAGTGATTGTTTTGTTTTTTTAATAGAAAGAGTGTTTAGAATGGTGGTTGTTCCCAGGCTGATTCCTAAAAGTCCACCTAAGCCCAACATGTCTAGCGTAAAGGGAGGAAAGTGTGACGGGGTCCTACAGACCCCAGCTCTGGGGCATTCCTACTGCTCTGTGTCTCAGCTGGCTTGCGGACCCTGGGAGGCTCTTTCTTTTCTGCTCCCACCTCTTGGGATTTCTTTAAAAATGAAAAAATATAGATTTTGTTACTTAAACATTATCATTTTTGTCTTTATTCACCCCTTGGGATTTTACTTGCTTTTCTGCAGTAGCCTGAGCCCCTCCCTTGTTTCCCCTCAACCCTGTGCTGAGAGCAGGTTTTGCAAAGGGCACAGCAGAGATGAGAGCAGGTTCTGGGAATGCCACAGCAGAGCAGAGTGAGGAGGAGAAGGTGAACCCTGATGTGCCTCCCCTTGGTCCCTACAGGGGGACTCCTTTCCACATGCTTCTGTGCTCCCTGCTCCAATCCTCCCTCATGAACTCACTTCCTCCACATGTCCTCCCATCTCCTCGGGTCCACTCTTCATTCTGTCTTCTCCAACACACACTTACTTCTCCAAGTGCCTGGTACTTGTGCCTGTTTTTCTGAAAGGCAGGTGAGTCTCACTTTCACCCTTTGAGTACAATCCAGAACATCAGTCAGGGCCCCAAGCAATGTGATGGGGGCTGGTTCTTCCATGCCTCTGCAGGCTCCCTTGTTCTCTCCCCTCGTGCTTGAGTGTAGGATGGGGATGCTGTGGCAACCTGGATCCCTCCGTTGCTCAGGGACCCCATGCTGTGCTGTCTGTGCTTTGCATGAAGGCCCTGGACAAAGGGAGTGAGTAAAAGCTGACATGTAACCCATAATGTGCTCCCCCAAGCTGTGTACCAGTAGAAGGAGGGTATCTTATTTACCCATATTTACCCAATAAAGACACCTGTTTTTGTTGGCTCAGCTGTGCATAAAAAGCAAGGTGCTATTTTTAGTTTGTACCAAGGCTCTAGAATGGCTAGTGGAGGACCTACCACTACTGCTGTGAACAGGAGATCTGGCCTAGGAATGCACGAGAGGGGCTGATGCCCTCCAGCCCTGCCTCCACCAGAGCCTCTGCCAGGACTTTCCAGACCAACACAATTCAAGCTGTGACAGAGGAACAGAATGGCCCTTTCTTGAAGAGCAGTGCAGATCTCCAAAGCCCAGCACAACCGTGGGAGGAAGAGAGGTGGTAACTTAATCCCTCTTTTGTACCATGTCATGGAAGGGCCCATAGATGGCCTCTGGATGCTGTTTCTCTCCCCCTAAGTCATTCTTTCTTTCCATAGAGCTTTCTCTTTGGAATTCCCAAGGCCAGTGCCCCCAACCCCAGCTGGGCATTTTTATTCCACCCCACACAGCAAAAGAGCTTTCAGGTCTATCCCCCTCAGTCGCCTTTGTGTCTGGCACAATTGAGAGCCTTCAGGCTTTGGTTGGATGGAAATGGAATCTCTTCTTCACTTGAGGGTTGGGGTGTTGTCCTCTGCATTGAGGGTACCCCGGTTCCCGTTTAGCTTTCTCATGAGCAAGAGCTTCCTTACGAGTTTTCCTAAGAATCCAGCTCAACTTGCCAAGCCTAGCATTGATTTTTTTTTTGATGTCCATACAGTTTAGTCTCATATGAAGAAATCATATTTTTCTTGTTGGCATGACTTTGACCTTTTCCATTTCAAAACCATAACCCCTGGCATTACTGTGCTAAGGAACATTTGATGTTTTCACGGGTCACTAGACTATCTCTAAATGGCTTTTTCTTTTCCCCACCCAATGGTACCAATTCTGATTATATTGTTTATTATTTCAAATCTCCCCTTACCTCCAACATAAGGTCAATGTAGGTTCTAGTTTGTCAGATCATACAGGCATTGACTTTGTTTTTGACCCTAATATGTAAATGAAAATGAAAAGGTGAACTAACACAGGAGGGAGCCTATTTATCCTTGACATTCCCCTGTCTTCACTGGTAGGAAAAATCTTTGAAACATGTGCATTTTCAGGGGAGAGGAGGCTGTTCAGAAAGGCACAGGGAATGACAGGATCTGACGTGCTGAGGGGCACAAGAGTTCTCATAGACCCTTATTCGCCTTCTCCCTCCATCCTAATCCTCTCCACTTTTTTCCCTTTTCTTTCTCTTTCCCTCTCTTGCTTTCCTGTCTACCCTGCCCCAGTCTTTTTCTTTTCCCTTCTCTCTTCCCTTGGTGTCACCAGAACTTCCCAGAAATCAAGTGAAGAGCTGGATATAGAACTTTTAAGATGGTCCTTGAATTTCTCAATGGCAATTGGGAAGGGGAGGATAGAGGGTACCGAGACCTCTAGCAGTGCCTAGAAGGGAAATGGTCTTATGTTCTTTAGCACCCTGTCCGGGGCTGGTCAGCCTTTACACATGAGGAGTGCAGAATAGCTGAGCACAGGTGATTAGGAACTGCCTATACTGTAGGATGATAATTAATATTGATGATGGGGCACTACATTTTGTTCTTCCTTTCCCACACCTTCCCCCTTCCAAGCCAAGCACTCACTAAATCCTGTGGATTATACCTCCTAAAATCACCACTTCACCTCTTAGTGGCCTTCATTCCTAAAAACAACTGTGTTAATTTGGGTTCCCTGGAAAAACAGAACTGTAGTGGAGGACTTGAGTGAAGGTACAGTTGTCAGAAACAGTAGCAAGGGAGTAGGAGGAGTGATAGAGGGAAGGATGAAAAGCCAATGTGAGTATATGTTACCGAGATTTCCAACACAATTCCCCCAGGACCTCTGAGAAGCATATGCCTTCTGGAACTGTCCACTTGCAGGATGGGTGGCTGAGGAATGTATCCACCAGCTCCTGTCTCTTATAGATTATAGGTTGTCTCTAGAGATATTCACCCAAGGCTCACATGGGTTGTGAGGCTGAACGGTTCCCAAGGCATTGCAGAAAGCCCTAAACCAGAAAGATGAAAGGCACACACATGGTGTGTTGAGGTGGGATGCCACCAGGGTGAGGTGAGTCTGGTCTCTGACAGAAACTATTCACCACGGTGAAAACCATCCACCACAGCAGGGACTGTCCACCACAGCAAGTACCGTCCACCACAGCAGTGACTTCCCATCGCAGTGGGGACTGACCATCATAGTGAGAACTGACCACCACAGTGGAGACTGACCACCACAGTGGAGGCTGATCATCATAGTGAGAACTGACCACCACAGTAGGGACTGACTATCACAGTAGGGACAAACCACTACAGTGGAGACTATCGTAGTGGGGACTGACCACCGCTGTGGGGACTGACCATCGCAGTGGAAACTGTCAACCACAGTGGGGACTGACCATCACAGTGGGGACTGACCACCACAGTGGAGACTGACCACCACAGTGGAGGCTGACTACCACAGTAGTGACTGACCACCACAGTGGAGACTGACCATTATAGTTGGAACTGCCAACCACAGTGAGGACTGACCACTACAGTGGAGACTGACCACCACAGTGGGAACTGACCACCACACTGGAGATTGACCATCATAGTGGGAACTGACCACCACAGTGGAGATTGACCACCACAGTGGGAACTGACCATCATAGTGGGGACTGACCGCCACAGTGGAGACTGACCATTATAGTGGGGACTGACCACCACAGCGGGAACTGTCCACCACAGTGGGGACTGACCACAACAGTGGAGACTGACCACCACAGTGGAGACTGACCATCATAGTGGGGACTGACTATCATAGTGGAACTGTCCAGTACAGTGGAGACTGACCATCATAGTGGGGACTGACCACCACAGTGGGGACTGACCATCATAATGGGGACTGACCACCCAAGTGTGGACTGTCCACCACAATGGAGACTGACCACCACAGCGGAGACTGACCACCACAGCTGTTGCCGAAATCAGAGATGGGCCACAGGAATGCAGCATGGACAACTAAGGAAGTAGAATCAATAAGCCTTAAGCTTGTCCTGAACTCTGGCCTAAAATACACCCTCTCTGACTATGAGGTTATGAAAAAAATGTGTGGTTTCTTAGTGTTTTGTTCTACTTTTGTGTTTTTCTAAAAATTTCCTAGTCAATTCCTTACTGTTAAACCATAGGTAATTTCTATCTTTAATGTCAAAATTAAAAAGGAATAATAATTAAGGAATAAAATATCACAAAGTAAACTTGAAAAGTAACTACATTTTATTTTCTATGATCCTACTTTATATACTACCTAGAAAGAGAAAGAAAACAAAGAAAAAGAAAACATTTCAAAAATAAGTTTGATTAAAAAACATACTTAAATACAGTTACTGTGTAATGAGAAAGACGGAGGTGTGCGGGTGTGGTGAGAGGTGGGAGATGGGCAGACTCAGCTATCCTGAGACGGTGAGGACAAGGCAGGGGAAGTACAGGTGAGAAGTGGATCCTGGACCTCCTCTGAATCCCAGGCTTTGAGGTCTGCTTCTGACTCCTCCCATGAGGCCAAAGGAAACTTATTATATGGATGTTTTGGAGAAGGATAAGGGGTTAAAGTGGAGAGCTGTCACCATAGCTCTAGAAGAGATTGTTAGAAGAGATAAAGGACTTTGGGTTTGATACAACAGAAGTAGGGAAAGGAAGAGGACTGAAGATAGTGTTTTTTTTTTTTTTTTTTTTTTTTTTTAAGATCATCACAATCCTTGATAGCATGGCATGCCATTCTTCACACCTTCACACTGTTTTGAGTTTTTCAGTTTTCCCATGTCACTGTGAAGAAGGAAGTGTGTGGCAGGTGATACTGCACATTCAATGCCATCCTTGCTGGGGCCACATGCTGCCAGAGTGCTGGATACCAGTTCAGAGTAAAGGCTGTTTCTTTTTTGGTAATTTTGAAACTTTTTTGTAAATTGTAAAAATGGGTACAAATTTCTATAAAGCAGTCTTCCAAAAAATATTTAACAGAAATTTAAATGTTCCTATGCATTGGGATAGTACTCCTGGCACCCATCCGTTTCTGTTCACTCCCACTGCGACACTGATCTCCATTCATTTCATGGCCACCACAGTACAGGCCATCACCAGCTCTGGCCTCGGTCACTAGCTCTAGTCTTTCTCTCTTGCATGAATTTCTCATATGTCTTTTACAGAGATCTTTCTAAGAAGAATATTGGGTCATGGTATATTTGTGAGAGTTAATATTATTTGTCAACTTAACTGCATCACAAGATGTCCACATATCTAGTTAAACTTTATTTTGGGGGTGTGTGTGTGTGTGTGTGTGTGTGTATGTGTGAGAAGGTGTTTCTGGAAGAGATTAGCATTTGAATCCATAGATTCGGTAAAGCTGATTTCCCTTCCCAAAGTGGATGGGCATCATCCAATCCCTTGAGGGCCTGAAGAGAACGAAAGGATGGAAGAAGGGAGAATTCACTTTCTCTCTCTCTCTTTCTGCTTGATTGAGTAGAATCCTGATCACCCACACTTGGGTGTCCTGCTTCTCAGGCCTGTAGACTCAGACTGAAATCTACACCACTGGCTTTCAGGTTCTCAGACCTATGAACTATGCCATAGGCTTTCTCTGGAGAGCCCCAACTAATAAAACATCCTTAAAATCCTTCAAATTCTCATAGTTGTTCTTAAGATGAATTGCAAACTCCTTGCATCCAAAAACATTCTTAAGATCATGAGGGCAGAATGCATGTCTGTCTTTGCACCCTATGTCATCAAACCCAGCACACTGACCACTGAATATTAAATAGTAAGAGTCAGTGAATTTTTATTTTTGGCCCCTGTCACATCTCCAAGGTGACTTTAGCTCTCTAGGGTGGCTCCCTCACAGAAAGTGACTTCAGCATCCAGACTGTTTACATTTGGAAAATGTAATTTCTATGATCACTGTGGTAGAGGAAAAGAGCTGGAGGGTTGCACAAGGCTGGTTTACTATTTCAGCCAAGAAAACCACACTTTTTTTTTTTTATTGTACTTTAGGTTCTGGGGTACATGTGCAGATCATGCAGGATTGTTGCATAGGTACATACATGGCAAGGTGGTTTGCTGCCTCCATCCCCCTGTCACCTATATCTGGCATTTCTCCCCATATTATCTCTCCCCCAATCTCCCCCACCTCCTGCTGTCCCTCCTCTAGCTCCCTGCAACAGACCCCAGTGTGTGATGCTCCCCTCCCTGTGTCCATGTGTTCTCATTGTTCAACATCTGCCTATGAGTGAGAACATGAGGTGTTTGATTTTCTGTTCTTGTGTCAGTTTGCTGAGAATGATGGTTTCTAGATTCATCCATGTCCCTACAAAGGACACAAACTCATCACTTTTTATGACTGCATTGTATTCCATGGTGGATATGGGATACGTTTTCCTTGTCCAATCTATCGTTCATGGACACTTGGGTTAGTTCCAGGTCTTTGCTATTGTAAACAGTGCTGTAATGAACATATGTGTGCATGTGTCTTTATAATAGAACAATTTATAATCCTTTGGATATATACGCAGTAATGGGATTCCTGGGTCAAATGGAATTTCTATTGCTAGGTCCTTGAGAAATCGCCATATTGTCTTCCACAATGGTTGAACTAATTTACACTCCCACCAACCGTGTAAAAGTGTTCCTATTTCTACACATCCTCTCCAGCATCTGTTGTCTCCAGATTTTTTAATGATTGCCATTCTAACTGGTGTGAGATGGGATCTCAGTGTGGTTTTGGTTTGCATTTCTCTAATGACCAGTGATAATGAGCATATTTTCATATGTTTTTTGGCCATATATGTATCTTCTTTTGAATAGTGTCTGAAAAATATGGAATGCTTCACGAATTTGCATGTCATCCTTGTGCAAGGGCCATGCTAATCTTCTCTGTATCATTCCAATTTTAGTATATGTGCTGCCGAAGTGAGCACAAGACCACACTTTTAAGCCATCGAACAGACTGAACAAATAGTACTGACCTGACTGCAAGGGAGTCTGGGAAATGCTATCTTCTTGCGTGCCCAAGAATAGGAAATGGAACTTGGGGACTATCGATTATAACATTTTGTCTGCCATAAGAGTTAATTAAGAATGAACAACCTAGACTTTGGGAAATGCACTGTTTGTATTGTAATAGCCCTGTTTATGCCATGGAAGTTGAATTTCAACCTGTGACTGATGTGAATGCTTCCTCTGAAGGTGCTGGCTGTTTCTGCTCTCAGTCATGCTTGGGGGAAAAGGTGAGTTTTGAATTTGGAGAAGGAAACTGCCATTTTCACTAACTGGACCAGAGGATTTAGGCTCTCATTACTACGGGATAAAGTGGCCTAGTGAGTCTGATCAATGGTAGTGGAAAGAAAAGTACAAGACGAATTGATCATGTTGTTACATAGAGTTATTTGAGAGCAAGGTAGGGACTCTAAAGTTGGCTGTAGGGTTTGTGAACTCTAAGAGGGCCAACAGTAGAGAAAGAGTGACTTATTTTTAGCACTGAGTTCTCTAAATGCCAAACTTTCACTTTATCTTTGTCCAACACCACTTACTTATCTTAACTGTGCTTTTAAGAAAATCAGGGAGCAATCAGAGTCCATGCTTGAATCAAATCTGCACAGAGTAAGCAGCCCTCAGGAGTAAGTTCCAAGAGGGGACCACGAGGCATGGACATCTGGTATGCCAGGATTAGGAAGCCAGAGTGGGTAAAGGGCCATGTAGGTACCAGGATTGATTTGCAGAACATGTAGTAGACTGGTCCAGAGTCCCAGAAACTGCTTGGGTTGGAGAAAACCTATAGAAAGTTTTGACTTCCTTTCCTTGTGGGGATTTGGGAGCCTAAAGGTGCTATGGTTAGGATATGAAAAGAAAATATGACCTTATTTTGCAATTTAGTTGGTGAAGCAGGACATTTAAATTACAGATATAATGAATGTTAGAGAGTACTTCACAGCCTGTGGTGACATACATTAGCCCTAACTTTTCTCCTCTGATAATAGAAATTACACTTACCAAAAGAGATAGAAAAGCACTTTGCAAGAAAAGTTAAATAATGTTATTCATCATTGTTAATGATAAACAATAACCACAACAATAACAACAACAGCAAACTTACTCTGACAATAGCAAACACTGCAAACTTATTTATTCTTGATATTTTGTGGACGCCCACATCTCTTATTTTAATCTTTGCTTTGCTTTTAAAATTATCCAACTCATTTTAGTGTCAACTTTAGTTGCTGCATTCATCAACTTGGAAAGCCCATTGCCTTGGACAAAGTGTCATTCAATATGTTTGATATATTCAGCTCTGCATCAGTAATCTATTTGCAAAATTGTCCAATTTGAAAGTGACACATTTGATTCAGTTGACTTTCCTTTTTCCAGCACAGTAAAATTTGAAGGAATTCAAGAGGTGCTGGGCACTAGTCACCAAGGAGAAAGGACAATAAAGGGATGTGTAAAGTACTCAAGAGAAAATTGTTGTGTATCATTAGTAGTTGAACTGAATGAAGAGCCTGTGAAGTTGAACTTCCCCAAACAAAATGCAATGACATCTGGAGGGCAACGGAGTCTTTTTAAGTTTTTGAAATCTTTTTAGTTGACTTAGGTTTTTAAATATTTTAATGTAATTGACTCTGATGATAAGTAGTGCCTAGTTATTGTAAAAAATTTTGAAGTATAGCTTTATAAAAATATAGAAAAACAAACAAAAAAGTAAACAAATTATGTGCAATGCTGCCACCAGAGAGGATGATTATTCATATTTTGGTATAATTTCTTCCATTCATTTTGCAGTGTATACAAGTTATCATTTTTGTTATTTTAATAAAAAGGAATTAATTTGAACATAAAATAGAAATCCTTATGTTAAGAAGCTAGGTTGAGGGGCACGGATCCAAGATGGCCAGATAGGAACAGCTCTGGAGTGCAGTTTGCAGCAAGAACAATGCAGGGGGTGAGTGATCATCACATTTCCAAATGAGTTATTACTTCCCACAGACCAGGAGATTCCCGGGCTGAAAAGCGCCACGAGTTTCCAGCAGGGCTGTTTCAGCCAGTGCAGCGGGGTCTCCACAGAAAAACTCATACAAAAATGCACACAAATCTGAGTGGCCATTTCAACTGGTGCCTGGAATGTCTGGGAGACAGAGCTGCCCATTCAACTGACAAAAAGGGCACTGAGACAGGGGAGCCAGGTGATCTGGCTCGGCAGGTCCCACCCCCACAAAGACCAGCAATCTGAAACAGTCTGGATTGAGAATTTTTCAGCAAGTGCAGCTGGACCCAGGATGGTCCAGCTTTGTAGGGGGAAGGGCATCCTCCATTACCAAGACAGTCCACCACTACCGAGGCAGTCTGCCATTACGGAGGCAGTCTGCCATTACAGAGACAGTCCACCATTACAGAGGTAGTCTGCCATTTCCGGGGTAGACTGCCATTACTGAGGCAGTTCTAACTATACATTTAAAAATAGAACCACAAGGAAGTTCACACAGAGCCCACGGCAGCTCAGCAATGCCTCTGCTGGCAGACTGTGACTAGGCTACCTCCTAGCTGGGCAAGGCATCTCTGAAAAAGGCAGCAGCATGTCAGGAACGTATAAATAAAGCCCCACCTTCCAAGGACAGAGCATCTGGGGAAAAAGGCTGTTATGAGTTCCGCTGCAGCAGACTTAAATGTACCTGACCAGCAGCTCTGGACAAAACAACGGAGCTCACAGCTCAGCACTTGAGCTACTATAAGGGTCAGACTGTGTCCTTAAGCAGCTCCCTGCACCCCATATATCCAAAGAGACACCTCATAAAGGAGAGCTCAGGCTGACATCTGGCGGGTATCCTTCTGGGACGAAGATAATAGAAGAAACTGGCAGAAACCCTTACTGTTCTGCAGCTGCCACAGGTGATCCCCAGGCAAGCAGGTTATGGAGTGGACCTCCAGCAGTCCTACAGCAGAGAGGCCTGACTGTTAGAAGGAAAACTAAATAACAGAAAGAAATAACTTCAACATTAACAAAAAGGATGTCCACTCAGAGACCCCATCTGAAAGTCACCAACTAGAAAGACCACAGGTAGATAAATCCACAAAGATGGGAAGCAACCAGTGCAAAAAGGATGAAAACACCAAAAATCAGAACACCTTTCCTCCTCCAAGGGATCACAACTCCTCACTAGCAAGGGAACAAAGCTGGATGGAGAATGAGTCTGATAAATTGACGGAAACAGGCTTCAGAAGATGGATAATAACAAACTTCTCTGAGCTAAAAGAACATGTTCTAACCCAATGCAAAGAAACTAAGATACTTGAAAAAAGTTAGACAAACTGCTAATGAGAATAAACAGCTTAGAGAAGAATATAAATGACTTGAAGGAGCTGAAAAACACAACACAAGAACTTCGTGAAGCATACACAAGATTCAATAGCTGAATCAAACAAGCAGAAGAAAGGATATCAGAAACTGATGATCAACTCAATGAAATAAAATGAGAAGGCAAGATTAGAGAAAAAAGAGTGAAAAGAAATGAACAAAGCCTCCAAGAAATACGGGATTATGTGGAAAGACCTAATCTGCGTTTGATAGGCATAACTGAATGTGACGGAGAGAATGAACCCAAGCTGGAAAACACTCTTCAGGATATTATCAAGGAGAACTTCCCCAACCTAGCAAGGCAGGCAAATATTCAAGTCCAGGAAATACAGAGAACACCACAAAGATATTCCTCAAGAAAAGCAACCCCCAAGGCACATAATTGTCAGATTCATCAGGGTTGAAATGAAGGAAAAAATGCTAAGGGCAGCCAGAGAGAAAGGTCGAGTTACCCACAAAGGGAAGCCCATCAGACTCACAGCAGATCTCTTAGCAGAAACCATACAAGCCAGAAGAGAGTGGGGGCCAATATTCAACATCCTTAAAGAAAAGAACTTTCAACCTAGAATTTCATATCCAGCCAAACTAAGCTTCATAAGTGAAGGAGAAATAAAATCACTTACGAACAAGCAAGTACTCAGAGATTTCATCACCACCAGGCCTGCCTTACAAGAGCTCCTGAAAGAAGCAGTAAACATAGAAAGGAACAACCAGTACCAACCACTCCAAAAATGTACCAAATGGTAAAAAGCACTGACACAATGAAGAAACTGTGTCAACTAATGGGCAAAACAACCAGCTAGCATCAAAATGGCAGGATCAAGTCCACACATAACAATATTAACCTTAAATGTAAATGGGCTAAATGCCCCAGTCAAAAGACACAGACCGGCAAATTGGATAAAAGTCAAAACCCATCAATGTGCTGTATCCAGGAAAACCATCTCACATGCAAGGACACACATAGGCTCAAAATAAAGGGATGGAGGAAGATTTGCCAAGCAAATGGAGAGTAAAAAAAAGCAGGAGTTGCAATCCTAGTCTCTGATAAAATAGACTTTAAACCAACAAAGATCAAAAGAAACAAAGGGCATTACATAATGGTAAAGGGATCAATGCAACAAGAAGTGCTAATGATCCTAAATATATATGCACCCAATACAGGAGCACCCAGATACATAAAGCAAGTTCTTAATGACCTACAAAGAGACTTAGACTCCCCACACAATACTAGTGGGAAACTTTAACACACTCCACTGTCAATATTAGACAGATCAATGAGACAGAAAATTAACAAGGATATCCAGGACTTGAACTCAGATCTGGACCAAGCAAACCTAATAGGCATCTACAGAACTCTCCACCCCAAATCCACAGAATATACATTTTTCTGTGGATTAGAGACACAAAAAAACCCTTCAAAAAATCAACAAATCCAGGAGCTGGTTTTTTGAAAAGATCAATAAAATACACAGACCACTAGCTAGATTAATAAAAAGAAAAGTGAGAAGAATCAAACAGATGCAATAAAAAACGATAAAGGGGATATTACCACCTATTCCACAGAAATACAAACTACCCTCAGAGATTACTACAAACAACTCTATGCACATAAACCAGTAAACCTGGAAGAAATGGATAAATTCCTGGACACCCAACCAAGCCTAAACCAGGAAGAAGTCGAAACTCTGAATAGACCAATAACAAGGGCTGAAGCTCAGGCAGCAATTAATAGCCTACCAACAAAAAAAGTCCAGTTCCAGATGGGTTCACAGCTGAATTCTAACAGACATACAAAGAAAAGCTGGTACCACTCCTTCTGAAACTATTCCAAACAATCCAAAAAGAGGGAATCCTTCCCAAATCATTTTATGAGACCAACATCATCCTGATACCAAAACCCAGCAGAGACTCAACAAAAAGAAAACTTCAAGCTGATATCCATGATGAACATAGATGCAGAAATCTTCAATAAAATACTGGCAAACCCATTGCAATAGCACATCAAAAAGCTTATCCATCACAATCAAGTAGGTTTCATCCCGGGGATGCAAGGCTGGTTCAACATACGCAAGTCTACAAACATAATCCACCACATAAACAGAACCAAAGACAAAAACCACATGATTATCTCAATTGATGCAGAGAAGGCCTTTGACAAAATTCAACAGCCCTTTATGCTAAACAGTCTCAGTAAACTAGGTATCAACAGAACATATCTCAAAATAATAAAAGCTATTTACAATAAACCTACAGCCAATATCATACTGAATGGGCAAAAACTGGAAGCATTTCCTTTGAAATCTTGCACTAGACAAGGATGCCCTCTCTCACCACTCCTATTGAAATAGTTTTGGAAGTTCTAGCCAGAGCAATCAGGCGAGAAAAATAAATAAAGTGTATTCAGTTAGGAAAGCAGGAAGTCAAATTGTCTCTATTTGCAGATGACATGATTGTATATTTAGAAGACCCCATCGTCTCAGCCCAAAATCTCCTGAAACTGATAAGCAACTTCAGCAAAGTCTCAGGTTACAAAATCAATGTGCAGGAATCACAAGCATTCCTATACACCAATAACAGACTAAAAGAGAGCCAAACCAAGAGCGAACTCCCATTCACAATTGCTACATTACAAAATACCTAGGAATACAACTAACAAAGGATGTAAAGGACCTCTTCAAGGAGAACTACAAACCACTGCTTAAGGAAATAAGAGAGGACACAAACAAATGGAGAAACTTGCCATGCTCATGGTTAGGAAGAATCAATATTGTGAAAATGGCCATCCTGCTCAAAGTAATTTATAGATTGAATGCTATCCCCATCAAGCTACCTATGACCCTCTTCACAGAACTGGAAAAAACTACCTTACACTTCATATGGAACCCAAAGAGAGCCCACATAGCCAAGACAGTTCTAAGCAAAAAGAGCAAATCTGGAGGCATCACACTACCTGACTTCAAACTATACTACAATGCTACAGTAATCAAAACAGCATGGTACAGGTACCAAAACAGATATAGACCAATGGAACACAACAGAGGCCTTGGAGGCAACACTACACATCTGCAACCATCTGATCTTTGACAAAAAGGACAAAAACAAGCAATGGGGAAAGGATTCCCTGTTTAATAAATGGTGTTGGGAATACTGGCTAGCCATGTGCAGAAAGCAGAAACTGGACCGCTTCCTGACACCTTACACTAAAGTTAACTCCAGATGGATTAAAGACTTAAACATAAGACCTAACACCATAAAAACCCCAGAAGAAAACCTAGGCAAAACCATTCAGGACATAGGTATAGGCAAGGACTACATGTGATTAAAATACCAAAAGCAATGGCAACAAAACCAAAATAGAGAAATGGGATCTAATTAACTCCAAAGCTTTTGTACAGCAAAAGAAACAATCATTAGAGTGAACTGGCAACCAACAGAATGGGAAGAATTTTTGCAATCTACTCATCTGACAAAGGACTTATATCCAGAATCTACAAAGAACTAAAACAGATTTACAAGAAACAAACAAAAAACCCATTCAAAAGTGGGTGAAGGATATGAACAGATACTTTTCAAAAAAAGATATTTATGAGGCCAACAAACATATGAAAAAATGCTCATCATCACTGGTCATTAGAGAAATGCAAATCAAAACCACATTGAGATACCATCTCACACCAGTTAGAATGGCAATCATCAAAAAATTTGGAGACAACAGATGCTGGAGAGGATGTGTAGAAATAGAAACACTTTTACACTGTTGGTGGGAGTGTAAATTAGTTTAACCATTGTGGAAGACAATGTGGCGATTCCTCAAGGATCTAGAAATAGAAATTCCATTTCACCCAGCAATCCCATTACTGGATATATATCCAAAGGATTATAAATCATTCTATTATAAAGACACGTGCACACATATGTTCATTGCGGCACTGTTTACAATAGCAAAGACCTGGAACTAACCCAAATGCCCACGGATGATAGACTGGACAAGGAAAATGTGTCCCATATCTACCATGGAATACAATGCAGTCATAAAAAGTGATGAGTTCGTGTCCTTTGTAGGGACATGGATGAATCTAGAAACCATCATTCTCAGAAAATCAAACACTACAAGTTAATAGAAAATCAAACACTGCATGTTCTCACTTATAGTCAGATGTTGAACAATGAGAACATATGGACACAGGGAGGGGAGCATCACACACTGGGATCTGTTGAGGGAGAATAGGGGAGGGACAGTGGGAGGTAGGGAGGTTGGGGAGGGATAACATGGGGAGAAAAGCCAGATACACGTGATGGAGGGATGGAGGCAGCAAACCACATTGCCATGTAGGTACCTATGCAACAATCCTGCATGTTCTGCACATGTACCCCAGAACCTAAAGTGCAATAAAATAAATAAATAAATAAAAAGCCTATTTTATAAAAAAAAAACAAAAATAAAGAAGCTGGGTAGCTACGTTGAGGCTGGGCATGGTGGCTCACGCCTGTAATCCCAACACTTTGGGAGGCCAAGGCTGGCAGATCATGACATCAAGAGATCCGGACCATCCTGGTCAATATGGTGAACCCAACCCCCCATGCTCGGCTCTACTGAAAATACAAAAATTAGCTGGGTTTGGGGGTGCTCACATGTAGTCCCAGCTACTCAGGAATTTCAGGCAGGAGTATCACTTGAACCTGGGAGGCAGAGGTTGCAGTGAGCCGAGATCACACCACTGCACTCCAGCCTGGCAACAGAGCAAGACTCTGTCAAAAAAAAAAAAAAAAAAAAAAAAAAAAAGGAAGCTAGTTTGAACCCCCACTGTAAACTTGTGAGCTAATTTTTGCTGGACACCCATTGAATCTCTCCAGTGTAAGGCATTTGTAAACATAAAGGAGACCCATTCCTGGCCTTAAAGAGCTTATTATGGTCCAAGGAAGGTGTCAAGGCAAATAAATGTTCAATTTAAAGCAAGGGGTACTTATTGAGAAATTATATGACCAGTCCTGTG
This sequence comes from Ateles fusciceps, assembly GCA_036589455.1. Classification (NCBI taxonomy): domain Eukaryota; kingdom Metazoa; phylum Chordata; class Mammalia; order Primates; family Atelidae; genus Ateles; species Ateles fusciceps. The sequence continues at coordinate 3,214,362 of JAZHEH010000904.1, forward strand.
TCAAGTAACAGAGCTGTGGATGCAAATGAGTAAGTACCTGGATTTTGCCTTCAAGGTCCTTACAGTGCCATGGAAGACAAGACATGACTTACACACAATACAGTAAGATCTAAACCACTGTAACAAATAATTAGTATTTTAGGAAGTCAGAGGAGTTAACAATCATCATGAGTTGAAGCCATAAGGAGCATTTGACTGAGAGGTAATTTTCAAGGCGGGTCCTCTAGGGTGGAAGAGATCTGGAAGGCAAACAGTGAATGAGATGACAAAGCACCTCAGCCAAAGGCCCCCAGATAGCATAAAAGTTGCTGAGGACCAGAACAATGGAAAGTGGAGAGGGGATAGCACAGATGTGGGGGAAATTAGGGTGGAAAAGAAGGTTCATCCAGAGGAGTGGAAGACCAGCGTTGCTTCTGTATTGTCTGTTCCTAAGTTACAAAGGCATAAGTTTCTCTTTTGAACCTGGATGCCAGCAGTTTTAATGAATGAGCCTTTGTTTGTAACATGGTCTTAATTTCTAAAAGGAATAAAAGTTATTTTCACCCATGGACTTATTGAAATCCACAATCAATGACAAGAAGCACTGTAATCTAGTCCCACAATTTAATTTTGAACTTGCAGTGTTCTTTTTGCTTTCAAAATGCTTTCTATATATATATATATTTTTTTTAAATTTCTTATTTTTTAAATGAACAAATAAAATTATATATATTTATGGTGTACAGCATTATTATTTGAAATATGTACACATTATAGAATGCCTAAATTGAGCTAATTAACACTTTTTGTGATGAGAACACTTAATATGTACTCTCAGTGATTTTCAAGTATGCAGTGTATTATTATTAATTATAGTCACCATGTTGTACAATAGATTTCTTGAATTTTTTCTTGTCTAGTTGAAATTTTGTGTCTTTTTACCAACATCTCACAACTCATCCCCCCCACCAAACCCCTGGTTCAGGTAAACACCATTCTACTCAGCTTCTATGAGTTTGACTTTTCAAAATGTGTATATAAGTGAGATATCTTTTCTTATTTAAGTTATTCCAGTAAAGGGAACACCTAGTAATAATGTTCAGAAACTTTTTTTTTTTGTGATCCATGAGAGTCAATGTAAACATGTAACCAGAACACATTGCTGGACGTCTCATAGAACAGTAATTAAGAGAACAGATGTCAGATTCTGCCTCTGTCCAGCTGTGTGACCTTGAGTAAGTTAATTGATATCTTTGAGCTTCAGTTTCCTCATCTGCACCACAGGCAAAATGATTCCTGTGGCACAGATTTATTGTAAGGATTAAATGAGGTAAGTATGTAATGTAATTTCTGGCATAAGAAATGTGCTTAGCCAATCATAGCAACTACTGTTATAGGCAGAGAATAAGTGAAGTGGCTTTCTCACAGCTTGCTGTTGGATTACTTAAGAGCTTGAACTGGCTGGAAAGTACAGTAATTTGAATTTGCTACAAACTCTACCAGAGCAGTGTTTAAAATGTTGGTTGGGCTGATGTCAATGGAAGAATGGTGCTAAGCTCTTAATGAGTAAGCATTAAGTACCTGAACATAAACACCCTGAATCCATAATCTATTAGACAGCCAAGGAAGCTCAGCCTTCCTCAGAGTGTTTTAAAAATCTTTTAGCATGAGAAAATTTTATTTCTCAACTTTAGTCTTAAAATAAGAGAATTTGAGGTTATACTCTAATGAGATTTTACAGCATTTGTTTATGTTGCAGATGAAGGTAAAACAGAAGATGTATCTATTGGGTACTAGATGAGCTATTTGGAAATTTAGAAGCTCAACCAATGTTATTGCCCAGATGAAAGACTATGGCACCAATGCAGAGGTGGACTGCAGAATCTGGAATATTTTCTTGACTCTGTGCCTTTGTACAAGCTCTTCTCTGCCTGGATACAACCTGCATCACTATCACTTTCTGCTAAATATCTGGCTGACTCCTGTTTATCCTTAAGTGGGTTTCTCTGGTTCCTCAAACCTTGGTTTAGGAGCCTCTCCTAAGTATCTTCACGACATTTTATTCTTTAGTTCGTGCTACCCTTTCCTAATTTATGGAGGCTAAACAGTAGGAATGTGGCTGAAAAGTATAAGCTCTTTATGCATTTATATACCATAAACATTGGAATAAGAGTGCTCTTAGCTAAAAAAAGATTCTCCTCTCCCAAAGTCCCAGGTGCCTCTCAGTTTTTAGTAAAATGTAACTTCTGCAGCTCAAAAATAGATAAGATCAAAATGTTCCAGGCAGTGTCATCAAGCCTGATTCCCACTTCTTCAGAAGTCAGCCTTTGAGTCCAATGGCAGTGCAGGTTCCAGATGGTCTGTATAATCAGACTAAGTCAGGCATGTGATATAACAAAACCTAAAAAGTATATTTGAAAATGTGTTTTATGGACCTTACCTAGAAACTCTTTGGTTTGGATTTCTCTTACTCTACTGCTGATTAAATGCCCCTCACTTACTGTCTCCTGCAATGAGAGTAGCAGGTAGTTCCATGGTGCTCTAGAGTGAAATTGCTTGTTTGTGTATCTGCCTTCCCTATGGGTATGCAAGTTCCTTGAAAGCAAGGCCCACACCTTGCTCTCTCATAGCCTCTGAACCCAGTACAGCGCCCATCATATGGTAGATGCTCACAAATATTTGTTGAATGAAAGAATGAAGAATTCATGAGTTAGGACCTGTATGATCCTTTAAACCTGAGCCCAAGTTAGGAGACATAAAGAGCTGGCTTCCTTATCTTTAAGGTTAGGCCAGGCTCAGCCTTCAGGTTATTACCATTGCTCAATCCTCTTCAGGGAGCAGGGGGCATCTGCTTGTTCTGCCTAGAAGAGTAGGCCAAAAATCACCTTCTAATGTTGCAGAGAAACAGAAGAAAACTTTATGTATCAGAACTACATTTTGGATTTGAGATCTTCTGAAACTGTATATAAAATGTCTTTTTGGCTGGGTGTGGTGGCTCACACCTGTTAAGCTCAGCACTTTGAGAGACTGAGTTGGGCAGATCACGAGGTCAGGAGATCGAGACCATCCTGGCTAACACAGTGAAATTCCATCTCTAATAAAATACAAAAAAAAAATTATCCAAGCATGGTGGCACGCACTGTAGTTCCAGCTACTTGGGAAGCTGAGGCAGGAGAATCACTTGAACCCAGGAGGCAGAGGTTGCCTCACGCCATTGCACTCCAGCTTGGGTGACAGAGTAAGACTCCGTCTCAAAAAATAATAATTAAAAAAAATGTCTTTTTTCCCACTCCCCTGAAGAAAGAGTGCTTAATTTTATTCAGATTCTCAAGGTTGTCTCTGATTCCTCAGGGAATAAGGATCATTGCTCCAGAGGCTTCCTCAATATGAGTCAGCCTTTCTTAGGATGAGAGACACTTTTGACACTGTCACCAGGTAAAAAGCACTGAGGCTGCCCCACCGTGGGGATATTTCCTTTCCCTTTAGGCATCAGTGCCATTTCTGTGCCTGATGATGTTGTCTTTGCCAGAGAGAACTCTAGAGGGTATAAGTTAAATTTTTCTCCATTTACAATAAAGATCTATGGCTTGCTTACCTGTTCTGCCCCACCTATGCCCTACTATCAATTTGCATATCCAAAAGTAGAATGTAAAATCCTGCTTTTACACATAGAAGTTTTGTACTTTCACAGCTTGCCTTAGCCTTTCTCAGGCTTGTTTTCTTTGCATCTAAATATAATGTTCCTCATCTCTTGGAATAATGTTCTTAGCTTAGAATGTTGTTCACACATTCGTTTATTCACTCAGCACGTATTTATGGAAGGCCTGTTATACACTAGGTACTGGTCTAGTGGTGAATAGGACAGACAGGTCTCTATTCTCACAGAACAAATATTCTAGGGGAAGGAGTCAGACAACGAGCAAATAGAAAAATAGAATACAGTATCAGATGCTGATGAGTGGTACATAGAGCATTCAAATAGAAACGATGCCATGGAAAGTGGCTGGGGACTAGGTTAGACTTGGTTATCATGGAGTGCCCCTTTGTGGTAACATTTTGGATTTGAAGATCAGGGCAGAGGAGGTAGTTAGTGCTACAGCTGGGGTGGGGGATGAATTTCATGTGTCTGAGGAATGCCAGTGCGGGTGAGCAGGTATGGCTTTGAAAGTCTTGGTAAGTAGGTTTGGAATGGGTTTTAAGTATAGTGAGAGGCCTTTAAAAGCATTTTAAGCAGGAGAGGGATGTGTTCTAAAATACTTTATAAAAGATCATTGCAGCTGTTATGCGGACATGAATTGTAAAGAGTGAAGAATGAGGGCCAGGTGTGAGGTGGCTCATGCCTGTAATCCCAGCACTTTGGAAGGCCGAGATGGGTGGATTGCTTGAGCCCAGGAGTTTGAGATCAGCCTGGGCAACCTGGTGAGACCCCATTTCTAAAAACAATACAAAAATTAGCCGGGTGTGTTGGCTTGTGCCTGTAATCCCAGCTACTCAGAAGGCTAAGGTGGGAGGATTACCTGAGCCTGGGGAGGTCAAGGCTGCAGTAAGCTGTGATTGAACCACTGCAGTTCAGCCTGGGCAATGGCGTGAGACCGTATGTCAGAAAAACTCACAAAAAACAAAAAACAAACAAACAGCAGAAGTTACTCCAGTAGTCCAAGCTGTAGACAGCGGTGGCTGGGACTGAGGTGTAGGGATAGAGGGAAGTGGCTGATTGCAGATAGATGTGTAAAGTACTTGGTTCCAGGCCTGACGCATGGTAAATACTCAATAAACTCTAGCTGCTGTCATCATCATCATTATTACTATTGGCTGGTAAAATGAAACTGGACCAAGTAATGGACCAACAAAATAGTAGTTTTAAGAATACTACTGACTTCAGAGCAAATTATGTGGAATGAACCAACTATTATCTGTACATGGACATTTAATTACTGTTACTTTTCAGGCACTGTTTAAATGTTGTGTTTTCAACACTTTTCTCTTTGTATCTTGAGAAGAAATCTATCATTTACTTGTTTCAAGATACACCGTTTAGTCATTTGGTAGTGAAGATCCTGATTATCTTCAAATGACATATGTGAAACGGTGAATTCTAAGTTGTGTGGAAGATGTAATATATTGCACTGCTCTGGAATTTATTATGAGCAAGGAGTAGGAAAAAATTAGGGAGTTAATATCTAGGAAGAAGGCAAAACTGAAAAATGACACAGATAGATTAATGTATTTATGGATACATGTCATGCAGCTTGATGCCAGAAAAGCCAAATGAAGAAGTAATGTTCTGAAAGCAACTCACAATTACTAAAACCACTAAGCTCTGAGTCAGAGAAATATGAAGACTAGTGACAGTCATACATATGTTGTTGCTATGGAGTTTTTTAAAGTTGAGAGAGAAAGAGGGACTGCACTGTACTTTTTATTTCCCCCCCCTTTTCAGAAGTCTTTGGCTCTGTACTTTAACAAATGCACATATCTTTTCAATCTACTTTTATCAAGCAAGCTTGTGATTACAAGCTAAAGCTAAATTATTCTGAGACGTAGAAGTCTTAGGTGAAAGACAGACATCCTTGCAATCCCTTTAGTCATGGTGATCTCTTCAACTGTTAGGATTCACTGGAGTAAGGTAGCTTTTCAGCTAAGTGGTCCCACCAGTATAGAGTAATTCCTGTAATGACTAAACATTTTCTAAGAAAACACTAGGTTCTAAATGATAATTTTCTACTAGTCCAGAGAGAGTTTGTTTTCAAAATATGGACACTAATATTTCCCCAGCAATGTGGCTTCTAGATATACTGATGCAGTTATTCAAGTTTACTGAGTGCTCACAGTGGGACAATAATTTTGGCAGTGAATTTTTGCTATTTTCAAAATTTTTCTCTTTGCTCTCTCCTTTTCTTCTATTTTTGAAAATTCTGACAATAAAAATAAAAGTAACTGCCTATAGATAGTTGGATCATTGAAGATATATCTTTTAATTTAATAAAATAAAATTATCTAAAATTCCAGTAAAAAATAGCATTTCCTAAAGTACATTCTGTGGATCACCAGTTTTTCCAGGCACTACTTGAAAGAAATTTCAGACATCCTGACTGTTGTATTCCCCCTCTTACATCTGCTTGAGCCCTCCTTTAAGCCCATTCTACCACCATGTCTTCAAGATCATGGCCAGCCACAATCTCATTAAAACATTACCAGAAAATTTGCAGAACAAGCCACGTAACTTACAGCTGCAAACTGGTCCTCAGGCTGTAATTAATATCTATCATCTTGCTCCTCCATCCATTTTAGATTATCCCCTACCCTTGGCAATCACTTTTGTGGCTTTAGATTGCTTGTGTGATGCAGTAATTGAGACACTTACCCCTGCAGATCTCACTCCCTGCTTACAGTGCCCTTGTGAGGCCATGACTCCTGCAATATCTGGTTCACCATTATCATTAGGAATGGAGACACCAAGAGATACCTCAGTGAATTTTCCGAGTTCCAGGCATGCTGCTCCCTGCCTCTATTAGGGAGCAGCAACCCTAGTTCCTCCTGATGATCAATGAAGATTTCCCCCACCAGCATGATGATTCCTTCCTTTGGCTGTGGTCCTCATGCATGAAGAGCCCAAAGTGATTAGGTGGTAGTTGTGGCTTTAGGTTCACTGAAATCCTTACCATGTTCCCCAGCGGGAGGGTAGCCCCACTGGCAACCGGGACCTCCAGTCCAGCAGAACCTAAGTTGTAGGACTGGGAAGCACAAATATTAAGTGAATTACTGGGAGCAATGGTGAGAGGGCCAATTTTATTTCCATCTCTTCATTCCTGAACCCATGTCAATTAGAGAGGTTTCTCTAGAGGCACAGAACTAATAGGAGATATTAATAAACTCTCCTTTGTGTATATACATATATAAATTTTATAATAAACTACCCTTTATATATTATGTATTTTATAAATATATAAATTTTATAAATATATATATATATATGAGTTTATTAAGGAGTATTGACTCACATGATCACAAGATAAAGTCCCACAATAGGTCATCTGCCAGCTGAGGAGCAAGGAAGCCAGTCTGAGTCCCAAAACCTCAAAAGTAAGGAAGCTGACAGTGCAGCCTTCAGTCTGTGGTGAAAGTTCGAATGCCCCTGGAAAACAACTGGTGTAAGTCCAAGAGTCCAAAAGCTAAAAAACTTGGTGTCTGAGGTTCGAGGGTAGGAAGCATCCAGCACAGGAGAAAGAGGGGAGGCCAGAAGCCTTAGCCAGTGTAGTCCTTCCATGTTCCTCTGCCTGCTTTTACCCTAGTCATGCTAGCAGCTAATTAGATGGTACCCACCCAGATTGAGGGTAAGTCTGCCTCTCCTAGTCCACTGACTGAAATGTTAATCTTCTTTGACAATCCTCACAGACACACCCAGGAATGATACTTTGCATCCTTCAGTTCAGTCAAGTTGACACTCGGTACTAACCATCATCCTGTGTATTTTAGCGATGGTGGTTGTAGCACCATGTATCAGTGGTTGGTTCAATGCATCTGAGGGAGCTCCCTAACCTAGAGAGTTTTGTCGCTGGACTGATGTCTTATCTGAATCTTTTAATAGGCTGTTCCAACATGCTACCAGATCTGCTGCTTCTAGGTGAAGTGGTTTACAATAGGACACATGGATCTTACAGTCACATACCCTTCCCACTGACACACATTCTTTGCTGGAAAATGTGTCCTTTCATCAAAGGCAATGATGTGAAGGTAAATCAGGAATTCTAAAAGCCCTTGATAGTGGGCAGCAAAGGCAAACATAGAGTAGGTTTTATTTCTGCTAAGAGCAAATCTCTGCTTCTTCAAGAGTGGAATGTCTCAAGACATTGATAGTGGCACTAACTTCTGTAACTCACCCTAAGGTGTGGGATTTCTTCTAATTTACTATTTTCATTTGGAGGGCAATTTCAGGGGCTTCCTTCTGGCCTTTCCTGCCATAATTACTCTTATTGCACAAGTCATGAAGCCAATATAAGGTTCTGCAGCTGATAATATATCTATACTAATTATGCACTCAGGATCTGGGGAAGAGCCATGGGCTGGGTCTTTGGACTCATGGGACACAGTGTAAAATTCACTTAGGTTAGGACTCCATTTACCACCTGACCTGTGAGAGTCCACATGTCATTAATGTTCCCTGGTGTCAGTGCCAGCTCAGACTATATTTATCAGCCCTTTATTCATCATTCCTCAAAGTGAAATATTTAGGTATGCCACTGTATTAGTCAGGGTTCTCTAATATATATGTATATGTGTGTGTATATATATATGAGTTTATTAAGTATTAACTTAGACGATCACAAGGTCCCACAATAGGCTGCAAGCTTGAGGAGCAAAGGAGAGCCAGTCTGAGTCTCAAAACTGAAGAACTTGGAGTCTGATGTTTGAGGGCAGGAGGCATTTAGCACGGGAGAAAGATGTAGTCTGGGAGGGTAGACCCAGTCTCGCCTCTTCAAGTTTTTCTGCCTGCTTTATATTCACAGGGAGCTGATTAGATGGTGCTCACCAGATTAAGGGTGGGTCTGCCTTTCCCAGCCCACTGACTCAAATGTTAATCTCCTTTGGCAACACCCTCACAGACACACCCAGGATCAATATTTTGCATCCTTCAATCCAATCAAGTTGACAGTATTAACCATCACAAGTCCACCCCTTGTCAACTTGAACCTCTACACATCTCCTGAGATCATAATCATCAAATAAAGAAAATAATAAGGTCGTAATTATGCCTAACATGATACAACTATCCTTCATACAACCAGAAACACACCAATCCCCAACCCAAATACTATTATGTAAAGTTAACAATACTTAAATGCTGATACAAAGTCAGTAAATTTATGTCACATGATAAAGGAAAAGGAAATGAAATGAAGGTATTTTCTTAGTGCAAGGGTATACATCCACAAACATATTTTTAACAAAAGGAGGAGGAAATACTCATGACATTTACAGTCCTTGTTTCTGTACCTGGTCACATGGTCATAGCTGGTATTGACAACTACCTTCTACTCACCATTGTGTGTTCCCTTTGCCTTCAGCAAGCACTTCAGCAGGTTGTGGTTTTTCTCCTGGTGGAGTGACCCAAACCTTCATTCCTGAGGGGTCTGGACCATTTGTAGTCCTGCCTGGATTGGGCTGTTGTAGTTTCCCATTGACCTTAATCACAGGGCATGGTTAATACTAGAGATGCCCTAATGGGTCTCCTGTATTCCATACATTCTCTTCCTTACCTCCATTATGTAGTAGTAGACTGATTTCATCTTTATAGTTGGGTCAGTCACCCCAGACAACACTGAAACTCCCTTCTTTGCCTGTTGACTTAAACATAGGAGGAGACCAAAGTGTCCAGGTGGCAATCTTAACTTCCAGTTTAATGGAATTGTGTCTCCTGGTGGCAGTGTTCCTTTGTCTGGAACTAAAACCTCTAGACCAGCAAAATGTAATGTTGTGGAAACAGAAAGCAAAAACTTTGCTAGTGGGTAACTAGGGGTGATGGTGGGTACCACTTCCATTTCTACCCCTTGGTTCCTGGACCCATGAATCCTGGCTATGGGAGAAACAGTACCATATATTGGATGCTGATTCAGAGCATACATGGCCTTCTGGAGAACTTTAGTCCAGCCCTGCAATGTCACTTACTTGGCATTGTAGTTGTGACTTCAAAAGGCCATTCCACTGTTCTGTCAATCCAGCTGTTTCAGGATGATGAGGAACATGGTAACACCAATGAATTCCATGAGCATGAGCCCATTGCCAAACTTCTTTAGCCATAAAGTGAGTGCCTTGGTCAGAGGCAATGCTGTGTGGAATATCATGATGGTGGGTAAGGCATTCTGTGAGTCCACTGATGGTAGTTTTGGCAGAAGCATTGTTTACTGAATAGGCAAACGCATATCCTGAGTAAGTGTCTATTCCAGTGAAGACAAATCTTTGCCCTTTCCATGATGAAAGAGGTCCAATATAATTAACCTGCCAGCAAGTAGCTGATCACTCCAAGGAATGGTGCCGTATTGAGGGCTCAGTGTTGGTCTCTGCTGCTGACAAATTGGGTGCTCAGCACTGACCATAGCCACATCAGCCTTGGTGAGTGGAAGTCCACATTGCTGAGCCCATGCGTCACCTCCATCCCTGCCTCCATAGTCACTTTGTTCATGGGCCCATTGGGCGATGACAGGGGTGCCTGGGGAAAGAGGCTGAGTGTTGTCCACAGAACGGCTCATCCTATCCACTTGATTATTAAAATTCTCCTCTGCCGAGGTCACCCATTGGTGAGCACTCACATGGAATATAAATATCTTCAGTTTTTGACCACTCAGAGAGGTCCATCTACATACCTCTTCTCCAGATTTCTTCATCACCAATTTTCCAATCATGCTTCTTCCAAGTCCCTGACTATCCAGCCAAACCATTAGCTACAGCCCATGAATCAGTTTATAATCACGTATCTGGCCATTTCTCCTTCCATGCAAAGTGCACAGCTAGGTAGACTGTTTTAAATTCTGCCCACTGGGAAGATACACCTTTAGGGATGTTCTAGAGAGGGGCTGTAGTGCTGCAGCTGTCCACTTGCAGGTGGTGCTCGCATATCATGCAGAATCACCTGTGAACCAGAACCAAGCCCTAATCTTCTCTTCTTCTGTCAGCTGATCATAGGGAACTCCCCATGAGGCCATTGTGCAAGCTGAGGAAGAGAAGGTAGGGTGGCAGGAGCTGAAACCATGGGCATTTGAGCCACTTCCTCATGTAACTTACATGTGCCTTCAGGACCTGCTCGAGCCCGATCACATATATATATACCACTTCCACATCATGATGGAATGCTGCTGTGCATGACCCACTGTATGGCTGGATGGATTAGAAAGCACCTAGTTCATGATAGGCAGTTCAGATTGCATGGTAACTTGATTACCCCATAGCAAAAGGTTCAGTTTTCACCAAATCCCACTAACAGGCCAAGAACTGTCTCTCAAAAGGAGGGTAGTTATCTGCAGAAGATGGCAGGGCCTTGCTCCAAAATCCTAGAGGCTTCTGCTGTGATCTACCTATGGGGGCCTGCGAAAGGCTCCAAACAGCATCCCTATCTGCCACTGCCACCTCAAGCACCATTGGGTCATATGGCCCAAGTGACAGAGCAGTTTTCACAGCAGCATGGACCTGTTGCAGAGCTTTCTCATGCTCTGGACCCCACTCAAAACTGGCAGCCTTTCTGGTCAGCCAATAAATGAGCTGGAATAACATTCCCAAATGAGAAATGTTGCCTCCAAAATCCAAATAGGCCCACTAGGTATTGTGCGTCTTTCTTGGTTATAGGAGGGGCCAAATATAGCAACATATCCTTCACCTTAGAAGGAATATCTTGAAAGTCCTCACACCACTCAACCCCTAGAAATTTTACTGAGGTAGAAAGTCCCTGAATTTTAGTCAGATTTATATCCCATCCTCTGGAACTCAAATGTGTTACCAATAAGTCCAGTGTGTTTGCTACTTCTTGCTCACTGGATCTAATCAGCATAATATCAAGGTAAACAGATCAGTGTGATATCTTGCAGAAGCAAAAAGTGACCAAGATCTCTCTAATAAGATTATGACACAAAGCTGGAGAGTTGATATACCCCTGAGGTAGGACAGTAAAGGTGTATTTCTGGCCTTGCCAGCTGAAGGCAAATTGCTTCTGGGGTCTTATGGACAGGAATGAAGAAAAAGGCATTTGCCAAGTCAATAGCTGCATACCAGGTACCAGGAGATGTGTTAATTTGCTCAAGCAATGAAACTACATCTGGTTTCATTTGCAGCTGCAATTGGAGTCACCACTTGGTTAAGCTTATGATAATACACTGTCATTCTTCAATATCCATTTGTCTTCTGCACAGGCCAAATGGGAGAGTTGAATGGGGGATGCGGTGGGAATCACCACCCCTGCGTCTTTCAAGCCCTTGATGATGGCACTAATCTCCGCAATCCCTCTAGGGATGCAATATTGTTTTTGATTTACTATTTTTCTAGGTTGAGGCAGCCTTAATGGCTTTCATTTGACCTTTTCTACCATAGTACCCCTCATCTTACCTAGTCAGGGAGCCAATGTGGGGGTTCTGGCAGGTGCTAAGTATGTCTATGTCAATTATATGTTCTGGTACTGGGGAAATGACCACAGGATGAGACCAGGGACCCACTGGACCCACTATAAGTCAGACCTGAGCTAAAACTCCATCAATTAACTGACCTCCATAAGCCCCTACTTTAATTGGAGGACTACAATGATGTTTTGGGTCTCCTGGAATTAACATCAGCTCAGAACCAGTGTCCAGTAGTCCCTGAAATGTCTGATCATTTCTCTTCTCCAATGCACAGTTACCCTAGTAAAAGGGCAGAGGTCTCCTGGGGGAAAGATGGGAGAAAGATTCACTGCATAAATTGTAATGTGGTGGGGTCCTTCCTTAAGGAGACCTGCCTCCCCTTTATTCAGAGGATTCTGGGTCTGTAAACTGGCTCAAGACTGGAAATTGATTGAGGGGCCATGATTCTCTTGTTCTATAATTCAAATTAGTCTTTTGTCCATGTGACCTATAAGTTTTCTGCTTGTATAAATTAAGTAGGAATGCAGTAGACATCCTATCAATTTCAATTCTAGGAATACTGTGATTAATTAGCTATTGCTACAGCTCTACATGTTCAGACTATTCTGATTGCTGCTTTGCCTCTGCTGTCCATTACAGTAGCTACACCCACCTTGCCTTTGACTGTTGAGTGTGGCCACTTGGCCCCTACCACCTCTAAATCCAATTATTCACATTGTGTTTTAGTTTTGTAGTTGAGTGACTGTGGTTTCCACTGTTAGATCTGACATACAGAGAAGAGCAATTATAGGGCTCTTCAAAGATGCAGGTGCTGTCCTCACAAATCTGTTTCACAAGGCAATGGTCAAGGGTATATCTTTTGTAACCACCCCCCCAAGCTGGGATGAGTAGGTCTAAAGTGATTAATCCACTCCACCATCCCAATCTCCCTAAGCCTTTGAATACCTTCCCCTACATTAAATCAAGGAAGATCAGGCATTTCCAGCTCACTCACAGTGGGCCATCTTTTAATCCAGCTAACCAAGTAAATAAACTATTAGAACCTTTTTTTAACTCCTCAAGCTGCAACATTTAAAGCAGAGTCCCTTTCCTCATTAAGAAGGGTGGAGATTTAACTGGGTGTGGTGGTGCATGCCTTGTAGTCCCAGTTACTTGGGAGGCTGAGGTGGGAGAATCACCTGAGCCTGGGAGGTGAGATTGTAGTGAGCTGAGGTTGTGCCACTGCACTCCAGCTTTGGTGACAGGGTGAGAACCTGTCTCAAAAAATAAAAATAAAAAAAGGATAGTCTTAATTTAACAAGACTATCATGTTATGGATAAAAAGGAAATTCAGGCATCAAAACCTTGAAGATGAGACTAAACATTACTTAGATTTATAGAGATTTATTAAGTCCTCATCTGAGAAACTGATGAATTGTTTTCAATTTCCAATTTTTTAGCTTTCTAAGATTATCTGGAATTGCAATCATGGACATTATTTCCATGTTAAGTTCAGGAGCACTATTTCTTTTTGTTGTTACCTGAAAATATACATGAGTCTACAATAGGGTATTTGTACAGGGGCAGGTGTGTTTGGTTAGTGTGTGTGAGTGTGTGACTGTGTGTGTGTGTGAGAGAGACAGAGAGAATGAGCGGGTGTGAGGATACTTATTTATTGCTACCATAAGTGGGTGAAGTTAAGGTTGAGATAACTAGTAGTCAATCATCCTCTTTTCCTAAAAGAGCAAGTTTGAAAGTAAAAGAGGAAAAGAGGGTTGGGCCTTATGTTTGTTATTCCTTCCTATCTGATCTTTCTGGATATTGTTATTTGGTGGCTTTCTGCAAAATTGATCAACTTATCTGTTGTTTAATTATGATTGCATGCACATGATGTGTTAAACTTTTACATTTTATGGAAAAACATTTACATTACACATGGGTTTCTGTTCCTAACATTCAGGCTCAGAGAATTGCATTTATGTAATTTTGTATTTTTGAAGATGGCTGTTTTTACATAAAGTCATCCTAGGACATTGAAGATCTGATGAGTATACAATAAAGAATTTGTTGTGTTGCCTGGTGGAACTAATTAAATACATGGACAGACAAACAAGTCAAATCGGGATGCTCCTCTAATTCATCCAAGAAATCTCAGGAGAATGATATCTGTCTCTTTTGATATCTTAATTACTATAAATCATTCTGTGTCTTCAAGATCTATGTAAGTAATAATCTACAATACACACTTTTTAATGTATTGTTCCTAGGCTTGTAACTTAGAATTTTTTTTTTCTTTTTGGGGAAGGAATTCACACTCCCTTATCTAAAAATACTCAAAAACAATATGAGGTGGATCCATTCTACAAGCCTAAAAATAATAAATACTGAAATAGCATTTGAGGTTCAACCCGTGTAAGTCAAGATGCCTGGTGTATTGCCTCACACGTAGGCAGCTATGTACATATTAATTTTCACATGGAAAGGGAAATGGGGCTGATGTAAAGATATAAAAGACCACCTAGGTAGTTCTTTCCTGCATTCATTTTATGGGGTTGTGTGGGTGAAAATTTTTCTCTAAGTCAGGAAGCTCTAGGTTTCTGTGTGTATTAGTCTATTTTCATGCTGCTATGAAGAAATACCCAAGACTGGGGCACTGATAAAGAAAAGAGGTTCTGCATGGCTGGGGAGGTCCCAGGAAACTTACAATCATGGTGGAAAGCACCTCTTCACAGGACAACAGGAGAGAAAATGAGTGCCAAGCAAAGGGGGAAGCCCTTATAAAACCATCAGATCTCCTGAGAACTCACTCTCTATCACAAGAACAGCATGGGTGAAACTGTCCCCCATGTTTCAATTATCTCCACCTGGTCCCTCCCTTGACAAGCGGGGGATTATTACAATCGAAGGTGAGAATTGGGTGGGGACACAAAATCAAACCATATCACAGTGTGATCATGTTGAGGTCTTCAGAGCAGGAGGCTATACTTACAAAGATGCCGTAGTGGAATTTCTGCTGGCTGAGATGCTTCATACCAATGATTTAACCTCTCTGTGCCTCACTTCTCTCATCTGTAAAATGGGGACAATAACAGGAACCTTCCTCATGGGTGGTTGTAAGGAATAAAAGAATTAATACATGTAAAGAATTTAGACTACCACCTCACCCATAGTGAGCACTCGGTAAGCATTAGCTGCCATGATCATCACCATCCTCACCCTCCCTATCATCATCATCACCATTATCATCTTCATCTCATGCGTAGCCTCCTGGGGTGTGAGACTAAATTAAGCTTTAATAAACATGACTCTATTAACTTGTACCCCAACAAACTGAAGGAATTCAGGTGGCCTAAAGTAATTAAGATACCCAATAACTGACTTTTATAATTGTTCGCTAACTTTTATATGTAACTCTCTTGATACTCTTTATGAGATAAGATATTATGGAAAGAATTGTGCCTCCCAAAAAGAGATACTGAAGTCCAATCACCTGTATCTCAGAATCTGATCTTATTTGGAAATAGGGTTGTTGCAGATGTTAGTGAAGCTAAGATCATGTTGAGTAGGGTGGGTTTTTAATCCCATGTGACTGGTGTCCTTATTGGTAGAGGGAAATTTGGACACAGGAATACACAGAAGGAAGAAGATGTGGAGAAATACGAGAGAAGTCAGCCATGTGATGATGGAGGCAGAGATTGGAGTGATATGTCTCCAAGCCAAGCAATGCCAACGGCTGCTGGCAAATACCATCACCTAAAGGAGCAAGGAAGAATTCTCTCCTACAGGTTTCAGAGGCAGCACAGCCCTGTACATATCTGAATTTCAGACTTTTAACTTCCAGAACTGTGAGCCAATAGATTTCTGTTGTTGTAAGTGACCCTGTTTGTGGTACTTTGATACTGCAATCCTAGGAAACTAGTCTGAAACGGGGTGGAAACATACCATTGAGGGGATGACGAGAGCACTCAGGTTTAACTAGTCACGATGCTGATTGATGATAGTATGATGTTCAAATGCTAGAAGCTTTCACTTTACATTTTTTTTTGATGGTTTTAAAAAAATCCTACCAATCTGAGTTTTTTTCTCTCATTTTAATCTGTCTCCATGATCTGTAGTTCTGGGAAGACTTTCCTAACCTTTGTGTAAGTCGTGAGCTTATGGACATATATTCTTTCTTATCAGGCATTTGAACAAATCTCCTAAAATTCCCTCCCTCTCCATTCCCACTTCCCCCCGCCCCCCGCTTCCTTCCCTCTGTCCTTCCTTCCTTCCCTCCTTCCTTCCTCCCCCCTCCTTTCCTTCCTTCCCTCCCTCCCTCCCTGCGTCTATCTCTTCTCTCCCTCCCTCCTTCCTTCTCTTCCTTCCTCCTTCCTTCCTTGTTTCCCTCTCTCCTTCTCTCCCTTCCTCCCTTTCTCCTTTCTTCCTTTCTCCTCTTTCCCTCCCTTTCTTCCTTCCATCAGGGCAGAGGGCCAAAGCAATAGGCAACCTTGTTTAGATTGCTCAAAGTCATAACTGCTCCTCTTCTGTGGCTCTTTTTATTTTATTTTATTTTGAAGCAGAGTCTAACTCTGTCACCCAGGCTGGAGTGCAGTGGTGCCATCTCGGCTCACTGCAACCTCGACTCCCGGGTTCAAGCAATTCTCCTGTCTCAGCTTCCCGAGTAGCTGGGATTACAGGCGCCTGCCACCACACCTGCCTAATTTTTGTATTTTTAGTAGAAATAGGGTTTCAGCATGTTGGCCAGGCTGCTCTGGAACTCCTGGCCTCAAGTGCTCTGCCCGTCTCGGCCTCCCAGAGTGCTGGGATTACAGATGTGAGCAACTGCACCTGGTCTTCTGTGGCTCTATAGAAAGGAAGGGAAACTCCTGGTCCTTTGTGCTAATTTCCCCACCAAGATTCTTCCCCTCTTCTCCCTCACCCAACATCAATACCATTTGATTATTTTTAGAGCAAAAGCAGCCTCTTGTGCTGCAGGCATCTACTAGATCCTTCCCCCACGTGCCCCGTATGCTGATACCACTTAAATGTTCCTATCTTCCAAAATCAGCTATTGGGCACATGTTGTTTTTAGAACCAGTTTCATCTTTCCACAGTGATACTCTCAGATTAAGGGTGGGCCGGCCTAGATTTATTTGTTTTCAATACTTTTCCGTTTTCTGGTGACTTGGAAACTCTTCCAGAATTACCAATAAGTCCTATTTTCATTTCACACAAATTACCTTACAGTCAAATTTAAAACTTCATGGATGCCTAACCTGTAATCGAAGAAAAATGCCAAGTTTTTGAAAGTATCTTTAACTAATTAACTAATTTTCTCTTGACTCATGTTTACTTGCCCCTCAGGTTCCATAGGATGATAAGGTTTCATTCAAGTCAGCAGGCCGATTTTTTGTGGGGGAGTTTTCATGACTATTCCTAAAAACACATTCTTCAGAGAATCTGTAGTAAGCATTACATTCTTTTCATCAGTAAAAACATGTGGTCACTTATCCTGATTTTGTAGTGCTGTTTTGTAATATCTATGAAACACAAATGTGGCTTTGAAAATACATAGTATGTCTTCTCATAGGTCTCAAACAATGGAATGAACAAGGGCACCTGTCTATGTATGAGGAAGGATCCTGCTTTGTATATTTTAAAAGGAGTTGTTAGAGTAGCTTTAGTTCCTTCTGCTCCTTGATTAAATCTTGATTAAAATCAGTGCTGCAGTTGTAGAATGGGAAGCAGTCTTTTCCCTCCTTTCCCTGCTGTAGGTAACATCACTTGATTGCTTGAGACAGTTAAAGGTGCTCTGGTAGTAAAAGGACAGCAAGATTAATGGGCAGTCATTTCCATAGTAACAGCAAAGCACTCTGGGAAACAGAGCCACTTGGGAGCTGGAGCTGCACATGCCAGGATTTCGGCTCCCATGGCAACAGGAGAGTGTGGGGTGGGGACAGACACGCTAGGAAACTTAGCAAAGGTCCGTTTAGTGAAGACAATGTATAATCAGAGTTGTCAATCTATTTTAAAATTCGAAGTTAAAATAAATCAAATTTGAGACCATGAGCTGATGCAAAACATTTAAAATATACTGTACATCCACTGAAAATTTCTGAAGCATAAGCACAAATAGTTTAAGAACTATCCAATTGTGACAACTTGTTAGTTAAAAAAAATCCAATTACCAAGATTTTTGTCCCAGAGTAGTTGCAGAAAATTACACAATTAGAGCAATTTTTCTCAGCTGCTCCACTACAGAAAACGAAAGTAATTATACAAAAATAGTGTAAAATACTTTTCACAACTGCAAGTTGGAGTTTTGCTTTCTTTAGAAGAAATTCTGTTTTTCTCTTAGATAACCATCTCAACAAAAAGTTGAAGAGAGCTAGCAGTAAAAAAGAGAAAGTAATAGCTAAAAGAAGAATTAAGAACAAAGCAAAAGGTGAGTGAAATGCTAAGAGAAGACGAAAAGAATTCAGAAAGACCTAAGAACCCAGCATTCCAATTACAATGAGTAAAAGAAGTGTGACACAAAATCATATTCCTTCTGTTTTTATTAATGGTGGAGTTAAAGTTTTTGAAGGTCTCCTTTATCCTGCATGAAATTATAACATATTCAGGGAGCTCAGTGTCCACTAAGGAATAGACATTCTTTTCTATCCAGGCCTTTTGAGTCAACTCTACACAGCCAGTGAAACAGAAGTTTGGAAATTATCTGCTGATTTGGGTATTGGTTAGTTACTAATCAAGTCCATTAAGGTAAATCTCTATGTTTGTATCTAGTCTTTACTAAGAAGGGTACTTTGTATCACAAGTATAATATTTACTGAGTTTTCAATATTAATTTGAAAACATGTACTAGTTCCTTCCCCCGGGGTGTCTATTCTCTGTGGATTGTTTGCATTAGGATCTGGATGGCAACATATCATTTAGGCACATGAAGGATTTGGCCACAGTATCTCAGAGAAGAGTGATAGTTACCCATTAAGCATCATCTTAACATCTATATCCTGCATCTTGAAAATAAGGTTTATTATAAGAAACATCTGTGGGGATTGTCTGCTGAGCACCAACACCTGTAATCTGGGAGTTGTCCTCCTCCCCTACTATCTACACAGTCTACTATCTAGCATTATTTTGCTGTGACCCCAGTTCCCTGTCTATAGTTGACTGATCTAAAAATGGGCACCTAAGTTTTGCTTTGCTGGTCAGAGTCATTAGTTGTAGAACTCTGGAGTTATTAGTGACCACATTTTTTGTTATATAGATAAAACTTCAAGAGAAAAGAATAAAGATACCAGGGAAAATCAGAGACAGGAGGTGGAGACTTTAGATGATGTTCAGCCCCCAGTCTCGTTGTTTCTAAAGAGCAGCAGAATCTGTGTTTCCTGTGGCTTGATTATATATCCTCCTGGCAACCTCTCTGTTTTTGCTTTTTTGTTGTTGTTGTTCAAGCTAGCTCCAGCTGGATTTCTACCTCTTGCAACTAAGTCCTAACTAATGTAACATCTTGTCCCCAAATTCCCTAAAAAACATGATAAAAGGAAGAAAATGGAACAACCACTTGGACAGAAACACATTGTGAGAATAAAAAGCAGGGCATGAAGAGTAATTGCCAAGTTTTGCTTTCCTTGCAATTCAATGATTTGTGAAGAAGGAAAGGGGGCTTAGAAGCTACTTCAACTGGGAAATGATCAAAAGAAACAAAACTAGTAAAAATGCAGTGAAAATCAGAAATTGGTATATTCCTAAATACCTGTAGAGGGTGGCAAAAATCTGAGCTGAAATCCTAATTTAGGCTATTTGCTCTATGTTGCCTATTGTAGGTTGTGCTAGGTAGGCTCTTTCAGATTGCAAGGAACATATGACTGGGAAATTCAGTGCACTGAGGATAAGGAGAGAATCTTAAATATCTCTGGAGAGGAGGAAAAGAAACAGTCATGTACAAAATATCAGGAATCAGAATTTCTTCTGATGTCTCAGTAACAACCCTGTTGGGATAATGCCTTCAAAATGACTTCCAATCCAGAATTCGATATCCAGCCCAACTACCAATCACATAAAAATATAGAATAAATACATTTCATATATGTAAGATCTCAGAAAATGTAATTTCCAAATATTTTCTAAGAAAACTATTGAGGAAAGTAGGCCACTGAAAGAGGGGGAGTAAACCAAGAAGAAGAATACATGGGGAAAGGGAATAAGAAGGCAAAGGGATCTAAGAACTATGGGGAATCCCAGGATGACAGCTGTGCCCTGGTTCAGAAGGACAGTGATTTACATGAAGCAGGGACACACATCCTTTCACTGAGCATTATGTCTGTAAGAATCACCATGTCGTTGGGTACAACATTCTTTTATATTGCTGTATAGTAAGTATTCTAGTGTATGGATATATCACATTTATCTACCCATTCTACTGTTGATGAATCCTCAGTTTGCTTCTAGTTTTTCGTTCTAATGAATACTGATGTGCTAAACACTTCTGTGACTGTGTTGTTGTACAACTATATAATTAATCTGATAATAAAGTATCTACAAAGAATCTTCAGTAAATATAATATTTAATGGTGAAATATTGAAAGCTTTTCCTCTGAGATCAGGAATGAGATAATGATGTATAATATCATCACTTCTTTTCAGCATTTCACTAGAGAGTCTAGTCAATACAAATGTGTAAGAGAAGATGTAAAATGTATAAGGATGAGAGAGGAAATAATGAAATTGTTGTTATTTATAGACCACACAATTTGCATATGGGAAATAAAAGAGTACGGATAAACTATGACAATTAGTAAATAAATTTACTAATGTCAATATATAGAGGTCAGTTGTATTTATGCTGACAACAAATAATTAACTATTTTAATTAAGAATTATTTAATTTATAATAAAATAAATATATCAAATGATTAGAAATTAGTCAAATAAAAGATATATTAGACTGGTACAAAAAACTACAAAATATACTGAGATAAATAAGCCTAAATAAATTCAGGGTTGTACTATGTTTGTGGGTTTGACAATTCAATATTGTTAACATGTCAGTTTTTGCTATATTAATTTATAGATCCAGTACAATCCCTATCAAAATTCCAGAAAGTTTGGTTTGAGGAACTTGAAAAACTGATTTTAAAGTTTATAGGAAACTCAGAGTCAAGAATAGCAAAGACATACCTAACAAAGAACAAAGTTGAAGGATATATACTACCAGATTTCAAGATACGTTTATAAACGACAGTAATTAAGACAGTGTGGTATGACACAAGAATGGACAAATAGAACAGAAGAAGAGGATATAGAGTGCAGAACAGACCCACACATATAGTCACTTGATTAGGACAAAGGTGCCACTGCAATTCAGTGGGAGAAAAGAATGTCTTTGTAATAAAGGATGCTGAGAAAATTAGATGCTTGCACAGGAAAAAAAAGAAAATTGACCCGCCACCGAACACTATACACAAAAAGTAATTCCAGGTAGATCCTAGATTTGAAAGTGAAAGCTAAAAAAGTAAGATTTTAAAAGAAAACACAGGAGAAAATCTTCATGGTCTTAGTGGGTAGGCAAAGATTTCTTAGTACAAAATGCCGTAACCATGAAAGAAAAAATTTGACAAATTGCTCTTCACTAAAATCAAGAACTTCGGTTCCTCAAAAGGCATCACTAAGGACAAGAAAATGCAAGCCACAGAATAGAAGATAATTGCAATACATATATACTACAAAGGACTCATTTCTAGAATATAAAAAGAACTCTTAAAATAAAAGAGGAAAAGATAAATGATCTAATAGGAAAATGGAAAAAGACTTGAACAGGCACTTCTTAAAGGAGATACCTTAATGCTGAACGAGCATATGAAAGCGATGTTTTACATCACTACATGCTAAAAAAATGTGTAACATAATCACAAGTTGAAACTATGAGACCACAACATGCCAGAAGTACTAAAATGAAGCAAAAGAAGCAAACAAAAAAATCAGTGACCATCCTAATTATTGATGAGGCTATAGGGCAACTAAAAATTTTATACTCTGCTGTGGGAATGTAAACTGCTATAAATACTTGGAAAACTGTTGTGGGTATCTAATATTGAACGTATGCATATCTGATAGCCCAGAAATTTCACACATAGGAATAAACTCAACAAAAATGTGTATATATGCTAACTAAAGTATTTTGAATTAAATTGAAGATTGTTTTTAATTCATTAAATGGATAATCCATAGATCTAACCAATGATCTTTATTGGAGTGTTAACCATATTCTCTTAACCAAATATTCCTCTCAAGAATAGACTTGCTTTTCAGCTACAACATATAAATTTTACTTCAGTGTTATTTTTGGCTTCCAGTGCCAGAAGGGTGGGAATATGTATCTGGGTTGTTTTGTGCCTAATGGTTATTTTACTATATGTCTAATAGCTGGAACCTAAATCAGAATCAGCATTAAAAAAAAGTGTAAGGCATAGATTGATCAGAGGAAATGACCTTGGATGGGAGGCTGGGTTTCACTCTGGCACCAGAGCTGAAATGCACCATCTAGTGCAATTATAGCTCACTGCAACCTCAAAGTCCTGGGTTTAAGCAATCCTCCTGCCTCAGCCTCCCAAGTAGCTGGGACTAAAGGCATGTGCCACCACCCTGGGCTAATTTATTATTATTATTATTATTTGTAGAGACAGGATCTTGCTATGTTGCCCAAGCTGGTTTCAAACTCCTGGGCTCAAGTGAACCTCCTTCTTGGTCTCCCAAAGTGTTGGGATTACAGGTGTGAGCCACCACAGCCAACCAAAAATGTGCTTTCAAGAGGATTATCATGACGCTATTCAGTGGCCATGTAACTTCAGGTCAAATGCCACAAGAAATCACCAAGAGTTTGAGGATTCTGGTCAGATTGCCAAATAAGGCTCTCTGTTTTGAATAATTTGACATAAGGACAGCCAATTAAAAAATACATGGATAAAAGGTTTTAAAAGGATATAGAAAGGTTCGATTATTGACTAATGAAGATTCCTTGGAGATTGAAAACGCTTTCCTGTCTTTTTTAAAAAGGATTGACAGAAGCATTCTAGATGGGCTGGAGGAATGAATGTCATTTTACCTAGCAGGCTTACTCTTCTCTTAATGTTTTTTTTTTTTTTTTTTGGAGACAGAGTCTCATTCTGTCACTCAAGTTGGAATGCAGTGGCACGATCTTGGCTCACCACAACCTCCACCTCCTGCCTCAGCCTTCTCAGTAGCTGGGATTACAGGTGAGTGCCACCATGCCTGGATAATTTTTATATTTTTAGTAGAGATGGGGTTTTGCCATGTTGGCCAGGCTGGTCTCGAACTTCTGACTTCAAGTGATCCACCCGCCTCAGCCTCCCAAAGTGCTGGGATTACAGGCATGAGCCACTCCGCCTGGCCTATCCTTAATGTATATTTGCATGGCTATTTTTGCTTCCTTAAGGACGTATTCATGTTCTGCAATTTTATGCTTATCTTGCCTTTCTTATTCTAATAATATTCTGCCTTTATTTGAATATTTACCAAGGATGTGAAGGGGATAGAGTTTACCCATTGCATTTACTGCCTAGTTCCTTTCTCTTTCCAACCTTTACTTTGGATAGTTTCTTCTTAAAGGAAAAGATTTTATAAATATACTCATTGAAGGATGAAACTTGCTTCTGGTAATGCTTTATATATGTATCCCATAAACTGCATTCAGTTACTAATAATAAAAGAGACATAACTAAGGGGACTTTACAGTTTTTAAGGGTTTATTTTTCTCATGTAATGAGAGGTTTGGGAAGCAATAGCTGATGGATGTGGTACAGTGGCTCAAGGTCTCTGATTACCTTAACCTTTCCCTTGTGGCCATAAGGTGACCTACAATTATATTTATATTTCATGCATGAGAAAGCAGGAAGGTTGGAAAGGGAGGAGGTCAGCTAGGTCAACCCATCCTAAAGAGTTTTTCTAGAAGCCCTTCTTAAGAACTCTTGCTACATGGGTCAGAACTGTGTCATGTGGCATCCACGGCTGTAAAGGAGGCTGGCTTCCTAGTTTTTTATGTGGGCACATTGCCATCCAGAATAAAATTGGGAGTTTGTTTTGTGAAGGAAGGAAAGAATGGATATTGGGTAGGCTACGAGTTGTCTCTGCCACACGTATTCTCTTGTTTGCATTCTACAACGGGATCAAGCTTAAGGTCAAATGAATGAATCTTTTGCTGTCAAATTTTAGGCATTTGTAAAGGAGAAGAAAGCATCGGGAGTGGTGCTTTTACTGAGATCTCTAAATTCTCATAATGTGGGCAAGAGCTTACTCTATTTTCTCTTAGGGCAGTCCTCTATAAAGGTCTGAATGAGAATGAATGTGTGACCTGAAATCTTTTATCTTTTGAGTAGATACATATGCTGCCTCACCTCTGAGATTGAGAGATGCATGGAGGAGATGGGGGAGAGTGCTGTGAGAGGGGGAAGGGGTGACTCTTCGTGGTTCTGGTTTCTGCTTTACAAACCATGTGAGTCAAACATGGGTAGTGGCACAGGTGGGCCACTCTTAGCAAAGATGGAATAAAATGTATAAGGGAGAAAAATATCAGTATTGAAGGAATCATTAAACTGGATCTAAATAGATACCAATGAATTTCCTATAAACTGTTACTTTCCAGAAGGCTAAGGTTGTGCCACTGGGCTGGTTCCAAGGAATACAGGTGCTGGTACAGGAAGTGCTGTCCTCCCAGGTTCTCCTGCAACTCCCCAGGGAGGCTTTCAGATCTCCACATATGAGCTCTGGCTGTTGCATGATGCAGTCTAGGTGGGCTGCAACTTCATAACTTCAGGAGTCACTCTTCCACAGAGTGCTTCTCTGGGCTAAATACATCTCTGCCCCATCACTTTGGATGGTCCCAGTCTGCCATCTAGATATCAATTGAACTGGAAAGCTCATGTCTGTGAAAGTGGATCATACTTACGATGCCTCAAGGCTGGAAATTCTTATTATTGTATTTGCAAATTGAGAAGAAAAATGCTTTCTATGTGCTATGCTCAGCTGTAGGAAGTCTCACATTAAGGTTTCTTAAGCTCCTCCTTCCCAAACTACAGAAATTAATATATTCTTTAAAGTTACACATGTAGCTCCTTTCTTCCATATGAATCTAAGCCTCCAGACAGGTTATTTCTAGAGGTGTTCCTGTATCAGCCATTGCACTTTTTGGAAGAACAGCACTCACCATCCGTAATCAGGATCAATTGTTGGCTCTAACTTCTCTTCTTCCATTGTGGCGTATTCTCTCAGGAAGTTCTTTTTACCTGATTTGCATTGGATCAGCCCACACATGTCTATATGTAAGTCTGAGCTGTGATGGTGGTCTGGGGTGGAGTCTTTTTTTTCGGTAGAGGTTCATTAGAGACCCTATAGATCAAATGTAAATGGGTATAACACTTATATTTAAAACTTAAAAAACGCCCTAAAGCTGAGAGTAGATAATTTTGCTTTAGAACTGTTTTAACTTGTTCAGGCTGCTAAAGCAAAACCCCATAGAACGGGTAATGGTTGAACAACAGAAATTTGTTTCATATAGTTCTAGAGGAAGTCCAATATCAAGGTACCAGCAGATCGGGTGTCTGGTGAGGGCTCACTTTCTGCTAGATGGTGCCTTCTTGCTGTGTCCTCACATGGTAGAAGGAGGAAATAAGCTCCCTTCAGTGTCTTTCATGAGGATGTTAATTCTACTTGTGACAGCTCTGCCCTCATGACCTAATCACTTCCCCAAGACATAACTTTGAGGCTTAAGATTTCAACAATACATTTTAGGTAGGGGAACACAAACATTCAGATTGTAACAAGAACATGCCATGTTTTCACTAAGACGTTACCTTTGATTAACTGAGTTCTGACCACAAAACATGCAGCATTAGAAGGTGTAGGCCCTGGAAAGAAATAATCCACTTTGGTTAATCCAACTGGGTGTATGTGTTGGTAGTGGTGGAAAAATCCACTGTTTCTCCTATTACCCACCAATGATTATGAATAATTTGAAGAAGAAAATAGAAGAGGAATAACAATCATTTGAGGAATAGGAGAGGCAGATCTGGAACCAAAATATTACCTTTATCAGATGGTAGGATGTAGCTTTATGGGTATGAGACAAGACTGATAGGTAGACTTAACCACCCAGTCACTATACTGCTGGGCTGGGGCAGGCCAGGAGGAAGAATGGAGTTGCTGAGCTAAGCTTGCCAGTTTTTGTTCCAAATACATCAACCTGTTAAATCACCCCAACTCACTAGGGGTGTGAGTAGAGGGCCATGAACAGCCAGACACGTGTTCAGGGAAAACCCTTCCTTGTGGAACCCAGGAGTGGGCAGTAGCCTTTCCTTCTCTCACTCGCCCGCTGGTTTAGAGCCGATAGGATGGCGATAATACCCTCCCACACACAGTTGTGTATTCACATGTTTGCTTTTCCTACCTTGTTTACAGTGTCCTGATTAGTTTCTCCCTTCAGGGCCTGAGCACTTCATTCTCATGCTCCTTTCATAATCACGAAGTGCTCAGTTGTTCTAAGAATGACTTTGATGCTGGTAGACACCATCTTTCTCTCAAAATATTTTCTCCCTCTTTGAGACTCTGAGGAGAAAACCTCCTATTCAAAACGGGGCTCCGTAGTGGAGGACTTAGTAAAGTGGATTAGCAAAACCTGCAGGAGCCCTAAGTAACTGCACTCCACTTCAAAGACCTTTTGCCCACGGAGCCCTCCTTTCACTCATGGCCTTGCATCTAAAGATTATGCTCCCCTAGAATATTCTGAAGTGGCTACTGAAGAATCTTGTGAAGTCAAGACACAAAGAGCCATTTTGTTCTCAGAAATGCCTCCATTTATACTACTGAGAGTCTCGCACTTGTATATTATATCTCTTGCTCTCTATCCTGCTGACTTCAATCTGGCGGGGACTGCCACATGTCTTTGTACTCTGTAACGCACATGTGCATATGGTGCATGCTAAATATAAATGCTGTTTGGCAGGATCCTTTTTTCTCTTCCTTTGTTTCTGAAAAATATAGTGAAGAAAATGTGTAATGTATGCCCGCTCCAAAATGAGAGAGACTTTCAGGAAGTGGAATTATCTTGACAGCAAGCCACACATTTTGCATATTATTTCGACGTGTGGCAATAGCGGTAGCAGTGACTGTCCGCTGCTTTGTCTGGTTAGATTAGGGCTGCTGAGCTGGTTTGCACCTCCTCTTCAATGGAGGTCAGGCAAATTCCTGCAATGCTGAACCATCTGCCTGAGTTGAAGGGTGCTGGTTTTCAGATCCTGTTGGTCCCTCCTCCACCCAAGTAGTAGTCAGGTTAGGTCAGTTTATGTGGCAATAACTAACAGCTCAAAGCTCTTAGTGGCATAACACAATATATGTGTCTTTCCTATTCATGGGATGTGTCCATTGTCAGTGGGCAGGGGCTCTGCTCTTCATAGTCGCTCAGGCTGATAAAGTCTTGTCTGGCTGTGAGACTTTCCCTTGGAAGTGACACACATCACTTCTGCTCTCTCTTTATTGAACCAAGTAGGTCCATGCTATGCCCCAAATCAGAGAAAACAGTTAAGTATGCCCCACCATATACCTGAAAGGCAGACAGCTAGAAGGCTTCTGCTATTGATGCTAATAATTACCACATGTCCTGCCAGAGATCTGATGAGCGGGCAATTGCTCATGCTATTGTTAAGGTACCTGGGTACATTTTAGATGCACCCAATGGTGCTGTAGAGGGAAGACAGTAAGGCTATAAGGTTAAAGCTCTTCTGTAAAGGCATCTCACAGAGTAACACTGTCTTGAAACAGTGCTTAGATTTTTAAAGCTGTGTCACAGCTTAAAGAAACTTGGATTAGGAATGGTAAGGTAGAAAACACAAAAACACATAGATGCGTGCTCCACTTTATGTCTCTGGAGCTGGGCCACGGTCACACATAAGGTGTAATGTCCAGAATGGAACAAATGTGAATGCCAGTAGAATGCTGCTCCAGCCTTTCAGGAGCTGCCCTGCTTCCTGCTCTTTCTGCCACGCTTCCCAGCAGTCCAGTGGGCTCTGCTCCTGCCAGCAGAGCCTGTTCTGACTTCTTTTGCTGGTGGTGGGACTTCAGCAAAGCTGTGATTGCAGAGAGTGCGGTTTGTTAGATCTTAAGGACTGGAAAAAGTCCCAGAGCCACTTAGCAGGTGAAAAATCATGACTGTGTCTATGCTAACTTCGAGGGCCTAACGTCTCTGGACTGATTGCTCTAAGTGCAGGAAAACCCGAAGGAGGATTTCAGATTCAGAGGGCAGTTGAGAGGGCTTTGCCTAGTAACACTGATCACAGCTGGCAGGGGCCGCTGGAGGAGAGGCAGCTGGCATGATGCTTCTCATCACCTGCCCCAGACAGATGACCCCTGCATCAGTGAGGGAGAGCTAAAGAGAAGAGCAGTGGGACTCTCCGGAGCAACCGAGGAGAGGCAAGAAGATTGATGTGACCATCCATGACTGCTCAGCGCAATGGGAAAGCGAAGCAACTTTTAGCCGGCTTCTACTAATGAATGTGGAACCGAGGGACTGGCAGCTCCATTTCCTCTGATATTAACATTTTTTACTTTATTTTAATGAAGAAAATGAGATTCTTCTCAGTTTCCTATCACCGAACCCGGTTTGGGAGGGGATGACATTTAACAACAGTGCTTTGAAAAATATTAAGCATTAGACAAATACAAGGAATTGTTGCTGTTATTATCCTGATGAAGCACACATGCAGCTCTGGATCAGCCTTAATATTGAGGGGATATTTAAAGGATTAGGAGGAACTCTGTGACTATTGGGGGAGTGACTCAGGATGGCCTTCGCAGAGACGGCCAAGTAATCTGGCCATATTAAATCCATTTTTAGAAGCGTAATACCCAAACTCTGAGTCAATAAACCACAAATGCAGTCATAGATCATAAAACTTGATTACTTCACATCAGATGTAACACTCTCATAAATTATAAAATATGTCAGGTGATTAACTCTAATTTGAGGCCGTAACTTGATTAGCTTCTGGGTAAGAGGAGGAAATGGCTTTGGGTAGGAGCAGTTGTACCAAATTTCTTTTATTTTTTTCTTTGGAGCAGTGTGCTGGACCTCAGTTCGACGAGGATGACAGTATAGAGTTTTCACTCATTTTGTTCAGCTTTCCAAGGAATGTATATATGGAAGTCATCATTGATCCAAATTTCTTAATATGTAAATGCAGCCTAAGTGAAGTGGGGGCGGGGGAAGAGGACTCTAGTTATATGGTGGACTGGGGGATGAATACAGATAATTCAGGAGAAAATGATGTGGATAGACTGAAGTCAGATCCCAAAGGCTTTGAGGAACTACTCTTAAGCCTTACTAATTTGGATGAATTGAGGATTAAAGTCAATGTGCACTAGTGAAAATTTGAATTATAGACTGTTTTAAAGATATCTACTTGTGTAGTTTTTCAAGTATACAGAAATGCAAAACAAATGGATGGTAAAGTGGGGCCAAATACAGGTCCATCCCAGCTTGCTTAATTATCTAATTATTGTTTGCATGCAAATGATTAGCATCATTTAGAGTAATCTCTAAAGCAGTTCATTTTAAAAATAGGTCTGCTATTTGCTTTTTATTTTAAAAAATTAACTCATGTAGCAAGCCATTTTTTTTATTGTTCAGAAGAAAATATCACCATATTGAGGAGGGGATACCCCAAATTTCTGATGTGCCTATACAGCTAGGAGACATCGGGAAGCCAAAATGTCTGTCCCCATGTTCCTCCTGGCTATGCTGCTCCATGTGCTGCAAGCAGAGGCTGCATAGCTTGTTGAGGAATTCAAAACCATCCACGATTCTGGATAATAAAGCCAGATATTAGTTTGCTTTAAAATACCTTATAATTCATCTAAATCTTTTCTGTACATTGTTTTCTTACCTCCTAAGTCAGCCAGGGCAGTTTCTAGGCCACATCGTAGATGAGACAGGGCCATTGCTGGAATCCTTCGGCCCCTCCTTTCAGAAGTTTAGTTGCCTTGCTGGGCCTTTCATTCCCCTCCATTTTCTCTACTTTCTCTCAAGCAAGTACACAGTGAGACTTCCACCAACCAAGGGAAAGGCTCATGAGCATTTTATTCATCTCTGTCTTGTCCTGCAGAGCATCTGGGACATAGTAATGCCTTAGCACATGATTGCTACAAGAGTGAATCAAGGGCTAGGTGTGGTGGTTTACACCTGTAATCCCAGCACTTTGGGAGCCTGAGGTGGTTTGGTCACCTGAGGTCAGGCATTTGAGACCAGCCTGGCCAACATGGTGAAACCCTGTCTCTACTAAAAATACAATAATCAGCTGGGCATGGTGGTGGATGCCTGTAATCCTAGCTACTTGGGAGGCTAAAGCAGGAGAATCTTTTGAACCTAGGAGGGGGAGGCTGCAGTGAATCAAGAGGGAGCCACTGCACTCCAGCCTGGGCAGCAAAGCAAGACTCCATCTCAAAAAAAAAAAAAAAAAAAAGTGAATCAAGGTTAGCTCTTGGGGTGACAAATTCCTACCAAGCAGTAAACACTGATAGATTAACATGTTGGACATTTTAATAGGGAATAATTCTTAAACCCATGGGAATGAATTCTGGTTTGGAATTTAAACACTGGAATGGGCAGGTGAATAACTTCACTTTGGATAGGTGATTGTCAACTCTGCTCACCTGGGTGCAAGCTTTCTCTACAAATATTAGCAACAACTACTACTACCAGTTACTAAGCTCCTACTATTGCCAAATATGTAATGAACCAACACTTTATTTTATGTGATCACCACAGTAACTGCTTGAAGTCATTATTATCTTTCTTTTATAAATAGGGAAATTGATGCTGAGGAGAGTCAAGTACAATGAGTAAGTGGAGGTTTGAAAGAATCAAGTTCTGATTCCAAATCAGTGTTCTTTCCATGTCACAATTCTGTTGGTACTTTCTATGCTGGGAACTTA
This sequence comes from Ateles fusciceps, assembly GCA_036589455.1. Taxonomy (NCBI): domain Eukaryota; kingdom Metazoa; phylum Chordata; class Mammalia; order Primates; family Atelidae; genus Ateles; species Ateles fusciceps. The sequence continues at coordinate 3,245,402 of JAZHEH010000904.1, forward strand.
ATAAATACTGTTCTAATGAGCACACCTTTATCTGGTTCCATTTGTGATCCACAGGGAATCCTAACTATTCCAATTCTATAATAATCATTATCATCAACTTCCATCTCTTCAGCACTTATCACAAATAAGGCATGAAATTCTTCTAAAACAGGTGTTCATATAAACTTCATGACCCACTGAGGACCTGGAAATCTGGATTCCAGGTTAATTCCTTCCTTCTCTGTGAATGCTATGCGTTAAGTGTATATTATTTTTCATATGGATAAATTTGAAAGCTAGAAACAAATGTCTTTTCAGATGTTGTTCAGATGATGTAGTTGCTGTAGACATATACCATGGTCTATACTATCAAAATGTCCATGTTAATGTGGAGACACAGCACTTATATCTATAAGTAAACAACAACGTCAAGGCATTTGTAACATACCCAAATCAGGGGTGCAAACAATAAACACCACCGGAGTTCAGAAAAGGAAGAACTTAATGGACCAGAGCAGTTGGAGAGGATTTCACAGTGGAAGTGCCACCTGAGTTGGGTGTGTAAAATGGGCCTCTGTAAGGGCCAAGGGAAAACTTCCCCTTTGCCCTCTGAAAGAAAAGGCAGATTAATAGGACAAAAGGTATACATATTTATCAACATGCATGAGGGGAAAATCAGAGTGATTACTTCACCATGCAATGGGGGGTACAGATGGTTTTATGCTCTTCTTCTGGAAAGGGAAACAGGGAAGTGTCAATGATTTTAAGGAGATGGTAAATGATCTTTAGGAGAATTCAGTGGGCTTGAAGAACATACAGTGGCCTCAGACAAAGTCTCTTGGGCCTGCAGAGCAGACCATGGTTTGTGATAAAAATCTATCCAGCTGCGTTGACAGACTTTAGTCTTTTTTCTGCAACATAAATTCGGTCAATGAACTCTCAGGGAAAGGACCAGAGGTGATTATTTTCTTCTTTGGCTGATCTGGACTTTAGGCCGACAAGGGAACTTCAGAGAATAGCTTCATTCTGGGCTTTGGGAGAGACAGAGGATTGAGATACAGGAATTGAGAGAAGATCAGAGAGACCTTGAAGTTTCTTCTTTAGCATGTTAAAATGCCATATTTTGGGGGTGCTGGTTTCTGAGCCCCAACACCTTGAATGAATGTGGAAGAAGGAGAGAGTTATGATAAGAATGCAGGTATGACAGAGGACAATGAGTAATCCTCTTCCCAATGTCCACATTCACTGAACTATTTCTTATACTTCTTACTTAATTTTGGCTCTGGACCTGACAACAAAGGGCTCTTGTATAATGGTCTTTTGTGCCTCAAGTTGCTTTTGATGTTAAGCACATAAACCTTTGTATGTTTGACTTATAAAAAGGAGAATGGCATTTTCTTAGCCTGTGGAAGTCACAATTATAGGAGATTGGAGGATTAATGCTATGGTTAGCTTGATCAGAGGACTGGACAGAATTCTCATAAGAAGGTAGCAATAATGAATTAATATAAAGAGAATTAAAGATTAATCCTTAAGTTGAAACTGTTATCAGAGTGTAGCACTATACTTTATGATCAATTTTTTAGTTCTATCTGGAATATTCACTAAAATGTTGGCACTTTATTTTTAAAAGAATTGCCTCTATTCTCCACTTTGCTATGTCTGTAAGGACCTAGCTTGGAATGAATGTATTGCAGTGGGTCCACCAGGTTTCTTGTGTTTTAAATGAAGTACCTTCTATTTTTTAGGCTAATGTAAGATATCGTATGTTTTTCTAATGATAATAGGGAAGTTTTTCTGGAAGTTCGAGGACCTATTACTTGAGTCCAGCATTTCTGACCTTTGCTGTGAAACATTAATCTCATAACATATTTCACACTAAATGGAGTCCTTGCTTAATTAAGTTTGAGAAATGTTCCTCATTGGAGATTTACAATGCCCAATAGTATATGTACAGGCCCTGGTGAGACTTGTTGCAGAGAAACCTTTGTAAACTTTGCTTAACTCAGTGCTTCCTAAAGTTATTTGATCACAAGCAATCTTTATGGCCTCCTCATCTTTGTTCCCCCCCAAGAAGACACCTATTACATTCAAGGGTCAGTCAAAAAGATGGAAAACACACTAGCTATTTTAGTGAAGAAAATGTAATATAAGAAAGTGGTTAACAGGTGTTACAGTATTGAAAAAACATGAAAGGGGACACTGATGTATTCAGATAATGACTGTAAGAAGGGGAGATATTTGTATCGGAACCTAGAACTTTGAGGAGAGATCCTGCAGAGTTGGGACTTCACGTCTGAGGAGGGGCTGCTGCTTTAGTTCAGGGCCTCAGACGTGAAGCTGTCTGTCAGCTGTCTACATCTCAGGGGCTCCGAGACGGGGGCAGTAGGTAGCTGGGGTTCAGATCTCTGAAGCAGTGGCTCTGCCCTGTTGCTGCTGGCACCACTGAGTGGGGTGTGATGAGGCTGGTTCTGGAAGTATAAGAAGAAGCAAAAAACGGAAACAACTGCATCTGGAACTAACTTCTGCGGCCTGGGACAGCAGTGGTCTCAGACAGACAGGGTAACAGATAGAGCAATGCTTACAGGAACAGCGGGTGGGCACGCAGGGATGAGCAAGTCCCTTCTCTCTCCTCCTGCCTTCCGATTCCTCCCTAATGTTAGCAGCAGAACGTATCTGAGTCATGTGGCACTAAAGTATGTTAGGGCTTAGGGGAAATATCTGAGCAACGTGGCATCAAAGTATGTTACTGATGGCAAATCCATACAGGTTTGCAGCAACCTCAGTTCTTGCCTCAGAAGAACGAATTTGACCAAGGGGCATAGCCAAAAGGAAAGATGGAGAAAAGTTTTAGAGCAGGAGTGAAAGTTTATTAAAAAGCTTTAGAGCAGGAACTAAAGGAAATAAAGTACACTTGGAAGAGTGCCAAGTGGGCAACTTGAGAGATCAAGTGCACTGTTTGACTTTTGACTTGGGGTTTTATATGTTGGCATATTTCTGGTGTCTTGCATCCCTTCTGCCCTGCTTCCTCACATAGGGTTGGCTATCTGCATGTGCAGTGGCCTGCTAGCACTTGGGAGGGGAGCATGCATGGTGTGTTTACTGGAGTTGTATGGATGCTTACTTGAGGCATTCTTTCCTTACCAGCTGAATATACCTAGAAGGTGATGTACCAGTTAAACTCTGCCATTCTGCCTCTTAGTGCGTATGCTTGAGCCCACTTGCTCAATTCCTGAGATCTTAACAAGAAGCTGCCGATCACCAGTTTCAGATTTTTTCTCTATCGGAGACTGCTTTTCCTTGGTGCTGGGAAATAGTGTAACAACCGCTTGACCATCACGGGATGGTCACCTGACATCCCTGGTGGGGGTTGGGGGAGCCCTCTCCTGCCCTGCTCATGCCTGGCCAGACACCTACTGTAACATTAGTACATTAGTACATGCTATTGGCAGGATCAAACGTGGAGCTCTGACGAAGGAGAAATGTAGCTTGCAGTCTCCACCTCAGTATAGAAATGTGGATGTGAAGCTTAAATAATAATAATAGTAATGACAATAACAGTAGTGGTAACAATAACAACACTAATATGTAGTATATGCAATAATATAATAGCTGAATTTTTGTTGCAGCTATTCCTTTAGCTGCTCAGCATCCATATATACTCTTCTACACATATTTGACTTCCTATAGAGCAACAATAATTCTCTGCTTTTTCCTTAATAAGATGCAAATATTCTTCCATTAATAAAGATGTTCCCATTTTATCTTTCAGAAGGGGTGCCACAAAGTCCTTTGAATCATCTCTGGGGAATGTTAATTATTCCTCAAATCCAGTCATGAACTCATCTGAATATTTTGTAACAAAAGACTAAATTACAAAAGTATTCACCACCAAAAACATTTATTTGAAATAATAAAGGGAAAGAAGTAGAAAGGGAAAATAAGTTTATTTAGAAACACTTGAGATTTTGTTAGGAAATGTAATATTTATACAATAACTGTTTTAACTTTCCTCAAGATATCAACGTAACCATCCAATGGGTTCACAGTGTCTGCTGCCTAGACAGAGACAATTTATCAAGACAGGGGAATTTCAATAGAGAGAGAGAGTGATTCATGCAGAGACAGCTGTGCAGGAGACCAGAGTTTTGTCATTACTCAAATTGGGCTCCCCAAGAATTTGGAGATTGGAGTTTTTAAGGATAATTTGGTGGTGGGGTGGGCAGGGAGATGGCAGTGAATCAGAAGTTCTGATTGGTCAGGTTGGAGATGAAATCAAGGAGTCGAAGCTGTCCTCTTGGGCTGAGTCAGTTCCTGGTTGGGGGGTCACAAGAGCAGAGGAGCCAGTTTATTGATCTGGGTGGTGCCAGCTGATTAATAGAGTGCAGGGTCTGAAAATATCTCAAACACTGATCTTAGGTTTTGCAATAGTGATGTTATCCCCCAGGAGCAATTTGGGGAGGGTCAGAATCTTGTAGCTTCCAGCTGTGTGACTCCTAAACCATAACATCTAACCTTGTAGCTAATTTGTCAGTTCAACAAAGGCAGTCTAGTCCCCCAGGCAGGAAGGGGGTATGTTTTGGGAAAGGGTTGCTATCATCTTTGTTTCAAAGGTAAACTATAAACTAAGTTCCTCCCAAAGTTAGTTCAGCCCTACACCCAGGAAAGAACGAGGACAGCTTGGAGGTTAGAAGCAAGATGTAGTTGGTTAGGTCAGATCTCTTTCACTGTCCTAGTTATAATTTTGCAATGGTGTTTTCATTAAGCTTCTAGATCTTATTCGAGCCCAGTTATTCATAAGATGGAGTAAATGGACAGTTGCTAATTCACCAGTGAACTTAAGCTGGGCAAATAATTAGTATACAAAGTTTATTTAGGCCACAAACTTTTGCCCCATTATTGATGAAATACCTATTATTGATCAAATTTAAATCTAAAACGGAAATTACCTATTATTAATCAATTAATAGGCATTTAATTGATTTATTTTATTTTGTTGATTAAATTCAATTAAAATCTAGTGATTTCCTGAACACTTAATAGTTGCACACTTTCTTATTGGTGGTAGGTCTTGAGTTCCAAGACAGACATTTCTACTAAGAACTTTATTGGTATGGAAAATTCTAGCAGCAGACTTTACAAAATGGAGTCAATTGCTCTCTTGCTAAAGGACTCTTCTGAATAATGTGATGTATAAACCTGGGTTTCATAAGGTAAAGTTTTAGACATTAGCAGCAGCAGCAGCAGCAGCTTTTAAAAAGTATGACCTTCTCAAGCACACTCTAGGTTCCCACAGCATTCTAACTTTCCATAGGGTAATAACAGATGCCCCAGTGTGTTTAGCTAGAGGTCCTGCAACCAAGGCAGTAAGGAGAAAAGATGTAATGAGATTATAAGAATTTGGTTTCAGCTATAGCTCCTAGCACTCCACCCCCTGTAGAGAGTAATTTGCATCTTAATGCACCTTACCTGAGACTGTGGCTGTGCCTTTTAAAATGGAACTCAGTGATTATTATCATTATTGTGCTGCCTTCTTCTCCGCATACACACACACACACACACACACACACACACACACACACACACACAAATAGTACACTGCTTTCTGCATTGACAGTTTTCAGAGTCACATCTCATCTTTGGGATCAGGATAATGTGTCTGGAGATAGATGTAGTAAACTTTTAATGACAGGTTATCCCATCGGGCTCTAGGCTCTGTAAACCAAAAATAAAATCCTAAGCTCTGCCTTCCCCCTCCCTCAGCAACTGACTGAGCCAGTCAGTCCTCTGGGCCAAGGAGACCCAAGAGCAACCAGAAAAACTTAATCGTCCACCATGACAAGAAGGGAGGTCAGACATCCCTCCTTATATCCCCCTCCCTTTTTGAGTTTGGGCACAATTGACCAACATTAACATTAAAATAGAGATCTTAAGACTGGCAAAACAGACTTTGTGGCAATAAGATATAAAATTCCAACATGACTCTGTTATAGCATCATATGACAGAGAGCACACCCTGAAGGAAATCAAAATATTTCACACCCAAATATATTTCTTTGACATATTCTGAAATTGAGGGGCTATGGTAACTTCTTTCCCCAGGTCCACAAGGGGTGTGGTGTCAAAGGCAAGAACTTCCTAGTGCCATGCCTCCATCCACCTCCCCAACAGGGAACCTAGAGTTCTTTGTCTAACTTTCCCATTTGCAGGCTAGATAAAATTCCGGGTGAACTTCCTTTGTTCAGAAAGCCCGCCAAAAGCCCTGGAAGGAGGGGCTCTATTGCAGGCCAAGCAGCCCATCCAATATCGGAGTCAAAGATTAATCACTCCAAAGGAAGTTTGAAAGAACTCCTCTCACCTGGATGAAAACATGAATGGGGGTGGGAATAACTTCAAAGTTAAAACTCCACTGCACCTTACCTGCATGGATTTCCCCTCTCTGGGATCCCCTCCCACAACAGCATGGGAGCTCTCTCTACTTCTCCTCTCTCTCTCTCTCTCTCTGCCTAATAAATCACTCTCTGCAAAAGTCTTTGGGTCCATAATATTTATATGAATGGTAAGCCCACTGCACTTCCAGGGCCTCTTCCCCCATTCCTGGGGCAGGGGAGGCCAAGAACGTGGGACACCCAGTTACATCTGTGGTGAGCCACCCAGGAGGAACATCGTGAGAGACTGTTACTTCAGAGTGGTGAGTGCCTCGGACCCCTTGGACTTGCTGGAGTCTGTCCTATTCACTTCTCATGAAGCTGCTGTGGGGAGAGCACTGGGTGGGGGTCCACTGTGCTTGCATGGGACCGCTTGCAGTCCCAGAGGTGGGATGGGGCAGATGCCATCTGCAGAAGTGGGTGGGCAGGCCCACACTGGGCCTGCACACAGCTGCAGCTGGCCAGGCCTGTGTGCACCAGCCATGTGTGGCCATGGCTGAGCCGGGCAGGCATGGTCGATGATAAGGCTCTGCCCAGCCTCTAAATAGCACTGGCCTGCCAAATTTTAAAGGCACATCTCCTGGCATTCTCCAAAGCAGCTTCCTTTTCTGGCTGTACTTTCTTTCTTTGGGCCAGTTGCCTATGGCGTGGGGAGGGCGCCCATGAGGGAGAGGGGGCACGGCTAGGCCAGGCCAGGCCCTGGGGGCTTCTCATGTCACGGCACTCCCTGCCACTTGAGGGGAGCAGAACGGGAGCGCACTCCCCCCTAGCCAGCCTGCTAACCCAAGAACGCTGGGCCTACTCATTTACCAGCTGCACAGTCCTGGCCATGAACTAAGCCCGCGGAGCAGGGTGCTGCACATGCTGTGAGGCCCACTTTTAAATAATGTGGCTGCCAGAATTTAAAAGGTACCAGCACTGCTGCTGCTCCTGCAAGGAGCAGAGCAGGCAAGCTAACCTGAGCTGGCCTGCAGGGAGGGGCCTGTAGAGAGTGGCCTGCAGGGAGGAAGCCGCAGGGAGGGGCCTGACACACGCACTTGGCCATGGTGGGCAGTGGCATCATGGGGGGTGCAGCTTTGGTGGCCCCCGCCCTGGCCCAGCAGTGGTAGCCCAGGGACTCATGCCTGAGGTGCCCTCAAGCTTTTGCCTATAGAACCTCCTGCCGTATAAATGCACAAAGCCAGTTCTCGTAGTTCACAGTACTAGGTTAAGTCCTAATGGAGTTAGAGTCTTATCAGTGGGTACTAAGGGGCTATAGAACATTGTATTTTTGTCATCCGCAAATTTCCTAATCCAATTGAATGGTGCCAGAATCTAATAATGTACAATTTGTCTTGCCTAGGATTGGCTCTCTGTACGGCAGAACTTCTCCACCTAGAATACCATAGTCAGACCTGGTCCAGGGCTCAAATAGTTAATTACAAGCCCCACAACCCTAGGGCATATTCCTATAATGGAGAGTGGGGTAGGGGAGGAGGCCCAGGTCCTGAGGGAATTGTTTCAGCCTCAGCCATTTGGCCATCCAGCCTTCTTTAGGATTGCTATGCTTAGAGGTCCCTCCCCAGAAGTTTATCCTCCCAGGGCAGTTTTATAATCAGGCCTATGTTAATTGAACTTGCTCAGGAATATTTGTACCCATCGCCCAAGCCTCACTGGTCTAGTTCAGGGATACACTGATAGAACCACTAATTCTGGCAGTCCCCATGTCCTTATGGTGGTCAATAGGGGCATGTAGACAGTGAGCGTGTGCTCATCACACTGGTAAGCATGATTAAACCCAGCGCAAGGTGGTGGTGGGTGGGGCCCAGAAGATAATCACCCACCTTGGGCCAAGGAAATCACAAAGTGCTATAACTGGGGGATGCCCCAGGGCTAGCACTATAACTGGGGGATGCCCCAGGCCTAACGTTTGCAAGGAATAACCAGGGATGCAGGCATTCCTGTGTTCGATTTCAGATGGGTGCTACTCTTCCCAAGGCAGAATCTCCTTTAAAGTGTATCCTGGACAACTGGGACCAATTTAACACATGACCTTTAAAGAAGAAGCAGCTCATTTTTCTCTGCAAAACAGCATGGCCACAATACCCTCTGCCAAGTGGAGAAACCTGGCCTCCTAAGGGAAGTATACATTACAACACCATTGTACAATTAGACCTGTTCTGTAAAAGTGAAGGTAAATGGTTTGAGGTCCCCTATGTGCAAGTTTTCTTCTCTCTAAGGAATAATCCTCAGCTATGTAATGCCAGCACACCATACCCTACCGGTCCCTCCTCAGGACCACTACCCCCACATTTAGGACTCCCAGTAGCTCCTCCCTCCACGGAAGCTAACCAGGTCTCCTCAGCTCCTGCTATTCAAGAGGAATCAGGGAAGGCCAAAGCAACCCAGGCACCTCAAGCTACTGGGATGCCCCAACTCTGCCCCCTACAAGCAGTAGGAGGAGAATTTGGCCCAACCAAGGTGCATACTCCCTTTTCACTTTCTGGCTTAAAACAAATCAAGGCAGACTCAGGAAAATTTTCAGATGACCCAGACAAGTACACAGATGTTCTGCAGGCTGGGGTCAGTCCTTTGAATTGGATTGGAAAGATATCATGTTATTGCTTAGTCAAACCCTAACCAGCAATGAGAGAGAGGCTGATCTAGCAGCAGTTCAAGAGTTTGGGGACACACGATACCTTAGCCAAATATGTGACCAAATAAGGTAAGAGGAGAAGGCTAGATTTCCTGTAGGTAGACAAGCAGTCCCTAGCATGGACCCTCGCTGGGATCCTGACCCAGAACAGGGGGACTGGAGTCGTAGGTACTTATTAACCTGCATACTTGAGGGATTAAGGTGAGCTAGGAAGAAGCCCATGAACTATGCAATGTTATCCATCATAACTCAGGGAAAGGGGAAAAAAAACCCAGCATCCTTCCCTAAGTGGTTACAGGAGGCCTTAAGAAAGTATACTCCCCAGTCACCAGACTCCATTGAGGGTCAGTTAATATTAAAAGACAAATTTATTACACAATCAGTGGCAGACATTAGGAGAAAGCTCCAAAAGCTGGCCCTGGGGCCAGAACAGAACCTAAAGTCATTACTAAATCTAGCAACCTTGGTGTTCTATAATAGAGACCAGGAGGAACAGGAGAGACCAGAAAAAAGCCGCAGCCCTAGTCATGGCCTTCAGGCAAGCAGACCCAAGGGGCTCAGAGGAAAAAAAGGCTTGGGTTAGCTGCCAATCTGGCAGAGTTTGCTATCACTGCAAGTCTAACGGGACAATTTATAAGAAATTGTCCCCAGAAAAATGGACCACCACCTCATTCTTGCCCACTGTGCCAAGGGGATCACTGGAAGGCACACTGTCTCAGGGGACAAAGGTTCCCAGGTCCTAAGGTGGCTAACCAAATGACCCAAAAGCAGGACTGAGGGTGCCTGGGACAAGCACCAGCACAAGCGATCACCCTCACTGAGACCTGGGTAAAGCTAGCCATGGAGGGCCAGGTTAATCTCCTCTTGGACACTGGCGTGGCCTTCTCCATTTTAATTTCCTGTCCTGGACAGTTGTCCTCCAAGTCTGTAACTGTCCGAGGAGTCCTAGGACAAGCAGTTTCCCGATATTTCTCCCATCCCCTAAGCTGTAACTGGGGAGATATGCTCTTCTCCCATGCCTTCCTCATCATGCCAGAAAGTCCCACTCCCTTTCTAGGGCGGGACCTGTTAGCCAAAGCAGGAGCAATTATCTATATAAACATCATCAGGGAGGAAGGAAACCCCTCTCTCCTGCCCATTATTTCAATAAGGGATTAATCCCGAGGTTTGGGCAATGGATGGACAATTTTGATGGGCAAAGAATGCACGCCCGATTCAAATAAGGCTAAAGGATCCCCACCTCTTTTCCTTACCAAGGACAGTACCCGCTAAGACCAGAAGCCAAAGGGGCTAAAGGATATCGTAAAGAACTTAAAAGCTCAGAGTCTAGTGAAGTCCTGCAACAGCCTTGTAATACTTCGATTTTAGGAGTACAGAAACCTAATGGACAGTGGAGGCTGGTGCAAGATCTCAGGCTTATCAGTGAAGCTGTGATCTCTTTATACCCAGCTGTCCCCAGTCTGTACACCTTGCTCTCTCAAATACCAGGAAAGGCACAATGGTTTACAGTCCTGGACCTTAAGGATGCCTTTTTCTGTGTTCCGTTACATCCTGACTCCTACTTTCTGTTTGCCTTCAGAAACCCTTTAGACCAGAATTCTCAGCTCACCTGGACAGTGTTACCCCAGGGCTTTCAAAATAGCCCCCACTTGTTTAGCCAGGCTCTAGCTCAAGACGTTAGTAATTTTTCACATCCAGGTACTCTGGTTCTTCAATATATGGATAACTTACTTTTAACTGCAAACTTAGAAACACAATGTCAGCAGGCCACCCAGGACCTCCTAAACTTTCTTGCCACCCATGGATATAAAGTTTCCAAACCAAAAGCCCAACTTTGTAGGCCACAGGTAAAATACGTAGGGCTTGTCTTGTCTAAGGGCACTTGGGCCCTTGATAAAAAACGTCTCCAACCCATATTGGCTTTCCCCCATCCAAAGACCTTAAAACAGTTGTGGGGATTCTTAAAAATAACTGGTTTCTGCCAATTGTGAATTCCCAGATGTGGTAAAATAGCAAGACCCCTGTACACTCTGATTAAGGAAACCCAGAAGGCTAACACCCATCTAATACAATGGGACCTTATACCTGAGGCAGCCTTTCAGACCCTAAAGCAGGTACCACTGCAGGCTCCAGCTCTAAGCCTTCCTACAGGTAGTGACTTCTCCCTATATGTTATGGAAAAGTCAGGAGTGGCACTAGGGGTTCTCACCCAGACTCGGGGGGCCATGCCACAGCTGGTGGCATACCTATGTAAGGGAATTGATGCAGTAGCCAAAGGCTGGCCACACTGCTTGTGGGTCATAGCCACGGTGGCTATACTAGTCTCAGAAGCTGTTAAAATAGATCAAGGGAAAGATCTAACTCTATGGACTTCACATGATGTAGCTGGAATTCTGGCCTCTAAAGGAGGCTTACGGCTGTCTGACAACCGCTTACTCAATTATCAGGCCTTAATGCTTGAAGGCCCTGTACTTCAGCTGTGCACATGTGCAGCCCTCAATCCAGCTACTTCTCTTCCTGAGAAGGGGAAGACAAAGAACATGACTGTCAGCAGGGTATAGCCCAGAACTATGCGGCTCGAGAGGATCTTTTAGAAACTCCTCTAGCCAATCCTGACCTTAACCTATACACTGACAGAAGTTCATTTATGGAGAATGGAGTTCGAAAGGCAGGATATGCAGTAGTCAGTGATCAAACAGAGCTTAAAAGTAATTCTTTTCCTCCTGAAACTATGCCCAGCTGGCAGAACTAGTAGCCCTCACTCAAGCTGTAAAATTAGGAAACAGAATAAACATATACACAGATTCCAAATATGCTTACCTGGTTCTGCATGACCATGCCACCATATGGAAGGAAAGAGAGTTCCTAACCTCGGCAGGAACTCCCATTAAATATCATAAGGAAATTTTAGACTTATTACAAGCTGTCCAAGAACCCAAAGAGGTAGCAGTCTTACACTGCTGAGGTCACCAGAGAGGAGATAAGAAGGAAGCAGAGGGCAATTGTGGAGCTGACCTAGAGGCAAAAAGGACAGCTAGACAAGAATTTATAGAAGGACCTTTAATATGGGAAAACCCTCTCCAGGGAACTAGATCTCAATACTCATCAGAAGAGGTAGAGTGGGCAATCTCCCAGGGACATAATCTTCTTCCTTCAGGATGGCTAGTTACAGAGGAAGGAAAAGTACTCCTACCTGCTGCCGGCCAGTGGAAAGTACTTAAAACCCTGCACCAAACCTTCCATATGGGTATAGAGAATACAAATCAAATGGCCAAATCTATATTTACAGAAAAGGGTCTCTTCAAGGCTGTTCAACAAATAGTCAAAGGATGTGAAATATGCCAGAAGAATAATCCTTTGGCACATCGCAAAGCCCTCCTGGGGAAGAGCAAGCCGGTCATTACCTAGGCGAGGACTGGCAAATGGACTTCACCCATATGCTTAAGTCTCAGGGATATCAATGTCTGTTAGCATGTGTGGATATCTACACAAACTGGGTTAAGGCTTTTACCTGCCAAGCAGAAAAATCCCAAGAGGCAATAAAATAAGTAATGAAATAATCCCTAGATTTGGACTCCCTCACTGTCTTCAAACAATAATGGCCCTGCCTTCAAAGCTGCAGTGACCCAAGGAATTTCCAGGGCGTTAGGAATACAGTATCATCTCCACTGTGCTTGGAGGCCTCAGTCTTCAGGGAAAGTGAAAAAGATGAAGGAAATTCTTGGAGAGAGATCCAAGATGGCCGATTAGCAGCAGCTCAGGATTGTAGCTCCCACTGAAAGTGCAGAGAGTGAGTGGACGCCACATTTTCAGATGAATTTTTCATAGCCTACGGACCAAGAGATTCTTGGCGGAGGAGCCCCACGGGTCGCCAGCGCGACCCTTTTGGAGGGCGCGGCCGTTTTGCAGGCGCCCCGACGCGGCGGTTCTCAGTCCGGAGTATACGGGACTGAGTGCCCTTTTGGTTGGCATTTGGAGCTCCGGGAAAGCAGAGTCTCCCATTCAGCTGATTAAAAAGCGGACTGAAGTGGGGGAACCAGACCGGGAGATTCCCGGGCAGAAAAGTGCCACGAATCTTAACGCCGCTGTTTCAGCCCGCGTAGTGGGTCGCCGCAGGGAAGCTGGTCCCCCCCAACAACAATAACAAAAAAAACAGCAGTTGGAACTGCTGAGGATTAAGCGTTTCACACCAAGTACAGCTGAACCCGGGAAGGTACAGCTCTGTGGGGGGAGGGGCATCCGCCAAAGGAAAATTAAGAAATAGAAAAAACTTTATCACCAACAAGCTGGACGTCCACTCAGAGACCTAATCTGAAAGTCAGCAATTACACAGACGACAGGTGGATAAATCCACAAAGATGGGAAGAAACCAGCGCAAAAAGGCTGAAAACACCCCGGAATCAGAATGCCTCTCCTCCTACAGAGGATTGCAGTGCCTCATCACCAATTGAACAAGGCCTGATAGAAAATGAATGTGAGGAATCAACAGAATCAGGCTTCAGAAGGTGGATAATGAGAAACTTCTGTGAGCTAAAAGAACACGTTCTAGCCCAATGCAAGGAAACTAAGAACCTTGAAAAAAGGTTTCACGAAATGTTCATGAGAATGGACAATTTAAAGAGGAATATAAGTGAATTAATGGAGCTGAAAAACACAATACGAGAACTTCGCGAAGTATGCACAAGTTTTTTTTTTTTTTTTCTATGCACAAGTTTTAACAGTCGAATTGATCAAGCAGAAGAAAGGATTTCAGAGGTCGAAGACCAACTTAACGAAATAAAACGAGAAGACAAGATTAGAGAAAAAAGGGTAAAAAGGAATGAGCAAAGTCTCCAAGAAATATGGGACTATGTGAAAAGACCTAATCTACGTTTGATAGGTGTACCTGAATGTGACGAAGAGAATGAATCCAAGCTGGAAAATATTTTTCAGGATATTATCCAGGAAAACTTTCCTAACCTAGCAAGGCAGACTAATGTTCAAGTCCAGGAAATCCAGAGAACACCACAAAGATATTCCTCAAAAAGAGCAACCCCAAGGCACATAATCATTAGATTCATCAGGGTTGAAAAGAAGGAGAAAATACTACGGGCAGCCAGAGAGAAAGGTCAGGTTACCCACAAGGGGAAGCCTATCAGACTCACAGCTGATCTCTCAGCAGAAACCCTACAAGCCAGAAGGGGAGTGGGGGCCAATATTCAACATCCTTAAAGAAAAGAACTTTCAACCCAGAATTTCATATCCAGCCAAACTAAGTTTCATAAGTGAAGGAAAAATAAAATTTTTTGCAAACAAGCAAGTACTCAGAGATTTCATTACCACCAGGCCTGCTTTACAAGAGCTTCTGAAGGAGGCACTATGTATAGAGGGGAACAACCAGTATCAGCCACTTCAAAGGACCCATCAGTAAGCGCTGCATCCAGATCCATCTTACATGCAAGGATATACAGAGACTCAAAACAAAGGGATGGAGGAAGATTTGCCAACCAAATGGAGAGCAAAAAAAAAAAAAAAAAAAAAGCAGTAGTTGCACTTCTCATCTCTGATAAAATAGACTTTAAAGTAATAGAAACCGAAGAGATAAGAAGGACATTGTATAACGGTAAAGGGATCAATGTAACGGGAAGAGCTAACGACCCTAAGTCTATGCGCACCCAATATAGGAGCACCCAGATACACAGGGCAACTTCCTGGTGACTTACAAAGAGACTTGGACTCCCACACAATAATAGTGGGAGACTTTAACATTACATTGTCAATATTGGACAAATTAATGAGACAGAAGGTTAAGAAGGATACCCGGGACTTGAACTTAAACCTCAAACAAGTAAACTTAATAAACATTTACAGAACTCTCTACTCCAAATCCACAAAATATACATTTTTTTTTCAGTAACGCATCACATTTATTCTAAAAGTGACCACATGGTTGGGGAGTAAATCACTCCCTAGCAATTGCATAGCATTTCATAGGTTTAAATGAAATATTGGTTGGCTGTTTGTTTGTTATTTTCCTCCCTTATTCCTTCCTGTCTCCATTGTATAACACAATTATTACTATAAAAAAAGCTTTTAATATCCATTTGTAGACTGCATTCTAGCCTGGGCAATAGAGCAAGATTCCCGTTCTCTCTTCCTTTTTTTTTTTTCTTCTTTTTCTATTTATTTCATTCTTTTTTTCTTCCTTCTTTCTCTTTTCTCTTTAAAAAAAAAAAAAAGATGAAGGAAATTCTTAAAAGACACCTAAAGAAACTGACACAGGAAACCCACCACCTGTGGCCTTCTCCATTACCCATAGCACTCTTAAGGGCTCAAAAATCTCCTCAGAAAATAGGACTCAGCCCCTATGAGATGCTTTATGGATGGCCCTTTCTTATTAATAATCTTGTATTAGACAAGGAAACAGCAGATCTAATAAAAGATATAACCTCCTTGGCTAAGTACCAACAGGTTCTTGGGACCTTACCTAAAGGACACCGTAGGGAAAAGGAGAAAGAGTTGTTCTGCCCTGGAGACCTAGTGCTTGTTAAGTCTCTCCCCTCAGACTCTCCCTCTCTAGGCCCATCTTGGAAAGGACAATTTTTGGTTGTTCTGTCTCACCCCCCACGGCAGTTAAGGTGGTGGGAATTAACTCATGGATTCATCACACTCGGCTGAAGCCTTGAACACCTCCTGAAGAGAATCACAGGCCCTGCACTCCACAGCCTGAAGTTCCAGGAGACAACCCTTCGTACACCTGCAAGCCGTTAGAGGATCTATGTTTGCTCTTCTGACAAGATCCCCAGGAAATTAACTACTCATAAGTCTAATTTACATCCTGGCATTAACAGAACTATCACTCTTGACTTTGACATCTGCAACCAGACTCTGGAACCCCAATTATCGCTTCCATAGTTTGGGCGGGGGGCGGCCAGAAATAGGAAAACTTGGCACTGGAGTTAAAAAAGTTACTACCTCTACTCAGTTACTATAAGCTATCTCAAGAGTTAAATAATAGCACAGAAAAGGTTGCTAATTCTCTCTGCAAAGGCAGCTCACTCTGCAAAAACAGCTTAACTCGTTAGCTGCCATAGCTCTTCAAAGTAGAAGGGCCCTAAATTTGGTAACAGCAGAGAAAAAAGGAACCTGTCTCTTTCTAGGAAAAGAATGCTGCTACTTTATAAACCAATTGAGTGTTGTCTTAAACAAATTTAAAGAACTCAGGGACCAAATCAAACACAGGGCAAAGACTTTCAAGAAACAGAATCATGGGGCTTGTTTAACAACTGGCTGTCCTGGCTCTACCCTCTTCTAGGCCTGTTTATAACCACTCTATTATTGCTGGCCTTTGGGCCTCTCATCTTTAACCTTGTTGTCAAGTTCGTTTCCTCTAGAATTAAAGCCATAAGGCCACAAATGATCCTGCAAATGGAACCCTGGACGTCCTTGGCTCATGAGTTCTATTGTGGACCTCTGGATCAACCTCCACCCCTGGAAGAGTCCCCTGTGGAGGAAACCTCACTTGCAGGGCCCCTTCTATGCTCCAATTCAGCAGGAATTAGCTAAAGAGCGATCAACACCCATATCCCAACAGCAGTTGGACTTTCCTATTCAGAGGGGGCACTGAAGGACTATGTTAACTTCTCTTCCCAGGTCCACAAGGGGTGTGGTTTCAAAGGCAAGAACTTCCCAGTGCCATGCCTCCATCCACCTCCCCACCTGGGAACCTAGAGTTCTTTGTCTAACTTTCCCGAGTGTGGCTAAAATTCCAGGTGAACTTCCTTTGTTCAGAAAGCCCGCCAAAAGCCCTGGAAGGAGGGGCTCTATTGTGGGTCAAGCAGCCAATCCAATATTGGAGTCAAAGATTAATCACTCCAAAGGAAGTTTAAAAAAACTTTCCTCACTGGATGGGAACATGAATCAGGCGGGAATAACTTCTAAGTTAAAAAACTCTACTGCACCTTACTTGTGTGGATTTCCCTCTCTGGGATCCCCTCCCACAACAGCATGGGAGCTTTCTCTACTTCTCTCTATCTCTCTCTCTGCCTAATAATTCACTCTCTGCAAAACTCTTTGGGTCCATAATATTTATACGAACGGTAAGCCCATCGCACCTCCACAGCCTCTTCCCCCATTCTTGGGGCAGGGGGAGACCAAGAACCTGGGACACCTGGTTGCACTCCGGGCCAAGGAGACCCAAGGGAAACCAGAAAAACTGAATCATCCACCATGACAGGAAGGGAGGTCAGACACCCCTCCTTATAACCCCTCCCTTTTTGAGTTTAGGCACAACTGACCAACATTAACATTAAAATAGAGATCTTAAGACTGAGAAACAGACTTTGTGACAATAAGATACAAAATTCCAACATGACTCTGGTATAGCATCATATGACAGAGAGCAGACCCTGAAGGAAATCAAAATATTTTACACCCAAATATATTTCTTTGACATATTCTAAAATGACCCCACAGTTGTCTTTTATGGGGGAAATTTATATCTGTAGAGAATTCCCATTGATACAGCCAGGCCTTCTGTGGATCTAGGAGAGATGAACTAAGAGTCTGACACCTTTTAAGGTCAGAAAGAAACATTTACCATTTGTTCTCTCTGAGGGATGCTACCTGGAGGCTTCGTCTACATAATAAGAACCTTGGCTTCCACAACACAACTTAACTCAAGCATTATTTTTTTCTACTGACTTCAAGTCTTTGGACAAAGCTTAACTCTCTCAACCAGCTGCCAATCAGAAAATCTTTCAATCCACCTATGACTTATAAGCATACACTTTCAGATGTCCTGCCTTCCTGGGTCAAAGCAATGTATTCCTTACACGTATTGGTTTATATCTTTGCGTGTAACTTCACTCTTTTTAAAATGTATAAAATCAAAATGTAACCCAACTATTTCAGGCACACTTTCTCAGGGCCTCCACAGACTGTTCCCTGGGCCATGGTTATGCTGGCTCGGAATAAACCTTTTAAAATATTTTACGGAGTTTGATTTTTTTTCGTCAACAGTTCTAAAGCAACAATGGTTTCTAGGCCTTTGGCTAAAAGTTTATGTGTACCATATAAAACAAACAAAAATTAGGGTAGGGAAGCCTCCAAGACAAGCACTTACCCAAAAGCTTGTCTGAGTATTGTGAACCCACGTAACATACAAAAAGAGGTTTTAGGAAGGGAGGCAAGAGGACACAGGTCCTTAAACAGAGATCATGGAGAGACTGGATCTTCACGTAGTGCTTTGTCCTCCTGCACTCGTTGGTTAGGAATTTTTGGATCTGGATTTTTAATTGCCTTACCCTGGCTTGGGAAGTTCTAATCTGAGTTTAGAGGCCTCATGTCCTGAAGGAGCCCTCTCCCTCTACTGTAACCTCAGATCAGCTATCTTCCCACTAAGACCCAACTGGAGTGACTACTGCTTGGGGTAGCCCATCTCCATCTAAGTTAGTGTGTCCAGAACCTGAAGTAACCTGTCTGATAACTCCTTGCTCAAGTCTTCCAGAGTTGAGTGTATACTTTTAAAATAAAGGACCATTCTATTGTATACTGTAACCTCTAGTCCCAGGATTCTGTTTCTATCACTTTAGACTGTAGTCTCAGGATTATATGTGTCAGTTCTAACAATCCATGTGCAAAATCTAGAATGGAATCGTAAAGGATAATAAAAAAAAATCCCAGGACACCTAAAGTCTTTATGCAAAAGGGGAGGTTGAACCTGGAGACTGAGATGCACAATATCCTCTCCAAATGAATAGCTGTTACTAGCATTATTCATGAGCCAGACCCCCCACAGAAAAGTAAAAGGCCTCAGGCATCTACAAAGGACTGCTCCTGCAGATGGTTCATAAGTAAATTTGTTGTTGGCCTCCCACCCCCTTCCACGCCCCCAACCCATAAACAAGGACAGGCCAATTGTAACTTTAGGTCTAAATCTAAGTTTAGCTCCTAAAACTAAAGTCCATTTGTCTCCACACTGATAATATCCATTACAAGCTTATCTCCCCAGGTGCAGAACAAAGACAAGATGAGATCAGTCATTCCTTCACCTACCCAGAAATGTTGGCATAATTGATTCTTCTTTTACTCCCTTTTTGTCTCCAAACATTCATCTTATTTTATGTAAATTCTGGATTTACTGGGTACTAACTAAAGTCTCACAAAAAAGTAACCATTTGCCTTACTGGCTACCTACCCCTCTTCCTACATATCTTCCCTGCTTTAAGAAAATGTATACATACTAAACCTTCTAAAAACCTCTTCAGAAAAACAGTCACAGATATGTCTGTGGCTACTGTCTTTCCTGGACTTGACCTAAAGCTAGCTTAATAAACCTTAACTGATTGAGAGTTTGCTTCAATCACTCATTATGGTTATCAGAATTAAAACTGAGTTAGGACCGGAGTGTTAAGCAACATGTTGGCCACATAGCAGGTGTTGATTTGAGCACCTGGGGTTGGGCAGAAGTTCTATATTATGGGTTCTTTTCAACCTTTCCACCACAGATTGTCCATAATGAGTTCTTATTGACAATTGATTGAGCTCTTTATCAGGCACCAGAGCAAAGTGTTTTTGATCCTCTCTCAACTCTTTGCGTGTGCATGGAGATTTCACATTAGTTGAATAAATCTGAGAGAGAATGAGTTAGATGAAACTGTGCTCTCAAAATAATTTTGAGAATTATTTTGAACGTCATTCTCTAATCATAACTCCCTTTAGAGGTTTCCAACAGTTTGGCATGTTTTATGAAAAAAACTTATCGAAAGAAATGACGTACCTGACTCTTCATCCACCCATCTGGGGGAATCTCTGTTTTTCTCTGCTTTTCTCTTTTTTATGGCTGTTGAATTAACAATGTATCAAGTACGCACTATGTGCCTGGCCCTGTGCTGGGCTGAAATACAGTAATGAATGGGGTAAATAAACACCACACACAGTAAACTGCCATGCATGGTGGTAAGTTATAGAGCTGGACCCACAGGGTGAGGTGACAGGGTGATTGCTGGGGATGGGCACAACTTCCCATATGGTGATAGGAAAGACTCTTCCATGGGGGTGCAACCTCAGGTGAGTTCTGTAGCATGAGAGGGAGCCAGCCATGTGAAAACGAGGGGAGATGAATGCTTTCACCAGAGGGGGAGCAAATGCAGAGGTTTGAGGTAGAAAGTGTGTTCCTCACAGCCAGGCTCCACACTCCTATAAAAAGCTCTTCTACAAGCCCATGTGAGAGAGTGGATGAGAGAAGGCTGGGAAATATCCTTTGGTCACCTGCAAATGCCTGTGGCTGTACTTGGTGGTTCTTACTGATAGACGTGCTTTAAGTGCTGTATTTACAGGCTGGGGACTGGGTGATTTTCTTCAAATTTCCCCCCCATAGTCAAATTTTTCAAGAACTAAAAATAACAAATTGGCAATCTACCCACACGTGTTCCTTTGTAGCATCCAAGGACACTACCATAGCATGATGGATAATATTATGAGCTGTCTCAGTTCTTTGATGGGTTGTGTTATAAAAGTGAAGCAAGTTTCATCTTGGTGAAATGCCTAGCGGAGGGAGCAGTATTTGCAGGCTGACTATCGAATTATATTTTCTCTGTTTTTTGGTTCTGTTTATTTCCTTCATGCGCAGCTAAGTACAAACAACATACCCTCTTAGAAAGAATGAAGACCTCTGTCGGTTTGTTGCTGCCATATAAGAGGGAGGGTTGGAGAGGAAGGAGTATTGGCAGTCATTTTCTCAATCTTGGCACACAGACTATATGAGAAATAGATATTTATGGGATGCTATGTGGCTAATGGAAAGAGATGGACAGTTTGTCCTCCAACAGACAACTTCCCCTTGGCTCCCACCCCTACCCCATGAGTTTTCAAAGACAGAGACGAAAAGACCAGGCCAATGCATGATCTTTATTACCATAAAGTGTTCAACCAAAAATTGATATGGTCCCCTGGGGGAGCCAGACTGGACCATATGGTAGCCTTTTACTTGCTTCTCATTGCATTTTATTTCTATTCAGCCTGTAGTAAGACTGTACTTTTTCTAGTCTATTTGCTAAGGGTGGAGGCAGGCTTTTGTGACTTGGAACACTAGAGTTAGGCTGAGTAGTCTCTTGGTGTTTTCATCCCCAGGCCCAAACCCACCTCTGTAGTTTTTACTCTCTTGGTGAGAAAGGTCCAAGCAATAGAGAAAGAGCATTTCTATTTAAAGGCCCAGTGTAGAGCTAGTCACATTTGCTTAGCCCATGCTTCTTCCCGAGCTCCTAAGACAGTGGAGGACCATCTCACCATTTCAGCAGAAGCAGATTTACTGTGCTGCACGTGCAGTTTGAGTTTCAGTGCCCTTCAGTTGTTTCAGCCCCGTCTAAATAAATACTCACTTTTTTTTTTTTTTTGAGATGGAGTCCCACTCTTGTTGCCCAGGCTGGAGTGCAATGGAGTGATTTTGGCTCACCACAACCTCCACCTCCCAGGTTCAAGCGATTCTCCGGCCTCAGCCTCCCCAGTAGCTGAGACAGGCATGCACCACCATGCCCGGCTAATTTTGTATTTCTTTTTGGTAGACACAGGGTTTCACCATGTTGGTCAGGCTGGTCTCAAACTCCTGACCTCGTGATCTGCCCGTCTTGGCTTCCCTAAGTGCTGGGATTACAGGCGTGAGCCACCACACCTGGTAATATTCACTTTCATAGCTAATTTCAAATTAGAAATTTTGTATTCTTTTTCTTAAGGTATCCCCCAAACTGTGTAAGATTTAGGTCCCACAAAGCAGGGGCCTGGTCCTGCATACCAGTGCGGCTGCCACATGAAGTCACTGAAGCTCAGTCCCTTGATGACCTGTGGGCACCTGGGGAAAGAGTAAGCTATGGGTATAACAACAGAATATCTGTAATGCCAGGATTGAAAATCTGGCAATTTTACTGTAGAATCCTTTAAAAAGTATAACATAGAGAAGGATAAATAGTTGCAAAAGTGGTGTAGAGAACTTCTGTGCATCTTTCATCCAGATTCCCCAGTTGTTAACATTCTACACATTTGTCTTATCATTCATTCTCTTTCTTTCTTTACACACATGCACACGTGGACTTATTTTTTACTTTTTTCTTCCCCTTAACCACTTGAGATTGGGTAGCAGACAAATGATACATTACCCCTAAACACTTCAGTGTGTATTTATTAAACAAAAGACATCCTCTGATGAAGCCGCAGTGCACCCACCAAAATCAGGAGATCAACACTGATTTTATACCAACATATAATTCAGAGATCCCATTAAAATTCCACCCATTTTTACAGCAATGTTCTTTACAGGTTGAGAATCCAAACTAGAATCTTGTGTTGCATCTAGTCATCATTTCTTTTAATTTATTTCAACTTGAGACAGTTCTTCAGTCTTCCCTTGCCCTTCAAGGCCTTGATATTTTTGAATTATCCAAGCCCGTTACGTTGTAGAATGTCCCTAAATTTGGGTTTGTCTGATGTTTCCTCAGGATTAGATTAGCATAATGAATTTTTTCCAGAAATACCACAGAAGTGACAGGATACACATCATGATGATTTGTTCTATTGCTGGTGATGTTAACTTTTTTTCACTTGGTTAAAGATACGATCTGCTAGATCTTTCTGTTGTAAAATTAACAAGTGGGGTGCTCTGAGAATAAGTAAATATCCTGTACCTCATCAAATTTTCACTTACTTCTTTAAGCATTCATTGATGAATTTTGCCTAAACCAATTATTACTATACTAGTTACCAGATAGCAATTTTCTAATTCCATCATTTCCTCTACATTTACTAGTTGATAATCTACTAAAAGGCAGACTTTTTTCTTTACCCCATTTGCTAGATACGAATTTTTGTATATATTGCTGTATATTTTGTATATATTGTGTATATTTTGTATATATTGTGTATATTTTGTATATATTGCTATATATGCTATATTGTATATATGTATGTATATTTGTATGGATCCATAGATTCTTATTCAATGTGGTATAGTCCAATACTATCATTATTTATTTTAATGCCCAATTTGTTCCAGATTTGGCAAGTGGGAGCACCTTCAGTTTGATTACTATATCCTTTTAACATGTCCCTATCATTCTTTGAAAACTTCCTTATATTGTGGCACAAGGTGTCAGAGGCTTACCTTGTACTTTCCTTATCCCAGTCCTGGAATCGGCCATTTTTTCCAAGACCCCTGGTTCCTTTTAATGGAAAATAGTATTTAAAAACCAAGACCAGGGAGCCAGTTGCACTCATTGTTATGAAGTGTTGCTTCTAGGCCTTCTCAACAGACAGCTAGCAATAAATGCTTGTATGTACACACACATACACACACACACACACTCACACACACCTGTGGTTATTTCTATAGTTTTCGATCTCTCTGTATAGCTACTTCCAATTTCAATCCCTTCTGGCTTTCCCGAGTTCCATATTTGAAGACAGTGAGAATCCTGTCTCTCATTATCCTCAGTATGTTGATTTGCTCAGTCCCTTGTACATGACAGATTACACATGTCATCTCCTACCCCCTGTGCTGCTAACCCACACTTGTTTCCACCAGTTGAGAATTATTACTCTCACCATATACATATCAAAAGTTCCCCTGCTGTGGCCCCAGGCGTGCTTAGGCCGAGAGCTACCCTTCTCCTGGGTCTGGGTTTTCAGAGATCTACAGTTCCCCACTGTCCCAGCATGTGACTTGCACCAACCTCCCAGGTGGACAGTTCTCCCCTATCCCTGGTTGCACACAGGACTGCAGTTCCCTTCAGCTCCAGTGGTGTATCCAATAAGAATTGGGATCTCTCCTGCCTAAATTCCCCATGGTCTCAGTGGCTCACAACTGGCCAAGAGTACCTGAGCCCCAGCAGTGTGCTAATTCATGCTGCCGGTGCACTGGACAGAGGTTTAATAGCTGAAACTGATCAGTAAGTTAAGGGAATCTGCCCAAGACATTGTTAAGGAATCCTTTGTTTATCAGGGAAGGTAAATTCAACAGATTATGGTTGAAGGTAATTATGACAGAGAAATATAATCATTTATATTTAAATCTTGTGTTGGTTGCTTGCCTTCTTGCTCTCAGATCTATTGCCTGCTCTGTTATAGGCAAGCACATATTCCAGGCTGCCTTGCCAGCTGGCTTCCAGCTAGGCTTGTCCAATGGGAGGCAGTCAGAAGAGACTGGTAGTTTCCTCTTTCTCTTCTGCCTGCAGCAGTGTCTCTATGAGTGACTACTTCCCCTTTATGATTAGCTTTGTGTGACAGACTTGTCATGGTTCTAGATTCTTCTGGGTTCCAATCATAGCACCTTCTTCCTTTGTCTTTCCAGCTCCATAGTGGCTTCCTATCACTATGTCTAATTTCTCAACTCCTTCGTTTTTGATTCTCAGTTTCTCTATCACCTATATATCCAATTTCCTGAATTAAATTCCCTCTTCATTAAGCACCTGAAGTGTTTAATGTTTTCCTAACCTGACCTAGAAAATGCCCCAACAAGTTGACTCCCCCTTACTTGTTATGTGAGCCTGGAGCTGTAGTAGCCAACCCTTTCCCATTTGAGAAAACCTGTCTGAGAATGAAACCAACACAAAGAAAATGGAGCCAAAAGATAAAGAACTAGATCTTGGTAGCTTTGAATGAGCCCTTGATCAGCCATTCCCTAAGGCCAGGATGACCCTTGTATTTTTCAGTTACTTGGACCAATAAAACCACTTAAAAAAAAGTCCTAATTGTTACATCTGTGTTTCAGTATCATGACTGTTGAAATACATACAAATTATAGATCCATAAAGGTGACTTAAGTTCTATTTAAAAGTCACATTTCCCAACAGGGCTTATCTCCTTGATGTGATTTATTTATTTGTATTCTTAAAGAGGAGATTTTCTTACAGCTTCTCCCTTTTATTGGTCTTTCTGTCTTCTAATGTGTGACTCCCCTTTTCTTTTCTGAGCTGCCGCATTCTGACAGGGTCTCATATATCCACTATATCAGTGGAAGGGACAAAATAAAAAATTCATGTTATCTACATGACAGACCTGAAAAACTAGCCTCTCATTTAAATATTGCAAAAAATTGAGTTATATGCTACATAAGTGACAGGAGAATGAGGCTCTTAATCTATGTGAAAGGAAATTGGATTCAAGTTGTTTTATCTCTTGCAGATGTTCAACATTATTTTTGTCAGCTAGTAGTTAAGTTGAAGAGAGACATCTTTCTCAGAATAGAAACATGAAATAATAATGTCCTCCAGCATCATCTCATCATGTTAAGCCATGAGATGGATGATATCCTGATGTGAAAAGATGCAAATGATACTGAGTTTTGAAGTATTTGTTGGAAGTGGGAGAGAGGCTGAAGTTTTGTTCTGTAATATACTGCTTCTGTGTGCAAAAAAATGAAGAATCCATAGACGATTTGTTTAAAAAAATAGGATTCTAAGCCACAAGTTCCTAAGAGATTTATTTTGGACAAGAATTCAGTAAGATTTGGGTTTGACATGTCCCTGTGGAAAGTTGGCACTAGCAAGGGTTAGGACCCAATGCCCTTGGAGGCTCAGCTCAGGGTCCTTACTTAGGCTTACTCTATCTTATGCGTGACCCTAGGGATATAGGCTTCCTAGGTTAGTTGATCATGGACATACTGAGGCCTCTGGCCTTCCTCATCCCCTTCAGCAGGTGTCCTGGCTCCTGACATGAGTCTGTTTATTGCCCACTGTGACTCTCAGATGTCTTACCTGAATCATTATATACATTTTGTCTACAAACTAAGCCCTACTCCAAGTTAATCCAGACAAATAGGGAATGTATCTTATTAGCTTCAGACCACTGAGCTTTGTGATTAGATGTGCTGCTTGAGACATGCTAGCTGGTGGCTGGAGGGACATTTCAGAGCACCTTGAGCTCAGGAATGGTAGCTTCCTGCTAAAGAGTGGGTTGCTATCTCAGTTCCCCCTATCTGCACTGTACTGTATAAACTGAGACTGGAAACCCATTCTACTTGGCCGGGGTTTTGATGTCCTAGGGGAGAGGAGTAGATTCTGCTCCCTCTACCAGCCTCCACAGATGTTTTCAGAGCACCAGGCCTAGATCCGGGTCCATTTCCTTGGGCCCTAGGCTGCCTTTCCCAGCCTGCCCTTGCTGCCCTGCTTTTCCCGCCTTCCTGTGTGTTGTGTGTCAGTGTGCTACACATCCACTCCATGACAGTTCTTATGAATGTTTCAGGACTTGCGGTCCTCCATGGACCACATGCAAGCTTTAATCCATAACCCATGAATGAGTTCATCCACTTCCATTCTAATTCCCACTCTTCATTAGCACATGTGAAAATGTTAGAGGAAATTTACATAAGTAAAATAATAATAATAATAATGCCATTTATAATATACATTCCAAATAAAGCTATAGTAACATTTAAAAATATGTTAATGAAAAATAGGAGTTACTTTGTGTAAATCTTATTGTACAGAGGCATTTATAAAGCTTCCCCAAAAATACAACAGAAATATCTCATGTATTATCTCCTATGTTTATACATATGCTTACTATTCTGAGCACTTATATGCTGAGCACTTAATATAAATTATATTCTGTCTTAAATCAGGTTTCCCAGAAAGCTAAGTAGAACCTGAGGTAAGAAATAAAGCCCTGATGATTTATTTGAAAAGTATAAACCCAAAGCACCAAAAGTAACAACAAAATAAAAATAAAAAACAAAGTGAGGGAGAGAAGATGAGAAGCAATGCGGAGCTCTGCACTGACTAGTGCCTTGTAACAGCCATACAGGACTGCGGCAGGCCACACCACAGGGGTGTTGCAAGATTGTGAGGGCTTTTGCAGAAAGAGTGGACAGACTTATGCCTCAGAGTAGTTGATTAGAGCATGGAAAGTCAGGATATTCCTGTATCCTTCCTATCTTCTTTTTTGTCTCGGTCAGACAAATGGGTCAAAGTTTGTCTGACTGAGGGTTAATTCCCTTGCACTTCTGCAGCTGCTGGAATGTGAGATCCCAGGCCCTGTAGTGGTGTTTTTCATTTAAATCTGAAAATGGCAGGACAGTTGAGCAATTCCTGGCTTGTGGCTGCTTGGCCCAGTTGTGCAGCTGTAGCCCAGGGGAGGCTTTCCAAGGGCAAGTAACTGGTGGGTCTCCAGTGAAGCAGTATGGCTTGGGAGGCTATCAGGCAGAGGGTATCCATGGAGGTGCATAACATCTGTGATTGATGCATCTACTTGGTATGCACAACAACCCTGACAGGTGAGTCTTATGTTTCCCACTTTACAGCTGAGGAAACAGGCTAATTTTCCCAAGATCTCACAGCAGTGGGCAGCTAAGCCAGAGTTTGAACTCAAATCAGTTTGCTTTCAAACTAATTTGAGTTTTCTGTCCAGCATACTACATAGATTCTCCTGTAGGCTTTAATTCCAACAAACAAACAAACAATCAAAGTCAGTGAAAGTAACACATGGCTCTTGCAGAAAATATTAAAAACAAAATAAGCATCCCCCAATCTCTAGAACCAGAAATAATCATTACAGTTTTTCTAGCATATAATCTTTCAGTTTTTCTATAATATTTTTACATAGTCAAGATAATGCAAAGGCTAGAGCTTATTATGCCCTTGTCATTGATTACTATTTCAAGAGTATTATCCTATGTCAATATAAACTTCTATGCCTCTATAAAGTACCCAGATATAGTATTATATACTTTGGAAGCAGCAGGTCTGTGATCCATTTGCTCCCTTTGCTGGGGTGGCAGTGTGTTTCAAGGTAAGAAAAATGGCAAGTAAACCAGTCTAACCTTGTAAAGACACTAATGACAGACCTCCTGACCAACTACATCTTTTCTGCTAGCAGGAAAGTCCTTATCCATGGAATACTTTTAGCAGAATGTACTTTAGTATATAGGATTTCTTAGGCAAACAAGCCTAGAATCTATACATTTATGGGGCATGGCTCTCTGGAAAATGTCATGTAAATTATGTAAATATCTGAATATAAACTAGAGATGTTTCAGATGTTTCCTGGACTAAGCAGCCCCTTCTGGGTAAGGTGACTGATACCATTCTTAGAGGCTTCATCAATTGTCTTGGGCCAGAGTACCTCAGATCAGGAAGAAGAGACCCAGGGAGTGCCACCAGGGGTTCCAGACCTCTCCCTGCTGTAGCCTATGTCTCTTTGTTATATGCATCCTTGAAATTATTAGTAAAGCTTGATACTAAGATCTCTGATGTATGTGAGTCTTATTTGGCAATCTGATCTTTGTTGTGTTGTGTGCTACCTCAATTCATTGTCATTTCCTCATTGATTATGTTTTAATTATATAAAAATATTTCATAACTTTAAATACAACTGTGATACACAACTCTGACCAAATCATTGTCTATGCTTTATGTCATTTCTTTTGAATTATTCCAAGAGAAGGATTTGCTACTCTATACTTTTTTAGAGCTGCAAGAGGGAAACCTCTGTAAGAATCTTTTGCCCTACCTCCTGTTCTTACTACTGCAAGGAGAAACAGAGGGATCAAAAGAAAAAAGAAGGAAGAAGTGGGAGCAAAAGGAAAAATCCCTTTACCATCACTATCACCAGACTTTTCTGCCAGCCTAGGTTCTTTCTCTCCGAGTTCATTTTTCCCTTTTGCACTCGGCTATTCCTAGCTTTTGCCCTAGAAACCTTGTTCTTGCTTCAAACTCCAGCCTCATGGAAGCCCACCCAAGCTTTCCCTGCTTCTTCCTACAATGAGAAACTTCTGCCCAGCTGCTGGGGAAACCTCCAGCAGCCTGATGTTTCAGCAGGAAGATACATTCCTGGCTTCCCGAATTGGAACTGGTGTTTTTGTAGCACATCCGGGGTCTTAACCCAAGTTTCATAGAGAGAATTCAGGGAGGTGTGTCAATGAACTTGGAGGGGGAAAAAATGACATGTCTGTATTCACTAGTCTCTAACCAAAATTTATCAGATCTTTCCATTATAAATGTAAGCAAAACAAAAAGAAATCACAGTAGTATTAGCAGTACCTATAATTTTGTCACTAATAGAAATCAATTCTTTTCATATACATTATTATTATTGCAAATATCCTGAAAAGTTATTTACATTCCATGCTACATAGAAATTATGTTATTAAACTTGTTGCTAGATTTATGTAAAATGTTAATATGTAAGCATGTTATTTAACATGTTGCTAAAGAAAGCATATCTATTAGTATCTCACAAATAAAAAATATTTTGATAACTGTATTTTTAAAAATTGGTTTAGTTTGTTGTCCTATGCTTTTATTTTATTGATTTAAACACATCATTATGAGAAGGGGTTTGTAGCTTCCTCAGATTGCCAAATGTGTCCACTGCAAAGAAAGGGTCGAAGTCTTAGAAATGGAACACAGTCTAGCACTTCACTAGTGTGCATTACCTGATACATTAAATAGCCATTGGAGAGCTGGTCTGACTCTTGTCTTTCAATGATTAACATAATTGTGTTGCTAGATGCATAAATAGTGCTCAGGCAAGCACTGACATAGGTTGCTGTATAGGTGTAAACAACAGGCTACTTGGTATCAGGGACAGAGAATTAATCACAGCTTGGTGTATCTGAGACGATTCCTAGAAGGAGTAACGTTTGAGGTGAGCCCAGCCCAGCTTAAAGCAGCTGAGGAGGTGAACCGTGCTGCCCACACCTCTACATGAGAAGAAGCTCACAGTCACTCTGCCAAGCTCTACACCTCTGAAAAATATCTGATTGAAGCAAGTTGCAGTAGCCATAAGCTTTGCTTTCCTGAAAACTCTGCTGTGTTTTTCCTATCTTTTAATAAGGATAGTAGCTTGTTCTTTCATCTATTCACATTTTCCTGTAGGCAAGGAGCAGCATCTGATGTAGTACAAAGTGAGCCTAGGGATACTAGTTGGTCTGGGTTCTTACCGTTTCTTGGGTTATTGGTAAACTGAATTATTGGACATGATGATTTTCATCATCTTATCATTGTAGGAATTTTTGAATGTTGGATAAGAAATGCTATTCAATAAGTGAAATGTTTCATTTCCAGTGAGGAAGTTATAATGTCCCTCCATCCCCCTAATTTCAACCTATTGATGAAATGGAAAACTGACTGTGAGAAGCATGGCATGTAATCCTCCCTCCTCTGCCTGACCCCAACCTTTCTAAGTGTACTTCTAGGAAGTATGAACTGGCACAGAAAAAATCCACCCATTCAGTTTCTTACAAGTTGAGGAAAAGTTAGAGAGGTACACAGTGGAGAGGGAGATCTGGGGAATGCTTTGAACTGTGTTAGCGAATATTAAGCAATAGTTGCCTCTGATGTCATCTGCAGAGGGGCCTAGTTTGGTTGGTTTTCTTCTAAGCTTGCTACAGGCATACTGCTTCTACTTCTTCAAGTCTCTGATACAGTGACTGAGCTGTACCGTGGGCAGAGAGCAATGTCTATACATACAAATTCCTCAGCATAATGTTTTCATTTCACTCTTTTTTATTCCTAAAAAAGGCTAAAACTTAGCATGAGAATGCAGTTTTATGTGTTGCTGAGATATGTTAGGGATGGGGATGGCAAACTAAAACTCATAGTCACTAAAGTAATTATTTTTCCTGCCTTCATTTCTCTCCTACATTCTGTACCTTGCCTCTTAGGTCACTCACTTTCGGATACAGTTGTCAGTATTTTTCTCTTTAAAAAGCTTCAATGGATGCTCTAAACTCCAGGTTGAGGGAAAATATCAGAGGTGAAGAAGAGTGAGTAATGTCCAATAGAAGCTTTTGTGGATGTAAAGCTTAGGGGAGCAGTGCCCAAGGCACAAGATAGGAAGATTTAGCATGTGACCCACAGCAGACTTTCTTCAGCAAAATCACACATGAACCAGCAAGCCATTCAAAGAGTGGAGCCCTATGGAGAGACTCTGCCAAATAATAATAATCTTTGTTATGATAATTATAATTATACCAAGGAGAAGAAGAAAAAAAGTGGAATGGGAAGGAGAGAAACAAATTTTAAAAGGCTGGTTGTAAAGCATGCCACAAGAGTAATTGCCTATGGAACTAAAGAAAAGGTACAGATAAGGTTTTCTATATTCTCAAAGAAATTACCCATAACAAAAATTATAGCCAGAGAAAAATATTTCAAAGAAGAAATTTAAAGATTCAGAGAAAAATGAAAAGGCAAGAGAATAAAATAGACAATGAACTAAGACAAATAGAAGGAAAAACAGTATAGAAAGAATGAATGTGACTGATAACACAGTTGTGTATATAGGAGCAGGTTTGACAACATCACCCGAAAAGAAATGGAAAAAAAACCAAACACATAAAAAAGATTATAGACAAAGTACTGGATATGGAAGAAAAAGGAGATCCAATATGAATTAATAGACATTTCTGAGAAAGAGAATGAAACAGATGGAACAGAAATGATTTTAATAATATAAAAGACAACAGGTTCTTACATAAAAACTTGAATCAGCACAATGAAGGGTAACAGCATGAGCCAGTAAAGATCGATAGAACACGATGAACACCAAGTCATATCCTGAAAAAGTTCCTGAATATCAAGATGAAGATTTATATGGGCATGAAGAAAATAAATTATACCACAAACAAGGGGAAAGTCTGGCTGACTTCAGACTTCTTCACAGCAATGTTCAATACCAAAAGATGGTGAAGGAATGCCAACAATGTTCTGAAGAAGACAAAGTGTTACTAATTAATTTATTAACCATGCAAGTTCAAATCTGAAGGTGACAGATAATTTAAATAATGCAAGTACTTTGGCAATAGAGTACATAGAAGTCCTTGGAAAAAAGAAATCCAATGGATCAAGAAAAGATTCAGAATAAATATAACCAGATTATTGACTAGTTTAAGCTTGAAATATCCAAGGAAAAATCTTTCTTCACATTCTTCAACAATTATCTTCAACTGTCCCAGTCAAATCCTTCTTCTTGTTCTTTTAAAAATATCTTGGCTTGATCCTACCACTTTTCCAATAACTTCAAGTAACCAAAATCCAGTGGAGCTTCCTCAATCTCATATATTCAATTTAACTCTGATTTTCTTTCCTTCTACACTAAGGTTGGCCACTCATGGCAAAGGTTCTTTTTCCTTCTTTCCTCTTCCTTCTTATGTCTTCCTTCCCTTGTACCTTCTTTTTTTTTTTTTTCTGAGTCTCTTTCTACTCTAGTGTGTTGTGGTGAGAAGGAAAGATGGATGAAATGAGGTGAACATCTCACTTAGGTAGTGGCTTTGGATGTTTTTTAGGTTGCTATTGCCTTCGATTCACTCTGTGTGACCAAGGTCCTCATGCTGGCATTCTGGAGAGGTGCATATGTGAAGTCCTTAAAGGACCTCCTCCTGACCAGACAAATGATGCTCTGGCAAGATCTATTCTGATTCCAGCTCAGCTACTACCTCTGGTAGCCTACTCCACAGCCTCTTGCTTCTGGAATCCTTTTGCCTGGCAGGCTGTCCACTTAGACAGGGTACTACTGAGATGGCACAAACTGACTACTTCATAGGCTGACTCCTAGAAAACTCATGAATCTTGCTACTTAAATCTCTGGAGTACAGGTTGCTCCAGCACCATCTGAGCTCTCTGCCTTGCTTTCTTTTCCAGATTGCTTTTTCTCAACCTCAGTTAGACCCAGAGCAGAAGATCAGCAAGTGTGTAGCAGAAGTAGAGGCTCAGAAGGAAATGAGAGGCTTGTTTCAGATTTTTTCAGGCATTACAAATATCTAACTATGATTCTTGCATCATCCCCTTCTTTGGCTTCCTGTGTATGTATGTGTCTGGGGGTGACTGCCAAGGAGAAAGAGCACAATACAATCCCTCTAGCTGATCCCACAATCTTCCTTGAGTTCTTTGTCTTTGGAATACCCAGGCTGGCGCAAGAGATTGGGGCAGGGCTGGATTTGCCATCTTTCTTGTCAGTGCTAGAGGGACTATCTGGGTTCCTTGGTACAGTAATTCTCTTTAGAATGTGGGAGTATTTCATATTGTTTTATAATTTGGAGGCTTAACTAACTCTGAGATAGCAGGAGGCATACCATTGAACATTGGCTTCATGAACACAGGAATAAATAGAGAAGTCGTGGTAAAGGATATGGGGTGATATAGTTTGGATCTGCGACCCCACTTAAATCTCATATTGAAATGTAATCCCTAATGTTGATGGTGGGGACTAGTGGGAGGGTGATTGGATCACGGGGTGGATTCTCATGAGTGGCTTAGCATCATCCCTCATAGTACTGTCCTTGGGATAGTGAGTGAGTTCTCATGAGATCTGGACATTTAAAAATGGGTAGCACCTCCCCCTTTGCTCTCTTGTGCCTGCTTTCATCATGGGCTGTCACTGCTCCCCCTTTGCCTTCTGCCACAATTGGAAGCTTCCTGAGGTTTTCCCAGAGGCAGATGTTGCTATGCTTCCTGCACAGCTGGCAGAACCAAAAGCCAATTAAACCTCTTTTTAAAAAATAAATTTCCCCATTTCAGGTATTTCTTTATAGCAATGCAAGAGCATACTAATACATGGGGTGAACCTGAATTTATTTTAATAGGTTACTAATTGTTGGAATTAGAGTTACAGAATAAAATATAAGTGTTTAAAATATTGAAAATAGAAAAATAACGGGTAACCCATGTTGGGAGTTGGAGTTAAGAAATGTGGAAGGGATTAAAAGTGTCAGTTTTTTTCATTGCATGAAGTCAAGAGATAATTGTTCAGAATTAAATTGTATGCTTGAGAATTATAATTTCAATCTATCAATGTATTTTCTCCTTAATTCTACTTTTTTAAACCTCAGAGTAGTGGTTCTTAACCAGAGACAGTTTTGCTCCACCTTTCCCAGGGGACGTTTGACCTTGCCTGGAGACATTTTGGTTGTTATATTGAGGGAAGAGGGTGTTTCTACTAGTGTCTAGTGGGTAGAGGCCAGAGATGCAGCTAAAAATCCTATGAAGGGTTAACAGCCCCAGCAAAGTGGCACGAAAATTATGTTACATGAACACATCTTAACATTCAGCAGCTACAGAAACATTACCTAAATGTAAGCAGAAGCAGAGAATCCTGAAAATATAACTGCCATTGACCCCTCTCTGAGGAAGGTGACTGTTTGTGAGAGAACTTATCCTTAGCACTGAAAGTGAAAACTCAGCTGTGATTAGCATCAGAAAGCCCAATAGAGTTTAAAATAATGAGTTATAAAACGTTATTTGCAAACCTCCTGGTGGCCTCAAATCTAAAAACCGACAACAGATTTAAAAATAAAAATAAAAAATGAGAAATTAAAACATACCATTGGAGAAAACCACCTTGATGTAAAAGGAAGACAGAAAGGAAAGAAGACAGGAAGATACCAAAAAACAATTAGAAAATAAATAACAAAATGGCAGCAATAAGTCCTTACTTATAAACAATAATATTGAATATAAATAGACCAAACTCCCCAATCAAAAGACAGAGTGCCTGAATGGATTAAAAAATACGACCAATTGATCTTTCATCTACAAGAAACATACTTCACCTATAAAGACACACATGGACTAAAAGCAAAAGATACTTCTTGCAAATGGAAACAGAAAAAAGCAGGAGTAGCTATACTTCTATCAGACAAAATAGATTTTAAGACAAAAAGTATAAAGAGCGACAAAGAAGGTCACTATATAAGAGTGTCAATTCAGCAAGAGGATATAACAATTGTAAACATATATGCACCTAACACTGGAGCACCCAAGTATACAAGGTATGTTATTAGAGCTAAAGAAAGAGATAGACTTCAATACAATAATAGCTGGAGACTTCCACATCCCACTTTCAGCAATGGACAGATCATCCAGACAGAAAATCAACAGAGGAACATTGAATTTAATCTGCACTATAGACCAAATGGACCTAATAGATATTTACAGAACATTTTATCCAACAGCTGCAGAATGTACATGCTTCTCAATACATGGATTATTCTGAAGGATACATCATATTTTAGGCCACAAAATGAGTTTTAAAAAATTCAAAAAAATTAAAATTATAGTAAGTATCTTCCATGACTACAATGGAATAAAACTAGAAATTAATCATAAGGGGAATTTTGGAAACTGTAAAAACACATGGAAATTAAACAGTATGCTCCTGAATGGGTCAATGAAGAAATTAAGAAGAAAATTTAAAACATTTCAAAAAAAATGAAACCCAAAATACAATATACCAAAACCTATGAGGCACAGCAAAATTAATACTAAGAGGAAAGTTTGTGGCAATAAGCACCTACACGACAACAAAAAATAAGCCCCCTCGCTGCTAAAAAAAAAAAACACACACACACAAAAAAACTTCCAATAAACAGCCCAATGATGCATCTTAAAGAATTAGGAAAGCAAGAGCAAAACAAACCTGGCATGCCAACCAAAAGGAGTCTGGGACCAGATGGAGTCACAGCTGAATTCTACCAGATATGTAAAGAAGAGCTGGTACTATTCCTATTGAAACTATTTTAAAAAATTGAGGAGAGGGACCCCTTTATGACTCATTAGGCCAACATCACCCTGATACCAAAACCTGGCAGAGATGCAACAAAAAAAGGAAAACTTCAGGCTGGTATCCTTGATGAACATCAATGCAAACATCCTCAAGAAAATACTAGCAAACTGAATCTATTAGCACATCAAAAAGGTAATCTACCACGATCAAGTAGGTGTTATTTCTGGAATGTGAGGTTGGTTCAAATTATACCAATTAATAAATATGATTCATCACATAAACAGAACTGAAAACAAAAACCACATGACTGTTTCAGTAGATGTAGAAAAGTCTTTTGATAACATTTAACATCCCTTCATGTTAAAAACCCTTAACAAACTAGGCATTGAAGAAACATACTTCAAAATAATAAGAATCTATGACAGATCCACAGCCAACATCATACTGAATGGAGAAAAGCTAAAAACATTCCCCTGAAAGCTGGAACAAGACAAGATGCCCCTCTCTCACCACTCCTATTCAACATAGTACTGGAAGTCCTTGCCAGAGCATCAGGCAAGAGAAAGAAATAGAGGGCATCCAAATGGGAAGAGAGGAAGTCAAACTATCCCTGCTTGCAGATGATATAATTATATACCTAGAAAACTCCATAGTCTCTGCCTAAAACTCCTTTATCTGATAAATAACTTCAAAAATGTTTCAGGATACAAAATCCATGTTCAATAATGAGTAGCTTTCTTATACACCAACAACATCCAAGCTGAGAGCAAGATCAAGAATGCAGCTCCACTCGCAATTGCCACAGATAGACTAAAATACCTGGGAATACAACTAAATAGGGAGGTGACAAATTTCTACAACAAGAATCACAAAACACTGCTCAAAGAAATCAGAGATGACACAAACAAATGAAAAACAGTTCATGCTCATGAATAGTAAGGGTCAGTACTGTTAAAATGGCTGTACTTCCCAAAACGATTTATACATTTAATGCTGTTCTAATTAAACTACCACTGAGATTCCTCACAGAACTTGAAAAAAGTATTTTAAAATTTATATGAAACCAAAAAGAGACTGAACAGTCAAGGCAATCCTAAGCAAAAAGAACAAAGCTGGAGGCATTACATTACCCATTCAAACTATACTCCAAGGTTACAATAATCAGAACAGCACAGTACTTGTACAAAAACAGACACATAGACCAATGGAACAGAATAGAGAGCCCAGAAATAATGTCACACACCTACAACAATCTGATGTTCAACGAAGTGAACAAAAACAAGCAATGGGGAAAGGACTCCCTGTTCAATAATTGGTGCTGGGATAACTGCTTAGCCATATGCAGAAGACTGAAATTGGACCCCTTCCTTATATGATATAAAAAATAAGATGGATTAAAGACTTAAATGTAAAACCAAAATGACAAAGAAACCCTGGAAGATAACCTCGGCAATACCATTCTGGACATAGGACCACACAAAGATTTCATGACAAAGACACCAAAAGCAATTGCAACAAAACCAAAAATTGACAAATGGAATCTAATTAAACTGTAGAGCTTCTGCACAGCAAAAGAAACTATCAATAGAGTGAACAGACAGGATACAGAATGAGAGAATATATTTGCAAACTATGTATTCAACAAAGGTCTGATATCCACAATTTGTAAGAAACATAAACAAATTTATAAGGAAAAAAAACCCACCAAAAAGTTGGCAAAGGGCATAAACAGACATGTTTTAGAAGAACTATGGCCAACACACATATGAAAAAAGTGCTCAATATTACTAATTATTATAGCATCAAATCAAAACCACAATGAGACAGCATTTCACACTAGTCAGAATGACAATTATTAGAAAGTCAAAAAATAACAGATGCTGGCAAGGTTGTGGAGAAAAAGTAACACTTACACACTGCTAGTGGGAATAAAAATTAGTTCAGTTATTCTGGAAAGCAGTTTTGTGATTTCTGAAAGAACTTGAAACAAAATTGCCATTCTACTCTGCAATCCCACTATTGGGTATATACCCAAAGGAATATAAGTCATTGTAACATAAAGATGCATGCACATGTATGTTCACTGCAGCACTATTAACAATAGCAAAGATGTAAAATAAACTTAGATGCCAATTAATAGTAGACTGGATAAAGAAAATGTGGTAGATATACACCATGGAATACTATACAGTCATGAAAAAGAATGAGATCATGTCCTTTGCATGAACATGGATGAAGCTGGAGGCCATTATCCTAAGCAAACCAATGCAGGAACAGAAAAGCATGTACTGCATGTTTTCACTTAAAAGTGGGAGCTGATCATTGAGTACATATAGACACAAAGAAGAAAACAACAGATACTGGGCCTACTTGAGAGTGGAGGGTGGTAGAAGAGTGAGGATTGAAAAACTATGTATTGGATACTATGCCTATTACCTGGATGATGAAATATTCTGTATACCAAACCTCTGCAACATGTACTTTACCTGTATAACAAACCTGCACATTAACCCCTGAACCTAAAATAAAAGTTAGAAAATTTTCATCTGGCATTGCTATGCATGTGTTCAGAGAAGAAAGGTGAACTCATTGCCTTTTAATGATTATAAAAGTCTAAATTAGTTCACTTGAAAATGGTAAATAAATGATGTTCCTTTTAAAATGATTTGCTGGGGAGAAAAATTATTCTGAAGCTCAGCAATGTATCAGTATTACAGGGTTGAAACCACCTTTGCAAAAATTATAAAGATGAGAGAAATCTAACCTAACTCACTCCATCTTGCTTCTTACCTCCAAGCTGTCCTTATTCATCCCTGGGTGTCGGCCAAGCTAACTATAGGAAGAATTTATTTTATAGTTTAAATTTTAAAACAAAGACGAAAACAACTGCTTCCTGAAACTAACCCCCTCCTTGCTCTTTTTTACAAAAACTGCCTTTGTAAAACTAACAAATTAATCACAAGGTTAGAATTATGGTTCAGGAGTCATGTAGCTAGAGGTCACAAAATTTATAACCTCTCCAATTGCTCCTATAGATAACATCACTATTGTAAAACCTGAGATTGGTGTTTGAGGTATTTTCCAGACCCTACATTTTGTTGGACCAGCTGGTGCCACTTGGACTGGTAACCCATGCCAAGAAACTGATCTGCTATTGTGACTCCCACCCAGGAACTGACTCAGCACAAGACAGCTTCAACCCCCTATGATTTCACCTCAACCAAAGCAATCAATATTCCCCACTCCTGAGCCCCTGCCCACCAAACTGTCCTTAAGAAACCCTAGCCTCTGAGCCTTTGCAGAAAGCTGATTTGAGTAATAACTCCTGTCCTTACAGTTGGCTGGTCCTGTGATTATCAAACTCTTTCTCTACTGCACTACCACTATCTCAGCTAATTGGCTTTATCTGTGCAGTTGGCAAGAATAACCTGTTGAATGATTACAGGGTTTTCTTTGTGTTAAAATGAAGTAAAGTAAAACTGAACACTTAAAAAATACGTAGCTTTTATACAATGATCCTGGTTTTGAAGAAATATCCCTGTTTCTTCTATTTATATATGTACATACAGAGATGTACATATATAACAGTGGTCACAGAAGGACAAATGATGGATCATTTTGGGTAGTAGAATTTAGAATACTTTTAATTTTCTTCTTTGTTTTTTCCCCTTGTTCGCTTAAAGTTTTTTTTTTTTTAAATAATGATGAATATAACATTTACAAAAACAATTATCTGCGCTTCTTTTCTACATGAAAAGCAAAAACAACAATGAAATATTTTGTCTTGCTCTCTGTCGCCCAGGCTGGAGTGCAGTAGCACAATCTTGGCTCACTGCAACCTCTGCCTCTTGGGTTCTAGAGATTCTCCTGCATCAGCCTCCCTAGTAGCTGAGATTACAGGAGCCTGCCACCACACCTGGCTAATTTTTGTATTCTTAGCAGAGATGGGGCTTCACTATGTTGGCCAGGCTGGTCTTGAACTCCTGACCTCAAGTGATCTGCCCATCTCAGGCTCCCAAAGTGTTGGGACTACAGGTGTGAGCCACTGTGCCCAGTCAACAATGAAATCTTTGCAATGGTTCTTTATGCAGCTCAGGAGAAAATTCAAACATATCTCCTCTGTCCCCTTGTCCATACGATAATAGAAACTATACAAATATCAGTAACCGAGGCCAAAATACATGTGTCTGCGTGGTTGAAGAATGTCTTGGGGAGTGCTAGCAATTACCTTTCTGTGCCGAAGGGGCAGGTCAGTCCTATTTTAATCTATTTATTTTTGTTCTCCTTCATCTTCAAGAGTGAAAACACATACCAAAAGATAATGCCTCTGAATATTTTTTTAAATAGAACTTCTCTTCCCCAGTTACATACTATTCAGGTGATGGTCTGTTGGTGTCCAGGGAATTGTCTCATTTTCTGCTTCATTTCACTGGTACTGATCTGTCCTTTGCACACATGATGGAGACACACAGTGGATTGGAGGGAGGGAAGAAGCCTTTCTTGCACAGTTGCTGCCCTGTTTAACAGAGGGACAAAGCTTTCATCTCTCCTTCTCTGATTTGCACAAAAGTTGCAAAAATTATATATGTCTAAAAAATTTCCTTGAATAATTTCCACCTTGTGCATGAAAAAATGGCCCCTTTTTACTTTTAAAAGCACTAGAAAAATAAATAAATCTCCTTTCTTTATGGGCACCAAAGCAAAGCATATGTGCTCTATTTGGAGAATGCAAATGCCTCAAGCTGCAGCATTTCTTTCACCAGCTCTCAGCAAGTGGCCATTTAGGCTTAATTGCTCCTCACAGCATAGTCCAATTAAGAATGGGCATCAGCAGGGTAAGGGCTATTTGTTAATCCCTAAAAGGTATGAGAGACAGTACTTGTTTTGCCTGCGGTTTTTATTCACATGTTTGGGTGAAAATCTAAACAGCTGGAACTCTCAGCAAGTGATGTGTGTGTATTTAATCTATGGGTTATGGGCAAAACAAGTGTATGAATGTATTCCACAAAAAAACACAAACTTTTTCTTCCAGTACAAAGGAGAACTTGGCCAAGATATTGCTGAAACTTACCAAGGCCTAATGTTTGAAATTGTAGTTGGGGGCAGAGGTTGTCTAGAGGAGAAAACCTCTGAACCCAGGGTGTTTTTCTACAACATATAGACGGTTTAGTCCCTGGGAGAGCAATTTCCTTAATAAAATGTGAAATTCTATCAGAACCTATCATTTTTTTTTTGTATCCTTTTTAAAATAGAGTTTTGATTATTTTGTGAATTTGTTTTCTGTTTTTTATTGTGATGAGGTACATGGAAAATGTCATTCTATGCTGTGGCCAGAATAAACTGACAAGAAGTGGGGAGTGTGGGTGTGTAGCTGTGGCTCTTGTGATCCAATGAAAATAGGCAAACATAGGAAGAAAAAAATATATGTAGCTGTTCAGTATTTTCAGCTAGCCGAAAGGTTTCCACACTTTCTTCTGCATAAAAAAGAATCTGAAGAGTGCTAGCAATGCCAACGGGGTGCACTTAAAAGTTGTTGGTTTTTTTTTTTTTTGTGGCAGGTAAGAAACCTCTTGCAAGTACAAATAAGAGATTCTTATAAGTCTAGAAGCTTTGCTTTTCAGAGAAGATCAAAAAGACCACAAGTAACCTACCTGTTCAGGCAATCTGTGAAATCTCTGCACAATACATTGTCTAAAAAAGTTAGACCCAAGTAATGATGGGAATTTGGGAAGATAGGAAAAAGAACATTTGGCTGTCTTGGCAACCAAGAATTTTACTCATGAGCGTGGATACCTTTCCCCTCCCAGAGCAGAGTGAGATTGGATGCCAAATGTGTTCCATGACTTACATGTTTGTTGGGCTTTGAAGAGAGGCAGAACCATCAATCCATTTCCTTGTCCCTGCTTGCCCAATTTCTCCCTTTCTAACCCCCAAATCCCTGGGGGATTCTGTTCCATTTATAACAAGT
This sequence comes from Ateles fusciceps, assembly GCA_036589455.1. Taxonomy (NCBI): domain Eukaryota; kingdom Metazoa; phylum Chordata; class Mammalia; order Primates; family Atelidae; genus Ateles; species Ateles fusciceps. Next base: position 3,286,875 of record JAZHEH010000904.1, read on the forward strand.
CTGGCTTCCTTGACCTTCTATATAAGCACAGAGAAGGGCAGAAAAGCCTGCGTAATTATTCATGCATTTGGGCCGTTCAGTAGTTAATCAACCTGACTTAGCTAGGACTAGACATTTTCTTGTTCCTTAGCTAAATGAAAACTTTCTGCACCCCCAACTTGGGTTTTGTTTTTACCCTGTTGTCAATTGTTAAGCAACACAACTCTGATGAGTGAAACCTTTGCTAATTTCAGAACTGTACCTACTATCAAATTCATGATCCTCTTCTGGAAAATGTACTCACCCAGCTACCTCTTGGTCTGCATCCTTGCGGCTGCTGGCTTCAGAAAGTAATGATATTTACCCAGCTCATTGAAATGTCACACTTAGGACTGAGGCCTATAAATTATTATTGTACTCGTGTTATATTGTAAAGATAAAGGTCAGATCAGAGCTCAGATTTATTCACACACAAGATGCATTTCTGAGAGTTAGAAGAAAAATCAACGATTGGGTTTTTCAGTTAAAAGTACACACAAGTGATATTACACTGTTCTTCTTTTAAACAAAGGAGAAGAAATAACCATAGAACCAGTAGTGCTTGGAGTAAATAAAAATAAAGATTGGCTCATCTGAGGTCGAGAAGTACTCCCTCCAATTTTCCGCCCATTTTCTAACAGCCCTTTAAAAATGACTGGACAAGGTAAAAGGTCAGGGCCAAGTTCAGGAAGATTAGGGAACAGCTGAGAATTGATCCTTGCACAGTGATTTAGCAGGTAACCTTCTCCTTCGCAGGACCAAGATGACCCCTGCGTTCCCTGCAGAAGGCTGTTTGGTGGCTGGAAAGCCTGTGTCATTTTAGATGAGCACCTTTGTGCACAGGTAGTTGTAAAGCACATGGCTTTTTACCTTGAACTACGGATTTTCAAAAGCAGGATAGCTAACTAATCCTAGCCACTGCTAGCCCTACAGCCAAGGAGGCAGCTCAGTGAGGAGGAAATGATAAACGATGATATTAAGCGCTGGAGGTAGTCCTTCAGTGTGGACTGAGAGTCCGTGCTGTGCAGCCTGGAGTACATGTTGCTGGCTTCTCTGCTGCACCAGCTCTTTGAATAAATCATGGACTGAGTGTTGTTAGCTGTCAGGGCAACAGCTCTTGCCAGCGCTTAATAAAAAGTCCCAGACCATCTACATCAAATGATTTTTCTTCCATAAAATTTGGCTTTTGAGCTTTGAAAGAATTTTCTAGGCTCACCCCATTTTTCTTGTTCACTTATCATCCTTTCAAGGATTATCTCCACATAGAGAGTGATGTTTGAAGGGTTTAGTCTTCTGAACTATTTGAACAAGAACTGCTGGATAATCTTTTGCCTCTCATTTCTGCAGTTTACTTCTTCCCCTTCTTGTTTTCCTTTGCATTTCCCAATTGAATCTCAGTGCCTTTATTTAACATTCTCCTTTTTTATGTTCTCCAACAGTTTTTTAATTCTTTATTAATTCATTCATAGTAATTGCCACTACAAACTCTAAGTGGTTACTTGTGGTTGGCAGTGTACTGGACATGGCAAGGAAGGGGTAGTTTGTATTTGATATTATTTGAGACATTTGCTAATCTTTGTTATTTTTTTTAAATAATTTATTTATTTTACTTTAGGTGCATACTATATCTGGCATTTCTCCCCATGTTATCCCTCCCACCCTCTCCCTCCCTCCCCACCCCTCATTGTCTCTCTACCCCCCTCAACTGTCCCCTGTGTGTGATGCTCCTGTCCCTGAGTCCATGTGTTCTCATTGTTCAACACCCACCTGAGTGAGAACATACGGTGCTTGGCTTTCTGTTCTTGGGTCAGTTTGCTGAGAATGATGGTTTCCAGATTTAATCTTTGTTATTTTAATAGCAAGAAGAAAAAACACATAATCATGTTTTAATTTCTATTATTATTTTTTGAAACAGGGTCTCACTCTGTCACCCAGGCTGGAGTGCAGTGGCATGATCACAGCTCACTGCAGCACTGACCTCCTTGGGGTCAAGCGATCCTCCTACTTCAGCCTCCCAAGTAGCTAGGCTACAGGCATGTGCCACTGTGCCCAGATAATTTTTATATTTTCTGTAGAGATATGGTCTTGCCATGTTGCCCTGGCTGGTCTGGAACTCCTGGGCTCAAGTGATCCGCCTGCCTCTGCCTCACAAAGTGTTGAGATCAGGCCAGGTACAAGCCACTGCACCTGGCCTGATTGTGTTTCTAAAACCCTATAAATAATACACAAATTGGGGAATAATAAATGCCTATTCAGATCTACCTCATATTACTACACTCATAAGAGAATATTGCCTTATTCACTTTCATATTTATTTTAATATTTCTTGCTTATTCTTCTAACATTTACAGAAAAATATTGGAGAAAAATGTCTACCTGCCTTTAAGCCCCCACTATCACTTTTTCTTTGGTTCTACTATTTTTTAAAAAATTATTTTTTAGAATAGTGATTGTTTCTACTAACAGGCTTCTCAAAAGGGGACATTCTTTATCTTAAGGGAAAACAACCAAGTAATAAGTACAGACAGCTCACCCCGGGCAGGAATAAGGAGTAGGGGAGCTAGATTTGACACCTCTCTCTCTCTGCCTGGCTACTTCCTTCCTTACTTTTTCTGTATACCTTCCATTTTCCTCTAGGTTGAGTGATTTTTCCCATCAAAGAGTGTACGAGAGATGCAAGCAGCAAGTTAGAGTGGCAGCAGTGTTATCTTTTCTTTACCCTGGACAGTGGTGCTTGGTTTCAAACCAGAAGCTAGAAGATAAGAACTGCTAAATGTAAGTCATTTGCAAATCATCTTTCATTCATTCTGTCACCAAGCATTTATTGGGGGCCTATATTTCCAGGTACTGTTCTAGACACTCAGGATATATGTGTGGACAATGCAAACTAAGATCCTTGCTCTTGTAGGTCTTGGATTCTAGTGGGAGAGACAAACAGTAAATAATAAATCTAATAAATGAGTTAATGATCCAGCTAAAAAGAAGTTAAGTGCTATGGAAAGCAAGAGGAAGAACAGCAAAATATAGGGGATTAGATGTATTGGGGGAGTGTTGGATTTTTAAAATAAGTGTTGTGAAGTTGACCTCATTGAGAAGATAACATTGGACAAGGATTCCATCCTAATCTAGATCCCACAAATGTTCATGAAAACATTAGGAGGGCTGGGCTACAATCAGCTTTGCCACAGATTATCTTCACATAATAGGGGGGAGCCCCCTGTTTTATAAAATGAACTGCTTAGGGATATGACTACAGTTTTTCTCTATTTCCTCCTGGAATAGAGAAAATATTAGTGCAGGGAAGAGTTATTCAGGTGAAGACAGATTTGACAATACTGTGAATGGTGTATTCTCGATTTTTTAGCACCACTAGATTGTACAACTTGTTCTCTGTTTCTTAGTATAGCTCTTTTGGTTGATGCCTTATTTCTGGGCCACTAGGTGGTAGCCATATAAAACCATAATTTCAATTTAGAGATGTCTTTGCAAAAGTATGTTGAAGAGTTTGTATAAGGAGTTTTTGTTCAATCCACTTGAGATTTGTGAGCATTTGGGTCTGTGTGTGTGCACCTTTCTGTGAAAGTGAATAGAAATGGTCTTTTCTTATTAGTAAAAAATGCTGTCTATGTGCAAAGAATGGCACAACTTTTGTTTTATACAGATAATAATTGATTTCTAATCATTGTCTTATTTATGTATTCAGTTATGTTAATAATTAAGTTTGTAATTTTCTAACCTGTGAAGCAATGATTCTATAGCATGTATTTTTGTGATATCTAGAGAAAGGCTCTTAAAATTGTTTGGTTGTTCATAACATTTCTAATAGAGACTGACTATTTAATTCCCTTCTTTGAGGGAACTTGGAGTCTGATAAGTAATATGTCAGAAATGATTATGGAAAAGCAAACCATGAATGTGTCCCAAAAGAATAAGTGTATCTTTGGGAAATGAAAAGAATCTCCTGAATTTTCATCTTGTCACATGTTAAATTGAGAGCTATTTAGATGAGATCACACCATCACACCCTATGCAGTGCCCAGGTTTGATGTTTTAAAACAGACTGTTCCCCCTCTTTCTCCTGAACGTGGAGGCAAGAACAGCTACTGTTTTTCAATAATCTTTTTGTGTGGTTTGGCTTGGGGGACTGGGGGTCAAGTTTCAATAGAATTTGCAATGGGATTGTGTAACATTTTTAGAATAACAATACATCTTCAGACTGCATCAGACTGGATCAGACTGTGGGAAAAAAACGTCTATTGGATGACAATGCAGAGCCACAATTTCACTGACAGGGAGCTAATGTTAGGGTAATAGGTGTGAAAAGATGACCTGGTGTTAAAATATTTGAGCTCATTGTAAGTTATCCAACGATTAGAATGAAGGAGAAATGATCAGAAGCTACAAAGAGGGGAAGCAGAAATTGTGTAGGTCCAATTATTTCCCCAAGAGACAACTTTGGCTATCCAAAATGAACACTGACTTTACTGAGTTTTTATCTGTGCTGTCTGAGTTAGCCAGCCAGCCTATCTCTGCCCATGCCTTGGGTTCTGAACTCAGTTGGAATTCCTGCTTTCTTTCTCCCTCACTCATTGTATGGCTCTGCTCCAGGCACTTAACTGGCTAGTTTTCTCCTCATCTGAAAAGTAAATATAATACTGTATGCCTCCAACAAGAGAGAGTATGTGAACACTTTGTGACTTTTAGGGGAGAAGGATTAACTAACATCCCAATTCTAGTCTTGTTATAACACATGTAGAGAATAATTAAGACATTAGAAGATTTTGTCATTTACACAGAAAAGTTTAAAAATTATATGGGTTGAAGTATAAATATGATACATTTAAAATTTTTGCTGCTCTCATCTGAGGCATGGCTTTTGTTATCTAAAGAAGACTTTTGATTAAAATTATTAAGGAGCCAGAAACAACATCAAAAACTTATTTTTTTGATGGATATGTTACCTTGAATGATAAAAACTTAGAGGAAGTCCTGAATTACAACATATTATTTTTGGTTAGAATGAAGATTGATGAGAAGTTTTAATTTTGACTTTCTAAATTTAATGGTCTGTGCCACTAGTAGCTAGGCATGTATGTGATAAAGGACTTGGTGATGATGAAAATTGCAATTTTTAAATTTATGTATTTTCTTTCTCACAATATTGTTTCTTTGGGCAGGGCTGAGATGGTCTGGTTGGCTCTCAGTCATTTCTTTCGAAGGAATAATATGTATTGCAGTCAATGTAGATTATTTAAGGGTTGATGATCGAGACAATAGATTATTCAGCCCCTATTATCTACTTTCCTTGACATATTAATTTTAAGAGGATTTTGGTGCTTATTAGCACCTTTTACCAGAGATAGGACAGAGGTAATGGAAGGAAAGAAAGCAAAGACTTCCCCACCTTATTGTCTGTTAGTCAGTGAGGGGTAAGACTCTTCCATGAGGGGAAGAGTTGAAATTGTATTGAATAATGGGAAGCCTATGGAGTTTCTCTAAACTAGGTTTCCTCACAGGTGATTGAGAATTGCTCACATCCGGGATCTCTGTACCACTAGTGTCTTATGATGAGTAGGTGAGTACTGAGTAAATCAAATTTGTATGGTAGGCCAACTTCCAAGATGGTGGCCAATGACTCCCACCTCCTGGTATTTATGTTTTGTGTAATCCTTTCCCCCTGAGTGATTAGATTTTAACCAATGACATACTGCAAAGGTGACGGATGTTACTTTCATGATTAGGTTGTAAAAATGGTGACTTCCGCAGAGGCAGAACCTCTTTCTTGCCTTCATCTTGCATGATTTAGTGAAGCAAGCTTCCATGTTGGAGAGGAACTGAATGTGGTCTCTGGCAAACAGCCAGAGAGGAACTGAGACCATCAGCCCAATAACCTGTGAGAAACTGAATCCAGCCAACAACTATGTGAGCTTGGAAGTGGATCCTTCCCTAACTGAACCTGAGATAACTATATATTAGCCAAGACCTTGATTGTAGCATACAAGAAAACCTAAAGCAGAATTAAGCTACACACAGTTCCTAACACACAGAAACTAAGATAAGTATATGCTATTTTGGTTGCTAAGATTTGGGGTAATTCATTATGCAGCAATAGACAATTAATAGATAATAAATACTGTCCATTACTGTACTTTTAAACCATTTTGATCACTTGGCCAAAAAAAAAAAAAAAAAGACGATTGATAAACTCATTCATACTAATGGGTTTGGGAATCCAGTATGTAACTCCTGTTAAAGTACAGTGCCTTCAGAGAGAAGGCAGTGCTAACACGGTAGAGTGCATGAATAATGGCAGAATTTTAGGATTTAGGACAACAGTGAAGAAAAGTTCCTTTTGAGAATTGAGAAGCTTTCTGTTTTCCCTCAAAATGATAACATATGTGCAGCAGTTCCCCCTTACATGAGGGGGATACATTCCAAGACTCCCACTGGATGCTTGAAACCTCGGATAGTACCAAACCCAGTATATTTCCTATAAATATATACCTATCATAAAGCTTAATTTATAAATTAGGTACAGTAAGAGATTAACAACAAAAACTAATAATAAAATAGAACAAGTGTAACAATATACTGTAATGAAAGTTATGTGAATATGATCTCTCTCTCTTTCTATCTCTCAGAGTATCACTGTACTGTAGCTCTCCCTTCTTGTGATAATGTGAGATAATAAAAAGCCTATGTGGTGAGATGAAGTGAGGTGAATGATGTAGCCATTGTGACATAGCATTAGGCTACTACTGACCTTCTGACCATATGTCAGAAGGAGGATCACCTGCCTTGGGTGATCCCATATCATCAACCATGACTATGTCAATGGTTGGATATCAGGAACAGACAATGAAGATGACTAATGGGATCTGATGGACAAAGGAATGACTCAATCCCAGGCACGATGAAGCAGGATGTCACGAGAGTTCATTATGCTACTTTGAACAGCATGCTGTTTAAAACTTATGAATTGTGTATTTCTGGAATTTTCAATTTAATATTTTCAGACTCCTGTTGACCCTAGGGTAACAGAAATTGTGGAATGTGAACCACTAATAAGTGGGGGACTACTGTAATCACCTTTGCTATCTTAGTCTATCTTAAAACCTAGTTGTATTTTGATTATGTTTTAAAAGTTGAATTGGGAAAAAGAGACATAATCCCAAGGCATTTCTCTGGAAGGAAGAAGGGAGACCACAATGAGTTTAAAAGCAATTATTCTTGTGGATGGGAAGGAACTTGTCATGGGAGAATCCACTAGTACATGAGAAATTACTAATCACTGTAGTCTTTCTCTTGCTCTGGCAGATGCAGGAAACAGGTTCTTGGAGACAGAGCAAAGGCAACCTAAGCCCTTTTCTAGGATTAGCAGGAGTAGACAGATATGAGACATTGGGGACTGTGAAGGAAGCTGCAGGAGTTAAACATTTTAAGATAAAAGGATTTGAGCTATTAATAAACTTGAAGATTTTAATAACAACAAAGAAAGGAAGAGCAAGGAAACTAGAAGAGATGGGAGGCAAATGGAAGAAACCCACATAGAGGTCTCTTCCACTGTATGGCAAAGGATCTGCTCCATGAGCTGATTCAAAAAAGTCAGAAAGAGTTGAAAATGAAACACCAGAGTGTGCTTTCTCGAGTTCAAAGTTAGAACCTGGTAAGATGAAACTACGACTGAAAACTGGAACATTCAGGAGAAAGAATCCCTGAATGTTCCAGTTATCAGTCGTAGTTTCATCTTACTAGGTTCTAACTTTGATAGACTGGACAGGGAAAATGTGGCACATATACACCATGGAATATTATGCAGCCATCAAAAACGATGAGTTCGTGTCCTTTGTAGGGACATGGATGAACCTGGAAACCATCATTCTCAGCAAACTGACACAAGAACAGAAAATCAAACACCGTATGTTCTCACTCAACTCATAGGCGGGTGTTGAACAATGGGAACACATGGACACAGGGAGGGGAGTATCACACACTGGGGTCTGTTGGGGGGGGAAAAGGGGAGGGATAGTGGGGGGGTGGGGAGTTGGGGAGGGATAGCATGGGGAGAAATGCCAGATATAGGTGATGGGGAGGAAGGCAGCAAATCACACTGCCATGTGTGTACCTATGCAACAATCTTCCATGTTCTTCACATGTACCCCCAAACCTAAAATGCAATAAAAAAAAAAAAGAATCCCAATTCAATTTAATTTATACAAGTTTCTAAACTGTGTTTGAAGTGAAGGATCTCATTTAACCATACTTTTCTTTTTAAAAATTAATGTCTAAAACAAACTTTTTTAGAAAATAAAATATTTTCATAATTCAAAAAGTATAAATTCTCCCTTTTACTCTTATCCTTAGCCACCCAGAGATAACTCCCCAAACAACTAAAATTAACAGTTTCTTGTGCATCATTCTAGAACTATAATAAATATATTCAAATAAATATGTAAAAACAACTTTTACAATGTCTTTTAAACATTCAAATAATATCTTCCCATATACACCATTAAGTATCTTTTAAAAAACAATATATCTTAGCAATAAATCTTTGTGGAATTACATATTTTACTTAGTGATTTATCTATTGATAGGTAATTACCAATATTTTTCCTTTTACAAACAATTCTACAATGAATTGTCTTGTATATACATCATTTTTCATGTGTCATATATCTATGCAATAAATTATTGGAGGTAGTATTCTAAACCAAGGGTATGTGAATGTATTATTTTGACATATTCTGCCAATGTACACTCTGTAGAGGTTGTACCAATTTGCACTCCAATCAATAATGTATGGGAATTCTTATTTTTTACACTCTCACCAATATTCTATACAATTGAACAGTTTGTTCTTTACCTGATTAATAAATGAAAAATGATCTTGAGAGCACCTGGGGAAAGGGATGGCTGTGGGCTCAGCTTCAGCAGACTTAAACATTCCTGCCTGCTGGCTCTGAAGAGAGCAGCGGATCTCCCAGCACAGCACTCAAGCTCTTTTAAGGGACAGACTGCCTCCTCAAGCGGGTCCCTGACTCACATGCCTTCTGACCGGGGAGACCCTCCCAGCAGGGATAGACAGACACCTCATACAGGAGAGCTCCAGGTGGCATCTGGTGGGTCCCCCCTAGGATGAAGCTTCCAGAGGAAGGAACAGGTAGCAAGCAATCTTTGCTATTCTGCAGTCTCCACTGGTGATACCCAGGCAAACAGGGTTTGGAGTGGACTTCCAACAAACTCCAGCAGACCTGCAGCAGAGGGGCTTGACTGTTAGAAGGAAAACTAACAAACAGAAAGGAATAGCATCAACATCAACAAAAAGGATGTCCATACAAAAACACCATCCAAAGATCACCAACATCAAAGACCAAAGGTAGATAAATCCACAAAGATGAGGAAAAACCAGCACAAAAAGGCTGAAAATTCAAAAAACCAGAACATCTCTTCTCCTCTAAAGGATCACAACTCCTTGACAGCAAGGGAACAAACTGGATGAAGAATGAGTTTGATGAATTGACAGAAGTAGGCTTCAGAAAGTGGGTAATAACAAACTCCTCTGAGCTAAAGGAGTGTGTTCTAACCCAATGCAAGGAAGCTAAGAACCTTAAAAAAGGTTAGAGGAATTGCTAACTAGAATAACCAGTTTAGAGAAGAATATAAATGATCTGGTGGAGCTGAAAAACACAGCACAAGAACTTCGTGAAGCGTACACAAGTATCAATAGCCAAATAAATCAAGTGGAAGAAAGGATATCAGAGATTGAAGGTCAACTTAATGAAATAAAGTGTGAAGACAGGCTTAGAGAAAAAAGAATGGAAAGGAATGAACAAAGCCTTCAAGAAATGTGGGACTATGTAAAAATACCAAACCTACATTTAATTGGTGTACCTGGAAATGACAAGGGGAAGGGAACCAAGTTGGAAAACACTCTTGAGGATATTATCCAGGAGAACTTTCCTGACCTAGCAAGACAGGCCAACATTCAAATTCAGGAGATACAGATAACACCACAAAGAGAGTCCTCCAGAAGAGCAACCCCAAGACATATGATCATCAGATTCACCAAGGTTAAAATGAAGGAAAAACTGTTAAGGGCAGCCAGAGAGAAAGGTTGTGTTACCCATAAAGGGAAGCCTATCAGACTAACAGCAGATCTCTCTTTAGAAACCCTACAAGCCAGAAGAGAGTGGGGAGACAGTATTCAACAGTCTTAAAGAAAAGAATTTTCAAACCAGAATTTAATATCCAGCCAAACTAAGTTTCATAAGCGAAGGAGAAATAAAATCCTTTACAGACAAGCAATTGCTGAGAGAGTCACCACCAGGCCTGCCTTACAAGAGCTCCTGAAATAAGCACTAAATATGGAAAGGAAAAACCAGTACCAGCCACTGCAAAATTGCCATCAACGCTATGAAGAAACTGCATCAACTAACCAGAAAAATGACCAGCTAGCATCATAATGACAGGATCAAATTCACACATAACAATATTAACCTTAAATGTAAATGGGCTAAATGCCCCAATTTAAAAGACACAGACTGACAAATTGGATAAAGTCAAGAGCCACTGGTGTGCTGAATTGAAGAGACCCCTCTCACATGCAAAGACACACATAGGCTCAAAATAAAGGGATGGAGGAATATTTACCAAGCAAATGGAAAGGGAAAAAAAGCAGGTTGCAATCCTAGTCACTAATAGAATAAACCAACAAAGATAAAAAAGACAAAGAAGGGCATTATATAATGGTAAAAGGATCAATGCAACAAGAAGAGCTAACTATCCTAAATATATACGCACACAATACAGGAGCACCCAGATTCATAAAGCAAGTTCTTAGAGACCTACAAAGAGACTTAGACTCCTACACAATAATAGTGGGAGACTTTAACACCCCACTGTCAATATTAGACAGATCAACAAGACAGAAAATTAATAACTCAGCTCTGGACCAAGTGGACCTAATAGACATCTACAGAACTCTCCACCCCAAATCCACAGAATATACATTCTTCTCAGCACCACAACGCACTTGTTCTGAAATTGACCACATAATTGGAAGTAAAACACTCCTCAGCAAATGCAAAAGAATGAAATTCCTAACAAACAGTCTCTCAGACCACAGTACAATAGAATTACAACTCAGGATTGAGAGACTCACTCAAAACCACACAACTACATGGAAACTTAACAACCTACTACGGAACAACTACTGGGTAAATAACAAAATTAAGACAAAAATAAATAAGTTCTTTGAAACCAATGAGAACAATGACACAATGTACCAGAATATCTGGGTCACAGTTAAAGCAGTGTTTAGAGGGAAATTTATAGCACTAAATGCACACAGGAGAAAGTGGAAAAGATCTAAAATTGACACCCTTACATCATAAAAAAAGAACTAGAGAAGCAAGGGCAAACAAATTCAAAAGATAGCAGAAGACGAGAAATAACTAAGATCAGAGCAGAACTGAAGGAGATAGAGACACAAAAAACCCTTCAAAAAGAGTCAATGAATCCAGGAGCTGGTTTTTTGAAAAGATTAACAAAATAGACTACTAGTCAGACTAATAAAGAAGAAAAGATAAAAGAATGAAGTAGACACAATAAAAATGATAAAGGGGGTATTACCACTGATCCCAGAGTAATACAAACTACCATCAGAGAATACTGTAAATACGTAAATAGACTCTATGCAAATAGACTAGAAAATCTAGAAGAAATGGATAAATTTCTGGACACATACACTCTCCCAAGACTAAGCCAGGAAGAAGTCAAATCAATGAATAGACCAATAACAAGTTCTGAAATTGAGGCAGTAATTAATAGCCTACCTACCAAAAAAAGTCCAGGACCAGACAGATTCACAGCCTAATTCTCAGAGGTACAAAGAGGAGCTGTTACCATTCCTTCTAAATCTATTCTAACAATAGAAAAGAGGGACTCCTCCATAACTCATTTTATGAGGCCAGCATCATCCTGATATCAAAACCTGGCAGAGACACAACAAAAAGAAAATTTCAGACCATTGTCCCTGATGAACATCAGTGCAAAAATCCTCAAGAAAATACTGGCAAACTAAATCCAGCAGCACATCAAAATGCTTATCCACCATGATCAAGTCAGCTTTATACCTGGGATGCAAGTCTGGTTCAACATATGCAAATCAATAAACGTAATCCATCACATAAACAGAACCAAGGACAAAAACCCTATGATTCTCTCAATAGATGCAGAAAAGGCCTTTGACAAAATTCAACAACTTTCATGCTAAAAACTCTCAATAAACCAGATATTGATGAACAAATCTCAAAATAAGAGCTATTTATGACAAACCCACAGCCAATATCATACTGAATGGGCAAAAACTGGAAGCATTCTCTTTGAGAACTGGCACAGGACAAGGATGCCCTCTCTCACCACTCCTATTCAACATAGTATTAGAAGTTCTGTCCAGGGCAATCCGACAAGAAAAAGAAATAAAGGGTATTCTAATAGGAAGAGAGGAAGTCAAATTTTCTCTGTTTGCAGATGACATAATTGGATATTTAGAAAATCCCATAGTCTCAGCCCAAAATCTCCTTAAGCTGATAAGCAACTTCAGCAAAGTCTCAGGATACAAAATCAATGTGCAAATGTCACAAGCATTCCTATACACCAATAATAGACAAACAGAAAGCCAAGTCATTGATACAAGGAGAATAGAATACCTAGGAATACAACTTCCAAGGGATGTGAAGGACCTCTTCAAGGAGAACTACAAACCACTGCTCAAGGAAATAAGAAAGGACACAAACAAATGGAAAAACATTCCATACTCATGGATAGGAAGAATCAATACTGTGAAAATGGCCATGCTTCCCAAAGTAATTTGTAAATTCAATGCTATCCCCATCAAACTACCATTGACTTTCTTCACAGAATTGGAAAAACCTACTTTAAATTTCATATGGAACCAAAAAGAGCCCGCATAGCTGAGACAATCATAAGCAAAATGAGCAAAGTTGGAGGCATCACGCTATCTGACTTCAAACAATACTACAAGACTACAGTAACAAAAACAGCATGGTAGTGGTACCAAAACAGATATATAGATCAATGGAACAGAACAGAGGCCTCAGAAATAACACCACACATCTACAACCATCTGATCTTTGACAAACCTGACAAAAAAAAAATGGGGAAATTATTCCCTATTTAATAAACGGTGTTGGGAAAACTGGCTAGCCATATGCAGAAAACTAAAACTGGACCCCTTCCTTGCACCTTATAAAAAATTAACTCAAGATGGATTAAAGACTTAAATGTAAGATGCAAAACCATAAAAAACCCTAGAAGAAAACCTAGGCAATACCATTTGGGACATAGGCATGGGCAAAGACTTCATGACTAAAACACCAAAAGCAATGGCAACAAAAGCCAAAATAGACAAATGGGATCTAGCTAAACTAAAGAGCTTCTGCACAGCAAAATAAACTGTCATCAGAGTAAACAGACAACCTACAGAAAGTGGAAAATTTTTGCAATCTATCCATCTGGCAAAGGGCTAATATCCAGAATCTACAAGGAACTTAAACAAATTTACAAGAAAAAAACAAACAACCCCATCAAAAAGTGGGCAAAGAATATGAACAGACATTTCTCAAAAGAAGACCTTTATGCGGCCAACAAACATATGAAAAAATGCTCATTATCACTGGTCATTAGAGAAATTCAAATCAAAACCACAATGAGATACCCATCTCACACCAGTTAGAGTGGTGATCATTAAAAAGTCAGGAAACAACAGATGCTGGAGAGGATGTGGAGAAAAAGGAATGCTTTTACAGTGTTGGTGGAAGTGTAAATTAGTTCAACCATTATAGAAGACAGTGTGCTGATTCCTCAAGGATCTAGAACCAGAAATACCGTTTGACCCAGCAACCCCATTACTGGGTATATACCCAAAGGATTATAAATCATTCTACTATAAAGACACATGCACATGTATGTTTATTGCAGCACTATTCAGAATAGCAAAGACTTGGAACCAACCCAAATGCCCATCAATGATAGAATGGATAAAGAAAATGTGGCACATATACACATGAATACTTTGCAGCCATAAAAAAGGATGAATTCATGTCCTTTGCAGGGACATGGATGAAGCTGGAAACCATCATTCTCAGTAAACTAACACAAGAACAGAAAAACAAACACTGCATGTTCTCACTCCAAAATGGGAGTTGAGCAATGAGAACACATGGACACAGGGGAGGGGAACATACACACTGGGGACTGTCAGGGGATGGAGGGCTAGGGGTGGGATGGTATTAGGAGAAATACCTAATGTAGATGACAGGTTGATGGGTACAGTAAACCACCATGGCATGTGTATACCTATGTAACAAACCTGCACATTCTGCACATGCATCTCAGAACTTAAAGTATAATAACAAAAAAGATCTCAGTGTAGTTTTAATTTATATTTTTTTATTATAAGGATGTTTTTATATGTTTAAAAACCACATTTTTTTTCTTCTATGGCTTGGCTATTCATATCCTTCACCCATGTATCTATTCCATTGTTAACTTTATCTATTGATTTGCAGGAATTCTTTGTATAATAGGAAAATTACTTGTGGCCTACCAAGAGTTTTTCCAATTTGTCATTTGTCATTTGATTTTGGTTGTCAAGTTTTACATCATGCAAAAAAATTTTTAATTGTATTTAAATTAAACAGTCTTCTTTTAGGCATCTAGATTTTGTCATGCCTGTAAGAGCTTGCCTCATAAGAGATGAAAAAAAAGTTCTTGTATATCTTCTCATAATATTTTTATAGTTTCATTTTAACATTTAAACATTTCTTTCATCTGGAATTTATCTTTAATTGTGAGGTGTATATCCAATTTTATTTTATTTATCCAAATGTCTTCTCAGTTTTCCCAATATTGTCTATTGAACAACCAATCTTTTCCCCATAGGATCGATATGTTACCTTTATCAAATCCTAAATTTGTATATATTTGTGGACTTTCTATTCTTAAGGCAAAGTGGGAGCAGGAGAATCAAGTGGCCAGAGCAGGAGCAAAAGAGAATGGCTGGGAGTGGTGGCTCATGCTTGTAATCCCAGCACATTGGAAGGTTGAGGCAGGCAGATCACTTGAGGTCAGGACTTTGAAACCAGCCCGGCCAACATGTGAAACCCCATCTCTACTGAAAATACAAGAATTAGTTGGGTGTGGTGGCATATGCCTATAATTCCAGCTATTGGGGAGGCTGAGGCAGGAGAATTGCTTGAACCTGGGAGGCAGAGTTTGCAGTGAGCCAAGATCGCACCAGTGTACTTCAGCCTGGGTGACAGAATGAGACTCTGTCTCAAATAAAAGAAAAAAAAAAAGGAGAAGAAGAAGGGAGGTGCCACACAATTTTAAACAACAAGGTCTCATGCAAACTCACTCACTACCATGAGGACAGCATCAACGGGTTGGTGCTAAACAGTCAATGAGAAATCCACCCCTATGATCCAGTCATAAAGTACTGGAGTACTAAAGCCTCCCTCCAGCACTGGGGATTACAATTCAACATGAGATTTGGGTGGGGACACAGATCCAAACTATATCAGTCCTCTTATTATTGTGGCATTATAATCTGTTTAATGAAATCAATAATTTAAAACATGTCTTTGACAATTCTTACTGTTCAATTTGAACTTTAACACCACCTTGTCTAGCTTGCAAAAACCACCCTGTTAGTAATTCTACAAAGACTGTATTATATTTATTGGATACATTGGGGAAATCTGACATCATTATGATGTGAAATCTTCCTTTCCAAGAACATGGTTTGTCTTTTTATTTTTCAGTTTTTCTTTTGGGCCCCTCAGGAGCACAGGAAGTGTTTTTATATAGATCATACTCATTTCTCATGCTATTGTAATAAGGTATTTTTTCCTTTATTTCTTCTAATTGATATTATTTGTACATATAAAGGCTACTTATTTCTGTACATTGCTTTTGTACCTCTCAATATTTTTCATCTTCTCAAATAATTTTCCAGTGGTTTCTCTTGAGTT
The DNA here is from genome assembly GCA_036589455.1 of Ateles fusciceps. Classification (NCBI taxonomy): domain Eukaryota; kingdom Metazoa; phylum Chordata; class Mammalia; order Primates; family Atelidae; genus Ateles; species Ateles fusciceps. Next base: position 3,302,951 of record JAZHEH010000904.1, read on the forward strand.
TTCCTGGTGGAGAATCATGTACTTACAATAATGATACTTTTTCCTCTTCTTTTCCAATTTTTAATATTTAAGTCTTTTCTTTTGTCTGTGTTCACCAGTCCCTCCCAAACAATATTAAGGAATAGGTATAATGGTGGAGAAACATGTTATTCCTGACATTTGAGAATGGAAATATCCTTGACTTTCCCTTTAAGGATGACACTGGCTTTTGGGCTAACAGTGATAAAACATAATAAGGATAACCTATGTCTAACCCATTGTGTTAATCACTCTTAAAAATCAATAATGGATGTGAAATTCAATCCATGCTTTTTTCAACATCTATGCAGATAAAGCAATTATTTTATTCACCTTTGATTTATTAATGTGGCAAATTATATTAATAATGTTAATATTTGCGGCAAGCTGAATAATGTCTTCTAAAGATATCCACATCCTAATTCATGGAACCTGTGAATGTTACTTTATATGGGACTTTGCATATGTGATTAAGAATCTAAAGACGGGTGGATTATCTTGGATAATTACCAGGCTCTAGATGGGCCCTAGATGTAATTATAAGTGTCTTTAAAAAGAGAGGCAGAAAAAGATGAAGAAGAAAATAAGGAGGAGGAGGAGAAGGAATTAGGAGAAGGAAGAGGAGCCACTATGCCACAATGGCTTATCCCATGGTGTAGAGAAGGAGGAGGAGGAGAAGAAGGCAATATGAACACTTAGGCAAGATACTACGATCCTGGCTTTGAAGATGAAGGAAGGGGCTGTGAACCAAGGAATGCAGTTGTAGAGGTTGAAAAAAGCAAGAGCCTTCTAAGGGAGTGCAGCGCTGCTAACATTGATTTTGGCCCAGTGAAACTTATTCCAGACTTCAGGCCTCCCAAACTATAAAAGAAAAAGTGTGGGTTGTTTTAAGCCACCATGTTTGGGGTACTTTGTGACAGCAACCATAGAAAATGAATACAATGTATATAATTCAGTTATTGAGCCTGGAATAAACCCTATTTGTTTATGATGTTTTTCTTCCTTTAAAGTGCAGCTGGATTTTGCATTGAAATTTGAAAATTTTATCCTGTTCTATTTAAAGAAATTAGTCATGTTTATTAAACACTTAGATCCTTATGAGAGGCATCATTATTTTATAGTTGTGAGTATAGTTTTTGGAACTAGAAAGTCTGTCCTACCATATATTGATTGTATCTTTTAGTCTCTAAAGATTAAAAATCATTTAATCTCCTTGTGCCTCAGCTTTCTAATATGTAAATGGAAATCATAATAGAGCCTTTCTTATAGGGTTGATTGTGAATTAAGAGAGAAAATACATGTAAAGAATTCAGAACAGTGCCTGGTGTATAATAAATGCTATAGAAGTGTTTGTTGTCACTACCGTTATGCTGTTATTTTAACATAATGCTCAGCTATTACTATAGTTCTGATAGCAGAACATGTACCTCTTAGGAAACTGACACTCTCATGAATATCAGTCACACAGTATGTCCTACAGGGTCTTCCCTTTGTGTAGTCCCATATGTCTTGGGTTCTTTTCTCTTCCTCTTGCTTGTTGGTCTCTTGATAGTGTTTCTGTTATCTATTGCTGTGAACCAAAACTTGATGGCATAAAACCAATGACCTATTATTTCTCACAATTCTGTGGGTTGACTGGGCTTGGATAGTGTTTCTGCTGGTGTAGGCTGATGTCACTCAGCCAGCTGTATTCTGCTGGGAGCCTGGCTGAGGGTGAACATGCAATATGGTCTCTCATCTTCCAGGTTCTCTCCATGTAGCTTCTCACTCTTTAGCAGTCCAACCTGAGTTTTTGTGTAGTGCGGTAGCTGGCTTCCAAGACAGCAAAAACAGGAGCTCCCAGCTTTCTTAAGGACAAAGCCTAGGTCTGAAACAGCACCATTTCTAACACTTTCTATTGGTCACAGCAAGTCACAAGACCAGTTCAGATTCAAGGAGAGGGGGAAGAGACTCCATCTCTTGACAGGAAGTCCTCATGGGGATGGGAGCAATTATTGATGGTAGTATTGGAAACCACAGTGGCTCAGTCTGTAGTGTCCTGCTTACAGGGTCCTTTTGAGGGATACCAATTGTCTTAGTTCATTCCTGCTGCTATAACAAAATACCTTAGACCAGGCAATTCATGAACACCAGAAATGTATTTCTTACAGATCTGGAGGCTAGAAGTCCAAGATCAAGATACCAGCAGATTTGGTGTCTGGCGAGGGTCTGTTTTATACAGATAATTCCTTCTATGTGTCCTTACATTGTGGAAGGGTAAAAAGGGACAAACAAGCTCCCTGAAGCCCTTTTATAAGGGCACTGTGTTAGGCTGTTCTTGCATTGCTATAAAGAAGTATGTGAGGCTGGGTAATTTATAAAGAAAAGAGGTTTAATTGGCTCATGATGCTTCTGGCTGTACGGGAAGCTAGGCACTAACATCTGCTTCTGGTTCTCAGGAAACTTAAAATCTGCTTCCCAGCTTCTCGGGAAACTTACAATCATGGTGAAAGACAAAGGAGAGCCAGTGTATCACATGAGGAGAGCAGGAGAAAGCGGGGGGCAGGGTGAGAGGGAAGGGGCCACACACCTTTAAACAACCAGATCTCATGTGAACTCACTCATCACCAAGAAGATGGTGCTAGCCATTCATGAAGGATCTGCCCCTGTGACCCAGACACCTCCGGTCCGGCCCCATCTCCAACACTGAGAATTACATTTCAGCATGAGATTTGGAGGGAACAAATATTCAAACCATATCATGCACGAATCCCATTCATGAGAGAAGAGCCCTTAAGACCTAATCACTTGCTAAAGGCCCACATTTTACTATCATTGCATTGGGGGTTAATTTTCCACATAGGAATTTTGGGGACATACACATTCAGGCCACAGCACCAATAAAACGGCCCAAGTCCAGGCATCTTCCTCAGTGTCTACACTGTGCAGGGGAAACTCATGTATCCTTTCCATGCTGGGTGATAGGAGTGCTGCCATTTATCCTCTGGCCTTTTCATTTTCTACTTCAGCAGCTGAGTGTTCTGCAGCCCCACAAGTTCCAGGTGGAGATGAACAGTCCTAATGTAGAAGGGGTCAAGCCCAGACTCTCAGATGGTCTGAGTGATTTTCTTTGGATTTTTCTTCTTCTCTTGGCTTTGAGGAGGGGGCATCACCCACTTCTTGCCCCTCCTCACCAGCGGTTATGACTCCAGGCAATCACCAACCAAGCAGTCTAAAGATTGGGGAAATGTATTACCCACTAGGTAGCTTTCCATTTATTTCCTGTCCTCCTCCTATCCACCCTGAGTTCCTTAACATACTAAAGCAGGATGATAAAATGTGAGAGCTAGATTCACATAGAGATAGTTTAGTTTGGTGGTTTCCAACTTTCCTTGCAGACCGTGAGAGATTGTACTGCCCTATGGCAGTGTAGGGAATCACGCTGACCAGACCTCTGAATGGTTTGTGAAGATGAGTTGTGGGGTGTGATAGCCTGGAGAGGCACGTGTGAGGTCAAGCAGAGGGTAACAAAACCACCTTCTGGGAGGATGGAACCAGGAACCTGTACAATCTTGATTTGGTCACTAGAGTACATTTTTCTTCTTCCTTTTCCTTTTCCCACACCTAATGCTCAGCCTTTTGGACAACAATTTAAGGGGTCTAAGTTTGAAAAGGTGTCACCCTTTTTTGTCTGTCCACAGCACTTACGTGAATCTGTCTGGCTTGGTACTCTCGAGAACTTGGCAAGCCAGCGGCCAAGCCAGAGTGAGGGGTCAAGTCTCTAGACCCCTATTCCTGCATCCTTTTCTCACTACGAAATGCCTTCTCCTTTGTAAAGAAACCAGCAAGATGATGTTTATTGATATAAAAAAGACATATACCAGGAACTTGTCTTCACACTGTCTTATTTTCTTTATTCAAATAAATCAAGAATATAGTTTCTCTTTCTTCCAGCTGTTATGAGACTTGCTGATCTAGTGTGTATGACCCTTTGGATAAAGGCATAATGTAAAAGAAAATTGTATTAATAAGATATTACTAATATTAATCAATATGAAATGCAATAGTGTGCTGGGGTGAGAAAGTCAGGAAAGAACACTGTAAACTCCTCTGGGATCTGCAAGACCAGACACTTTCCAATGCTTCTTACTAAATACTCAGCCTACAAACGGTCCCCAAAAGTGCAGTAAAACATGCAACTCTAATGTTTGTGTTAGGTTGAAATTATGGCTTGGAAAATTCTAGCACCCTCTTCAATCATGAAAACAGTGAGAAATGTTAAATTTCATGTAATTATGCAGCCAAAATATAAGCTATGTCACATTCTGTGCTCTATGTGTAACTGCTTAAAAAGGTCAGAGTTCTTATATTCCTAGTGAATATACAATATTCTAATTGAACTTCCTAATGTGTCTGACAGATGGGAAATAGCTCACTCTGACCCTGAATGTCCAGTCTTTGGCTCACATAACCTAATAACGTGGGATTATTACTTTTGTATTTTATACAGATCTGTAATAAAGACCCCAGTTCCAAGGATAGAAATCATAAAACTTTGTTGTTCTATTTTTCCATTTGGGTATAAGGAGCTCATATTTGTGGACATTCTTTCATTAAACCAAGACAATAAGGTTCTATTAGTTTCATTTTGCAAAGCGAGGCACTGAGGTACACAAAAGTTGAGCAACTCTTCTGAGTTCACATAAGCCATGGATAAAACTGGGAATCAAGCCAATTCTGTGGATTCGTTGGGCTTTCCAATCTTTCAAAAAGTATAAAACCCTTTCAAAGTTTAATTGTGCCCCTACAGAGCCCCAGGGCCACATACTTTCTCTAAGTGTCATTTTTCTTGTCTATTAGTTGGTATTCATCAGAAACAGTCAGTACCAATTTGTGCCATGGGGATAACATTTATTTTCTGGGGGGGGAAAACCGATAAACTAACTGAGCTGAAATAAAAGCTGAAACCAAAAGCAAAGCCAAACCAAGCTAAACAAACCACCACATGGTCATTGAGCCATATGTCAACATTAGGTTTAAAAATATAGCTCTAAAGACCTAAAGCACAGCCTCATGAGAATATCCAGTCCCGTACACCATAACCACTTACAGTAAGAGGACACATCATATCCCATCCTGAAGACTTGTTAAAAATCTCAAGAAAAGGGAATGTAACCATGCTCTTTGTTGCTCTGTGGTCTGATGGTTTAATATGTGTCACTCTGTGGTTTCTACTCCTTTTCCTCCTCCTGTGATCACTCCCCTTTGTCTCCTTCATGTTCATTTTTTTTTCCTTCACCAATCCTTTTTATTCTGCTAGTCCTTGGGGTTATGTCCTAGTTCTTCTCATTTCCAGTGACACTGTCTCCCTGGGTGACTTTATCCACTTCCCCACTTTAGGGTTACCTTAAAAGTGTCAACAAAGCCAAAGCCAGTATCACCAGCCCAAGCATCTTACCGTCATATCTCCATGTGGCTGCACCTGTGGTCCCTCAAATTTGACATGTCTCAAACTGAGCACATCATTTTCTTTATCCTCACCTGCTCTGCTCACCCTCCACTCCCACTACAGACTTCTATTACCTATCAGATTAAAGGGGATCACCACCCACTTGGCCCAATACTGGGGTCAACCTTTACTCTTTCCTGTCCATCACTTGTCACATTGCAAAGTCCTGCCAATTTAATCTCCTATATCTCTCTCGCATCTGCACGCCTTGATTCATCTCCACTGAAACCATCCTAGTCTAAGCTACAGGTCTTGCACTTTGCCTGCCCCAGCTGTCCTTATAACCCTATGCATATCCACTGCCTGTCACCCAAGGGTACCAAACCACCAGATAGAAGAGAGGGAATATCCAGGAGATGAGTTCTGATCTTGGCTCTGCTACTTACTGGCATGTGAGCTTAGACAAGGCACATGACCTCCCACAGATTCACTTGCCTCCTTTGTTGCTATAGGAATAAATGGCAATTTGCCTTCTGGAAGTTGAGTGCTCAGACAGCTGGAAGGTCATCCCAGTTTTAAGATCTGTGATTCTATGCAAGACCTCAAATATACTGACACCATGAATATACTAGCCACACATAAATCAAATCTGAGCAGTATACAAAACCAAGGATTATAGCATTTTGAGATTGACATTTTTCATGCTTTTGGGACACTACACACCTTTCAACATTCTATGTTTTGGAGTTTTCCATCTTATGATTTGTATAATTCAAAACAGATGGAGGATAAACTCAATTTCTTGGCCTCCTGTGAAACTAGGGCACACTCATGGTAAGTCAAATCTGACAAGAAAAGCACCTTGTCTGCTGTTTACATTTGCAAGAAAATAACATGAAGAAAAAAAGGCCATTCTGGCAAGGGGGCAGACAGACGTTCATCTTTTAGAAGCAGCATTGGCAACAGCCTAGTGTGAGCAGTGCCACCGCTCTGCTCAGTGTTCGTGCATAGAGCCTGGGCCAGCAGCAGCCACTGCAACAGAAGATCCTTACTGGAGTGGTCTGATGGTTTAACTTGGGCATGATTTATGGTTTATAGCCTTCAGCCTGGTTCTCTAACCTTCCTGGATATTGTGTAGGCGACTTAATATTCTTTAATAAATTACATCTTTGTTTAAACAAACTGTGGTGCCTGTTGTTTGCAGCCACAAGTGATGTGCAGTTCCTTATCCCTCGAGTCTCGGTAGGAACAGCATCTTCTTTGAGTAGTCTTCTTTGACCTAGAGATGATGTTACATCTTGTTGCTGTATGCTCTTAGGATAGACAGTACTTCTCTTCTAGCATGTGTCTCATGTGTTTAAGTGTTTTAGACGACTCGATCACCTCCCTTGCAGCACTGTAAGTTCTCTGAGGGCTGGGGTGTCTGTCTCTGTCTTGTTCCTTCCTTTCCCTCTTGCATCTGGCGTGTTGTATAGCACGTGATCTTCACTCAATAAATGTTGCCTCGAATCAAATTATTGACAACTAAATGGCTCATTCCATAGGGAAACACCAGTTTTCTTCTTAAATTTTTTTCCCATTAGGGACAAAAAATAGCTGTAGTTCTTAATGTTTTGGTTAAGAATAAGATTAAAAGGTAATCTGGACCAATGTGGAGATTATTATAATTTTTGTTAGGCCTGATTCTATTATTAAGCCTTCTTGGGTTCTTAAAGTTGCTTGATTTCTTTGAAATGCCCACTTATAAAGACAGAGATAGGGTTTTTGGTTAAAGATGATAGATTAGCTACATGTATTCCACTCACCCCTGTCAAAGCAATAAAAAGTATATAAACCCATCAGGTTTTTGCCTCATCAGGACAAAGAGAAAGGGAGCATGAGCCCCAGCACCCAGAGGAGGGGGCCGGATATGGTAGGGCAAGGGAAGTCAGAGCCTGAAGCATGTTTGGATCATAAGGGAGTCACAGGGCAGAGACAGTCATTCTCCCTCCTCACAGTATGGTCATATTAGGCACAGTAGAGAGGGGAGCGTGAGGTGGCTAGAGTGCAGTGGCAAGATCTTGGTTCACTGCAACCTTTGCCTCCCACGTTCAAGTGATTCTCTTGCCTCAGCCTCCTGAGTAGCTGGGATTACAGGTATGCATCACCACACCTGGCTAATTTTTGTGTTTTTAGTAGAGACAGGTTTTGCCATGTTTACCAGGCTGGTCTCCAAGTCCTGACCTCAGGTGATCCACCTGCCTTGGCCTCCCAAAGTGTGCTGAGATTATAGGCGTGAGCCATTGTGCCCGGCCACTGGTAAATGTTTTATAACTAGTTTGGAGGAGGAAAGGAAGGAAGGAAGGAGGGGAGGGGATGGGAGGGGAGGGGGAGAGGAAGGAGGGAGGGAGGGAGGGGAGGGAAGGGGGAAGGAAGGAAGGAGGGAGGGAAGGGAGAGAGGGAGGGAGGGAGGCAGGGGAGGGGGAGGGGAGACAGGCTTGATGTATGGTATTTACTGATTTCCGTGGTGGAAGTACAACCACCATGTCCTGTTTTGAGCTACCAACATGATATCACTGAATGAGGGACTGGGGAGAAATGTGCAGGATTGGCTCGCATGGGCTAGCAAGTGCTGGCTTCAGCACATCATCAGGTATAGGACCAAAAATAGGGAGCTAGGTTCAAATTTAGTGTATAGAGAGTCAGTCCTCACAATCTCTTCCCCAGTTCATACAAGGAATACCACAGTGAGGTGTTCATCATCCCTCCCCCACCACACACATACAAGACTGGGAAAATATCATGGTCTCAGAGATGGAACCCCAAACCTCTAGGAATGAATGAAGATCATTGAAAGGAACTATTAGGATATTCATTCTTTTTTTTCTTTTTTTTTAAAGAACTTTGTGTGTGTGTGTGTGTATGTTTGCATAAAATTGTAAATTACTTTAAAAGACTATTGATTACTTAAAGCAAAAGTAACTAAGATGCTTTGTGAAGGGCCATAGTGTTGTTACGGTTCTACACTGTTCATGAAGCAGGACAATACTGTTTGAAGGTAGACTTTGACGACTTAAAGATACATATTGTAACTTCTGGATCATCCACTTAAAAAAAAATTAGAAAAAGCTCTATAAAAGAAGTCAGTAGAAGAAATGTAATGGATACTAAAACATAATCAATTTGCCTAAAAGAAGCCAGGAAGAAAAAAATAGAGAAGCAAAGAACAAATGGGATAAATAGAAAACAAATACCAAGAGGAAATACTTTAACCCAACCATTAAAAAAATTAAATCAAATGTAAATGAATTAATGTTCTAATTAAAGTTTTAAAAAATAAAAATCTAATGGCTACTTGTAGTAGCTACATTTCAAGTGCTTAAGAGTGACACATGGCTACTGGCTACCACACCAGACAGCACAGATACAGAAAGTTCCATCATCTTAGAAAATTCTATTCTGGAAAGCACCTGACTGCCGAGCAACTAACTCAAAATGAACAGGGAGGATGGAGTACTTCAGGATTAGGATTCCATAATGAGAATGCAGATGCCAGGTAGTGCAGTGAACAAATAGGGCAATTAGAAATTTTCAGGAAAAACAAAAATATAATCAGGAAAGTAAGTGCTGTCATAGCATACTTGACTCTGTAGTGAATAATATATACATGGGAAAAATTCTGTCAACACTGATGCTTGATTTATTCTAAATTGGTGGATAATTATTTTGGGAAAATGGGAGAGAGACAAGGTGGTGACCTGAGAGAGCGAGTGCTACACTTCCTCTGCTCTAACAGCAGATGAAAAGATAACAACTAACCTTGATAAAAGTGGTGAATACATATTTTGGAAATGTGGAGGTGCCTAGCATAGGAAGAAATTGAAGAAATTTTCCTCTGGGAAGTGGATAGAAAGTAAGGTGGGGGTAGGGCAGAGGACTGCTGTATTTCATAAGCCTTTTGGAGGTATTTGATTTTTAAAAACACATACACACACACATATATATTAGCTGGGTAAAAGAAAATAATTGTACAAACAATCCAGACAGAAGCCAATTGTTATCTATTCCTTTAATATTTGGTCTTGACATTCAAATAACTATGGGACCATTGATAATTGGTAGAGCTTCTGTGTTATAATGAAATCTGTTTAATGTACTATAAAACATTATAAATAAATATAGTAAAAATATAAATATATGAAATATATTGTAAAGAATGAAGAGACACCTTCTGAAGGTACAAGGAAGGATTTATCTGTAGACAGTGCACACAGAGTCTTATGTGTATTGGGAGAAAAGAAAGTGGAAAAAGGTAGCATGTGGCCCAGGAACCAAAGAAAGGAAACTGAGCAAATGGCAGAACACGTGTTTTGTTCAGATCCCACATCTTCCCGCCATACCATGGCTAGGTCCTAAAGGTACAGCCCAGAAAGAACAGATTTTCCCCTAAAGAGAATGTACCAAGAGTCCGGGGATCTGAACTCCAGGCACTGTGCAGCAAGAGAAATGGTCTATTCCTTTACACATGTGGGATTGCTGAGAAAAACAAAACACAAACAAAAACAATAACTCTGGTTCAGAGTCAGACAGACATAGCTGGAATGGCATTTCTGCTAAGTAAGGGCTGTGTGACTGGGACAAGGGCTTCCTATGATGATGCCCTATCTCATTGTTGAAGGTACACTTACATGTATTGGAATCTGGGGCAACGAACTGAAGAGATGAAAGACTCAGAATGAAATTGAAAAAGTTGGTAATACTTAAAATGCAGTAATTACTAATGTATAACAGTGTTTTCTGAAGTCTGAAAGACACCCAGAGGTGGGGTGTTTTGTTTTTTTTTTGGAACCCAAAAGTTTGTGCCCTTAATTTGAAAGTTTTCTCCTGAGCAGAATGTCAGTCTTAGAGTAGAAGTGCCCTGATGATTTTATATATCTCTCCATCCTCAGAGCCACGCTTTTACATCTTCCGGGACATCATCTTCCCTTTGGTGCTGATTTGCCTTTTTGCCTTCCCTCATACCTAGTCTAATGTGTGGCAAAATTGTTCCCAGTTCCACATCTTGCATCACAACCCACTCAGCAAAATGCCCCATCAGGCAGTTAACTGTCTGAATGTCTGCTCGGATGGTGAGTTGCAGCAAAAGGCAGTTTTATACCCGGATTAAGAGTTGGCAGAGCACCAGGAAAGATTTAAGGCTTACCGACATGACACAGCACACTGGTTGGGAACCACTGGCTTACCTTCTCTGGCAAATGTCATCCCTGACCCCGGAACAGAGCACATACCAAATGGTTCTCCACTGTGCTATTCTCTCACAATTCCCTGTGGGGGAAAGGATTAAATCCCTGTTTTACTGAAGAGGAAACTCCTGTTTAGAAAGGTTAAGCCAATTGTTCCAGTTGATGGGAGCAGGACAAAGAAGATTATTTCCATTCCCACATCTCTGCTCCCGCCTGCTTCCACGTGTAGACTCCTGTTATCCACCTCCATTGGTCATCTAGAAATGTCTGGCTTCACAGGAGGGAGGGAGAGCTGCCTCACCTATACAGTGATCTGAAGCTGACTTCCCCAGTAGCTGGGTTTTGGGAAACATTCATTACAGAGAAAAAATATGACAAAAATACATTGGAGACTACAGAAAGTGAAACCACTGTCAATAGTCATGAGTGACTAAGCAATACAGGTGCAATCTTCAAGTGGTAAGTCAATCACTGGCATCTTAAAAGTTATCTTTAAAAAAATATAGTTGTGTTTATTAAGATATTTGAAAGCCTTTGGAAATCAGAACATGAATCTGGGAATGACTGCAACCTCTCCTCTCTTCTTTCATTACTACCTTTCTTCATCACCCTTCACGCAGTCCTATTAACCTGAATTCCCAAGTGTCTTGCAGATCTTTCCATCCTGCTATAGTTGTGAGTGTGGGCTTTAGATCAGACTGCCTGGGTTGATACCTGGCTCTGCCTCTTGGTGTGTAAGTCTTTCTCCAGCGGTGTACTGGAGTGCTCCTGTTACCCAATCTGCATCAGCAGTGACTATCATCATCTTTAAACCATGCCCAAATAAACGTATTCTACCAATACACAACAAAGTGTATTGCTAGCCTCTTGCCTTAGTTTTCAGGTTTTCTTTTCTAGTACGATTAAACATTTTCCTTCTTGTTTAGGCATCCTATTTATTTCTCCATCTCTGTTCATGTCTCTTTCAAAACTGGGAGGATTAGTGCTTTTTATTTTTTATTTAATAATATCTTATTCATATTTCAAGCTCTTTTTAGAAGCAATTTATTTAGTACTTCTTTTTATATGTCAAGTTATTTTAAGAAGCAATAAAATGTGAGTGAAAATTGTGAAATAACACTGCCAAACCATTAAATGTCACCCCTGGGTGGAGTTTCTCTAGAAATTATCTGCATAAGGTGAGGAAACCTTGTCTTTAGCATGTTAATGCTTAATTATATTAGCAAGAATGTGAATTTTTATTGTTTTAAAATAACACTGAAAATAACCAGAAGGCAAGTACTTACAAAGGAAAGCAGAAAAAAATTTTAGCTTGCCTCATTCCTCCTGTCTTTTTGCTCCATTCAGATCCTGTTATTTCCCAGAGAGTGCCACAGTCTGTGCAATATTTCTTTTACACTTCTTCAATTGGTAGCAGTAGAATAAAACTGACACTTCATTCTTATTATCACTCAAAATATATCCACTACTATACGAAAGCATGGTGCATCTACTTTTATGTTGGTGGGGAAAGGAAATTTCTTGGGACTTTATTATATTTTAAAATTGCATTAGAATATCACTAAGGGACTGAGAATGTCTTTTGGTTTATTGTGAAATTGTCTTTCAACCATTTGTATTCTCTCCTATCTGTTTTAAATATAAAGTTACAAAAGTTGCACTTCCTCCCCTTTTCAAGCCCATTTCTTTAGGGTAAATAAAAATTAGAATAAAGTGAACATCAGCCACCTGGAAATACTACTGATTTTTAGCTCTGGCTTTCCCCCTGTTGTTTATCAGTTGCTTGTGAGGATGGAAGACCTTTGCTCTTCGAATGTGGCTCTGTGTGTTTTACTCGAGAGCCTGTCTGTCCTCTTAGGTTAAAGCTAATCTGCATCACTTCCATTTTGAGCCACCAACTATATCTGTAGCTGCAGTGACATTTTTACACAAGAAAATATGTATACTGGCCATCTGTCATGTAAGGACATAATGTAGCTAAACCATCTACCCTGTCTCTTACTACATGGTGAGTGATGAGAACACAAAGCACCGGGTTCAGTTTCTCCTTGGAGAATGAGTTACAAGAGATGCTAATTTGTATGTTATGCTGCCAAGAAAATGAACATCAGGCGAGCCATGATCAATGGATTGCAGAAGCACTTCTGTAAGGGGATGTGATTCTGGGCTTGCAATGCCTGTATCCTCTTTTTGAAAGTCTAAGCACACAAATGTGTCACTATTTTATGCCTGACTCAGTGATCAAAGAGCCTTTTCTAGGACACTGGACGGCGTGGTGGAAGTGCAGCCATGTTGTCTAGACAAAGACACTAGTCCCGACGGCCTAGGGAACCAAAGGCAAATTTCTTCATTTTATCAACCTTGGTTTAGTTATCTCCAAAAAAACAGAACTGGGATTAATCGCCATTTCTAACATTCTGTTACTATGTTGTTTACTTGGGTTTCCTGAACACCAAAATGACAGAGACCATAGACTTGTTAGGGGCTAGAATATGGCTGTTGGGTGGGCTTTCAGCTGCACAGAAAGCTGTAGGCATGATTGTGCTAGGCACGGGGAAGGAAGACTGTCAGAATGTGTTAATGGGGGATGGAGTCGGTTGGGAAGAGGAGCCTTTAGATGCCAGAGGCAAGATTGACCAACTTTCCAGCTTAGACCAAGGCTCCTTTGGGCCCGAGAAGCTGTGTGTGAGGACTGAGTGTCCTTCCTATGTGGATACTTCTCAGGGTTGTGTCCTGACCCTCTTCTTCCCTCACCCCGCAACCACCCTCCCTTGGCTGTTTCATCCATTGGCATGATCTTGGCTCACTGCAACCTCTGCCTCCCAGGTTCAAGCGATTCTTCTGCCTCAGCCTCCTGAGTAGCTGGGATTAGAGGCATGTGCCACCACACCTGGTTATTTTTTTTGTATTTTTAGTAGTGTCAGGGTTTCACCATGTTAGGCAGGCTGGTCTCAAACTCCTGACCTCAAGTTATCCACCTGCCTCGGCCTCCCAAAGTATTGGGATCACAGGCGTGAGCCACTGTACCCATCCTTTTGCTTTTTATGTGCTGTGTCTCTGGGCATACTTTGCTCTGAAGCAACAAACTGTGTATCTGGGGATCTCCACTTGGATGGCCTGAGTCCCTCTCATGAGCTTGACCTTGTCGCCTCTGCCCATCCTCTGCTATTGCTGCTTCTCCTACAGTCATCATCTCAACAGATAACCCCTTGCCCATGGTATTGCTCAAGTAAAAACTAAGGTGTCCTGCTTGACTTCTCCCTCTCCCTTAATCAAACCCTCCTTAATCCTATTCATTTGCAACTCTTCATTGGCACCCATTGTTGTCAAGGTAAAGTCAAACTCCATAGCAAGACAGGGCTCCCCAACCCTTCCAGCTCCATTTTTGCTGCTCCTCCCTGGTGAGCATTTTCCAGTTCTATAGTGTCACCACGTTGTCTTTGCTTCTGGGTTTTGTGTATCCTCTTGTCTCTGCTTGACATGTCTCCCTAACCATCATCCTCTCCATAACCTGATTTTCATAGAAAACTCTAGTTTCCTCTTTAGTCTTGGTCTAGATCAGTGTTTCTCAACTGGGGCTAATGTCACCCCACAGAGGACATTTGGCTGTGTCCAAAGACATTCTGGGTGGTCACAACTGAGTGGAGGTGGGGGTTGCTACTGGCATCTAGTAGGTAGAGGCCAAGGATGTTGCCAAACATCTTACAATGCCCCTCACATCAAAGACTTCTACGACAAAGAATTATCTTTCCCCAAGTACCAACGGTGTTGAGATTGAGAACCCTTGGTCTAGATTTCACTTTCTCTGGGAAGCCTGTCCTTACCTCCCCATACCCTTCCTCCATGGTCTCATGCCCCTCACCTTAGACTTTTCATCTCCCTTCTCCTGTTGCACTATTTTTTGTTCACTTGTCTGTCTCCTCTTCTGGAACGTGGGATTCTGAAAGTCATGCACCGTTTCTTGTTTCCCCTTTAATTCCAAGGTCCCAGCGCAGTTCCTGGTAATAGTGGGCATGCAATACATATTTGTAAATGAGTAAAAAAATGAATACACAAAAGTCACTCTATAAGAAGTGTCTCCCATACCACATTTTTTTTTCCCCAGAAAGCATATCATTTGCAAGAATACCCCACTCTAATCTCTGTCCCTGCAGCACCACTAGGGAAAGCATTCTTTTAGAGTTCTCTTGTGTATGTGGGGCACAGCAAACTGCCAGCCTGCCTGGGGAAATAAATATTTGAATACTTATTTTGTTTTCTAGTGGCTTCTCTTGCCAGTAATACTCCAGTCATGGAAATATCTTTACCCACAATGTGATGTGTGCTGTGGGATGATTATTATTATTTATATTTCCATGCCCTGATATTTTTTACATTAAATAATAGTGGAAACAGTTTGTGTCTTGACTTTCTTTTATAGTTAAAAATGCCACAGAATGCAAGTTAAGGCAATGTAAGCCAATATATTTCATTGCACAGCACCATAATCTATTAAGCCTGAGATATTTTCAGGGAATTGCCTTAAATCCTTTGGTGGTTTAAAGTAGTTTCAGAGGGATTAGTGGCTTAGAGGTAATTGTTATTGCTAATATTTTATTTGAAATGTCCTGTTCAGCAAAGGTAATGTGACATTTTGCTCACTGGAAATGCTGTCTTTCTAGGAAAAGGGATGAGCCCAAAGGTCAGTGCCCAGGAGAGGAAGGGGAGGGAATGTGTGAGACAAAGGATGAGAGCCTGAGCTGAGGTGACCAGCACAGGTTATTCAAGACAGAGCTGACTTTTGTGTGGACTTCAGGGAGATGGAGTTTTAATTTTCTGTGAATTGTGAGATTAATCTGGACAGTTAATCAGCTCTAAAGTCAAACTCATGTTTTACCTTTAAAAAGAAAAATAAGTAAGGAGGATAAAACCCAGCAAATATTTCTTCACAGGGGGCATCCTCTTTTACTGAGCTGGTAAGTGTTGGAGCTCCTTGGGGTCCATTTCTGTTCCTGGCCAGTGGATCTCGAATACAGAGTATTCGAGAAATCACTTTGGGGGACTTGTTAAAAAAATAAAGATTTCTTGGGCCCTACTTCCACCAACTCCAGTTCCGTAATTCTGAGATATTCTTCCAAATCTGCATTTAAACCAGAGAGCTCCAGGAGATTCTGGTGTAAGTATTTCTTATGCCTGGAGAAACGTTGAATTAACCAATCTCTTTCTTGTCCATGATGGCATGTCTCTCAAATTTCTATCTGTGTCCTCAGTGTATCTGACTTCTGGACTCATCTGTCAAAATGACAATTAAAACCAATGAATGTCTTAAAGATACTTCAAACTCAGCCTGTCCAAAAGCACATATTGTCTTTTTGTGTCTCCTACCTCAGGAATGGGAATGGCACATATTTGGTTCTCCAACACAAAAACGCAGATGTCGCCTCCCTTTTGCCCTCTTCATTGGCTCTATCCTTGCCGTCGGGCTGCCCCAGCTCCCATCATCACTTAGCATTCATTCCTTGGAGTACAGCAGTAGCTCACTAACCAACCTCTTTGCATTCACTCTTCAATCTTGTCTCAATGAGTTAGAGGAACCTCTGCAAAATATATGCTTTAATGTTGCACCACTATCTGCAAAAACCCTTCAATAATTTCCTGTTGCCTTTAGGATAGGACCCAAATCCTTACTTTGGTTCAAAGTCCTGCTTGGTGACCACCTGACCACCACTAGAGTCCATCTCATAGGGCTTTCTTTCTGACTCTGTGTTATAGCCACACTGTTCTTTCTTTGGTTCTTTGAAATTGCCAAGCTCACCTCCTGCACAGTCTGGTCTCTGGTTCTGAACCAGTTTTTCCTTCAGTCCCCTCCCCTTCCCTTAGCTGAGTGAACACATATATCTCCTTAGATGATGTCTCCAATTCTGCCTTCCTGATCTTCTCCTAACCTAAGTCAGGTTCCTTTATGATACACCCTTGAACACGTACATACTTTTTGTAATGATATGTTTTGTTTTGTGAGTGTTTGACTAAAGCTTGTCTTTCCCTGGACTTGATGGCTCATAAAGACAGCAATTTTGGTCCTTCCTTTTTTGCTCACTGTTGGAGCTATCGTGTCTGTCACACTGCTTGGCCTGTGGAGGCACATGGTAAGTGTTTGTTGAATGCATGTTTATTGGATGACAATGTACATTGTGTGTAACATACTGTTGAAAGGACAATTTCATTTGAACTTCTTCAGACAGAGAAATCAGAGTAGGTTTAGCAGAGAGAGAGACACTGGGGATGTCAGGCAAAGTAAATTGGGGTTGTAAGGTCACTAGCTAGATATTTAAGGCTGGTAGAACAGCATAATTACAACTTTTCAGCACAGCCATTAAGTGTACACAAACTTTGTACCCAGGTATATAATTTTAAGCTTGAGTTGACTCAGTGACAGGTGAATGGGACACTTAAAAAAGAACGGTAATCTTGATTAAGAAATCCTTAGCTTTCACTCAGCATTAGAATATTTAGGATAATGATGCCATTTGGTTTATAGAGTCTGATGTTGAATTTCATTTTGTTGGGCCATTTGTCTCAAAATAGTATCAATCCAGTTTATTAAGAAGGCTTTATGGGGCTTGCAAGATTCCCCAGATAATCCTTTTTTTTTTGAGATGGAGTCTTGCTCTGTTGCCCAGGCTGGAGTGCAGTGGCGTGATCTCGGCTTACTGCAACCTCTGCCTCCTGGGTTTAAGTGATTCTTTCGCCTCAGCCTCCTGAGTAGCTGGGGCCACAGGTGTGCACCATCATACCTGGCTAATTTTTGTATTTTTAGTAGAGACAGGGTTTCACCATGTTGGCCAGGCTGGTACTGAATTCCTGACCTCATGATCCACCTGCCTTGGCCTCACAAAGTGCTGGGATTACAGGCATGAGCCACCACACCCAGCCCCCAGATAATCCTTTACTCCAACTTTCACACTTGCTCTGAAAAGTAAGATTAGCCTCAGAAACCTTGACATTGTTGAAATCTTCTGGATGTATAATAGCTGAATGCATCTGTTAAATGGATTGATGCTTTAGATCAGACAGACATTGTCAGTAGGACCTATCATTTACTACTTACAACTCTTTTTTTATGGTGTTCTCCCCAGAGAAGGCTGTAGAGTTTTTTAAATGGAAATCACAAACTCAAGAAATGGAAGAAGGCAAATATCAAATGACCATCACAGTAAAGGCCAAAAGGGGAACAGGTTGTTAAAAAATAGTATATGGAGAGGATGGTATGAGATATGGATTGTAAAATAAAAAACACATATGATGCTATCCTAGCATAGAATATGCTCAAAACTTGGAATCCCTTTGAATCCTTATTTCCGATATTACAGAATTCAACTCAAAAGGGGAGAAGAATTCCTGCAACATTCCTGCTCTATAGAGAATAAATCTCGCTCTGCAAGGGTCTGGAAGAGTCCCAGTTTCTGGTTGTTGCCTCTCTACCTGGTGGAAAAGTCCCATCTTCAAAACGGTTCTAGGGTAGGAGGGAAAAGACTGGTCTAACGTGTTTGGTTTTGTGTTTGCTTTGTGCCTGACACCGTGCTATGGACTTTTATACAGACTTGAGATTGTAAACTGGCAACACTGAGTTTATATGCAGGAACATTGTTCTCTGGGGAATCCAGCCAGTCCACGGAAAAGAGACTGACACGAGTGTTTACCAAAAAATGCAGAGCCAGAACAGCCTACATGTAAGAAGGCCTGCCACTGACAGTCCCCACTGCCTGAGCTATGCCTTCAAATTGCTCTTTTGTGCTCAACCCTTAAATGTAAGGACACACAAGGAGTACAAGGGGGACTGTCTGTAATATGAATGACAGAGGTCAAAAATCACTAAAGAAAAGAAACTTGTAGGACACAGAGACCATGCATAGTTTTAAAAACCTGAAACAATATCTAATCTCTTCAGAAAATTAGAAGATATTGTATTTATGAAACTAGAATAACATGGTATAAACAATAAAAAAATAAGGAACAAAAAAGAATTCTTGAAAATAAAAAATATTACAGTAGGAATAAAAACTCAATAGAAGGGTCACAGATAAAATTAGGTCTCCCAGAAAGCTTTCAAAAATAGTAAAAAGATTGAAGAGAAATTATAAGATAATCAGAATATTATTTAGGATCTCCAAATCCCAATAACAAGAATTCTAGAAAGAAAGAAGTAAAATAGGCCGGGTGTAGTGGCTCATGACTGTAATCCCAGCACTTTGGAAGGCTGAAGTGGGTGGATCATGAGATCAGGAGATAGAGACCATTCTGGCCAACTGGTGAAACCCCATCTCTATTAAAATACAAAAAAATAGCTGGGTGCGGTGGTGGGTGCCTGTAGTCCCAGCTACTTGGAAGGCTGAGGCAGGAGAATCACTTGAACCTGGGAGACAGAGATTGCAGTGAGCTGAGATTGCACCATTGCACTCCAGCCTGGGTGACAGAGTGAGACTCCATCTCAAAAACAAAAAAAAAAAAAAGAAAGAAAGGAAAAGAAAGAGAAAGAAGAAAGAAAGAAAGAAAGAAAGAAGAAAGAAAATAAAGGGAAGTTATTTGTATTTTAGCATATTTCCAAGAATTGAAGGAGATAATTTTCCAGATCAAAATAACACATCTAGTGCCCAACACGAGACCCATAGTAAAGCATGTTCTTGCAAAATTTTAGAACACTGAGGATAAAAACAGATGAAAGCTTTCAGAAAAGGAAAATAATTTATTTACAAAAAGTTAAGAATTAGATTGGCATCAGACTTCTCAATAATAGGCCTCTGTATCATGTTGAAGTTACGTTTGGCTAAAATTGTCCTCAATAGTCGCACTGGAAACTAGCAGCAAATGGAGAAATACCTTTAAAGTTCTGAGGGGAAAGAATTCCAGATAGAAAGTTACATATCCAGACAAACCATTGATCAAGGGTAAAGGTAGGATAAAGATAGTTTTGCATGTGCAAGGCCTTGATTTTCCTCACATGCATCAGTTTTCTAAGAGGGTGCCAGAGAAGGCGTAACACTAAAATGAGGAAGTAAGTTAAGATAGAAGAGAGAGGGTCCAAGAAACAGAAGATCAACATAAAAAGAGACAAAGGGAATCTTCACAATTGCCATGAGAGAAATTGCAGGGAAAACTGTACCAGGAATAAGAAGACAAGTTAGGGTAGCAGCAGGTCAGAAGGTGCTGGGAGAGACCTTTCCAAGATGAAATTGGTAGACTGTCTGCTGAGTTTGAACATTCTGGGAGAGGTTTAGACTCCTGGGGAGAGTTTGGGGTTGATTTAGTGGTAAATACATAAAAAACTGAGCAGGAATACATATACACATACAAAGATAGTTACTAATTTCCTGCAGGTTAGAAAGTTATGCAGAATAAAGAAATAAAGGCTCAGAAGTTTTATAGTTATAATAATGTGAATGTTAAAACTGTTTTAACCAAAATTATGGTACAGCTTTGTAGCACTGATGGCAGGGATGAGGCATGAAAAAGGCACATGGGTGAGAGGGGAGGAGGAAGGAGGTGGTGAGAAACAGGGGAAGTGAACAGATAATGTCTAAAATGGAAAAATTAAGAAAAATAGTATAATATAAGCATGTTCTTTGGTAATGAAGGTGAAAAATCCTGGAAGAGTGATCATAATGATTGTCTTGTAGAAACATGTGTCTTTAAACTCTGTGTGTATGTGCTTCATGAAAAATGAGAACTAAGTTAAAAATACAAGGAAAGTATTTTGGAAAGCAAATCAATAAGAAAGTGAAAGCATTTGTTTAATGGGGAAGTGATGCTGATTCCAAAGAGGTCAAGGCTGGGTAAGCGTGTACCTGGCTGGATCTCACTGCCTCTGTGAAACATCTGGTTAGACAACTCTTCCTAGGCTCATTTCTAAATCATCTTTGTGACTCAGGGTGTTTTAATAATTCTACAGCCTTAATCATGGCAGAAGCATTTCATCACCAGGGAATAGATGCCTAGAGCTTTCATGATAAGAAAGTAATGGATATGCTTATTGCTCAGGACCTCCTTCCTCCATCCACCAAGAAATAATACTCAAAGCCAGATACGTGTTAAATTCTTTTTAGATTTTTAAAAAGCAATAATAGGCCTCTGTATCATGTTGAAGTTATCTTTGGCTAAAATTCTCCTCTCAGCCATTTATCACTATGCACCCCAAGCCCTGGACTCAGGTAGGAAGCAGATTGAGCCATTTGTAAACTTCATTAATTACAGATACACAAGACATATCTTCTCTTACCTTCCTTTTTCCAAAAGGCAAACTGTGATTTGTTCTCATTTCTACTACCTACACAAAGTAATCTTTCCAAGTAATGTTAACATTTAGAATATACAGTCCCTCAAATGATCACTGACTCATTGCTTACCCATCTCATGTGCCAGATATTAATAACTTTTAAAAAACTTGCATGCCTGGCTTCCTGAGGTTTCTCTAGGGATTCCAGAAGAATACATTGAAAGTGTAGAAAACTTACTTTGTTGCTGAAGAGACTTTGTAAGAGCAAATTTTTAAAAGACTGAATAATTCTTGAGTATTTCTACCATATCCATTTGTGGACATACTCAGCTGTGTAGTCATTTTCATTAGCTGCCTGGTTCTACATGCTGTATTTGACTACATTTCTTTGAAAAGCATTCCCCCAAATACCCAAGTACATGGTTTAAAAATAAACTGCAATGACAAAGATGTACCCACAAACCGACTGATAGAAGGGGATATTCTCAGTCTTTTATTCTACCATTCTCTTTAGTCTGGGTTCCAATTTTACTCACATTCCATTTATCCAGGCAATTGTGTGCCGGTGTAAAGAAACAAAAGCAATGAGCAGAGCTGACCATAGGTAGAATGGTCAAGTGTGGCCCTTGGCCTTCTGACTTTCATTATCTGATTCTTTTAGATTATTTAATGGTCATTATGGCTGTACAATGGCTGGTGCCATTACAATCTGGTTTATGGGAACTGGCAGAACCTAGAGGGTTGTTATCAAAAGGCAGGCTTCCCAGACTTGAAATATGACCTCTGTGTATATAGATTCATGGAATTTACTGGGAACAAAAAGACAGAAGCCTACTAAATTTTTAAGAAAGCCATATTGCCAAAGAAATCTCAAACTTGGCTAACAACAGCTAGTGACTATTTTTACATTTTCCTTGGGCCCCAGAAATGTAACCAATAAGAAATAAGCTGCTAAAACAGTATAACTTCCAAAACAGGTATTCTCTTTTATGTGGCCCTGAAAGATGAGCATCAAGGGAGCTCGTCTTAGCAGATCTGAGTGTCAACATTAGGTGACCTTGTAAACTCCATTAATTACAGATACACAAGACATATATTAGGTTCTCACTTTACTGCCAGGCAAGGAGTCCTAGCAGGATTTGATATCTGCTGTGAATTAATGGCCACTTGAATTGCTTTCCAATATCTCCCCACCCCCGAATGTGAGTTTTTATTGCTGTTATTCTTCTCTACCTCTTTATATTGCATGTGTTGAGGATGGACAACTTCTTCAATCCACATTAAAGTCACATCTGGATTGACAGAATAGATGGCACATCATCCTGAGGTGTGGGACATGGGAACTGAATGTAATAGCTGGATTAGATTTTTGGATTGACTTCCTTTAGACAAGGAGTGACAGTATTTCAACTAGGCACAAGCACTTTAGAATGTATTTGCTTGAGAAGGACTGTCTTTATGCATGTTAGATGGCAAAGGTGTACTATGGTAGATACTGTGAGAGTTCCTCAACAATTATTTTATGCCTTCACCATGATGAATATTCTTGTGTTAGGAGACATGGACCCTCTCCCAGCATCAGAAAAGGGCCCTGATTAATCTAAACCAATAAAGACCATCCTGTCTTTCTTGCCACAAGGATTGTTTCAGAGATAGCTTCAGGCTATCCTAAACCTTTTTTTTTTTTTTTGATGATTATAGGTTCAACATTCTTTCCTGGCATATAAATGGAGAAGCCTATAATTTTAGTTGCAGCAGGCAGGAATTTTGTTACCATGAGGAATATGTATATTCAGCTATCTTTTCCATTATGCTCAGAAATTAAATAATGTAGTAGACTATCTGCTTGGTCATGTTGAAAGTCAACCAGCCTAGTTTCTGGCTGCCTGGCAGGATCTGGCCTCTATAGATTCTGAGTAGGGGGATAGCATCATCATTTACCAACCCACCAACATTTTGCACAGTACCAGAGAAACAGTTCTACAAATGGGGTTATGAATGGGGTTAGCAGGGGGAAATATGTTTTTAAAGACCAATAAATGACACACTCATAACCACACCCCTTTCCTCTCAACTTCAGACATCTATATAATTAAAAATGAACAAACTCATAAAAAGTGTTAGTTGACAAAGACTTAAAAAGTTAATCTTAAAAGTACATAACAAATATATATGAAGCATGAATAACTCAATTTTTCCAATAACCTAATAAAGTAGAAATTACAACCCCCTTTTAAGTCTGAGGCTTACACAAGCTCGTTTTCCTAAGGTCACTCAACTAATGAATGTAGAAACTGGAATTCAAGCTTGATTCTGCTGGATTCCAAACTGATGTCCACGCTACAATGCTGGGGAAGTCCAAGATGCAAGGGGGCACATGTCACTCACCTGATGTTTTTAGGGAAAAAGTTACCACATTAACTAGCATATAGTAATTGTATGGGCCTACCTAAGAAATTTAGACTATACTTGGAAGCACTGGGTCTACTTACCACAGACCATGGGACACATGTAATAGATGGGAAAAACACCTATTCAGTTTTTATTCAAGACTGAAGAGAAGAAAATTTCCTTAGGACCTTCCATGAAGAGAATAAGGAGAATGTGGGCAGGGAACTTTTAAGTTTGCTACATGGCATGGACCAAGAAGTGATCAAACTTTTATTATTCTTCAGGGTCAAGTGTTTAATCACTGACGGTTTATGGGATGTGTGGAAATAGACGACAAATATAGAGGCTTATATTGCTTAGTGTAGACGTAGGACCTACAAAATGAGGTTATATAAAATCAACTTACTGATAAAAACTCACGTCACTGCACATATGTACATATACCTTTCTGACTGTATGGATCACGACTTTGAAAGTGCCTTTTTTGCCACATCATTCTTATTTAGCTGCCCTTAAGGTTAGATCTGCTGACAACACATAGCTATACAAGTTTTCTCAGTGTTAATAGATATTCTTGAAACCAGAATTACTTTTAAGATTTTAACTGTGATTTTTTACAGTGAGTTTTCAGCCTTTGGGGTTGCTGAACATATTTTAGGGGGAGCAACATCACCATATGGCAGTGTCCCATGACCACAGATAGGTTTGCCTGCGAAGTTACTTTGACATTTCTTTAAAAAAAAAAATATATATATATATATATATATATATATATATATATATGTATTTTTTATTGCAGTTTAGGTTCTGGGGTACATGTGCAGATCATGCAGGATTGTTGCATAGGTACATACATGGCAATGTGGTTTGCTGCCTCCATTCCCCCATCACCTATATCTGGCATTTCTCCCCATGTTATCCCTCCCAAACCTCCCTATGCCCCACTGTCCCTCCCCTAGTCACCCGCAACAGACCCCAGTGTGTGATGCTCCCCTCTCTGTGTCCATGTGTTCTCATTGTTCAACACCTGCCTATGAGTGAGAACACGTGGTGTTTGATTTTTCTGTTGTGTCAGTTTGCTGAGAATGATGGTTTCCAGATTCATCCATATCCCTACAAAGGACACGAACTTATAGTTTTTTATGGCTGCATAGTATTCCATGGTGTATATGTGCCACATTTTCTTTGTCCAGTCTATCATCAATAGGCATTTGGGTTGGTTCCAGGTCTTTGCTATTGTAAGCAGTGCTGCAATGAACATACGTGTGCATGTGTCTTTATAATAGAATGATTTATAATCCTTTGATATATAACCAGTAATGGGATTTCTGGGTCAAGTGGAATTTCTATTTCTAGGTCCTTGAGGAATCGCCACATTGTCTTCCACAATAGTTGACCTAATCTGCACTCTCACCAACAGTCTAAGAGTGTTCCTATTTCTCCACATCCTCTCCAGCATCTGTTGTCTCCAGATTTTTTAATGATCACCATTCTAACTGGTGTGAGATGGTATCTCACTGTGGTTTTGATTTGCATTTCTCTAATGACCAGTGATGAGCATTTTTTCATATGTTTGTTGGCCTCATAAATGTCTTCTTTTGAAAAGTGTCTTCTTTTGAAAAGTGTCTTCATTCGCCCACTTTTGAATGGATTTGCATGTTTTTTTCTTGTAAATCTGTTTTAGATCTTTGCAGATTCTGGATATTAGCCCTTTGCCAGATGGGTAGATTGCAAAATTTTTTTCCCATTCTGTTGGTTGCTAGTTCACTCTAATGATTGTTTCTTTTGCTGTACAGAGCTCTAGAGTTTAATTAGATTCCATTTGTCTATTTTGGCTTTTGTTGCCAATGCTTTTGGTGTTTTAGTCATGAAGTCCTTGCCTATGTCTATGTCCTGGTTCCTAGGTTTTCTTCTGGGGTTTTTATGGTGTTAGGTCTTATGTTTACATCTTTAATTCATCTGGAGTTAATTTTAGTGTAAGGTGTCAGAAAGGGGTCCAGTTTCTGTTTTCTGCACATGGCTAGCCAGTTATCCCAACACCATTTATTAAACAGGGAATGTTTTTCCCATTGCTTGTTTTTGTCCTGTTTGTCAAAGATCAGATGGTTGTAGATGTGTGGCGGTGCCTCCGAGGTCTCAGTTCTGTTCCATTGGTCTATATCTCTGTTTTGGTACCTGTTTTGATTACTGTAGTATTGTAGTATAGTTTGAAGTCAGGAAGCGTGATGCTTCCAGCTTTGCTCTTTTTGCTTAGGATTGTCTTGGCTATACAGGCTCTCTTTTGGTTCCATATGAAGTTTAAGGTGTTTTTTTTCAGTTCTGTGAAGAGGGTCATAGATAGCTTGATGGGGATAGCATTGAATCTATAAATTACTTTGGGCAGTATAGCCATTTTCACAATATAGATTCTTCCTAACCATGAGCATGAAATGTTTTTCCATCTGTTTGTGTCCTGTCTTATTTCCTTGAGCAGTGGTTCATAGTTCTCCTTGAAGAGGTCCTTTACATCCTTAGTTAGTTGTATTCCTAGGTATTTTATATGTAGCAATTGTGAATGGGAATTCACTCTTGGTTTGGCTGTCTTTTAGTCTGTTATTGGTGTATAGAAATGCTAGTGTTTTCTGCACATTGATTTTATATTCTGAGACTTTGCTGAAGTTGCTTGTCACTTTAAGGAGATTTTGGACTGAGACAATGGGGTCTTCTAAATATACAATCATGTCGTCTGCAAATAGAGACAATTTGACTTCCTCTTTTCCTAATCGAATACCTTTATTTCTTTTACTTGCCTGATTGCTCTGGCAAAAACTTCCAATACTATATTGAATAGGAGTGGTGAGAGAGGGCATCCTTGTCTAGTGCAAGATTTCAAAGGGAATGCCTCCAGTTTTTGCCCATTCAGTATGATATTGGCTGTGGGTTTGTGGTAAATAGCTTTTACTATTTTGAGATATGTTCCACTGATACCTAGTTTATTGAGAGTTTTTAGCATAAAGTGCTGTTGAATTTTATCAAAGGCCTTCTCTGCATCTATTGAGATAATCATGTGTTTTTTGTCTTTGTTTCTGTTTATGTGATGGATTACGTTTATAGATTTGCGTATGTTGAACCAGCCTTGCATCCCCGGGATGAAGCCTACTTGATCGTGATGGATAAGCTTTTTGATGTGCTGTTGCAATGGGTTTGCCAGTATTTTATTGAAGATTTTTGCATCTATGTTCATCATGGATATTGGCCTGAAGTTTTCTTTTTTTGTTGAGTCTCTGCTGGGTTTTGGTATCAGGATGATGTTGGTCTCATAAAATGATTAGGGAATGATTCCCTCTTTTGGATTGTTTAGAATAGTTTCAGAAGGAGTGGTACCAGCTTCTCTTTGCATGTCTGGTAGAATTCGGCTGTGAATCCATCTGGACCTGGGATTTTTTTGGTTGGTAGGCTATTAATTGCTGCTTCAACTTCAGCCCTTGTTATTGGTCTATTCAGGGTTTCAACTTCTTCCTGGTTTAGGCTTGGGAGGGTGCAAGTGTCCAGGAATTTATTCATTTCTTCCAGGTTTACTGGTTTATGTACATAGAGTTGTTTGTAGTAATCTCTGATGATAGTTTGTATTTCTGTGGAATCAGTGGTGATATCTGCTTTATTGTTTTTTATTGCATCTATTTGATTATTCTCTTTTCTTTTTTATTAATCTGGCTAGCAGTCTGTCTATTTTGTTGATCTTTTCAAAAAACCAGTTCCTGGATTTATTGATTTTTGAAGGGTTTTTTGTGTCTCTATCTCCTTCAGTTCTGCTCTGATCTTAGTTATTTCTTGTTTTCTGCTAGCTTTTGAGTTTTTTGATCTTGCTCCTCTAGCTCTTTTAATTTTGATGATAGGGTGTTGATTTTAGATCTTTCCTTGCTTCTCATGTGGGCTTTTATTGCTATAAATTTCCCCTCTAGACACTGCTTTAAATGTGTCCCAGAAATTCTAGTATGTTGTGTATTCATTCTCATTTTTTTTGAGTAACGTCTTTATTTCTGCCTTCCTTTCATTGTTTATCCAGTAAACATTCAAGAGCCAGTTGTACAGTTTACATGAAGTTGTGTGGTTCTGAGTTAGTTTCTTAATCCTGAGTTCTAATTTGATTGCACTGTGGTCTGAGAGACTGTTATGATTTCTGTTCTTTTGAATTTGCTGAGGAGTGATTTACTTCCAATTATGTGGTCAATTTTAGAGTAGGTATGACGTGGTGTTGAGAAGAATGCATATTCTGTGGATTTGGGGTGGAGAGTTCTGTAGAAGTCTGTTAGGTTTGCTTGGTCCAGATCTGAGTTCAAGACCTGGATATCCTTGTTAATTTTCTGTCTCATTGATCTGTCTAATATTGACAATGGGGTGTTAAAGTCTCCTACTACTATTGTGTGGGAGTCTAAGTCTCTTTGTAGGTGGCTAAGAACATGCTTTATGAATCTGGGTACTCCTGTATTCAGTGCATATATATTTAGGATCGTTAGCTATTCTTGTTGCATTGATCCTTTTATCATTATGTAATGCCCTACTTTGTCTCTTTTGATCTTTGTTTGTTTAAAGTCTATTTTATCCGAGACTAGGATTGCAACTCCTGCATTTTGCTCTCCATTTGCTTGATAAATATTCCTCCATCCGTTTATTTTGAGCCTATGTGTGTCCTTGTGCATGAGATGGGTTTCTTGAATACAGCAAACTGATGGGTTTTGACTTTTTATCCAATTTGCCAGTCTGTGTCTTTTGATTGGAGCATTTAGCCCCTTCACATTTAAGGTTAATATTGTTATATGTGAATTTGATCCTGTCATTTTGATGCTAGCTGGTTGTTTTACCTGTTAGTTGATGCAGTTTCTTCATTGTGTCAATGGTCTTTAGCATTTGGTACATTTTTGGAGTGACTGGTACTGGTTGTTCCTTTCTATGTTTAGTTCTTCTTTCAGGAGCTCTTGTAAGGCAGTTCTGGTAGGGACAATATCTCTAAGCAATTGCTTGTTCATAAAGGATTTTATTTCTCCTTCACTTTTGAAGCTTAGTTTACCTGGATATAAAATTCTAGGTTGAAAGTTGTTTTCTTTAAGGATGTTGAATATTGGCCCCCACTCTCTTCTGGCATGTAGGGTTTCTGCTGAGAGATCCGCTGTGAGTCTGATGGGCTTCCCTTTGTGGGTAACCCGACCTTTCTCTCTGGCTGCCCTTAGCATTTTTTCCTTCATTTCAACCCTGGTGAATCTGACAATTATGTGCCATGGGGTTGCTCTCTTGAGGAATACCTTTGTGGTGTTCTCTGTATTTCTTGGACTTGAATATTGGCCTGCCTTGCTAGTTCTCCTGGATAATATCCTGAAGAGTATTTTCCAGCTTGGATTCATTCTCTCTGTCACATTCAGGTATACCTATCAAATGTAGATTAGGTCTTTTCACAACCATATTTCTTGGAGGTTTTGTTCATTTCTTTTCACTTTTTTTTTCTCTAATCTTACCTTCTCATTTTATTTCATTGAGCTGATCTTCAATCTCTGATAGCCTTTCTTCTGCTTGGTTTATTCGGCTATTGAAACTTGTATATGCTTTGCGAAGTTCTCATGTTGTGTTTTTCAGCTCCATTAAGTCATTTATATTCTCTCTAAGCTGTTTATTCTTGTTAGCATTTTGTCAAACCTTTTTTCAAGGTTCTTAGTTTCTTTGCATTGGGTTAGAACATGTTCTTTTAGCTCTGAGAAGTTTGTTATTACTCACCTTCTGAAGCCTGTTTCTGTCAATTCATCACACTCATTCTCCATCCAGCTTTGTTCCCTTGCTGGTAAGGAGTTGTGATCCCTTGGAGGAGGAGAGGTGTTCTGGTTTTGGGTGTTTTCATCTTTTTGTGCAGGTTTCTTCCCATCTTCGTGGATTTATCTACCTGTGGTCTTTGTAGTTGGTGACTTTCAGATGGGGTCTCTGAATGGATGTCCTTTTTGTTGATGTTGAAGTTATTTCTTTCTGTTTTTTAGTTTTCCTTCTAACAGTCAGGCTTCTTTGCTGTAGGACTGCTGGAGGTCCTCTCCAGACCCTGCTTGCCTGGGGATCACCTGCGGCAGCTACAGAACAGTGAGGGTTGCTGCCAGTTTCTTCTTCTGTTATCTTTGTCCCTCTGTCTTGTTCTTGCTGGGAACTGCACTCCAGAGCTGTTCTTATTCAGCCATCTTGGATAAGTTTCTTTATAACACTGATTTGAGGAAACTGAGGCATAGGGAGTTGATATCTCTTAGATACATTCTTAGTACCCTGAATTTTTCTTCCTAACACTTATTGTAATTATAACTAGATAACTAGGTGCATAATTAAGTGTTCAGTGTCTGTCTCCTATTAGATTGTACCTTCTACAAGTGCACAGTCTGTCTGCATAATACATGTTATATGCCCATCATTGAGCCTCAGTCCTGAATCTTTAAATGTGGCCAAAGGTTATTGGTTGCATCAATGAATGAACAAAGGGAAGGAAGTAATCTGCTCAAGGATACACAGAATCAATAGCTGAAGGGAAGTAGAGGGGTGGTTGTGAAAGGGAATAACAATAAAAGTCCTAAGTTAAATGCAACCTTTCTCTCTAAATGAAAATGAGATCATTAAAAACAAACTGTTTTGGCTCAAACATTATTTTATTTTGTAAAACAGCTTTGGTTTATCTAGGAATGCTACAGGTTAGTTTACAAATAGAACCCAATGACTCGATAAAAGAGTCCTGTACTAAATGCTGGGCCTTGCTGGAATGGGTATTAATTAAAGCATGGACCAGAAAAGTTATTGTTGAAAACATAGTTTTGTTCCAATAAAAACTTGTACACCAGTGTTCATATTGGCATTATTCATTACAGCCAAAAAGTGAAAACACTTCCAACATCCACCAGCTGATGAATGAATAGACAAAATGTGGTATATTAATTCATTGTGTGTGTAATACTCTTCAGCTATACAATGATGTACTGATATATGCTACAACATGGATGAACCTTAAAGACATTATGCTAAGGGAACGAAGCCAAATGTAAAAGTACACACATTATATGATTCCATTCATATGAAATGTCCAGAATAGGCAAACCTATAGAGGCAAAAGATTATTAGTTACCAGGGATTTGGGGAATAGGAACAATGGAGAGTGAAGGCCTAATGGACATGGGGTTTCTTTTGGGTTGATGAAAATGTTTTGGAATTAGCGGTGAAATGTTTGGAATTAGTGGCCACACAACATTATGAATGAACTGAAAGCCACTGAGTACACTTTAAAATGGTGAATTTTATGTTATGTAATTTTTACTTCAATTAAAAAAATTAAATGGCAAAAAGACATTGGATATTTTATATATGTGTGTGTGTGTGTGGTGTATATATATATATATATATATATATATATGCTGTGCAAAGCTATTTAGAAGATGAAGAAATGGAAATTGTTTTTAAAACACAGGTTGAAAGACCTTTTTTGGAGGGGATGGGAAGTAATTTTTATGTATTAAAAACAGACAATTTAACAAGTGGCTATTGAATCTAGGCTCTGTCTTCATTCATTAATCATGACGATGGCAAATAGCAGTGTCTGTTAAACAAATAGTGGTATCTGCTCAGCTCCTCTGGGTTAAGACTGCTCCTTGGGCACCTAATGTGTTATATTTGGCAAGGTAGCTAGACTCCATATCTCAGTTTCCTTACCTAAAAAACAAGTAAAATAATAGTGCATACCTCTTCTGAGATAGTGTATATCAGAGTTTCTCAACCATTGGCTACACATTAGGGTGCCTTTTTGTTGCTGTTAAGCTAAGTTCCTGGGTGATTCTAATGTACAGACAGGATAGGGAAGCACTGGTATATAATGAACATGTTAGCAGGGTCCCTGCTACATGGTAAACAGTAAATAAGTGGTCATTTTACAACGCTGTTAAGGATTTCATCACTTATATCCTTTTACAAGATTAAAGTGCATCTGTTCTAGCAGAAAAATGGAGGCTGGGGAGAAAGAACATAGGGGGAGAAAATACTTTTCCAAGAAATGTATATTTTGTTCAACAAAGAGCATTACATTTTCTATGGTCAATAGGTAGATTGTTCTATTTTAGTAGAAGCTCTCTGCTTTTTGCTTAATGAAATTTCCCTGTATGGCCAAGTCACCTAACATTCTTGAAATACTCTTATTTATTAGCAGTTTGTATATTCTCAAGAACCATTCTGCTTGGTGTGCTTCATTGTTTTAGGTAATGAGGATACCACTGCTTAAAACACAAACACACAAAATTTCATTTCAATAATTATGTGCAGGTAAAATACAGTATCCCTGGTTCAATGGATTCATGGTTAATTGTATTGCTAAGATGAGATCTGGTGAACTGGAAGACTTGTGCTTCTTATCTACCCTCACTGGGGCTCCATTTCTTCATGGATAAAACAAAGGGGTTAAACCAAATGATCTGCAAATTTCCTTTTATATCTAACACCTTGTGAGTGTGAGTACACACTGGTTTTGGGGTGTTAGGTTTGATGACAGGTTATGCTGTAGACATCCCAGGCAGCAAGAAAACTCAGGAGCTCACGTCCTGGTCACAGGACTGCGATAACTTTCCCCTGCTTCAAGGTTCCCTGCTGCAATCTTCCCATGGGATCTTATTTTTTTCTAATGTTATTTTCTTGTTCTGATGTTCTTCCTTTCATCTTGTTTAGCTCTTATTTTTATGACTCTTTGCCATCTAAGGGTAAACCGGTATAGTGGAATAGTACAGGGGACATTATATAAGATATCTTCCATAAGAAGGGTCTGGTGTGGGTGAGGATCACTGTTATAAACATAGCCGAGGTTAGCTTACACTGCAGTGGTGGAGAAAGCAAGCTAGGGAAGAGAATGCTTTGCCTTTGCCAAATAATAGTCAACCAGGCACTGTGCTTTTTTCTGTACAGCTATCTCACTTAATTCTTGCCTCTTCCATCTAAGGTAGCTGGTATTATTTTTCTCCTTTTCACAGATAAAGATACTGAGGCCTAGGGAGGTTTATTAATGTCATTCATCCAACAAAAATTTTAGTGCCTATCCATATTATAGGTGTTTGGAATAAAGCTGGGAACAAAAATGACACAAATTTTAGTAAAAGAGAGAGGTAGTAAAGCAAATTAACCAATAAATAAGACAATGTCAGGTTGCAGAAAATTTCATGAAGATACCTGAAGCAAGTGACTCACTTGGTCTTGCCCAAAGTCCCATTGCTAGTGAATGGTGGAGGTTCCATTTGGACATAGACATCATTTTTTGGCTGCATTACTGAAGTATTAGAATTGCAAGGTAGTTGCCTCTTCTTAGGCTGTCTCAGAAAGATGCCAGAAAACACGAATGAAAAGCTCAGGAGAAAGAGCTGTTCAAAGCAACTATTACTGGATTCCTTTTTTTCTTTGCATTCGTGTCAGATGAAGTTTTTTTCTCTTTGCCCACATAACACTGGTAATTACAACAGCTCCTGGTTCTATACTGTGCAGTATTTTGGTATGTAATATTACTAACATTTATTAGAACGTGTTTCTAAGTAAATAACGTTAAATGCTATTCCAATTTCTTAAGTGTGGTTTTCAGAAACGTCCTCAAATTTTTTCCCCTGTGGCAATGTGTCTGTCATACCCAACTTCTGATAAATGTATCCACTCTATACAATTAGAAAAATGTGTGCTGAAAACAGATGTAGATATTGTTAAAAATAAAATAGCTGAGACTTTGGGCCAGACATTTGGAAGTGTGATTATAGCCATTCTGTGGATAAATGGTAGAGAAATAGGTAAAGGCTTCTATTAAAAACGAAAAAAAAAAGCAGTAAAAAAAAAAAAAGTAGCCCGTAAGCCTAGAGTCTAGTCTGTAGACATGCTCAGTAATAACTTTTCGATACTAAAAACACTTGGAAAGTCATGTTTTGCCCTCAAGAAAAAAAATCAGGGTTAGAAAATCTAGTGATTGCTACCATTAGATAAAGATTAGAAAGACCCAAATACTTTTTATGTCTTAAAACCTTGTTCAAGTTATATAGTCCTTTAGTAAACATAGTGATTAGTAAATGTTATGCTTGATTGTTTTATTCATTATTTCAACTCTCTAGAAAAAAATAGATTGAAATAGAAGGGAGAGTGCTTCTCTATAGGTCTTGGTTGTTGGGCCAAGGAAAGCATCCCCCAGGTCACACAGCCACAAACTCAGTGGTACAGATGCTCTGACTATTTTCCTAGGAGAAAACAACCTCCAGGAAGAAATAAAAAGCTTCAGGAGGACAAACCTTGCAAACTTCAACTTATAAAATAATGACAATGATCACATCTCCACGTACGCATCATGCAGAGCTCATGTAAACACTTAGTTTTTAATCGAAAACATGTTAAGGACTAGTCATCTTATTTATTCATTCTTGAGCTTTTTTGAGATGTTCTTCAAGATTCCCTGAAGATAAATAATGCCGTGTTTCCTATTTAAAATGGCTACAGCAAATGGCTACAGAAATATATATATATGACTTTACACATATATATTTCATAGAATACTCCCTACTCTTATTCTTGACTATGTTTTTTGAACAGATGCTCAATATTTTGACAAAAGCCAATCTAACATTCCTATGTTACGTATATTGCTTTGAAAGCACACTTTTTCCCTAATAGCAATTAGTAGTCTTACGATGAACAGCACAGTTAATTTCTCAAGCAGCATAACTTGCATTGATTTCATAAATTTGAGGGTTAACTTTAAATTGTTTCTATAATAATTTTTTAGTATTCACCACCAAGTCTGCAGTGGTCAGCTCAGGCTCCAGGGAATTCAGTATACATCCTGTACACTCAGTTCATCTTTTGCAGCTATATTGGCCAACTTGCAAATTTATCTGTAGTATGCCTGGATGGTTATGTAGAGAAAGCAGCTACTCTCTGGGGGCTAATGTCTCTTCTCCACCAATCAGAATGCAGTTCATGATTCATTAGGTTTGTTGGCTAGATTATTTAACTTAATTCAATATAAATTATTTAATTCCTAAAGACTTCCTTGTATTCAATATGAATGAAACAATAATTCCTGGACACAATCATCCAAATAACACCACACAGTTTTACCAAGCCCCAAGATAGTCATTAAATCCCAGCTTTCCACTGCTTTACAGAAACTACTTATGCTGAGTTTTTGAGAGTGTAATGTTACTGAAATTGTTTGAATTCAATAAGGGACTATATGTTATTCTATGTTTAATGAGAGAAAATCCCAATTACATAGCAATGTAGGAAATCATAAAATATTTCTAGGTAGCAACTTTGCCCTTGTTTTGATAACTTATTTTCTTTTGTTATCTATTCTTGCCCATGGGGGAAAGAAACGAGTATATTTTTTTTCCAAATATAAGACTGCTGCTGAGAAGCATTCTAAGAGATGGCTAACCATTTCTTGACATCATTTCTAGCCAGTCAGTGGCTGGTGGAAGAAACACATATGGCCAGTATATTTTCCCTCTTGAATGTAATTTATATGACATGTGTCCCCAAATAGGGTGTTCTTTGTCTTAGACTGGCTTTCCTGGGAACAGACTCAGAGGCAGAGAATTGCACACTTCCTGTAGGGATTTGAGGAAGTCAGGATTGGCAGAGGTACAAGCTTAAGTGCAATTGTAATACCATTGCCACTGAGGCTCAGCCAGTCCTCCGGTGCATGCTGGAGATGGGACAGCATCCACAGATGTCTTGAATTGAAACAAGAGGGTTGGGCCTTTGTATCCTCACATCATCTAGTCATTGGCTGTGGGTGGCTCCCTAGGAGAGGGCATGACCCTGTGGCAAAGGCAGTTTCCCACAAGCTGTCAGCAGTCAGTATTCCCAGCAGCTGGAGAAGTGAGTAGCTCAGTGCTTAGGGGAGATCTTGGAGCACCGTCTATCCACTACCCCATTCTAAAAAAAATCCCAGTGAGGGATACTGACAGACTAGATGAAGAGGAACAGCAATGTTTCTTATATACACAGGGTCTTGGTTCTTCTCCTTCAACAAAGCTTAACTTAAATCTTTAAAAACATACAGTATTACTGTTTTTTCCCCTTTCCCTTCCCCTCCTTCCTTTGCCTTTACAAGGCCAGGAATGCAATCAGGTAAACTCCAGAAGAATTTTGGTCCTGGGGAATGTCAAACTGTGGTGTGAGATTCCTGTGAGACCACGTTGGAAACATCAAAAGTGGAGTTACCAAGGTCTGCTTAGAGTCCCATGAACAAAAGGCCACTTGAAAAGAGAAGAAGGAAAGGAACCAGAAAGGACCTATTTGGTTTAAGAGGGGTTGTAAGTCATAAGCTGCAGTCCGTTTCTTCTGCTCATTACTCCTTACTGAAGTAAGCAAGGTGCACCTGTGTGCTCACACTGGTATTCCTCTAGCTAGCCACATTGGACTACCCTCTCTAGTCTCAAAGAAGGCTCCTTGCAGCTCTCAGAGGAAAAAGTTTTTGCTCTCCAGGTCTTCCCCTTCTCACCATACCCCTCCACCATTATACCTATCCTACTGCATGCTTTTCCATGAGTCTTTTTCTCATTCATTTATTCATGGTCATTAATTTATTCATTTGTTTATTGAACTCCTACTATGTGCCAGCCCTATTCTGAACATCGTGATTCTTGACTGACTGCCTGGAACTTTTTAAAAAAGGATTATTCCATTTAATTAATTAATTATTTATTTTAAGATGGAAGTTTCACCATGTTCCCAGGCTGGCCTCTAACTCCCGGGCTCAAGCAATCCTACTGCCTCAGCCTCCTGAGTAGCCAGGACCGCGGGCGTGCACCATCACACCGGGATTGCCTGGAATAGTTGGCACCTGTGTTGCTTCCCTTCTGGTTCTTTTCTGTTTGTCTGACATCTGACTCAGCTGTCCCTGATCTTTGTTGCCTGTGTGGGTGTTAGATTTGGTTGATCCTCTTGCTTCTGATCAGAAATCTTCTGGTCTTTGCTTGAGAAGCCTGGCCTGACATCTTCATCCTCAGTAAGTGGTTTATGAAAACTGCTTTGGCCTTCAACTCCCATCTCCTCTGATCACAGATATTCTGCTGTCACCTATGAGCCACTGTCATCCAAGGTGAGCAAAAGGTAATAAATAGCCCTAGTGAGAATGACTGTGGCAAATGCTGAATGGAAAAGCCAGAATGTGGAGGCTAGGAACAACACTTGGGAATGTGAAAAGTGGAGACACCAAAACGGGACTAGCAGTTTGTCATTCATAACAAATGAATCATTTGACTTTGCTCCTTTCTCCATCTCATTTCTCTTCCAGGGACTGATCCTAATGACACAATTGTGCTATGTTGGTTTGGAAAACATTTTGAAGTTTCTAGTTTTATTCTGATCTAATAGTTTTAGGTCAATTTAATTATGGCTAAAAGTGGTTCATTTAGTTGGTGTTCTTGTTTTTGCTTTTTTGGAAGATCTTTTTACATCCCTGTTCCACAATGTTGAATTTTTGTTCTGTGACTGGCTCAATCCAAAGACTGTAGTGTCACCACATCTCCCTAAGTGTGTTGGGTGCATTAGTTCCTTTAACTCCACAACAGCCCTGTGGTGTAGGTCCTGTTATGTTCAATTTACAGATAAGGATACAGAGGGACAAAGGGTAACTTGCCCTCTGACACCAGGAAACCCCACTCCAAAGGCTTTGCTATTATCCGTTAAGTCATACCACCTGGATAGAAATAGGCACTCAAAGATAATTGCAAACTTCAGTGGTACATACCTGTTTTGTTTTGAATGCCTTCCTGCTACTTCCTCATGTTTATGTTTGTTTCATAATCTCTGTTCTGTTTATTAAAGCTGGTGGGCCATGGTGGTGAAAATTCACTTGCTATGCTGCTTAAACTCAGAAACCTGTTTTGCTGTCTCACTTCCTTATTGACTTTTCATCTATTTTCTATTTTCACTTGAAGACGTATCTGGAGTCCCTTGACTATCCCTATTAATTTTTTCCCCTTGCCATGGTTTATTTTTCATTTAAATTTCATAATAGTGTTATTTGAGTTAGTAAAGATAGAACTTTTATGAAAGCCTCAATATCAAAATTAAGTTGCACCGCAAGGTATTATGGGTAAAATTGGAAGGACGGGCATTTAAAATCTCTATTGAGGTTCTCTAACTGAGTCTATTTGAGGCTAATGCAATAGTGTATGCCTGATTTATGATGATGTATTCTGACCTATAAAATGCTGTTTGTAAATAGTTTAATAAAAGACTATTGCTCCAAATTCCAAATTAGCAGTGAAGGTGATTTCTATTAGAGAAGACATTTGTGGAGGATTTTGTTCTTGATGCTTAATAAAGTGAGTTCTTTTTCCCAATACAATACACACTGTTGAATTGTAGCACAGCTCTGGAGACCTGCTGTTGTATGCAAGAATAAAAACATATCTCTGCTCATTGTTTATTTACTACATTTTGGGGTACATATGGCAAAATAATTTTCCTTACAGTTCCCAGTTCAGTATTTTCTCCTGATTATGTGTTAAAAATTTGGGCATAAGTTTCCTCAGTATCTGTTTAACCATGTGAATCTCCAAGCCTCCTTTATTACATGACATTTCTAGTATTTTAATGAGGGTTTGACATTTTCATGTTACAATTTTGTTTTATTTTTATATTCCTTGAAGTGACTTTCATGCTGCCATAGTGTGCTGCCTATTTG
This sequence comes from Ateles fusciceps, assembly GCA_036589455.1. Lineage (NCBI taxonomy): Eukaryota > Metazoa > Chordata > Mammalia > Primates > Atelidae > Ateles > Ateles fusciceps. Next base: position 3,340,954 of record JAZHEH010000904.1, read on the forward strand.
CAATTTCTAAAGGTGCTTGGAGACACACCTTTTCAGAAAGAAGTAAATCAGGAAATCATTCAGGATTCTCAGTGTTAGTGTTCAGAGGAGTGTATTTTTTTTTTAAATGACTTGCAAAGCTTTATGTGTAGGATTTTTGTTCTGAGCAACATCAAGTGCTAGATTCTTTTGAAATTGGCAAAGGCCAAACATGATTTAGACCAGGGCTTGCAAAATTCAAACACCTGGAGGGCTCAGTGGGAGACATGGGTCACAGAGGCAGGCCCAGACGACTGTGGAGGCTGTGGAAGGCATGTCCATCCGCAGATGATAGCTGTACATTTGCCCTTTCTGATGGTCACTATGAGGGAAAGTCCAGCGACATTCAGTTTTTTTAGTATTTCAGGGGAATATGGGAATTGGGATGTCTGAATGAGATATTCTGACTTTCAACTCTATCTATTTCTGGCCCAGCATACAACTGGACACATGTACTGTGTTCACAGTGAATGGGTAATGCTTCCAAATAGTCAGGAAAGAAAGGTATTTTTGGAGATTGTCTTTCAAATGACCCAGACAAACAGAACCTCAATCTAGGAATCTTCAATTGCCCACCCAGGGTAGAGCATTGTGTGGCATCATTCTGAAGTGGTAAAAGTGATCAAGCTGCACCCCCATTTTTCAAATAACTCACAGTCTAGAGGGAAGTCTATGACATGACAAACATAACTAAAATGTAGGGTGAAGTCATAGACCTTCCAAAAGAGATATTCAAGTGAAATTCAAAGGAGGGAGAAGTCATGTCTGATTGGTGAGACCAGGGAAGGATTAATGCATTGAGATGAGCCTTGACGATGAATATAGCATTGTGGTAGATGTGGGCAGGACGACTTTCCAGGAGGACACTTTCCAGGAGAGTGGAGGTATGGAGGTAGAAAAACTCAGGTGTGCAGGGATGCTCTGAATGCAGGAACTAGACAAGAGTAAGGCAGGAGAGCTGTTGGCAAGAAGGCAGGAAAGGGAGGTTGAGAGCACTTTATGAGGACATTGAGTGCTAGACAGGGGAAGAGTTTATACAATTATTTTGGTAGACAGAGACAGGCCATCAATGCTTTCTGACTTGGAGAATAGGATGCCTAATATTTTTTATAGGTGAAAAGTTAAAGAACAAGATGGCAAAATAAGAGATGGGGAGGCTGTTTGTCACTTACTCAGAGTTTAAGTTCCCCTTTAGTCATTTGTTTTATCCTCTTGATTGCAGCTTACATTTTCATTCCTAGGAAAAACATCCAGCATCCTCTGAGAGCTGGAGTTCATGCCACGGTGACTTTGCTTATGGTCCCTCACCTGAGGTGTCAGCCTGAGGTGTTCATCTCTGATGGTCTCCTTGCAGCAGAATTGTGGCTTGCCAAGGACCTCTCCTCCTTCTTTCTGGCTACTAGAAGAATATTCCAGCCAGAGGAAACAGTCAGTTGCAAGTGCCTTGAGGTGGGAGCACACCAAACAGGAGATTTTGAGTAAGGCTGTAGTGAAGTGAGCAGGGACAGAGTCACCAGATATCAGAAAATAATGGGTACCAGATCATGTGCGACATTGTGAGTGCAAGAGTTTGGCTTTTATATTAGTAAGATGGGAAGCCATTGCAGCAAGAGAGTAATGTGGAGAATTTTGGACTTGATTTAATTTTCTTGTCTTGTCACTTATTTCCCAAATCTTACTTTTTTTGTGCTATTTTTTGGAGATTTTCTCAACTTTGTTTTTCAGTCCATCTACAAATTTTTAATTACTCTGCAACATTTTTAACTTCCAAGAACTCTTTTTCTAGAGTTTTAAGTATCCCATTTCATGAATGTGTTGTCTTCTCATTGTCTCAAATATATTGACTACAGCTTCTGTGAGCTTTCCTTTTCTGCCCATCTTGACTTTTTTGTGAAAGTCACAAGACTATTCTGGTTGCTTTAGGGTCTATCTTTCACATTAGAAGCATTCATTAAATATTGAAGGTCCTTGTATATCTATAGGCATTTAACAACAAGAAACTCAAAAGGTGATTAGAAGTTTTGGTTGTGAATATGGGGCTTATAAAGTGATGGCTCCTCCAGGATGATAGGGAAAGAGACCCAGCCATTTTATTGGAGGTACCAAATGCCAGTAAACATACATCTTTCTTTTCTTTTCTTTTTTTTTAAATGTATTTATTTTACTTTAGGTGCATACTATATCTGGCATTTCTCCCCATGTTATCCCTCCCCCACCCTCCCTTCCCTCCCCCATCCCCCCACTGTCTCTCCCATATACCCCCCAACTGCCTCCAGTGTGTGATGCTCCTCTCCCTGAGTCCACATGTCCTTGTTGTTCACACCCACCTATGATTGAGAACATACGGTGTTTGGCTTTCTGTCTTGTGTCAGTTTGCTGAGAATGATGGCTTCCAGATTCATCCAAGTCCCTACAAAGGACACGAACTCATCGTTTTTTATGGCTGCATAGTATTCCATGGTGTTTATGTACCACATTTTCTTTGTCCAGTCTATCATTGATGGGCATTTGGGTTGGTTCCAGGTCTTTGCTATTGTACACAGTGCTGCAATTAACATATGTGTGCATGTGTCTTTATAGTAGAACAATTTATAGTTCTTTGGGTATATACCCAGTAATAGGATTGCTGGGTCAAATGGAATTTCTATTTCTGGATCCTTGAGAAATCGCCACTCTGTCTTCCACAATGGTTGAACTAATTTACACTCCCACCAACCGTGTAAGAGTGTTCCTATTTCTCCACATCCTCTCCAGCATTCATTGTCTCCAGAATTTTTAATGATCGCCATTCTAACTGGCGTGAGATGACATCTCAGTGTGGTTTTGATTTGCATTTCTCTAATGACCAGTGATCATGAGCATTTTTTCATGTTTGTTGGCCTCATATATGTCTTCCTTTGAAAAGTGCCTGTTAATATCCTTTGCTCACTTTTGAATGGGGTTTGTTTTTTTCTTGTATATCTATTTTAGTTCTTTGTAGATTCTGGATATCAGCCCTTTGTCAGATGGGTAGATTGCAAAAAATTTCCCCATTCTGTTGGTTGCTGATTTACTCTAATGATGGTTTATTTTGCTGTACAGAAGCTCTGGAGTTTAATTATATCCCATTTGTCTATCTTGGCTTTTATTGCCATTGCTTTTGGTGTTTTAGTCATGAAGTCCTTGCCTATGCCTATGTCCTGGATGGTTTTGCCTATGTTTTCTTCTAGTGTTTTTATGGCGTTAGATTTTATGTTTAAATCTTTGATCCATCTGGAGTTAATTTTAGTGTAAGGTGACAGGTAGGGGTCCAGTTTCTGCTTTCTGCACATTGCTAGCCAGTTTTCCCAACACCATTTATTAAACATGGAGTCCTTTCCCCCATTGCTTGTATTTGTCAGGTTTGTCAAAGACCAGATGGTTGCAGATGTGTGGTGTTTCTTCTGGGTCTCTGTTCTGTTCCATTGGTCTATGTCTCTGTTTTGGTACCAGTATCATGCTGTTTTGATTACTGTGGCCTTGTAGTATAGTTTGAAGTCTGGCAGTGTGATGCCTCCGGCTTTGTTCTTTTTGCTTAGGATTGTCTTGGCTATGCGGGGTCTTTTGTGATTCCATACGAAGTTTAAAGTGGTTTCTTCCAGTTCTTCCAGTGAAGAAGGTCATTGGTAGCTTGATGGGGATAGCATTGAATCTATAGATTACTTTGGGCAGTATGGCCATTTTCATTATATGGATTCTTCCTAACCATGAGCATGGAATGTTTCTCCATCTGTTTTTGTCGTCTCTTATTTCGTTGAGCAGTGGTTTGTAGTTCTCCTTGAAGACATCCTTTACATCCTTTGTTAGTTTTATTCCTAGGTATTTTATTCTCTTTGTAGCAATTGTGAATGGGAGTTCACTCTTGATTTGGCCGTCTGTTACTCTGTTATTGGTATATAGGAATGCTTGTGATTTCTGCACATTGATTTTGTATTCTGAGACTTTGCTGAAGTTGCTTATCAGTTTGAGAAGATTTTGGGCTGAGACGATGGGGTCTTCTAGATATACAATCATGTCATCTGCAAATAGAGACAGTTTGGCTTCCTCCTTTCCTAATTGAATACCCTATTTTTCTTTTTCTTGCCCTGATTGCTCTGGTTAGAACTTCTAATACTATGTTGAATAGGAGTGGTGAGAGAGGGCATCCTTGTCTAGTGCCTGATTTCAAAGGGAATTCTTCTAGCTTTTGCCCTTTCAGTATGATATTGGCTGTAGGTTTGTCATATATAGCTTTTATCATTTTATGATACGTTCCATCAATACCTAGTTTATTGAGAGTTTTTAGCATGAAGGGCTGTTGAATTTTATCAAAGGCCTTCTCTGCATCTATTGAGATAATCATGTGTTTTTTATCTTTGGTTCCGTTTATGTGATGGATTACATTTATGGATTTGCATATGTTAAACCAGTCTTGCATCCCTGGTATGAAGCCTATTGGTCGTGATGGATAGCTTCTTGATGTGCTGTTGCAATCTGTTTGCCAGTATTTTATTGAAGATTTTTGTGTCAATGTTCATCATGGATATTGTCCTGAAGATTTCTTTTTAGTTGAGTCTCTGTCTGGTTTTGGTATCAGGATGATGTTGGTCTCATAAAATGAGTTAGGGAGGATTCCCTCCTTTTGTATTTGTTGATACAGTTTCAGAAGGAATGGAACCAGCTCCTCTTTACGTCTGATAGAATTTGGCTGTGAACCCGTCTGGACCTGGACTTTTTTTGGTTGGTAGGCTACTGGCTGTGGTGTCAGGGAGCTGCTTGATGAGGTTGCTTGTCTGCCTGTGGGGGCGCTACTGGGTTTCTAGGGATTCCTTCAGGTTACTAGGGAAGCTTCCTGTGTCTTTTTTGTTTATACTGGGAGATTAGGCCCGCCTCTTCCACTGACCTGTAGGTGCTGCTGTGTTGTCAAGAACGCCATCCCGTTGCTACATAGGCTTCCTGTGTTTTTTGTTAAAACATGTAGCCCAGTCCCACCCCTCTAGTGGTGGGTTGTGCCCTTCCTCCACTGGGCTGGTTCATTCAGGGTTCATCTCAGAGTGTGGCACTAGCTGTGCAACCCACTAGAGTCAGAGCTTCAGCCCTCTGGGGTTTGTTGGGGAGGGTAGGGACCCACCCAGCTGCACCCGGCCATCTTCCCCTTTCAGCTTCCTCTCTCAGGTCATGGGGTAGGGGCCCACCCAACTGCTCCTGCTTACGGCTCGCTCTCTCTCCAGGTGCGGGGAGGGGGCGATAGCTCAGTCTGCAGATTCTTGTTCAACTCTGCACTTGTAATTCCCGGTGCTTGACTGGCAAAGATCCCCTGTTCTGTGTATTGCTGAGGCTTTGCGGGAAGCACTGTTTCTGGACCGGAGTGCCAGAGGGGGAGCCTCCAACTTGTCGGTCAGATGCACTGTCTGGGTGAAGCAGCACCCCTCCCCGCCTCAGTCTGCCCTGAGTGGACTTTGCTCACCATTGGACCAGGCCCATTGAAATGCACCTGGTACCTCGGTTGGAGCTAGGAGATCTCTGGATTTCTGTGTCTCTCTCGCTGGGTGTTGTGCACTGGAGTTGTGTCTAATCGGCCATCTTGGATCATCCTTAACATACATCCTTCTTTTAGGGCTCATCAGTTTCCCCAGAGAGGAGAAGTTGTCTTATTTTATGCATAGGGAGAAGAGGAAGAAGTGGAGAAGCTGTGTGTTATCCTGGAATTCAGATTTCTGACATTTTAGTGGGGGAGAGAGAAGATGAGGGGAACTCAGTGGCAGTATGAGGATTTTAATTATTCTGATTTCAACAAGATACTTCATTTTGTTACACCTCCTTATTTTCCCAAGGCTTGTCAGAGAACTCCTAGGAAGGTTTGTGCCCATCTTCTGGTTAGCTATTAAGTTCTTCATGAAGCAGATTCAGATGCACCTTATGGAGGAAGGAAGAGCACGTAATTGTGATTGTTGTCTGTGCTTCATAAACTTTACAGTGCTCTCCTGAAGAGGAGGCCTAATGTGATTGCAGAAAAGCCCTGTCTGTTATGCTGCTGTGCAGGATCACGGTGTCCTTTGCAGGTCCTCAGTCCCTGAATCCTTCATACTGTCTCCATGGCCTTAGTGACAAGTCTCTGCTGACTTGCCCAGGCCTTGGAGGCTCCTTCCTCCTGTCAGGCTTATGATGAGGTAGAAGGTCTCTACCCAAACTATCTTGGCCTCAAATATTTAAGCTGAAATAACAAGTTGAGTAAGAACCCAATCTATAGTCTAGTAAAGTATATTATACTGATAGTATTAATGTCCTGGTTTTGTTCATAATGCCACAGTTGTGTGATAGTCTACTATTGGGGGAAGCTGGGAGATGGGACCTCTCCGTACTGTAATAAGTATGATATAAAAATTTATCTCAACCTTCCAAAGTAAGGCAATGACCCACTCAAGGGGGACTTTCAGAGAAGGTGGACAAGAACCCCGTTGTGACTTAGTTGACTACTCACATTCAGCCTATAAGAGAAGTTGGAGAGGGCAGGAAAGAAGTTCAGAGCTAGATATCAGGAAGAGTATTTCAGTGGAGAGATTGGTAATGTGAGTCTACATGTCACCTCTCTTCTCTAGAGAAACTGACTAGCCAACAGACCATCCAGTTGGTTCTTTTCAAACAAAGCATCATTTGTCCAAAGACAAATTTCAATTTCACCCTCAAATCCTGCTTATAACCCTCAAATGCCTGTTTCCAGCATGACAATTTAAGATCCAATCTCCCTCAGTACCCTCAGTACATAAGATTTTGGAAGACTGTCAATTCAGTGATATCTTAGTCAACTCAGGTTGCTGTTACAAAATACCATAAACTGGGTAGCTTAAGCAACAGACATTTATTTGTCACAGTTCTGGAGTACAGGAAGTTTAAGATAAAAGTGCTGGCAGATTCATTTCCTGGTGAGGACCCTCTTCCTGGCTTGCAGACAACCATCTTCTCACTGTGTCTTCAAAGAGAGAGAGAGAGAAACAGAGAGAGAGAGAGAGAGAGAGACAGAGACAGAGACAGAGAGAGAACAGGAGCATACTTAGGTCTCTTCCTCTTCTCATAAGGGTACTAATCTCATCATGGGAGCCCCACCCTCATGCCCCTGTTTAAACCTAATTGCCTCCCAAAGGCCCCGTCTCCAAATACCATCACATGGAGGTTAGGGCTTCAACATATGCGTTTTGGAAGAACACATTCAGTTCATGCAAATGAGCACATGAAGAATGCAAGAGTTTTTTCTTTTTCCTTAAGCTCTTTCAACACTACAGTTACTTAAAATGGAAAATGGCACTTACAATACCATAGAGCAAGGTTCATGTTTTTCAGTAATATCTCCAATGGTTTTAATGTACTTAAGATTAAAATGAATGTAATTGCATGATGAAGAGTGTTGTGAGAAAAATGCTAATGTAACCTGTGGCACCCCATTATTTGAGGTACTTTGTGCTTCTTTCTATGATAAAACTTACCAAATCTTTCAGTAGGTCACAGCTGTCCATCTAGTTTCTACCAGAGAATCTGGCTCTTAAATAGATTGCTCAAAAAATGCTGGTAGAATAAATGAAGAATGGTACTAGAATGGTATTCCTTCCACCTTTTCATTAAAAAGCCCATATATCCTGAACCCTGGCTGGCCCTTCCCCAACCCTCACTTTCCTACCACCATACACACCTTGTAGCTTTGGACTTTGAGAGCAAAAAGTGAGAATTTATATGGAGGGGATGAGAGAAGCAGATGAAGTTCTCCATGATCATTTAAACACAGAGTGGACTTAAGTTAGGTTTAAAGGCAGAATGCAAACCAAGTGTCATGTAGCACGAATTACCCCTGAAGATTTTTTCAGAAGGTACCATGTTGTAGATACGTAAAACATAGCTGGTGTTTCTTCCAGCATTGGAGCAGCCCACTGCTTGCTTCCGTTCAGCATTAGTTGAAGTTGGCTTGAATTGGTGGGTTATATTGTATGAAAAAGATCTTTTTAAATGCTCAGTTTAACTCCTTATGGTGACATGCTGTCACCATGAAAAGCACCCCAGGACCAAAACTGCCTGAAGGATTGCAATTTTCTACCTTCTCTCTCAGTCCCACTAGTGAGTAAAATGTTCGAAAGAAATTGCATTCTCTGTCTCTCCTTCCTTTCCTTCCTCATTTAAATTTTTTGTTTGGCCCAGCATGCATAGTTGATTTCCCCTCAAGTTAAAATGTACCTATGATGAAATCTCTTTATACCCAGAAGTGTGGTAGGTAAATGGTATCTGGCAAAAGCCTTGCTGCTTGAATGGATCAGAGTAAGGCTCAGATCACCAGGGTGTGCTCACCATGCTGTAGAGGACGATGAGCCACGGATCACCACTCTGCCACAGCCACTCTGGTCAGAGATGGGGACAACTGGTGTTGTGGGAAACATAAAATTAGGTCTACAGATTTTGATTTCAAGGGTTTTCAAGGAACCCTGGGCATTACCACATGCCAAGGTGGGACATACATTTAGCGTAATGGAAGGGGCTTGGTATGGGGGAGAAAGAAGAACTAGGGTGAAATCCTGGCCTTGCATCTTTCTGACTGTGAGATATTTGGCAAACTATGTGACCAATGATTATCTAGATAATAATACATTACAGGGATGCCATGAGGATTAACATGCATGCAAAGCATTTAGCTCAAGGCCTGGGACATGCTAAGCACTTAAGATATGATAGTTTTCTTGCTGCCTCCAAACATGTGATAAGCCCTTTTCACAAAGTACAATGATGGATGGAGGCAAGAGTACAATAAAAACAAAACAGGCCGGGCGTGGTGGCTCATGCCTGTAATCTAAGCACTTTGGAGGCCAAGGCGGGCAGATCACCTGAGGTCGGGAGTTCAAGACCAGCCTGACCAACATGGTGAAACCCCCGTCTTAAACAAAACAAAACAAAACAAAGCAAAACAAAACAGGCCAGGCAGGGTGGCTCACGCCTGTAATCCCAGCACTCTGGGAGGCCGAGGTGGGGGGATCACTTGAATTCAAGATTTTGAGACCAACCTGGGCAACATAGCGTAAACCCTGTCTCTACCAAAAAAAATAAATAAATAAACCGAAAACCAAAAACAAAAATTAGTTGGGCATGGTGGCATGCCTGTGGTCCCAGCTACTTGGGAGGCTGAGGTGGGAGGATCACTTGAGCCTGAGAGGTCAAGGCTGTAGTGAGCCGAGATTGCGTCACTGCACTTCAGCCTGGGCGAGACAAGGAGACCCTGTCTCAAAAGCAAACAAAACAAACCAACAAATATAAAGTCATCTTGGCTAACACCACTTAGGTGCCATCCAATCAGATGTGATTAAAGGATTGGCAAAGAGAAGGTAGTTAGTACAGAGACCACTAGACTGTAATCAACAGGCCTGGCTTCTAGTTCTGGGTGTGCCTTGGCTAAGGCCTTTCTCTTCTGTGTTTCCTCGATAGTGAAAGGAGGGGAGTTGGACCATCTCTAAGATGCCTTCTAGTTTTGAGATAATAACACTCTGTCTAGTCTCTCCTCTAAAACTTTCAGTGATTCTCTATTGCCTTCCAAATTAAATCAATTTCTTTGGCTGGTCTTAAAGTTTACTGAAAAATAGCTACAGGTTACCTTTGCAGTTCTTTTCCTCCTACTCTCAACTTGGAAAACCCAACACTACAGCAAATTGTCTCTTCCTTGTCCATCCCCTGCATTTTTACCTCTTTTCCTTTGCTCTTGCTATTTCCTCTTCCGCAATCTCTGCCCCTCTTCATCTGCGAAATTCTTCCCACCCTTCTTCTCTGCATGCCATGAGCTGCCCTTTCCATGAAGTTCTTCAAGACATTTGTGCTGCATTCTTCTGTTGGGCCCCATCATTGTTCTTTATGTATCATCTGGCTGTGGGGGAGACTATGGCGTGATAGGAACAGGAAGCTTCCTGTCACTTTGAAAGCACTCATCTGACCATTCCTGGCTGTTCTACCTTTACAGTGGTCTATCTAGTATCATGTCTGCTGGGAAATGTGTGGACTTGGCTGGTAATTGAGGGAAAGACCCTTTAAATGATGCTTTTGCAGAGCTCTGAAATAAAAGTGCTGCTATTCACAGTCAGGTTCTGGAAACAGTGAGGTGTAGATGACATTTCTTTTAAGCAACATGCAAAGTTTCCCCAGAGGAAAGAGATTAGAAGACAACATCAATTATTCTCAAGACTGTGAGTCCTGATTTTCACTAATTGCTTAAATTTGCCACCTGCCTATTCTGACAGGTGACATTCCACTGGTAGGAATCCAGACCTGCAAAGAGAAAAATCTTTCCTTCTGAAAGGGCCTGCTGGACTTTTCCAGAATGTCCAGTGTGCAAGAAGGCAGTCAAGAGCTCAGCAGCTCCAGTGGGGAAGTCTGGGTCTAGGACCCGCAACCACCATTTCTTACTGGCAGCAATAATTCAGGAAATCCATCCTACCATGTACCACAGCAGTTAGTACCATGGACCCTGGAGCCGTACTTTCTGGTTTCAAATCCCAGTTCCCACTCTCTTACCTTGCTAGCTTCGTGACCTTCAGCAAGTCACCTAACTTCTCTGTGCCTCAGTGCTTGGCTAGATTTGAAGCCTGTTTGTGAATGGCCACCTCTGCTGCTGCTCCTGTCCCTGAGCCTCCAGAGGATGCTGTCAGTACAGCTTGGCATGGCCAGGAACTAGACATGTCCTTAAATATCTCTTCCAGAGGCTAAGTTTGTCTCCCCACGTTTTTCTTGGAGTTTTCAACCCTCTTCTCAGCAGGCCCACATCTTGGATGATCTTCAAGGATCCTCATCATCCTGTACTCTGTGATCTTGCAGTTTTTTGGATGAGGATGGGTAAAATGGGTCAGGTTAGCAAATTATTGGTGAAATGTGAGGCAGCTAGAATATGCTGCACTATCCTCCCACCCACACCCCAACTCCAATAAGACATTTTACATTAACTTGTTTTTCATTCATTCAAATGGTATTTAGTAAGCATCTACAAGGATACAAGGGCTAGCCAGATTAACAAGAGCCTGCTGAAACTTGAGGCAGGAAAATCTAACCTCTCCAAACCACGTATAACACATAATTCCCTCAACTTATATTTGTTAAGCATGAAACAATCCTGGGTTTGCCCTTGTCCAACCTATTGTCTACTGGAGTCCCAACTGGAGTATGGGATAAGCACTACCTAGGGGAAATTCAGGGAGAATTTTAAAAGGGCAGTGAATCCAGAGTTAGGGCTCTTAGAAGGAGTGATCTCTACAGAAGAGGCGAAGGCTGAAAAATGAATAGGAGCTTATCATCCCAAGAGTGACGAGTTGAAAGGTAAGGGAGGGTGAGGAGTGTTCCAGACCCGAGAATGGCATTAAGAGGTCTAGATGGAAGAGCCAGCACTGCCCTGCTTGGGGACCCAAAATAATGACTTCTGCGGAGGAATTTGAACTTGAATTTCAGGGCAAAGTGGGGCTGCTGTGAGTAAGAATATTTCAAGATGATATTTGGGTTTTAGAAAAATTGCCCTGGTCATAGCAGGAGAATGGGTGGAGGAGACCCAGAGTACAGGCAGTGTCAGGCCTGACCCCATCAAGTCCATGACAGGGCCAAGGCCATGAGGGTGAGTGACAAGAGCTCAGGATTGCTGTCAGGGGACCTGAGTTCTAATGTTGGTGTTACAACAACTGATGATGACTCTTCATAGTAATTTGGTCTTCAGTTTTCCCTCTTGTAAAATGGTTTCTAAGATCATAGAACTCTGTTTCTCAGTCATCTTTTACCCCTACTATTAATAGGAATTTCTTCTTACAAATTTCTCTCTCTCTCTCTCTCTTGGTTTGTTAGGACTGCCCTAACAAAGTACCACAGACTGGGTGGCCTAAACAACAGGGATTTATTTTCTCAAAGTTCTTAAAGCTAGCAGTCTGAGATCAAGGCGTCCACAGGGCTGGTTTCTCCTGAGACCTCTCTCCTGGGCTGGGAGATGCTGCCTTCTCACTGCGTCCTCATGTGGTCTTCCCTGTTCCTGGCGTCTCTTCACATGACCTAGTCTCCTGTACTTACAAGGACACCGGCAGTTGGATTGAGCCCACCCTAACTTCCTCATTCTAACTCAGTCACTGCTTTAAACGCCCTATCTCTGAATACAGTCACATTCTGAGGTCTCGGGGTTTATGCTTCAACATTATTAATTGGGGGGGGATACCATCAGTTCATAACTTTCTCTCTTCTTTTTAATATCTGCTTTGATATTAGACATGCTGAAACTAGAAATATCTGGGCTTGTTTGGAGTACAAACTTCCCTAAGTTTTGATTCTTTTTTCTATCCCCTTTTCCCCTGAGTTTCATCTTCATTTCACTTATTGATGGTGATTCTATGGACCATCCATCTGCGGGAAAAGCCAGAGCTAGTTTTTCTTCTACACTAGCCAATGTTTTTTTCCTGTAGTAAAAGGGCTTTTGAATTCTGTGCTCTGCATGCAATATGAAACTTTTTCCCTTCTTTTGTTTGATTCTAGTCTTTATGCCCCAGTGAGATTCTTACTTCCAGGCCAGGCTTGTTTTCTTTCACATTGCAAATGAATCTGTATCCTTCCCTTTCTGTCCTCCTTCGAACTCATTGCTAAACTCCGCTAGGATGCAAAATCTCATTGCATTAGTGTCTCCCAATGTTTCTTGTCATCCACCAAACTGGACTTGTTCACACATTTCAATTTTAGTCTCTTTAAGACCAGGATTTTATTTCATTTTCTTGCTTTTGTCCACTGTGTTTTAGCTGCTCAGAAGGGCCACGCATCCCTGGCACCCCATGAATAAATGAAATCACATGCTGTAATAATGACAATAGGGCATGCACTCCTCTACCTGCCTACAGAGTGAACTGCTCTTTTAACTATTTTGCAAAATCATAACGACTCACTGGAGGTTTCTTCCCACTTACCTGATTCCGAGCCTAGTGAATTATAAACATATTTTATTTAACAAATTCATTTTTATTACCACAGTCAGCTCCTATCACAATAGTTAAGGTTCTGTTTGCAGGTTCATAACTTGGCTGTAAAATTTTGCTTCAGGCAGATACTTTAGTCTAACGACTCTTGGCACAAAATGTCATTATTAGAATCTTTTTTCTTACAACACCAAAGAAAGTAAAAAGAAATGCTTTTACTTAATAAAAAAACCCCAACTTTTCAAACTCTATTATTTTGTATTAAAGAAATGCTTCTCCCTTACCCCAACAAAAAGAAATGCCAAACCTCAGCCATCAAGGTGTGTAAAAGCAAAATTTTACCAAACTTCCTTCTCTATGCTTCTCAGTGGGAGTGATATTGGCCTTTTGGTGGGACAGTTTTCTCTGCGCAGAGTGCCCTGTGCCAAGCAGGGCATACATTTAGCATTCCTGGTGCCTGTGTACCTGCTACCTGCCCTCTTCCCTGCCCCGACAAACTGGGGTGAGGTCAGGCTCCACACTGTGTCTTTTTCCAAAAGCACATTTTCCAAAAGACTATGGCCTCCAGATTTGTTGCAACTTTAATCGACGCAGAATAAAATGCCAGAGTAGGGAAGCTGTAAGTTGACCCAGTTACCTGGTTAGCCATTGGTGAAATGATGAAATTGGAGGAGTCTATCCTCAGGAGTTTTTAGCATTCCTTTTTCACAATTTTTTCCTTTTCTGCAGGCTTTCCTACACATCCAGAACTACCTGGTTGCTTTTTGGATGCCCCTGTCACTTCTAGAAGTCTCTGGCTGAGACCTGCTTTTTCTCCAGGCACTCATCAAAATGTATCTACTTTTTACCTCTGCTCTCAGGACCCTACCTTCTTGCCAACATGGCAGTTACTACATCAACCAAACCTTGATAATGGCTCCATTTTCATACCTCTTAGCAGAGGTGATGGTTCAAAGGTCTAACAGTTGACCTGGCGCAGTCACTGACGAATCACAATGGACACTGGTAGAGGCTCTGTGTCCAGATGGCCCTTTGGTACCAGGTGTTACTCCTTTAGTTGCTGGCTCTTGGGGTAGTCAGGGGGAGTTGGGGGAAGGACTGGTGCGGGTTAGATGGCATAGAAAATGTGCTGGAGGGGTCTTGCAATAGGTTGCTCTTTGTGAGTTAGAACTGCTTCGATACATTAACAACTGATAGGGCCTCATGGTGCTGCTTCTCTTAACTCTTGAAGGTTTTATGTTTTAACAGAACGCTCCTGCATTCTTGATTTTGATGCCTTATTCTAAAATAAAGAATCAAACTTTGGGTACAATGGTATGGTAATGAGGAGAGACTTTGACCTGTAAAATTTTAAAATTTCTCTATGATCAAAATAATATGCTTGTTTATACTTTTATTTTTTTACATCATAAGTCTGCAATGTATGAGTCAAATGCTCATGTGTATTTTCTTTTTAATGTTTTTGTAGGTGAAATTTATTCTGGTGTATGGTATGATATGAGGATAGAATCTGAATTTTTAAAAAAATAGCCAATTCTCACAACACCATTATTGAAAACTTGTCTTACATTGACTTCGGTTTTAGGGCTGTTTATACAAGTCTACTCTCTCTGTTGCATCTTGTGTTGGCCCCACACAGTTTTGATTGTTGTGACTTCATCAGTCGATTTGATACTGGATGAGGCGGAATAGTTCACTTTCACATTTTCTCAGCTATTTCTCTGAATAAACTTTGGTGTAGTTTTATCAAATTCCCACTCTCCTGTAAACCCCTACCCCATCAATTTTATTGCAGTTTTTATTTTTTTACCTCTTAATACTATCCCATTATTGCTATTTAATTAAAATTACAAAAATATAAATATGAAAGAGGAAAGAATTGACATTTTTGCTCTATTCAGTCTTACTACTTAGAAGTACTATGTGCAGTAATTATCTTTATATTTAAGCCTTTGTTTATATTTCTCAGTAAACTTTGATCGTTTTCTTGATGTATTTCTTTTTGAGTTATTCATCAGTACCTGTACTTTCCTTTTTCTGGTTTTGTTACTGATACAGTTTTCCCTTTGGTGCCAACTAACTGGTTAGGGTGAAGGTGGGTGCTGGGATCCTTTGAACTTCCTCGCCTGCTCTCTGCACTGGCAGGTGCTGACAGATGGTCTCTGTGATGCTCTCTGGACCACTTTCCCATAAACAGATTCTGACAGGAGTGCTCAAAGCCTGAAACTGACTATGGTGCTAACCAATGCATTTTGGCATAATGTCAAATTTGCTTTTGGTGAGCAGAGCTTAAGAGGAGATAAAAATAATTGCCTGTTTTGACTAAAAATTACTTCTGCTTAAATATTCACAATGGGACTTACTTTCTGAGGAGAAGTTCTTGTTAACAATTACAAAAGGGTTCCAAAGGCATGTTCAATAATAGTTTCTTTTAAATGCCAGTTATTTACTAAAAGGGAAACTACCTGTAGAGTGATTAAAGACACATTTTCAGCCAGGTGCAGTGGCTCATGCCTGTAATCTCAGCACTTTGGGAGGCCAAGGTGGGCAGATCACCTCAGGTCAGGAGTTCGAGACCAGCCTGGCCAACATAGTGAAACCCCATCTTTATTAAAAATACAAAAAATTAGCTAGGCATGGTTGTACAAGCCTGTAATCCCAGCTACTTGGGAGGCTGAAGCAGGAGAATCACTTGAACCTGGGAGGCGGAGGTTGCAGTGAGCTGAGATCGTGCCATTGCACTCTAGCCTGGGTGACAGAGTGAGACTCTGTCTCTAAAAAAAAAAAAAAAAAGCACATTTTTCTTTTGAAATCTATGGCTTTTTTAAAGTTCAGAGAGAAATGTGCAGTTGTTTGTGACTTACCCATATCTCTCTACACAACCACCAAACCTGCTCCAGAAGAAACTCAATTTCCCCCTGAAGAAGTGTAAGTGAAGAGAGGCTCACTCCAAGTCAAATATGAATGGCCTTGACAAGCTCTCCAACAGGGAATGAAGCCAGGCAGGGATTGAAATCGCCCTAGGGAGCACCAGTCAGTGCCCAGTTAATTGTGTTAGCTGTACCCGAGCCACAAGGAGGAAAGAAATTATGGCTACAGGAGAGGTGCCCTTAAAAGACTCAGGATCATACATCATGATAATTATGCCATGCATAAATAATTCCGGAAGTCAAATAAAAAGATCTAATATCTGCTATTCTCTTTTCAGCTGACTAGGGGAGAATGTAGGTGAGGTTCATTACTTTTTGGTTGCCAATCAAAGCTGTATGTCTATTATTTGGGTTAAAAAATTATAAAACCAGAAGAGTACCAGATTATTTGCAAACACATCCAAGGTTAAACATACCAGTGGCTGCAAGTTTTTACCGATACACTTTTTTTCTCAGTCATTTGAGCTAGAAGATTATCAAGGTGTGTGGGACGCTGGGATATTAGGACACTGGTTGACAGGAGATGGCACATGTTTTTTTGACATGGGCATTAAAGTCTCTCTAATGACCTCTGGGCAATGCTGAGTAACCCGGGACAAAGAATTGTAACATTGGATATCTGTTATTTGTTTTCTTTCTGCCCCTGACAAGACCGTGGCCCTCCATAAACAGCACATTTATGGAGATCTCCTTGATGCCTGACCCAGGAACTAACCTGGCTCTCAAAACCCATGTTCTTCCCCATTTTACCAAGACCACCATCCACATCTCCAAGACTGCCTGGGTCAGCACTGGCAGCTGTAAAAGCAGGTCAATTCATGATAGAGGCAATGCAGCCTAGAATCAAGAAGATCAGATTCATATCTTGGCTTTACCATTTACTAAATATGTGAACTTGACAAACAACTTATAGATAATAACATTTGTCTCCAAGTATTATTGTGGGGAGTAAATAAAATACTCTATAAGAAGCACGACACACTTTTTTCCACAGCACACTGGTATAAATGGATGAAGTGAGTGGCCTGACCTACCCGAGTTTTTCTAGTACTGGTTGATACTGAACCTCTTGTGGTCTAGACCAGTTCTACCCAGTAGGAATATATACATATAATCTATGTAAGTTATATAACCTTTTATTCTTAAGCTGTCAATTGATTGAGATTTCTGGGATAAGTAAAAACAAGGCACATAATCAGTAGGAAGACCAGCATTTGCTCTGGAAACTGATTCTCTTTAGCATGAAGTATACAAATTCCTTTCAAGTGGTGACTGGAAGAGCACCTATTTTATGATATTAATTTTTTGTTTACATTTGCAACTAAAATAAGATCTTTTATGTAATGCCAGAGAGGAGAAACATTAGAACTCCTTTGGAATGTGCATGGAAATTGAGAGATAGGAAATAATAAATAAAGAAATGGGTCATTTGGTCTCATTTTATAGATGAAAAAATGGAGGCTCAGTGTTGTCAGTAAGTGGTTTAAGCTCATGCAGCTAACAGACAGCAAAGCTGTGATTTGAACCTGGTTCTGTTTAACCTAAGTTTTCTCTCAGTCTAATGCACATCTTCAACCTCTCTTCTGTGTTGCCTACCTAGAGATTTGGTAGAAGTGTTGTGAATGAGGAGGCCACATTGGGAGTCAAATTGGGAGTAGGTATTCAAATCAGAGGAAATAACTTGAAGACTTTGGTAACATGCAGGCAAAGCATTCAGGGAACTGAACACAGTAGTATCACTGGGGTGGCCTTTCTGGGCCAGGACATATAGGAAATAGAAGGAATTAGGGAGGAGTGCATGTCTCAGTTAAGTTATTGAAGCCCATAATTTATTAAATTATAAAGAAAATTCTAAGTAGTGTAGTTGTCTCTTAGATACATTTGTGTTCAGACTTTCAAAATTCTTGTAGGTAGAATATTGAATGGAAGATATAAATATTGGCTTTATTTCATTTTTCTACTTCATGTATTTAATGGTATATATTAGATATCAAAGATCACTTGCCTAACCAAGAAAGGGAGATAGGTGAGGATGGGAAACAACTTTGGGGATGCTCTACCAACCTCTCCCAATTTGTCTGCGTTGAATAAGTAGAGAGTAAAAATAAACACAGCAATGCGATCGAATAATAACAACTAATGTATATGGAACAGCCAGAGAATCATCTGTGCTAGAGTCCTCATCATGATCTGCAGTTGAAACCAAAGTCTAAGTAACAGTCACAGGAGAAGCAAGGCAGGGCCTGGCTGGTAGAGTGGAATAGATGCACCAAAGGGCTACTTGAAACAGATAATCAACAGATTAACCATGAGCTCATCGATCTGTCATGATGCAAATATGACACTGTAGTTTACTGTCACCGCACTTACTCTTGGTTTGAGTCTCTGAGCAGAGGCAAGATGTTAACTAAGACCTTCCAAAGGCAACGAAAGTTTTGGAAGGCAATGAAACCTTTGCCACCACTGGATCACCAAAATGAGCATCAGTTCTTCTGAAAGCTGAGATTTCTACTGAGCAAGAGACACAGCCTCAGATGGAATTTTTCTGCTTCTAATTTAAGTTGCAACAATTTCCACCCCATATACCCTGCATATTTCAGCAGAGGAGAGTACCATGGTTATCTAGGGACATTGGTGTTAAAATGCTGTTTAAAAAGGAAGCACGCTTTAGGAGTGGCAACAAACAAGATGCCACAGAAAGCAAGTAACAGAAAGACCTGAAGGCTAAGCAGGAACATGGAGCGGGGGAGAAGTCCAGACTTAGGTTCCTTCTGAGCTTGGCAGTACTGCTTGTGAGCTTTGCTCTGGTATTCCTCTGACTGGGCTTCTCTTGTGGGACATTACTATGGCTCCAAGGTGACAATGTTGGGAAAAGTCAAACTGTTAGAGACACCAGGAATAGTAGGTGCTTCTGATGTCCTATTCATATTTCTTGGCCTTCACTGCTCCCTTACACAGCAGCAGCTTTCTCCTACAGGTGCCAGCAACTGTCATCCAGCATTTGCAGGTTGGGAACTCGCCCATCCCATCTGGAAAAGGCTAGAAGTGAATGCCCCTAGAAGCAGCCCTCACAAATGACAGAGGAAAGCAGATGGATAATATTCCAGTTTCCTCACCCTTTGGTGGGACAACTCTGAGGTGGGTTCTGTGCAGCCCCCTAGACGCTCCTGGTTCCAAGTATAGTAGCTTGGTACAAAAACACTGGTCATCTCTTGTTTACCCAAAGCCATAATGGACAACTCAGTATTTCTGGTGAATAAAAATGGGGGAAATAAATGAATCTTACCAAATCAGTACATATTGTTTCAAATATAGGCTCCATGGTAGCTGGGGGTGGGAGAGGGAGAAGAGGAAGTGGATGTGAGAAGGATATGGCAAAAATGGGAGAGTTCAGTGCTTAGAAGGCCAAAAATTCCTTGATATGATGGCAAATGGCAAGTCGGTTCTCTCTAGCTATCTAACTTGCATTATTCAAATGGATTTTGACCTCATGTCACCTATCAGTTTGTCACAAACTCCTATTTCTGACCTTCTATCTCCTCCTCAGTCCTTTGGGTTCAACCTTGAGCTCCCTGCATCCTTGACCCACACACTGCCTGTCCTGAGTTCATTATACTCACTTCTGCCTCAGTTGGAATGTCCTCCCCACTGTTCTTTGCCATGAACTCTGGCCCATCTTTTAGGACCCAAAGCAAATCTTCCCTTTGTTTGACATCTTCCTTGGGTGCTCCAGCTCTCTCAAGCTTCCTCTCTGCTGAGCTACCGAGCAGCTCATGAGGATCCACACCACGAAGTTTAACCCTGGATGTTGCCCCATTTTGCATGACTCTTTATCACAAGTGTACTGATAGTCTTTAAAAGTTTTTTAAATTTTATTTTTAATTGAAATATAATTGTACTATTATGGGGTACGTATCAGTAGTGATGTTTCAATCATAATAATGTATAGTGACCAGATCAGGATAATTAGCATATCCATCATCTCAAACATTGATTGTTTCTTTGTGTTGGGAACATTCAATATCCTCCCTATAGCTATTAGAAACCATCTAATATATTATTGTTAATTATAGTCATCCTACAGTGCTATAACTTACTCTTTACCCTAAAACTTACTCTTTCTATCTGTAATTTTGTATCCTTTAATAAATCTCTTCCTATCCCTTCCTTCCCCCACTCTTCCCAGCCCCTGGCATTCTCTGTTCTACTTTTCACTTGTATGAGATCAACCTTTTTTCAGCTTCCACATATGAGTGAGAACATGCAGTGTTTAACACTTTGTTCCTGGCTTATTTCACTTTACCATCATGTCCTCCAGTTCCATCCATGTTGCTGTGAATGACAGGATTTCATTCTTTTTTTTTTTAATGGCTGAAGAGTATTCCCTTGTGTATTTATCCCACAGTTTTTTAATCCATTCATCTGTTATTAGACACCTAGGTTGATATGTTTTTAGAGGTAAAAGAATGTCCAGTGGTCCTTGTAAGACTTTAGGATTTGAGAAGAGATTGAACTCTCTCCTCTGTCCCATGATGATCTTTAAGAGACAGCAGAACTTAAGGCCAGGGCCACCTTTTCAAAATGACTTTAGACAATAACAAAATAGCTGCCATTGAGTGGGTGGCTGCTATGTGCTCACTTGCTAAGCACACTTTACTATTGTGTCTCATTTAATCTTTACACAATACTACAAAGTGGGTATTAATATCCCCATTTCAAATATACAGAAACTGAGGGTCAGGAACTCCTCAAGTCTACACATTACTAAGCAGCTGGGAGTGAAACAGGTTACGAAAATCAATGGTTCTACTAGAGTCTAAACTTTCCTATAAAGACTCTTCTAGAACAATTTAAAGGTAATTTCAATGTATTGAGTTAAACAGGCAAGTAAAAGTATGAGGCAAAGATAATGTAAATTAGTGAAAGTTAGAAACAAAAAGCCAATGGCAACCCACTAAATATAAGCTCTTCTCACTGCTCATGTAGCAAATTTCTGAGACAAGCCTGGGGCAGGCCATGCTGGACAGCAGTAAATGCCATTGAGTAAAATGAAGCCGAGCAGAGGAGTGGGGGTGTTGGGGTAGGGTGGGATGGTGGCAATTTTGCATAGGTCGTCCAGGAAGGCCTCAATAAGAGGGTCGAGTTGGAACAAAGCCTTGTGGAATGAGGTGAGGGCGGTAGCCATGCTGATATCTGTGGAAGAGTGTTCTAGGCAGGGCAGCAGCAAGAGCAAAAGCCCTGGGCAGGACTGTGCCATGCAGTTGAAAATCAACTGTTTTCATGTCCTAAGTTGGTAAAGATGGACCTGTAGGCAGGTACCAACAGAGTTGATCACCTCTCTCTGATGCTTTTGAATCTTATCTTTTTGGCTCTCACTAAGAAAGAGAAACAAGAAGCTTTCCCCTTCTCCACAACCACCTGAAAACATAGACTGGAGTTCTCAGAGACCTTGAGAAAACTTGAGATGGACACATATATCACCTGCATTCACCTTTGTTTTCAGAAAAAGATAACTAACCTACAAAACATCAGTTTTCAAACCCCAATTTTTTAAAAGGAAGGAGAAAGAACATTTATTGCTAATTAGTATTGTCAGGATGAGGATTTTATCTTGGCAAATGGTATAGGCAGCTTTTGCAAAGTGCTCATTAATATCATCTGTGATTCCTGGAAACCTAGTCTGACAGACGAGCAACCCTGTGATTCATACTGTCAGGGATACTGACTACAGTGATTGGTGGGGGGAGCATTTCCTCCGACCACAAACTCCACTCTACTCACCTCAGTCCAGGATGTCCCCTCTTATAAAGAGATGCTCACTGTAGCACAAAAAGAAGAGTGATGGTAAATTCTCCTCCTCCAGCATGCTCAATGTGCCAAACCTTGTGCCCCAAGATGGGTTATATGGCCTTTGAGAGAGCTGAGTAGACTTTGCAAAGTGGGGGGGCTCCCATGTGCACAAATAAGTTGCTGGTATTCTGATACCTTGGGATGGTTGATATGAGCAACATGCTAAGAATGGCATTTACAGTTTTGAATGGCTGGAGAAAAATCCAAAAAAGAGTAGTAATTCAGGACACCTGAAAATTATATGATATTCAAAATGCAGTTTTCATACATGAAGTTTTATTGGAACCCAGCCCTCATGCTCATTTGCTCTACAGCTGCAGAGGTGAGTAGTTACAACAGAGACCTCATGGACTACAGTGCCTAGAGTATTTACTGTATGGTTCTTTATAGGGAAGTTTGCTGACCCTTGCAATAAAGAGTGGTTTTGTTGAGGATCTATTCCCCCCAGATAAGTATCTAGCACAGAAAATGAGGTACCAAACAACCACAGTTAGGGTAAATCCGCTTTAGAGGATTACTGGAATGCAACTGAATACAGACCAGTGAAATAGACCCACACTGGTGACTAATTTGGAAGAGTTTTCTCTTTTTACTGATCTCTGTAGTTCTTAAGCTAAAGGTTTCTCTGGAAGTAGGCAGAAGCAGAGGGAGGAGGAGGCCTATTCAGGCTTTCAGCTGAAAGCACTTTGTAGTACTTACCATCATCCTGTCTTCCCATATTCCTACTTCTTCTAAAGCTAAGACACTGAATATGTGAGATTGTTGGAATTTAGCTTTTTACCAGTCCTGTAACTCATCATTCAACAATCTAAATCTTGTAAATGAAATAAAAAACCTGATGAAGCCAGGCTGTTCAAGGATATTGCAGAGCTGTGTAGGAGGCCCACTTAGTAGCTGTGAGCACATCGGTATGGGAGTTAGGTCCCCAAATTTATATTCCAGCTCATCTACTTGCTAGCTGTGTAACACTGGGCATGCTCATTAATCCTTCTACTACCTACCTTCTCCATCTGTAACATGAAAATGGTGATAATCTCTCCCTTATAGGGATTCTTTGGGGGTTAGTAACATGTGCGCTGAAAGCAGCCTGGCACGATGCCTGGCTTGTAGAATGGGCTCAAAGAATATTAGCTATTGTTAGTGTTTCAAAATTGGAATTGGGGAATTTTAGGTGAGATATTGCAGGATCTTCATGCAAATGATATTCGTAATGAAGCACACTCTCTGACTCACCCAAATGGCATTTATTCAATAGCTAAGTGTCCCTCCCTCATGTTGCTCACACTTGTGATACTCATATTTGCTACTTACTACAATGTCCATGAATTTGACCTGGTAAGATGACATATTCCTCAAATGAATTATAGTGTTTAGGACCAGAGCTAATTTTAACCATACTGTATACCCAGGTTCCAGCACACAAATTTGAATGTAACTAACATTGGCTGAATTAAAATTGATATCATATATTGTTACAAGTCACTTCTAACTTAATTGCTCAACCATAATTCCCAGGTATAAAGTTCTTGCCAAGAACATCAACATTTAACTTGTACAAATGCTTATTCAGAATCTACTGTATACCATATACATATACTATATTTTTGTAGTATACACATATACTATATTTGTGTCTGAATACAAAGATGAATAAACCACAGTCCTTGAACTCAAGGAACTCACAGTCTAGTGTGCAGTCAGTAGAACACAGGAATTATCTGTAGATCTGTTCAGATCCCAGGCTCTGGCCTGGCCAGGTTGTAGAAGACCTATAGATACAACGGTATTAGGTGTTGGTTAAGTTAGAAGGGCTATCTTTGAAAAAGTAGGATTTTCCCAACCCACTAGAATGAAGTCCAGGAACTGTTAAAACAATAGATCTCCTGATATCAAAGAACTTGATTATTCATTCAGAAATCAATAAGTCCTGTGTTCCTAGAGCTGAGGTTTTCTCAGCAGGTCAGAGGAAGGTGTCTTGGGGCTGGGTGGCATTTGCAGGAATTCTCAGCCTAAGCTATGGGTGCTTGGTGGGAGTTGGCTATGGGTGTCCTTTCTTAATAATCAGTAAGTATAGTGTTTGCAGCACTTTTCCCAAGGCCGAGCTCTGCTGTCTTCACCATGGTGTCGCTATGATGTTGCTGGGCTGTGTGGTGCAGGTGCAGTGTGGCTCCATCATGGAGCTTTCCATGAGAAAGCACAAGTGTCCAATAGTCCACACAGACAGGAGTCTGCCTCAAGGCAGTATGACGTCTGAATAACCAGTCTGCAGGAAGTTGTTAATTGCATAAATCTTAACAAGCTGTAGCAGTTGTACCAATTTGCTTGACAACTAGAAATCTAAATTTTAAGACAAAGGGTGTGCATTTGCTTAAACATAACAATTTATCTTCAAATCACTTGTAAATCTGCTTTTATAAGCTACATGTAGATGTCTCAGTGACAAAGACAATACTAAAAGTAGAGAAGGTCAGGAAGGTCAGGCCAAAGCATCTTGCATAAAGAATTACTATTTGTGTGTGTGTGTGTGTGTGTGTGTGTGTGTGTGTGTATGTGTGTGTGTGACGGGTATAAATATGTGTGATCAACAGTGATATCAATCAGAACACTAAGGAAAAACCCTCCTATCCTGAAGCATTATTCTTCATTTATAGCAGAGTAAGTGTATATTTCTCAAAGACAGAAAATACAGGCATATACAGGTCCTGCGGAATTTCTAAGGACTTGGCTTCTGTTTTGAGTTGTGCAGAGCACTAGTCTGAAGCTTCAGGTGCTCAGCTCTAATGTGAAGTCAAAGTCACAGGCACTGTCATGAGATGTACTCATGGTCTATCAATTGTCAGGTGTTTGTGATAATATGCATGAAAGGATAAGAACAAGAGAGGTGGGAGGAGTTATGGAGAAGCCCAAGAAGCAGCTAAAGCAAATTCAGGCAAAACAGTGACAACAATGGATTTAATGAACGACAATTTGCTTAACATGACATCTAATATTTAGGGACACATTTTCAGTTCTACAGATGTTAGCAAAGTATAAACATAATGTAAGAATAATACTTAAGGGACTCAAAACATCACACAAATTGCTTAATGAAAAGTGGCAAAATAGTCTGTTGTTACTGTCTGCTGCTTGGTGGAGTTCTGCTTTTGTTGAATATTAGAATAAAGTGACATTAGTTTGTCACTTAGCAAATGGTCCTCTGCTTTCTAAACCATCCAGCAGATGGTCTAGGTGATAAAGTGCAGGCCTAGCGTGTTCGTGTTTTGCTAGCAGCCTCTACCCTGCACTGCTGCAATCACTCACCTCCTCTCCGCCAGGCGACCTCACCATCTTGTCATTCCTCAGTGTCTCACACCCCAGGTCACATGAATCACCATCAAGCCACACAGCTCTGAAGTTAAATTACCTACCTTCTTAATGTCAGCTCCTTCAGTAGTTTCTCCTTCCCATTCTTCATGTGCCCCATTGCTCTGCAAAGTTGGTCCCTCAATGTGCCTGCACTAAATTAAAAGCTTCAGATCCTGGATTTGTTTTGCAAAAAAATTTGAGTTTTGTTCTGCAAAGCATCCCTTCTCTCTTCTCTCTAATCCTAGACTAAAATCATATAAAATTTGAGAAATAGGCTGAGTTAAGAACCTTCTGGCTGCCCCAAAAAGTCAGAAGGAAAGGGACTGTGCACTAATGTGTTTAAAATTGACCAGAACTTTTAAGATTGCTGATAGGACTTTGTACTTCTTCCTCCCATGTGCAGGTGTAAACATGGGGTTTCAAGCAGATGAGAGTGTATATAGTTGGCTGGGACAGGAGTGGTCCTGCATTGTTAGGATGTCATTTCAAACAGTTGATCTCTTCTAAAATGTAGATATTTTTGTTGCCATATATTGCTGCATTAAAAAATTAATCTACAAGTTGTAATTTTTTTCCCCCTGGTTAATACACAAACTGATTAATTCTGAATACAAACCAAGAGTTGACTACACTACAGAGACCAGAAAAGGTATTACTCACCTGAGGAAGGGGAGGGAATGGTGACCCCCAAAAGGTGAAGCTGCCAAGATCTGTTAAATTTCTACTCATTTTTCAGAGAGAGAAATGGTGCCTGTGTGCATTTAGGTACACACGCATGAAATACAAATGTATGCCCCTCAATTCTGAAGGGTATTTGAATGACCTCTGAATAACAAGTGTAGTTTGTTGGCATAAATACATATTTAAATTATGCTTATAAGTAAAAGTAAGATGCAACTGTGTTATGGTTTGTTTCAGAATTATTACAGGTAAAAAGTATGTACCCCTGGTACATGCTGAGATTTAACCCCAGTTGTGGGTCTAATGACAACTTAGGGTGTCTGTAGTGGGTCTTGAAGAGAATGAGGATCCCTTTCCAAGACATCTGTCTCAAGTGAAGTTAGCACATGATTTTAAGCAAAGAAAGGCCAGTTTTCTCAAACACCAGAGGGCAATCTACTTCCACTGATAAGGGTGGCTGAAGGGACTTGGGAACTGAGGATTGTCAGTTTCCTCTGGATCCAACCAGATATCCCTATTCCAAGTTCCATGCCCCATCTTTCTCATTAGATGCCCTGATTGTCACATGAGATACTTGGTGATACTATGAATTATTGTTGTAATTAAGTAACACGAACAACTAAATTTTGTTTACCTTTCAGCACTGTTGGTCTCATGGCTACAAGGATTATATCATGAAGGCTTTCTAGTTTTCAGATTATAACTTGAACTGGGGCTTAAAGAATTTGAGCTTATTGTTTTCTTTCTGTAAGTGCTCAAGCACACTTAAAAATATCCATCCCATGCCACAGTCCTTGTAGTCATCATCGCTGCCATTATGGTCAAATGCAGCAGCCAGCTAAGCTCCCAAGGCACTTGTTTTAGTTGGCACTCCATCCCAGTCAACCAGAGGTGTTAATTTGAGTAATTATGATTTTACTGCAGGCTGCATTTTACTTAATATTCCATTTCCCTTGGCAAGGAGCTCACTACTGCACCCAAATCTGAGGACATAACCAAATGAATACCCAAATCCCATTTTTTCTGGCCTATCTGTTGGAAATCATTCCTAGAACCAGTTTTATATCCATCAGAGTCTAATCATGAGATAGAAAACATACAGTAATTTGAATAATGAAAATTCAATATAAAGAATTATCAAGAGGGGATTGGAGAAATGAGGGTCTGGTTAATAAGAAGTAAAAAGAATGCTAAGGAATACAAGAGTAACATATATGGAGTAACCACTATTGCTAGAGCTGGGATACAGTGCCACAGAGAGAGACACCCATTTCCCATAAAGCTGATATTCAGACTTCATTGGTGAGGGCAGAGCTCAGGTTCATTGACTGTTATAGAAGTTCACTGAGGTACTGTGCTTAGAACTCATGGCAAAGCTACTCCGCAGGATTCTGGGGTAAATGCTCTAAGGGGGAGATGCCTAGGCCACATCACTCATTGGGAGATAATCTCTGAAATGCCTGGGGAAGCATTTAATGGAAAGGTACTAGTACTCCACTGCTAGCACTCTACTCCAAAGCCACCCAAGGGAGGTTGTGGAAGAAAGCTACCCATAGGAAGCTGGTGTGTGCTACTGGCCACCACATGCTGCTGACCATGGCATGCTGTAGAGTGTTGCTGAAGCTATGTGCTGCAAGAGCTGGGCGCTACAAAACTGCATACTGTGGGAACTGGATGCTTAAAAAAAAGGTGCATGCTGCATGAGTCCAAAGGAAGGACATCAGACGAGGAAGAGAAACATCTTCTGATCCATGTCTCTCCAGGGCCCTTTTCTGAGAAAGATAAGTTGTGTTGTCTAGCGAGGGGAGAAATATTCACAGAGTCCAGCTCCATTATTGTAAGGCAGTTAATGAGGGTAACTTTGGATCTGAGTGGAAATAGGCTGATACACCAGGCCAGCAGGCAATACTATTAACCAGTGACACCAATAAAGATTTTATTAGGAGGATGGAGGCAGCCTAGACAGGAAACCAGCTCAATATAAGAACCTCTCTTCTCCACCCTCCACTTATTTTGGTGAAGGTGAGTTGGTTCTGGCATAGTATAAAACCAAGGCCAGACTTCTCTATTGACCCAAATACTTAGTTGAGTATTCTTCCATCAGACTGTGGTGCTGATATGTTTGTGCAGGTGTCTAGTCCAGCAAGTGTATCCCTGCTCAAGGAATGAGTGTTTTGTGGCACAGTGCAGGCCACATCATTAACAGCAACACACCATGTGGTAGTGAGAAGTGATGGCATCAGAAGCTCGGCCAGGTTTTCAAATTCTCTCTCTTTCTTATTTGGAAACTGACTCTCCTTTTGACTGGTAATTCCCTTGGGCAATTCACAGTGCAGGAAACTGCAAGAGAGATATACAAACTTCTTTCACAAAGTGGAGTGGGATCTTCAGCAACTGATGGGGATCCCCTAGTTGAAGTTAGTCAAGCAGCTGCACAAGGGAAGAACTCAGTTGTGGCAGTGTTGTTCACATGGTATGCTGTACCATCAGAGATATTTTCTGTTCACAGCTCAGTGCCACTTACCTAACGAAGATCCATTGCTCAAATCTGTCATTTTCAGGCAACAGCCCTGATGTCACCCAAACTGCTATTAAGATATTTGTTGAATCATATCTGTATTGTCAAAAATCATGGTTCATTACCCTGAAGCAAATGGTCAGGCCGTGAGAGAGAGAAGACAAGTGAGGCCTGGATGGTAATTGGAGAACATTATCTTAAATCTATTAATACATTAATTTCCATCTTTCCTGAAACTGATGGGGCAAGTTTTATCAGAAAGAAGGAGATAATTATCCCAATAGCAACAGGTGATTATCTAGGAAGACAGTGGGTATTTGGGGGTTTGGCCTCATTTAATGGGGGAGACCAATTAAAGGGAAAGGAGAGAACTCTATTTGTTATGTGTCTATCATGTAGGCATTTTGATAGGCTCTTTATATACTTTATATTATATTTGTTCATCATTTAGATTTATGCCATATGCTCATATTAGAGATTAAAAAGCTATGTTTGTAGAGGTTAAGTGATTTACTCAAGGTCACATTCTTTGGACCAGATAGCAAAATCTCTGGATCAGATTTGCCTGGTTCCAAAGATGGTAGTGCTTGTATAACACTCTGAGAAGTAATTACTGTGGAGCAAAGCAAACATAAGTCTAAAAGCAGGTGATAGGTATAGGTTTAGGCAGTGTAAGGGTAGGCTAAAGTGTTGTAACAAATGCACCCCTCAAATAGGTAAGGGCTCAAACACAATAGATGTTCACATCTCACGTCTCAGAGCAAATTGGATTCCCTCATCAGCTAAAGCTTTTCCAAATGAGGTGATTTGGGGACCAAGGTACTCCATCTATGGCTCCCCTACTCTCCAAGGCCTTCTTAATGTCTTTATGTAGCCCCTGGAAGGAGAAAGAGAGAACAGAGAAAGTACACCTATTTTTATATATTTGGCCTGGAAGAGATATATGGCATTCACATATTCTGGTGGGGGAGAACTAGCTACATGGCCACAGCTGGATGCAAACATCTTGGGACAGGCAGCCACTTTCCATTTACAACTGAGTATGACAGAAGGGAAGCATATGTTTTGAACAGCCTGATCTCTGTCACAGGAGGCAGGTCAGGAGGCATGCATGCTATCACTGTCACAATGCTTTACCTCGTTTCTGGGGTTTAGAAATAAAACTATGGGTTAGGGGTGAGGACTGATGAGTCTGGGCCCCAGTCTTGGCCCCAGCAGAGAGTGGGTGCATGCACACACATACTTACACACACAGAAAAACAGAAACTCTAGGAAGAAGCTATTTTAACGTCAGTATATATGTAAGTTTTCTGTTATTTCTAAAACTTTATGATAATAGAATTTTTTATTTTGAATTTTAAATTAGGTTGGGAAGTGAAGGAATTACATACTATTTAGAGTGGTCAAGGCCTCTAAAAATTCCTAGATCTGTTCCTTATAATGGTTTATCAAGAGAGACCCAACCATGAAGACCAAGACAGGACCTCGTTCCTAGAGTAGGAGTTTGAGGCGGGGGACATCAGGAAGAGGGGCAGAGGCCAAGCCACCAGCATGGCCTGGGATTAGAACTTGGGGGTTAGCAGCAAGATGGGTTTATGTCGTTGGGCTCTGTGTGTCCTACCTGGACTTCCCATGTCTGATGAGGAAGGGACCAGCTTGTTTCACAATCTGAGATGAGCTGGTGTTTTTTAGGGGAGTGGTTGAAAGACTCAGCTGAGAGTAGAAGGAGATGGGAAACCAGCAGCTGGGCAGGGTGCAGGCCCAGGAATATCCTTTCAATGGTTAAAGATGAAATAATGTGAGAACTAAAGAAAGAAGTGTGATATGATCTTGGGGGAGGAGAGACACTGGTTGTCAGTTATTAAAAGTTTCTACTGTTACTTTTGACATACATTTTACCTTTCTAGGGTGGACTCAGCTGCAAACTGTTAATAGCAATAAAACACTGTGTTCTTTGTTGAGGGCCATTTCTTTGCATCTGTTGGCCACTTCTCTCCAACATTATAACAATGGACAAATGGCCAGTGCAGTAGGAACGAGGCAGAAAGAAGATCTGGGTAAAGGAAAAGTAAGGAAAAGGAATTTCTTCCAGAGTAAGAATACCCCCATCAGGAGAGAGGCAGAGCAAGATGTCAGAATAGAAAGCTCCATTGATCACCCCCACAGCAAGGACACCAAGTTAACAACTATCTTCACAAAAAGTCACCTTCATAAGAACCAAAAATCAGGTGAGCCTTCATAGTACCTGGTTTTAAGTTCATATCATTTAAAGAAGCACTGATATGGTAGAAAAAAAAAACAGTCCTGAATCACTGATACCACCCCTTCCCTACTCCCCCTCAGCGTAGTGCAGAGAACATCTCTGGACATAGTGGAGTGGGGAGCAAAGCAATCATGAGGCATTGAACTTAGTGCTGCCCTGTTAGAGCAGAAAGGAAAACTGGACCAAACTCAGCTGATGCCCACCCATGGAGGGAGCATTTAAATCAGCTCTAGCCAGAGGGGAATTGTGGATCTCAGTGGTAAGAATATGAGTTCCCACAAAACTTGCCACCAAGGGCTAAAGTACTTTGGGTCTTTATGTAAACTTGAAAGGCAGTCTAGCCCACAAGGACTGTAACTCTTAGGTGAGTCCTAGTGCTGAACTAGGTCCAGAGACAGTGGCCTGGGGGGGACAAACAACCTACTATGACACCAGCTGGAAGCGTCTAAGGGAACGCCAGCATTACCCCCCTCTCCTCACCCCAGGCTGCACAGCTTGTAGCTCCAAAAGAGGCCCCTTCCTTCTGGTTGAGGAGACAAGAAGGAAGAGTGGGGGAAGACTTTGTCTTGCATCTTGGATACCAGCTCAGCCACAGCAGGATAGGGCACTGGTCAGAGTCATGAGGCCCCCATTTCAGGACCTAGCTCATGGATGACATTTCTAGACATACCCTGGGCCAGAAGGAAACCTGCTCCTTGAAGGAAAGAACACAGTCCTGGCAACATTCATCACCTGCTAACTGAAGAACCCTTGGGTCCTAAATAACCAGCAGCGATACCCAGGTACTACATTGAAGGCCTTGGGTGAGCCTCTGAGACTTGCTGGCTTCAGGTGAGACTCAGCACATTACCAGCTTTGGTGACTATGGGGTGAAATTCCTTATGCTTGAGAAAAGCACAAGGAAAAGTAAATGCAACTTTGTCTTACACCTTAGATACTAACACAAACACAGGGAAGTAGAGCACCGAGTAGATTTTTGGAGTCCCTGATTCCAGGATTGGCTCTTAGATGGCATTTCTGGACCTGCTCTTCTGCCAGAGGGGAGCCACTGCCCTGAAGGGTGAGTCCCAGGACAGGCAGTATCTACCACAAGCTGACTGACGAGCCGTTGGGTCTTAAGTGAACATCAGCAGTAGTCTGGCAGTACTCCCTGTGGCCTGTGGTGGTGGCTATGGGGCAAGGCTTCTCTGCCTTTGGAAAGGGGAAGGAAGAGTGGGGAAGGACTGTGTCTTGTGGTTTGAGTGGCAGCTCAGTTGCAATACGATAGAACACCAGGTACACTTCTAAGATTTTCGACTCTAGACCCTGACTTCTGAACAGCACTTCTGGACCCACCCAGGGCTTGCAGGACCTTGCTGCCATAAAGGGAAGAACTCAAGCCTGGCTGTTTTTGCCACTTGCCTATTGGAGAGCCCCAGGGCCTAGAGTAAACATAGGCAGTAGCCAAGCAGTGATTATAGTGGGCCTTGGGTGAGACCCAGTGCTGTGCTGGCTTCAGGTCTGACCCAGCACAGTCATAGTGGTGGTGGCCACAAGGGTGCTTGTGTTACTCCACCCCCCAGCTTCAGGTGGCTCAGAAAAAGAATAGACTTTATTTGTTTGAGAGAAAGTAAGGGAAGAGAACAAGAGTCTGGTAATCCAGAGAATTCTCCAAACCTTGTCTAAGACTACCAAGGAGGTGCCTCCATGAGTCCACAAGAACCACAGCATTACTGGACTTGGGATTCCACCTAAGGCAGATACAGCTTAGATCACAACACCCAAGTGTTTTCAAATACCTGGAAGGCCTTCCCCAAGAAGTCTGGGTACAAAAAATTCCAGACAGTGAGGACTACAATAAATACCTAACTCTTCAATGTCTAGACACCAAAGAACATCTACTAGCATCAAGACCATCCAGGGAAAACATGGTCTCCCCAAATGAATAAAATAAGGCACCAGTGACCAATCCTGGAGAAACAGAGATATGTGACCTTTCAGACAGAATTCAAAATAGCTGTGTTGAGGAAACTCAAAGAAATTCGAGATAATGCAGAGGAGAATTTTCTATGTTAACACAGAATTAAGAATTACATCAGATAAATTTAACAAAGAAACGAAATAATTTAAAAGAATGAAGTAGAATTCTGGAGGTGAAAAATGCAATTGGAGTACAAAAGAATGCATCAAGGATACTAAAGTCTTTTAGTAGCAGAATTAATCAAACAGAAGAAAGAATTAGTGAGCTTGAAGACAGGCTGTTTGAAAATACACAGTCAGAGGAGACAAAAGAAAAAAGAATAAAAAAAATTAAGCATACCTACAGGATCTAGAAAACAGCCTCAAAAGGGCAAATCTCTAAGAGTTATTGACCTTAAAGAGTAAGTAGAGAAAGAGGGGGTAGAAAGTTTATTAGAAGGGATAATAACAGAATTTACCAATCCTAGAGAAAGTTATCAATATTTAAGTACAAGAATGTTATAGAACACCAAGCAGATTTAACACAAAGAAGGCATTTAATAATCAAAATCCCAAAGATTAAGAATAAAGACAGGATCCTAAAAGCAGAAGAGAAAGGAAGCAAATAACATACGTTGGAGCTCCAGTATATCTGGCAGCAGACATTTCAGTGGAAACCTTAAAGACCAGAAGACAGTAGCATGATATATTTAAAGTGATGAAAGAAAAAATATTTTACCCTATAATAATAAAAATATTCTTCAAACCTGAAGGGGGAAATAAAGACTTTCCCAGACAAACAAAAGCTGAGGGATTTCATTGACACTAGAACTGTCCTAAAGGAAATGCCAAGGGGAGTACTTCAATCAGACAAGGATGCTAATGAGCAGTAGCCAATCACTTGAAGGTACAAAACTCACTGGTAATAGTAAGTACACAGAAAAACACAGAATACTGTATCACTGTAACTGTAGTGTGCAAACTACTCTTATCCCATATAGAAAGACTAAATGATGAACCTATCAAAAATAATAACTACAACAGCTTTTCAAGACATAGTGCAATAAGGTATAAATAGAAACCACAAAAAGTTAAAAAGCAAGGGGCCAAAGTTAAGGTGTAGAGTTTTCATTAGTTTTCTTTCTGCTTGTTTGTTTATGAAAACAGTGTTAAGTTGTTATCAGGTTAAAATAGTGGGTTATAAGATAGTATTTGCAAGCCTGATGGTAACCTTAAACCAAAAACATACAATGGATACACAAAAAGTCAAAAAGCAAGAAACTAAATCATATCACCAAGATCACCTTCACTAAAGGAAGACAGGAAGGAAAGAAGAAAAGAAGATCACGAAACAATCAGAAAACAAATAACAAAGTGGCAGGAGTAAGTCCTTATTCTCAATAATAATGCTGAATGTAAATGGACTAAACTCTCTTTACAAAAGACATAGAGTGGATTAATAGATTAAAAATAAAGAACTCAATGATCTGTTGCCCACAACAAACACACTTTACCTATAAGGATGCCCATGAAATGAAAATAAAGGGATGGAAAAAGGTACTTCCTTCCAGTGAAAACCAAAAAAGGCAGGAGTCACTATACTTATATTAGACAAAACAGACTTCAAGACAAAAACTGTGAGAAGAGATGAAGGTTGCTGTATAATGATAAAGGGGTCAGTTGGGCAAGAGGATATAATAATTGTAAACATATATGCACACAACACTGAAGCACCCAGATATATAAAGCAAATATAATTGGAGCTAAAGAGAGAGATAGCCTCCAAAAAATCAGTAAAGAAACATCAAACTTAACTTGCACTGTAGACCAAATGAATCTAATAGATATGTACAGAACATTTCATCCAATGACTGCAGAGCGCACATTCTTTTCCTCAACACATGGATCATCCTCAAGGGTAGAACATATGTTGGGTCACAAAACAAGTCTTAAAACCTTAAAAAATTGAAATAATGTCAAGCATCTTCTCTGACCATAATGGAATAAAACTAGAAATAATAACAAGAGGAATTTTGGAACTACTCTTGAAACACATGGAACTATAAATTTGGAACTATAAAAACACATGGAAATTAAACAATATGCTCCAAATGACCAGCAGGTCAATGAAGAAACAGAAGAAAACTGAAAAATTTCTTGAAACATATGATAATGAAAACACAACATACCAAAACCTAAGGGATACAGCAAAAATAGTACTAAGAGGTAAGTCTATAGCTATAAATGCCTACATCAAAAAGAGGAGAAACTTTAGATAAAAAAATGTAACGAAGCATCTTAAAGAACTAGCAAAGCAAGAGCAAGTCAAAGATCGGAATAGAAATAAATGAAGTTAAAATGAAGAAAACAATACAAAAGGTGAATAAACAAAAAGTTGGTTTTTTTGAAAAGTTAAACAAAATCGACAAACCTTTAGCCAGACTAAGAAAAAAAGAGAAGATATGAGTAAATCAAAAATGAAAAAGGAGACATTACTACATACTGCAAAAATTCAAAGGATCATGCGTGGCTACTATGAGCCACTAGATGCCAATCTAGAAGAAACAGATGAATTCTTAGACACATACAACCTACAAAGATTGAGCCAGTAAAAAATTCAAAACTTGAACAGACCAATAACAGGTAATGAAATCAAAGTCATAATAAGAAATCTCCCGGTAAAGAAAAGCCCAGGGCCCAATGGCTTCACTGCAAAATTCTACCAAACATTTAAAGAACTAATGCCAATCCTACTCAAACTATT
This sequence comes from Ateles fusciceps, assembly GCA_036589455.1. NCBI lineage: Eukaryota > Metazoa > Chordata > Mammalia > Primates > Atelidae > Ateles > Ateles fusciceps. The sequence continues at coordinate 3,376,205 of JAZHEH010000904.1, forward strand.
CCAAAAAATAGAGAAGGAAGGAATACTTCCAAATTTATTATACAAGGCCAGTATTACCCTGATACCAAAACCAGACAAAGACACATCAAAAAAAAAAGAAGAAGAAAATTATAGGCCAATGTCTCTGATATATATTGATGCAAAAATCCTCAAGAAAATACTAGCAAACCAAATTCAACAATACATTAGAAAGATTTTCCATCATGACCAAGTGGGATTTATCCCTGGGATGCAAGAATGGTTCAACATATGCAAATCAATCAATGTTATAGATCATATCAACAGAATGAAGGATAAAAACCATGTGACCATTTCAATTGATACAGAAAAAGTATTTGATAAAACTCAACATCCTTTCATAATTAAAAACCCTCAAAAAACTCAAGGCAGAAGGAACATATCTCAACATAATAAAAGCCATATATGACAGACCCACAGCTAGTATACCAAATGGGGAAAAACTGAAAGACTTTCTACTAAGATCTGGAACATGACAAGGATACCCGCTGTCACCACTGCTATTCAATAGTACTGGAAGTCCTGATACAATCTTATATTTGGAAAAACCTAAACACGCCACTAAAACACCAGTAGAACTGATTAACAAATTCAGTAAAGTTGCAGGATACAAAATCAATATACAAAAATTGGTAGCATTTCTATACACCGACAGTGAACAATGTGAAAAAGAAATGAAAAACTAATGCCTTTTACAGTAACCACCAATAAAATCAAATACCTAGGAATAAACTTAACCAAGGAAGTGAAAGATCTCTATAATGAAAACTACGAAACACTGATGAAAGAAATGGAAGAGGACACCAAAAAATCAAGAAAATATTCCATGTTCATGGATTGGAACAATCAATATTGTTAAAAATGTCCATTCTACCCCAAAGCATAGCACTTCCAGTACTATGTTGAATAGCAGTAGTAACAGTGAGCATCCTTGTCATGTTCCAAATCTTAGAGGAAAGACTTTCAATTTTTCCCCCATTTGGTATGATACTAGCTGTAGGTCTGTCATATATAGGTTTTATTATAGATTCAGTGCAATCCCTATCAAAATACCAATGACATTCTTGACAGAAATAGAAAAAGGAATCCTAAAATTCATATGGAACCACAAAAGACCCAGAGTAGCTGAAGCTACCCTGAACATAAAGAACAGAGCTGGAGGAATCACATTACCTGACTTCAAATTATACTACAGAGCTATAGTAACCAATACAGCATGGCATTAAGCATTAAAAACAGACACATAGACCAATGGAACAGAAAAGAGAACCCTGAAACAAATCCACCCACCTACAGTGAACCCATTTTCAATAAAAATTCCAAGAACATTCACTGGGGAAAAGACAGTCTCTTCAATAAATGGTACTTGGAAAACTGGATATCCACATGCAGAAGAATGAAATGAGACCTCTATCTCTTGCCATGTAGAAAACTCAAATCAAAATGGATTAGAGATTTAAATCTAAGACTTCAGACTATGAAACTTCTACAATAAAACATTGTGGAAAATCTCCAGGACATTGGTCTGGACAAAAATTTCTTGAGCAATACCACACAAACACAGGCAACCGAAGCAAACATGGATAAATGGAATCACGTAAGTTAAAAAGCTTCCACGCAGTAAAAGCTTCTGCACAAGATAGAATCAACAAAGTAAAGAGACACCCACAGAATGAGAGAAAATATTTGCAAACTACCCATCTGCCAAGGGATTAATAACCAAAATGTATAAGGAGCTGAAACACCTCTATAGGGAAAAAAAAAATCTAATAATCCAGTCAAAATATTGGCAAAAGATTTGAATAACATTTTTAAAAAGAAGACATACAAGTAGCAAAGAGGCATATGAAAAGGTGCTCAACATCATTGATCATCAGAGAAATGCAAAGCAAAACTACAATGAAATATCATCTCACTCCAGTTAAAATGGCTTATATCTAAAAGACAGGCAGTAACAAATGCTGGCAACGATGTGGAGAAAAGGGAGCCCTGTACGCTGTTGGTGAGAAGGTAAGTTAGTACAACCATTATGGAGAACAGTTTGGAGGTTCCTCTAAAAACTGAAGATAAAGCTACCATATGATCCAGTCATCCCACCACTGGATATATAGAAAGGAAAACGGTATATTGAAGAGATATCTGCACTCCCATGTTTGTTGCAGCACTGTTTACAATAGCTAAGATTTAGAAGCAACTTAAGTGTCCATCAACAGATGAATGAATAAAGAAAATGTGGTATATATTTGTACCATATGTACGTACTGGAGTACTATTGAGCCATGAAAATAATGAGGTCCTATGATTTGCAATAATATAGATGGAACTGGAGGTCATTAAATGAAGTGAAATAAGCCAGGCACAGAAAGACATCACGTGTTCTTGCTTATTTGTGGGACCTTAAAATCAAAACAGTTGAACTCATGGACATAGGGAGCAGGTGAATGGTTATCAGAGGCTGGCAAGGGTAGTGGACTGGTGGGGGAGGTGGGGTTGGTTAATAGGTACAAAAGAGAAAAAATGAATAAGACCTAATATTTAATAGCACAACAGGGCAACCACAGTCAATAATAACTTAAGTGTACATTTAAAAATAACTAAAACAATGTAAATGGATTGTTTGAACACAAAGGATAAATGCTTGAGGGGATGGATACCTCAGTCTCCATGATGTGATTATTTCACACTGCATGCCTGTATCAAAACATCTCATGTACTCTGTAAATATGTCCAACTACTATGTACCCACAAAAATTGTAAGAAAATATTTTAAAACAAGAAGAATATTACCAAGCAGTTCTGAGCCACTGAGTCTTTCTCAAACGCCGCAGCATGTCTACCTTTACCTTCACACTGGGTTAAAGGAGCAGCTTCTGGTTGGCCACTGGTGAGACTACAGCATCTCAGAGTGGCCTGGGAGATCTGGCCACAGCTTGCTTTCTCAGTCTGGGTCCTTTAGTGTGATGAGCTTCACCCTTTGAGTAGCCCCGGACTCCTAGGGATGTGCAATCCCTTTGCTTAGCCCTTTTCCACAGGCTGCACTCTCCTGGCAGTTGTACAAATTCAGAGCTGGCTATGCAGTCTGAATTCTGCCACTCTAGGAAAAAGCAGACACAGTTTGGGGATAGCTGCTCAGGCCCCAGTGTATTGTTTTGTACCATATATGTGCTGCATTGCTTTGGGACCACAGATTTAATCCCAAACTTGACAATTATGTCACAGCCTATAAAATATTTACACAGTTTTTCTAAACATATATATTATGTATTGTACCGTCTATAAAATATTAACATGAGTTCATTGTCCTAAAGACACTGTATTCTGAATTTTATTTCTACATCATTGCATACTGAACTGGGCATCAGGAGAACTGCATTGTGGTTCTGGCTTTTGACTACAAGGCTATGTGAGCTTGGGCAAGTCTATTCATTTCTCTCATTTTCTCATGTGTAGAATCAGGAGGTAGAACCAGGGAATATCCAAGATCCCTTTCAGCTGTAACACTGTGTGGTTCATTTCCTCTAGGCAGGTACAAGACAGGCAGGCCTCAACCTGTAGCAATCCCTGAGCACTCTGCCAAAGACACCCTTGTTAGCGTTTCATCATAGCATGCCAAGGAGCACGCTGCCAAGTGGAAGAAGAGTACCCCAGTGTGAACAGGAGCCAGACCTCTGAAGTGCAACAGAAAAGGAAGTCAGGAATATAAACAGACTTAGAGGCAAACAACAAAGAATCTGGGCTTTGGAGAAGGGCATGTCTGGGGCTGATCCTGGCTTTGCTGCTTTTTGTGATCTTGGGCAATTAGTTAAAACCTCTGAACCTTGAGGCCCTTATATGCAAAATGAGATTAATATTAGGTACCCCCGAATGTTGTTCTGAGGACTCATTTTCCTAGAAATGTGAGGTGCGTTTTACACTAGATATGGCATATGATAAGGGCTCAGTAAATATTAACTATTATATTTATTGCTGATTTATCAAAAAGTCATTTATCAAGAGACTGCAAATCTCTTTCAAATATCCCCTCAAAGATGCCTATCAAATTCTCCTCAAAGAAATTCTTTTGGATCCCAACATATTTAAAAATGTGTTCCCTTACCTGGTTATTTGTTGTCATACAAAATAGATAATCATTGTAGAGAGAAACACAGAAACTTTGTGGAGTAGGTTATTAGACCGTGTTATCTGAATACAATTTTATCATCAGCCAGTGCATTAACTTGTTTAATTGCAAGCTCTAGGAAGATTTGAACCACACAGTCAATGAGGATATTTTTAAATGCTAGGGCATCTTGTCCTGATTTGCCTGGAATAACCTTAATTTATGCTTATGGTTCCTGAATTATTTAAAGTGAAAAGTAAATCTTTTTACTCTCAGAAGTATCCTGGTTTAGACAATAGTTATACTGTTTAAGTTAACTAAATGTTGGGCTGATCGTTATCTCTATGAAAAGCTATTTGAGAACATTGTTTTCCTAAAAAAGTCAAATTAGACATCATGTTTCATTGCAACTTTAGTCATTTTCCAGGGTATCTAATTTTTGTCCATAAGAGTGTGGTCTATAAGAGACTTGCATCTACCAAGGATGGCTATTTAGAAGTTTCCACAGGAAGAGATGGCTAAAGTATGTCCCAAACTAGTATTGTAATCTGAGGAACAGGATTTTGTTAATATGATCTAATCTTCATTACTTCATTCATTCCCTCTGTGCTGAGCGGTGGGGATACAGTCATGGGAAACGAAGTTAGACACGATCCATTTTTGCCTTCATGGGGCTCACATTTTACTGAAAGATACAGAAGAAATGAGTTTTATTAGAAACTTTTTCAATAAGAACAATTAAATTTATGATAAGCCTGATAAAGGAACAGCGTGCTAATGCAGAAAGTAACGCAAGTGTGAGGGATATTGTCTTTAGATAGGGTTCTATGAGAAGGCCTCTTGAGGATATGGCATTCTAATTTAAGGGGGAAGGGCTACGGTAGGAAAAACTACAGCATACAAAGACTCCGATCCAGGAAAGGGTTGGATGTGTTTCGAGAACGAAGATCAGTGTGACTAGAAATCGCTGATTAAAGGGAAAGCTTGGCATGAGATGAGGTGTGGGGAGTAGGTGGAGACTAGATCACGCTGGGCTTGTGGTAAAGACACTATGTTTTATCCACACGAACTAGAAAGCCATTAAAAGTTGTAAGCAGGGGAATGACATGATCTAATTTATGTTTGATGTCGATCTGATTTGTGTTATAACTCACAGGCCTGCTGTGTGCAGAGTGGACTGAGTTGCTTGGGGAGCACAGTGGAAGTAGAGACACAAGTTGGGAAGTGTGAAGTGGAGCAGGTGAGAAATGATGGTGATTTGGACTGGCGTGGCAGTGGCGAGAGAGGCAGACGCATGGCACGTTTCAGGTTGATTTGAAAGGACTTGCTGATAGATCGGATGCTGGGTGTGCAGGAAAATGGAGAACAAAGCGCGATCCCATTGTGTGGCTCCAGGTGCTGGGTAGGTGTATATGGAAGATATGTGGAAGAAGAAGGCAGGTTTGGGAACCAGAAAGCAAGATTTCTATTTTGACAATGTCAAAAATGTTAAATCTAGAAATTTCTGAGATAGGTGAAGAACATCAGCTAGGTGGTTGGATATATAAATACAGATATCTGAGAAGTATGAGCTGAAGTTATAAACTGGGCACTCATTAGTATATTCATGGAATTAAACATTGGAAATGATGAGATTACATAGGGGAAGAGTATAGACAGAAAAAGAAGGGAAGGAGAAAGGATGGAAAGGAGGGAGGGAAGGATGGAGGGAGGAAGGAGGGTAGGATTAAGCCCCAAAGATTATCAGCTCTTCAGGGGATAAACTCAAGTTCAAGCTCCTTTACAGTTGCTCTGTGATAAGCAATGTAAAACTGCGGGTGGGGGTGTTGGTAAAGACAAGAGAGGAGAGAGAAAAAGGAAAAATGCATTGAGGTGAAGAAAGGGAGAGAGCAGTGTGAGAAAAGCCAAGAGAGTGTTCCAGGAAAGAGGAAGTGGACAGATTGGCTGAGCAGCCAAATAAGATGAGAGCAGAGAAGCGTTCATTGGATCTGGTCACTTGGATGGTAATGGTTCGACACAAGGCCAGATCACTTGAATCATTTTCCAGGTATTGAACATGATATGTTGGAATTTGCATGGATTTGCTTGCATTTACAAAGATTAGAAGTTCACATGAATGACTTGAGGCTGGGTGTGGTGACTCACGCCTGTAATTCCAACACTTTGAGAGATGGAGGCAGGTGGATCACTTGAGATCAGTTCAAGACCAGCCTAGTCATCATAGTGAAACCCCATCTCTACTAAAAATACAAAAATTAGCTGGATGTGGTGGCACATGCCAGTGATCCCAGCTCCTCAGGAGGCTGAGACATGAGAATGGCTTGAACCCGGGAGGTGGACATTGCAGCGAGCTAAGATTGCGTCACTGCACTCCAGCCTGGGTGACAGAGTGAGACTCAGTCTCAAAAAAAAAAAAAAATTCACATGAATGACTTGAACATGAGTGCTCCATTCTTACATTTCCTCACAATGATCTCAACCTTGAAGCCTGATGGGACCTTAGCAGGAGGCCATGGAGGAGGGTGGTTGGGCCTGGGGTTCTGGAATGGAAGACAGTTGGTACCTTTGTATATCACAGTTTACATGGTGCAGGTTGAACACATAGTAGAATGTCCAGAAATGTTTGTGGATTGACTTTTTTAAAAAAAGAAACAAAAAATACACTGGAGTTCAGGCTCCTTTTATAGTTACTTTGTGAGAAGCAGTGTAAAGTATGAAGGGTGCAATCTCACTGAAAGCCCAACATAGGTTTCTGTCAAAAATAACACGTTAAAAAAATTAATCCTCTCTGTTACTCTGTGGAATAAGCAGAGATGTTGCAGTATTATCATCCCAGCTTTAGAGATTCAGAAATTCAGATCGAAAGACTAAACAAGTTGGTCAAAATCACACAGCCATTCTATGGCAGCACCAGGACTTCCCCAGGGCAGCATGAAGGCCCGTGGTCTGCCCACTCCTCCACGGGAAATAAACGGTGATTCATGACCTCATGCCAAATCAGCTCCCAGAGCCATGGCCTGGGGGAAGATCAGTCTCTTTATGTTTTTCTTCTCTTTTCAGTTCTTTCCCCCCTTTCTGTGGGTAAATCTTTTATTTCTTCAATTATTATTATTTTTGAGACAGAATCTCACTCTGTCACCCAGGCTGGCATGCAGTGGCAATCACAGCTTGCTGCAGCCTCTACCTCCCAGGCTCTAGTGATCCTCCTATCTAAGCATCTGGAGAAGCTGGGACGACAGGCATGTGCCACTATGCCCAGCCATTTTAAAAAAGTTATTATTTGTAGAGACAGCACCTCCTTATGTTGCCTCCCTGGTCTTGAACTCCTGGGCTCAAGTGATCCTCCCGCCTCAGCCTCCCAAAGTGCTAGGATTACAGGTGTGAGACACTGCACTAGGCCTCTTCCATTTCTCTTTTTGGCCATTCCTTGTGCAAGAGCCGGAGAACTATGAGGAATTGGGTTGTAACCTCTACCCCTTTTTTCTTGACTTTCTATTCAATGAATGGTCCATTGTTAAAAGGTAAGAGGAACACGGCAAAGGTGAATGGCTGACTTATGGGGCTGGAGTAGGGAGGGAAGGACTGCACACAGGCAAGGCTGTTATGGGAGAGACTATGAGGGCTGTACACATATGACTTATTTTCAACAAGAGTTATAATATCACATTCATGTATGAGGCTGAAATAAAACCTTTTTCTTCTTTTGAATGATTGGAATCAGGTGGTCCTGCACAGTGTGGTTATTATTCCAAAAATGAAACCTAAAAGGCACATCAAGAGTTCACACAGTTTTCCAAGCCTCGCTTGTGGACCAGGAAGCCGCGAGCCAAGCCAGATGGGCAGGGGTGCCCAGCATTGCTGGCAACATTACCGTGGGAGTTCTGGGGCACAAACCACAGGGCAAGCAGGATTTCAGAGGCTCAGAGGACAGAGTGGGCTGAGGATTTCTAGAGACTGTTCCAGATGGATCATTTAAATGCATCCCTCCCAGAGCAGGACATTCTGCACCTCCCTTGGCCACCCACTCTCATGCTGCCAAGCTGCCCAATGACCACAGTAAGAAAGGGATGGCTTTATAAAAATTCCTCACACTGGTACTTTAATTAAAAGAAAATCCTTCTATGTTCTGTAGCATTTAAAAGCTTCATTGTAATAAATGTTTGCAGAAATAAAGCTTTTCTTTGTATGCCTTTGCAACACAGGGAAAACTGGCCACATTTCCACAGCAGAGTGGGATGCGGAAGAGAGAGGGCCTCTTGAATGTGCTATGCAAATTTATGAAAACAACATGCAAATAAGTATAGTTTTGGGGAATCAAAACAAACAAATGACAGGAAAGAGTGATTCCTGTGCTTCTTGGAGGATCTCTTGACCCTATTCATAGGGTCGTCCAGGTGTGTGTGTGTGTGTGTGTGTGTGTGTGTGTGTGTGTGTCTCAGTGTGTGTGTGTGTGCATGTGCATGTGTTTACACAGTGACAGGAGAAGATGTAGGGAAGCCCTGAGACCTGAATGCACCAAGGGAATCAGAACTTACTCTTTTTTTTTTTTGCTATTTTCTGAGATCCAAGAACTCATTCCCTTGTCAGGAATAATAATTAGTACCACAGTAAAATAGAGTCATCTGTGCACTGAATTGTATGAAAGGGTGTGTTGCAATACAGCAAAGATGTGCAGGACTGGGAGTCAGGACCAGAGAAGAAAGCCCCTTCAATGCTGGATGCTGGGGTCCTGCTCGGGCTGCGCTGTGGAGGACCTCGCGCTAGCACTCTTCTGGCTATGTCTCTCACGAGGGGACGGAATCTACAGGGCCACCTGCAATGCGCCTATGGCTGGGTCACATTCTGAGTACCCCACAAAATGCAAGATTTCTAGCATTGAACCTGGCCTGCTGGGGATGTTAGGAAGGTATATTGTTGAGGGAGGAGAATGGAAGTTGTGGCATTCAGATGGCTAACTCTGGGGTGTGTGAACCTCCTCTTGTGCTCCATTCCAGCCCCCGCGTCACCATTATTAGAAGCGGTCTAGCCAGGGGACATTTTCTCGTCCTGGGCCAGCCTCTGGTGGTTATGTCATCTTGGACAAATTCATTTTCTCTCTGGGACTCAGATCCCTCATTGGTCACTTAGGATCAGGGAGAGATTGGACTAGATGAGCATTAACTGCCTTGGAAGATAAACATCTCTGAGAAAGGTAGAACATTTACAAATATTCTCCTGGCTGGGCACCGTGGCTCATGCCTGTAATCCCAGCACTTTGGGAGGCCAAGGTGGGTAGATCATTTGAAGTCAGGAGTTCAAGACCAGCCTGACCAACATGGTGAAACCCCATCTCTACTAAAAATACAAACATTGGCCGGGCGTGTTGGCAGATGCCTGTAATCCCAGCTACTGGGGAGGCTGAGGCAGGAGAATTGCTTGAGCCTGGGAGGTGGAGGTTGCAGTGAGCTGAGATCGTGCCATTGCACTCCAGCCTGGGCAGCAGAGTGAGACTCCTTCTCCAAAAAAAAAAATTATCCTATGCCTGATGGCCCACAAGAGACATGATGACAAAAGAAGGGCACATGTTGCCAGGTCTCTGCAGGTTTTGTATCATGGTGTCTGAGTTGGAATGCTATCCAGTGGTTTACAAATCTGTTATGTTCTTCAAATGCATTGATTTTCAAATATGAGATTTGCACACAATTGTAGGGTATTGTTCTAATTAAGTTAATCTACTTGAATTGTGCTTTCTTGGAGTTACAGCCTTTTGAAATTAGTACATGAGTTTATGCAAATGATATGCAAATAAGAATTCAAGTGCTTTCAATAACCTACTCAAAGAGGACTAGAGCACCATAACCTGAGTTACAGTTAGCACCACTACCAGAGTTTGCTTCACAGTTCCAGCATTTATCTAACAATTAAACACTGTCAGGTGACACGTAAATGTTTTCTTATAAGTCCTCTTCATTTGGGACAAATAAGTGCCCTGCAAAGCCAGTGTGCAGTGACTTCTGAGGCAAACCTTCTCCAGCAGCTACACTGAACCAGCATTTCCATCTCCCACTCCGAGGTCAGTCTCCCTCGCATCTGCCCCATCCCTGTTCTCTGCTCGTGAATAACTAATAGCTGGCATGCCTGTCAGTCAGACAGGAGTCTGCCAAAATGCAGGCATGATAAACCTGAGGTTTTCTTTCTTCCTGCGTCCCAGGTAAGAAGCCCAAATGGCCAGTCATGCCCCTGGCTGCTTTATTTTAGTATGCGTGTGGTGCCAGAAGTTGCATGTCCTGGGCTGATGAGGATTGCCTGACCATTTTGTTTACTACTAGCCTTCTCAGCATGGAGAAACAGCCTTGGTTTATCCTCCTTTATATTTCACAGGCAGGAGGTTACAAGGCAGAACATAGCCTAGGGAGCTGACTGGTGCTCCTTATCTTGAGTTCTCTCTAGCTCCCACAAACTTAAGTTCATGAATCCAGAGCATGTTGGCCAATAAAAGTGTACTTTAAGCCACAAATACAATTCTAAATTTTGTAGTAGCCATATTAAAAAAGTAAAAAGAGACAGGTAAAATCTATTTTAACGATAGACTTTGTTTAGCCCAAGATACTAAAATGGTATCATTTCCATTTGTAATCAATATAAAAATTATTAATGAGGTAACCTACATTCTCTTCCCTGTCCCACACCAAATAGCACCCCCAAAATCTGGTATCTGTTTTAAACTCTTGCACATTTCATTTGGGACTAGCAAAATTTCAAGGGCTCTTCAGGTACATGTGACCAGTGGCTATCAGACTGGACCACAGAGGGCCAGAGCCTCCCTTTTTCCCTGACGGTTTACTTACTACTGAGGGAGGCTGGGGAGATGGGAGGTGTGGGAGAAGCTTCATCCTCAAAAGCATGCATTGCCTGTTTGTGCATAGTTTATCTTTGCAGTAATATGAATAACCATCCCATCCTGTATGCCTACTTATGTAATTAATTCACATTTATATAGCAGTTTGTGTTTGCAGAGTGCTTTATCGATACAGTTGCCAGTATATTTATCTACTTGCATGTTACACTTTCATTTGTGCCTACCTGTGGTAATTAGTGCTGTAATTATTGAGGTTATTTAAGAACAAAACTCATAGTTACCTTTAAGAACACCAACAACCATTTTAATAGCAACTATAAATTCCATCTTCCCTGTCCAAGTTCTGTCTACCACACAAAAGGATTTTATACGTCCACCCAATTTTCTCCAAGTTCTTGGTCTGCCTTGGAGTGAAAAAATGCATTTAAAAGCAATCTAGTAATTGTCTTTTTCCCTTTGTCAGCTTAAATTTCATATGAATGAAATAGAAGTTTAATGGCGTATCTTCCAGTAACAACAGGCTCAAAATACACGGCATATCAGCATGAAAAGAATAATTACATATAATGACCACCACCATCAAATAATGCTTTTTCTAATATCAAATGTCATTTCCTACCCTAAATCTAAACTTCTTTCTGACAAACAGCCAAATTTATGAGCAGGAGGGGGACAAGGATGCAGGCAGGCAGGCAGGCAGCAGTGGGGGCCCTGGGTGGCATGGTATGCTGTGGGCCAATGCCCCCAGCGGTGTGAGGACCGAAGCAGTTTTGGCCTGTTGGGAGCCTGGCAGAGACTGGTGGAATGGGAAAATGAGGGAGCCTGAATGAACAGTCCTAAAGTGCAAGAAACATAGAATCGTGATGTGGGTGGGGAGGTTTGAAAGAACATTTCACCTTACCCATTCCCCTCCCCCGCTCCCTCTCTTCCCCCAAATCAATGAAGGGGGAAAAATTATAGTGCTCCAATTCATTCCTTGGTTCTGCTGCTCTCAGTGATTGGAAATGCCAGCGAGGGGAATGATATACATCATGTGATGAAAGGAGAGTACAAAAATATTCACCAACAGCTATGAAATGCAGCTGCTTCCACAGCAAAACTAGGCGGCTCTTGAATAGAACACAACACCACCCTAGAGACTCAAGACCAACTCCCGCTCCGAAGCAATTTTGTGAACCCAATATTGGGGATTAGAGACAAACATGAGAGATCTTATGCCACAAATCACTGCATACCCAATGCTTCTGCTACCTACTCTGGTCTCCCCTGGGGAAAATCATTAAGCCTCTTTCTGTCTCTCTTTAAAATGGGAGCTAAATTAGTAACTTACCACAAAGGAGTGTTTTCTTAATTACTTGCGTACAAATTGCTTGACATTATTGAATGAACGATATCGAGGAGAATGCAAGCTATTACCATGATTATTTTTGTTCTAATATAAAGTAGCAGGCCAGAACCTTTTCTATCTCTGGATTACGTTTCAGTTGAGTGATACTTCAGGGAATGGTTTCCTAAGGCTCCAACCGCCATTAGTAGCAGCAGCATTTCAAAGGCAAATCAGGAGAGGCCAGCCTCCTGAGGCTGGGGCTTGATTGATGTGGAGTGGAAGTGCAACTGGAAGGAAAGAGCAGATTGGGAGAGAGAGTGAGGGCATGGGTGGTGGCCTCTTCCTGGCCAGCCACGGCTTGAAAATATCCACACAGTGGGTTGTTCTTTTGTAACCCACTGTTGCCTGTTTTCCTGCGAGTTGGGCTCCCAGGCTTGGTTGTGAGGCTGGTCTTGTGGGGATGGGAACTCTAACATGCATTTGTTCTGAGGCATCAGACATGATCACAGCCATCGTGGATGAACATGGACCAACACACTATTGCATTGCTAGAGGAGATGAGAGACCAGCTTTCCTCTGGATTATCTGTGCTACATGGAAGGGCACGTGGAAGGAATGTTGGAGAGAACTTCCTAGACAAATACTAAAACTACTGTTATTCTTTTTTTCTTTTTTAAAAATCCTGCCACAGGCAGGCACTTGTCCCTCTGCAGCCAGTTTTACCCCAGGGCCAACACCACAGTGAACACCCCTCATTTAAAAGGGTGATGGTCCTGCCCACGAGGCATTTGCAAGTCAAACCGGAATACCTAGGGAACTAATAGTGATTGACCCTGATTTGCCATTACAGCTTTGAATCATACTGTGATTGTGTCTTCATTAGGAATGACACAATATGGTAATTATCCTAGAAAACTGGGTGGCATTAGAATAAGGCCTTGAATGCTTTCCATGGAATTCTTTTGATCAAAACATTTGCTCTGCTGGAGATAAATACTATAGAAGGCTTTTGAATAATTAGGCAAGTTCCAGAGTCCAGTCGGATGGGAAGGAAGAGGAAGCCTATTACTCTCTGGGTCTCTCTGTTATACATAGAGTTGTTTATTCACTTTGCTAAAAAATCTTCCTTATGAATTCTAGTATATTATTTTCGATATTTATATCTTAATGATGGTGTCAAGAGAATGTTTAAGCCCCATTTAGCTTTTGACTCTCTATGTAGAAAAACTATTTCTCCTCTCATATGCAGTTTTTTGTCCATTCATTAATTGTACTGCTGCTTTCCTAAGTTTATTTACTGCCTTCTAAATATGTATCTTAATTTACACTTTGAGTCCCACAGGGAGTCTATAAAATGTAAAATCTCATATAATAGCAGAAGCAGCCGCAAATATTTTAATATCCAGGGCTGCTTCTGAATCCTAATTTTGCAGATGGCATGAAGTTCATTTTATAGCAGCTATTGAAAACTAATAAATGCCATCCACATCACTCAGCATTGTCAATAATCCACCAGATTGTGTGCCCAGGGAGGCTGCGGAAGCAGAGGTGGCTCCCGGCCCTTCCCTAGCCAGCCTCCAGCTGCAGACCCCAGAGCTGCCTGGCCTTATCAGCTGCCACAATTCTGTGCAGGTCAGCAATGAGGCGAGGCTTTTTGAACTTCTAATCTGCCAGTGGAGAGATATTCGCAAGAGGGTAATTGCCACAAAGAGCATGCAAGGGAGGGAGGTAAGCTTGTGCCTCTCCTGCTTGTGGTATTTGCCTTCTCAAATGCTAGAGATGAGCAGAGGAGGAGAAGCAAGGAATGGACAGTGAGACCACTCCCCAGGCTGACTCAGAAACCAGCTGAGAAGTTGTAGATCCCTTATTTTTGGCTTTCTTTTTTTCCTCTTTGGTGAATTATCTCTTTAAGAAATACAAAAGCTCATATGATGAGAGAACAGCAAGGGGGTCAGAAACAGGTGCAATGAATTTATTATTCTTTTATTTTTATTTTGCCACATAGTTATCCAGTCCCTACTACGTTCAGGCACTGTGGAAAATATTTCTGTATCTGTAGCTGCTATCTAACTACATAAAGTGATATTTAGTTATAAGTTATATTCAGATTCTCAAGTAATCCCTGCCCTTAAAGGAACTCACCATCTAGAAGGGGATATTATAATGCTAGCAAGTCTACACAGTAGGGAATACTAAGTGCTCTACGAGAGTGAAGGAGTGGAGAGAGAACGAATATTTCCAGTCTCCAAGACGATGGGGAAGAAGGTAGGCATCCAAAGAGACCTTATGGGGGAAATGACACTGGGACTGGATGTTATGGGCAGAAGACGGTCAGCTGGCCTTATAGACTCCTGGGAAGTCAATTAATGCAACCAAAGCAGAAGTCAATTCTCCCTTCTTTTTCTCTGCTCTTCAGGGAGCTGTTTGCTGTCTTGCAAAATCTCCTTTGCTTTTCCCTTTAAGGCTGACTTTGCTGTTGCCTTGTACTGGATTTCATCTGGATGCAAATTCAAAAGGAGCACAAGGGTAATCTGCTTTTAGGTAGTCCCAGGAGATGGCCTGCTGAAGGCTGGGCAGAGCAGCACATCAAGTCGGCTTGATGAGATGTGTTAGTTCAGAGAAGTTGGAAAAGTCTCAGAGTGGCTTGGACACAGAAGAGCAAGTAAATGGTCCGATCAGATTTTGCCTTCAGATTCATTCACATCACCTGGATACGAGTTACTGGGACAGAAAGCCTGGAGGCAGGAGCTCTTCGCTGTGCAGAGTCTCTGGCCTTAAGTTGTCTGAGTATCTTAAAGTTGAAAAGTTGTACTTATAGATTATAATTTTTCCATTTATGAAGCTGTCTTGTACCCAGAAACAAATTCAAACTGACTTTCAATAAGATTTACTCTTCTTTTGGGCCTGCTTGCCCATTGCCTGCCCGCCCTCCCTCCTTCTGCCCTTCCTTCTTCACTTCCTTCTTCCCTCCCCTCCCCTCCCCTCCCCTTCCCTTTCCTTCCTCCCATATTTTCTTCCTTCTTTATTTTGACTTTGTGCAAAAAGATGAGAAATAAATGAATGAAAAATATTAATAATAACCATGCCATTGCCCTTGACAGGAAAGAGATCATCTTCCCCAGTGTGACTACTGTAGCTTTCCTCCTGGACAGGATCTCCCCCACAGTGAGGAAGCCCCCTGACTTCACAGGTACATATCACATAACTGTAAGTGTGTGATGTGGATGAACCACCAAGCCTGGGCTGGAAGACATTCCGTCAAGCCCCGCTTTGGGGCTCTTTAGCAAGTTTCAAGCTCTGCATTATGGCAACCACAGGAACCAGGTGTCTGATGAGAAAAATTGTTTTTGTTTGTTTGTTTGTTTTGTGCAAGAAATGGCAAAATGTCAGAGTTGGAAGGAACACGAAAGAACAAATGGCTCAACCATCTTATTATGCAGATAAGGAAACCAAGCTTGGAAGAATTAGATGATTTGTTCCAGCTCCTGGTACAGCTGGGATGAGAATCCAGAAAGGGGTGGGAAATGACAGTCATGAATATTCTTCGTCTCCCAAGTAGAGCATTCAAATAGTGCCTATTTTTGCAGCTAAAGATTTAACTGCAAAAAGCTAAATCTTTCCCTCTTTTTAGGGCCAGTAGAAACAAGCGGTGTCCAAACCAACTGCTCTAAGTGTGCTTCACTGTACTCAGTGTAATGAATAAGTTGATGCCCCTGCTGGTATACTGTCAGCTGACAAAGCCTCTGGCAACTCAGGCATTGTGCATCTTTAGTGTTATGGATTTGGTAGGAAGGGGGCTGAGCAGGACTTGGGGACCCATTTGCCTGGTGGCTCAGGCTAGCGAAGTAGAGTGAGCTTCTGACATGGCTGGTTTGATGGTCCAAAGAGATTGCCTGCTTTTTTTCAGTGATTGGCCCTATGCCTGGGATTTGCATTGTATCATAATATATATTTATAAATGTATAATATAGAGAGTAAACAAAATATATAGATTAAATAAAGTATATGAAATTATATGTGAGAAATATTTTATATATTTTAATTTTTGAGGGAGCATAGATACTTGAATTACCTAAATTAAATAAATATATGATATCACTTGACTGCAATTCATGTTTTTCAGAAGGCTGAAGATTAAAGCCAAGGTGTATGAGACTCTCTGCCATAAGAGAACAAATCCCAGTCTGGCACAGGGCCTGGCGTGTGCATTCAACAATAGTGGCTATTTTTCCTCTTACGGCAATTGGGGTTCAGTAGCCAAGAGGGTGGGCTATTGTTCCCTAGAGAATCTGTATTTAAATGGCAAAACCCAGCCCCGAAGACTGGCAGGAGGAAGACATAGCATCCCAGTTTCCTGCCAACGGAGGGTTCAATGATGGTCCCATCTTACAGGGGCACCAGTGATGGGGAATTGTCAAAACTAAGGAGAAGGCCTCAACCTGAAGCCGGTTGCCGATGCTGTACCATTGTGGTAGGTAGGGGTAGGAGGTGAGCAACCAGGAGTCCAGAACACGCCAGACACCCAGAGCTCCTTGGAAACACTGCATTATTTTGGGCAGTTCTGCAAAAGAAGGCCTCATGGGAGGCCAATATTAGAAGCCAGCAGCCATGGCTGAGCCTAGGTCACAGGTCTGAGAGGAGGGGCCTTAATCTGCAGTCCATCTGGAAGAGGCAGGGGCACAGAGGAGAGCTATGGAGGAACTGAGGCATCAGGAGATCTGGAAGCGCATAGTCTCTACACGTCCATACAAATACATTGATTTGGCAACATTATTCCTGTAAGGAGATGAGCAGTGGGCTTTCCAGTGCATTTGAAACGCAGGAGACTGAACATTCCAAAGGATTCAGTGCTGAAACAATAAGCAGGGGTGGCTCATCTGCAAGAACACATTCGAAACAAATGATAGCCATGCTCAGGATGACAAAGACAGGGCTGGTGAAACGCACTTATTTCTTTCTTAGAGGCTGAGTTGTATACTCTAATATAAGTTTATTCAGAAGAAACTATCACTGGAGAAACTATCACCCATGTTTTTAAAAGGTAGCAAATCTTACTGTCTTTAAAATAATCATCCTTGTTAAGTGAAGAGTTGATAAATGAGCTCAATCTGCATATCACCTTGTAAGAGCAAAGCTGTGTGTAATTACAAGATTGCTCTGGGGGCTGTTGCTTTACTCTGGTGAGTGGAAAAGGCAATGCTTTGTGAAATGGCAAGCTAGGGCTCTTGTGGTTTAGCAAAAGGAGGAATTTCATCTCACCCATTGCTCCGTTTGCTTCGTCACTGGGGCTGCCAGAGAAACTCCCAAAAGAGAAACACAGTATTCTTGACTCTAATTGAATGAATCCAGTCATTACCTTTTGAGATGCCATAGGACTTTCTTTTTATATGTGCACACACACAAAAGTTGCTACAAAGGAGCTACTGATATAATCATATTTAAGAGATGCAAGGTCAGATTATTCAAAATCCACTGAAAAGACAGAAATCGCAATGAGAGAAAGGGTGAATGTAAGTAGAATGAGAGAAACAAAAATCCCAAATGAAGGTGAAAGTAGCCAGGGAAATAATTGTGTCTGTCATCCACCATCATTCACTGTGCATTTCCCTTTCTTATACTAAGTTCCTCCGTGAAATCATTTTCTCAGCTCCTTTTTTTGTCCTTCATTACTCATCAGGCTTTCTCCTTTGGCCTACTGGATTTCTCTTTTGAAACTGATAATCCCAGTGGAAGAATGTCGAAGGCTTTGGGATCCATCCTTATTTCCCAGTGAGAACCAAGACCAAGGGCATCAAGTACAAACCTTTTGGGGAACCATGAGATTAGACATATGAGTAAACATTATAGAACTAAGGCTATTTAATTATTTTATTTTGGAATGGGCTTCAGCACATCTACTCCTCCTCATGGCCCATCCTTTCCACTTTAATGTGAGCCTGTTCATTCTGTATTGAAATCGGGTTATGTACTTTGCTGAAATGTTGATCAAATGTTTGTGATAAATTTTATAAATTCCAAAGTGCTATCTACACCTGTGGCTGAGTATAGGAGTATACTGAAATTCTTTGGCAACTGAGTGGTCCAGGAAAGCAATTGCTTGGTGACATTCTGAGAGCCATTTAGAAGGCCCCATTTCAACCCAGAAAACATTGCTCTTAAAATCATATCATACCAAACAAGATGCAAGTGGAGCCATTTCTACTTGGTATTCTCTCTGGCTACTTGTATCAGTGAAGAGTTGATAAATGAGCTCAATCTGCATATCACCTTGTAAGAGCAAAGCTGTGTGTAATTACAAGATTGCTCTGGGGGCTGTTGTCTCCTCAAATATATTCTTTCTTTCTTTTTTTAGTAATAGACTCCTTCTTAATTTTAGCAGGGCACATGGTTGTTCATAAAATAGACTGAATTTTACAGGTGACCTATGGCTGCATGTGGCCATGTGGCCAAATTTCACCCAATGGAAGGTAAGCAGATTTTTCATTTCTTACTTTTATGGCTGAGAGGCAAATGTGAAGGCAGGAGCTGAGGCAGCCATTTTGGACCAAAAGAATAACCATTGGCTGAGATTTGCTCAATGTGAAAGAACAGACAATGAAGTGTTGTGGTGAAGAGTGTTGGGCCAGGAGTCAGAATACCTAGAATGTTCTAGTCACTTTGCTCACAAACAGGGTATATATGACGTTGAGAAAGCCATGCAATTTCTTGAGCCTTTGAGCAAGCTGTATAATTTCTCACACTTTTTAGTATCCTCATATACTAAATAAGGACATTAGAAAGTGCTCTAACTATTTTACAGGGTTATTGTGGGGGACTCAGTGATCTCTTCACATAGGAGCTATTTAAAAAGCAGAAGTCAATTTAAAACTGCAGTAGGTTATGTCTGATACAATTATAGGCAAAATAAACTTTATCTTATTATGTAAAAGCAGGTATTTTGATGAAGATATCTCATAGAAAAAGCTTCTCAGCTCAGTCTTTTAGAGTCTTGCCCATTCAAGAGTGACAGTATCAGCAGAAATCATTGATTTCCAAGGCCTAAACTTTCCCAAATTATTGGTGAACTTCTGATGATCCTATACTTCACCTGGCAAAGAAAGTTCCTGCTGTCATCAGCCAACAGATGGATTTCCAATTTTGAAAAATTTGATGAAGAAAATTATTCTGCTAGGAACCAGACAGATGTATAACAGCTGTACCAGTATGTGACAAGTTGATTTTCATGGTGGATGTCTGTGTACCTCTATTTGTGAAGTTGAAGTGGAAGACTCTTAATATTGTAAAGCTTGTCTGTTGTCTGTGATTCTGCTCATCAAATTAGCTCTAGTTTCATTTCAGAATGATCCCATTCATCCTTCACATACTCCACAAGATACTGATACTACTGAGGCTCACAGAGACTCCTTCTGAGAGTAGCAACCCAAGGCTGAACACATTACCTGACTTTCTGCATATATCTGAATGCACAATTGAGCTTCACAGAATTTTGGCCCTTTTTAAATTTTTTTGTTTTTATTGTACTTTGGGCTCTGGACTACATGGGCACATCCTGCATCTTACAGGATTGTTGCATAGGTACATACATGCCATGATGGTTTGCTGTCTCCATCCCCCCCCAGCCCTGTCGCCTACTTCAGGCATTTCTCCAGGTGTTATCCCTTCCCATCCTCCCCGCCCCACCCCGCTGTCCCTCCCCCTCCCTTCCCCTGCACACCCCCCCACCACCTAGCCTAGTGAGTGTTGTTCTCTTTCCTGTGCCCAAGTGTTCTCATTGTTCATTACCAGCCTGTGCATGAAAACATGTGGTGTTTGGTTTTCTGTTCTTCTGTCAGTTTGCTGAGAACAATGGTTTCTTGATTCATCCATGTCTCTATAAGACACGAACTTGTCATTTTTTATGGCTGCATAGTATTCCATAGTGTATATGTGCCACATTTTCTTTGTCCAGTCTATCATTTGATGGGCATTTAGGTTGGTTCCAGGTCTTTGCTATCGTAAACAGTGCTGCAACGGACATATATGTGCATGTGTCTTTATAATAGAATGATTTATAATCCTTTGGATATATACCCAGTAATGGGATTGCTGGGTCAAATGGAATTTCTATTTCTAGATCCTTGAGGAATCACCACACTGTCTTCCATAATGGTTGAACTAATTTACTCCCTACAACAGTGTAAAAGTGTTCCTATTTCTCTACATCCTCTCCAGCATCTGTTGTCTCCAGATTTTTTAATGATCACCATTCTAACTGGCATGAAATGGTATCTCAATGTGGTTTTGATTTGCATTTCTCTAATGACCAGTGATGATGAGCATTTTTTTCATATGTTTGTAGGCAGCATATATGTCTTCTTTTGAAAAGTGTCTGTTCATATCCTTTGCCCACTTTTGAATGAGTTTGTTTGTTTTTTTCTTGTAAATCTGTTTTAGTTCTTTGTAGATTCTGGATATTAGCCCTTTGTCATATGGGTAGATTGCAAAAATTTTTTCCCATTCTGTTGGTTGCCAGTTCACTCTAATGATTGTTTCTTTCACTGTGCAGAAGCTCTGGAGTTTAATTATATCCCATTTGTCTGTTTTGGCTTTTGTTGCCATTGCTTTTGATGTTTTAGTCATGAAGTCTTTGCCTGTGCCTATGTCCTGAATGATGTTTTCTAGGTTTTCTTCTAGGGTTTTTTATGGTATTAGTTCTTATGTTTAAATCTTTAATCCATCTGGAGTTAATTTTAGTGTAAGGTATAAGGAAGGGGTCCAGTTTCAGCTCCCTGCGTATGGCTAGCCAGTTTTCCCAACACCATTTATTAAACAGGGAATCCTTTCCCCATTGCTTGTTTGTGTGAGGTTTATCAAAGATCAGATGGTTGTAGATGTGTGGCATTGTTTCCAAGGCCTCTGTTCTGTTTCATTGGTCTATATCTCTGTTTTTGTACCTGTACCATGCTGTTTTGATTACTGTAGCCTTGTAGTATAGTTTGAAGTCAGGTAGTGTGATGCCTCCAGCTTTGTTCTTTTTCCTTAGGATTGTCTTGGCTATGCAGGCTCTCGTTTGGTTCCATATGAAGTTTAAAGCGGTTTTTTTCCAGTTCTGTGAAGAAGGTCAATGGTAGTTTGACGGGGGATAGCATTGAATCTATAAATTACTTTGGGCAGTATGGCCATTTTCACAATATTGATTCATCCTAAACATAAGCATGGAATGTTTTTCCATCTGTTTGTGTCCTCTCTTATTTCCTTGATCAGTGGTTTGTAGTTCTCCTTGAAGAGATCTTTTACATCCTTTGTTAGTTGTATTCCTAGATATTTTAGTCTCTTTGTAGCAATTGTAAATGGGAGTTCATTCATGATTTGGCTCTCTGTTTGTCTGTTGTTGGTGTATAGGAATGCTTGTGATTTCTGCGCACTGATTTTGTATCCCAAGACTTTGCCGAAGTTGCTTATCACCTTAAGGAGGTTTTGGGCTGAGATGATGGGGTCTTCTAAATATACAATCATGTCATCTGCAAATAGGGACAATTTGACTTCTTCTTTTCCTAATTGAATGCCCTTTTTTTCTTTTCTTGCCTGGTTGCTCTCGCTAGAACTTCCAATACTATATTGAATAGAAGTGGTGAGAGAGGGTATCCTTGTCTAGTGCCACATTTCAAAGGAAATGCTTCCAGTTTTTGCCCATTCAGTATGATATTGGCTGTGGGTTTGTTGTAAACAGCTTTTATTATTTTGAGATATGTTCCATTGATACCTAGTTTATTGAGAGTTTTTAGCATAAAGGGCTGTTGAATTTCTGTTTATATGGTGGATTACATTTATACATTTGCATATGTTGAACAAGACTTGCATCCCCTGGGCTGAAGCCTACTTGATCGTGGTGAATAGGCTTTTTGATGTGCTATTGGATTCAGTTTGCCAGTATTTTATTGAAGATTTTTGCATCAATGTTCAACATGAATATTGGTCTGTAGTTTTCTTTTTTAGTTGTGTCTCTGCCAGGTTTTGGTATCAGGATGATGTTGGTCTCATAGAAAGAGTTAGGGAGGATTCCCTCTTTTTGTATTGTTTGGAATAGTTTCAACAGGAATGGTACCAGCTCCTCTTTGTACATCTGGTAGAATCCAGCTGTGAACCCGTCTGGACCTGGACTTTTTTTGATGGTAGGCTATTAATTGCTGCCTCGACTTCAGATCTTGTTATTTGTCTATTCAGTGTTTCAGCTTCTTCCTGGCTCAGTCTTGGGAGTATGCAAGTGTCCAGGAATTTATCCATTTCTTCCAGATTTATTGGTTTATGTGCATAGAGTTGTTTGTAGTCATTTCTGATGGTAGTTTGTATTTCCGAGGAATTGGTGGTGATCTCCTCTTCATCATTTTTTATTGCATCTATTCGATTCTTCTCTCTTTTCTTTTTATTAGTCTAGCTAGCAGTCTATTTTATTGATCTTTTCAAAAAAGCAGCTCCTGGATTTATTGATTTTTTAAATCTTAGTTATTTCTTGTCTTCTGCTTGCTTTTGAGTTTTTTTGATCTTGCTCCTCTAGCTCTTTCAATTTTGATGATAGGGTGTTGATTTTAGATCTTTCCTTGCTTCTCATGTGGGCATTTATTGCTATAAGTTTCCCTCTAGACACTGCTTTACATGTGTCCCATAGATTCTAGTATGTTGTGTCTTCGTTCTTGCTGGTTTTGAAGAACATTTTTATTTCTGCCTTCATTTCCTTGTTTATCCATTCATCATTCAGGAGCAAGTTGTTCAGTTTCCATGTGATTGTGCAGTTTTGAGTGCTTTTCTTAATCCTGCGTTCTAATTTGATTGCACTGTGGTCTGAGAGACTGTTTGCTATGATTTCTGTTCTTTTGCATTTGCTGAGGAGTGATTTACTTCCAATTATGTGGTCAATTTTAGAGTAAATGTGATATGGTGCTGAGAATAATGTGTATTCTGTGGATTTGGGGTGGAGTGTTCTGTAAATGTCTATTAGGTCTGCTTGGTCCAGATCTGCATTCAAGTCCTGGATCTGCTTGTTGACTTTCTGTCTCACTGATCTGTCCAATATTGTCAGCGGAGTGTTAAAGTCTCCCAGTATTATTGTGCAGGAGTCTAAGTCTCTTTGTAGGTCATTAAGAACTTGTTTTATGTATCTGGGTGCTCCTGCATTGGGCACATATATATTTAAGATAGTTAGCTCTTCTCGTTACATTGATCCTTTTACCATTATGTAATGCCCTTCTTTGTCTCTTTTGATCTTTGTTGATTTAAAGTCCATTTTATCAGAGACTAGGATTGCTACTCCTGCTTTTTTTTGCTCTCCATTTGCTTGGTAAATCTTCTTCCATACCTTTATTTTGATATATGTGAGTCTTTGCATGTGAGATGGGTTTCCTGAATACAGCACACTGATGGGTCTTGACTTTTTATCCAGTTTGCCAGTCAGTGTCTTTTGACTGGGGAATTTAGTCCATTTACATTCAACTTTAATATTGTTATGTTTGAACTTGATCCTGACATTTTGTTACTGGCCAGTTGTTTTGCCTGTTAGTTGACACAGTTTCTTAATTACATCATTATTCTTTACTTTTTGGTACATTTTTGCAGTGGCTGGTACTGGTTGTTCCTTTTCCATGTTTAGTACTTCCTTCAGGAGCTCTTATAAGGCAGGTCTTGTAGTGATGAAATCTCTCTGCAATTGCTTGTCCACAAAGGATTTTATTTCTCCTTCACTTGTGAAGCTTAGTTTGGCCAGATATGAAATTCTGGGTTGAAATTTCTTTTCTTTAAAGATGTTGAATATTGGCCTCCACTCCCTTCTAGTTTGTAGGGTTTCTGCTGAGAGATCTGCTGTGAGTCTGATGGTCTTTCCTTTGTGGGTGACTCAACCTTTCTCTCTGGCTGCCCTTAGGATTTTTTCCTTCATTTCAATCCTGGTGAATCTCATGATTATGTGCCTTGGGGTTTACTTACTCTTCTTTAGGAATATCTTTGTGGTGTTCTCTGTATTTCCTGGATTTGTATGTTGGCCTGCCTTGTTAGGTTGGGGAAGTTCTCTTGGATAATATCCTGGAGAGTGTTTTCCAGCTTGGATTCATTCTCTCCGTCACATTCAGGTATACCAGTCCAGCGTAGATTAGGTCTTTTCACATAATCCCATAGTTCTTGGAGGCTTTGTTCATTTCTTTTCACTCTTTTTTCTCTAATCTTGCCTTCTCATTTTATTTCATTGATTTCATCTTCTATCTCTGATATCCTTTCTTCTGCTTGATTGATTCGGCTGTTGAAACTTGTGTATGCCTCGCAAAGTTCTCGTGCTGTGTTTTTCAGCTCCATTGAGTTGTTTATGTTCTTCTCTAAGCTTGTTATTCTAGTTAGCATTTCGTCTAACCTTTTTTCAAGGTTCTTAGTTTCTTTGCATTGGGTTAGAACATGGTCTTTTAACTCAGAGAAATTTGTTATTACCCACCTTCTGAAGCCTTCTTCTGTCAATTCATCAAACTCATTTTCTGTCTTGTTTTGTTCCCTTGATGGTGAGGAGCTGTGATCCCTGGGAGGAGAAGAGGTGTTCTGGTCTTTGATGGTTTCATCCTTTTTGCACCGGTTTCTTCCCATCTTCGTGGATTTATCTCCCTTTGATATTTGAAGTTGGTGATTTTGGGAGGAATCTCTCAGTGGACATCCTTTCTGTTGCAGTTGGAGCGATATCTTTTTTGGCCTGTAGAGGCACTGCTGGGCTGCCTCCGATTCAGTCAGGTTGCTGGGTGGGTGGTGGTCCCCTGGAATTTGTTTGCACGTGAGATTAGTCCTGCCTTTCCAATGGCGTCTCTTCTTCCCCCAAGCTTGATCTTGGGGTCAAACTGGTGTATTTGCTGTTGGGGTCAAACTGGTGTATTTGCTGCCAAGTTCTCTAGCGCATGGGCTTCAGTTTGAGTTTTGTGGGGGAGTGGGGCCTGCCAGGCCTTATGGCCTCTTTCCCTGCTTTCAACTCTGCCTCTTTCTGTGGGATGGTTGTTCCATGCCACTGGTGTTGGTCCAAACTTCCACCCAGGTCTGGGCTGAAGTCGTCACTGAGATTTGCATCGACAACCCATGGGTGCCCCTCAGTCTAGAAGGGCTCTTGTGGACCATGGGTTGCCGGAGGGATGAGGTAAGCACAGGATCTCAATCGGACCACCGGGGGGGGTGAAGTCCCTGACCCTCTGAGCCAGCTGCACTTTCCAGGTGGGGGATGTGCCCCACCCTGTCTTGGTTCACCCTCCCTGGGCAGCTCTTGCCCTGCTTCAGCTCCTTCCCTGGGCTATTTTCAGAGTCCTACCAGTCCCACTGAAATGAACCCGGCACCTCGCTTGGAATTGTGAAGTCCTCTAGCCCTCTGCATCTCATTTGCTGGGAGCTGCATTCCAGTGTTGCCTCCTCTCGGCCATCTTGGCGTGCCTCCAATTTCGGCCCCTTTTATCACTGTCATTGAAATGTTACAAGATAGCTTTCATGAGCAGAAATGCAGTGGAAAGGATTTTATATGGCTCATAACAAGCTCAGGCAAAACTTCTTGAAATGGGCAGTTCCGAGAGCCAACAGAAAATCACTGCTCAGGGCTTACAATATCATATCTGTTACTTGTTCATAAATGATTAAATGTAACTATTGACATTTATGTGGGTTTTTCCACAAAGTGACCCTGTTGAGAGTTAGGGTACGGATAAGACCTGCAAAGAACTTGATAGTGGACAAAAGAAAAGAGACACCAAAGTAACATGATGATTGTCATAACCACTGCCCTAGCCTCAAAACTAGACATAGACTTGTAGAATCTTAGACAATAAAATGGATGATTTTTTTTTAATTTGGCACAGAAACAAGATTGCTGAAATACCTCATTACTCTAGTTGGGCATATGCTGCAAGTGTCATTCTGCTAAGAGCAGAGCATCTGGTAAATTGTTGAATTGTCTTGTTGATAATTTCATAGTTTAGAAGTTAGAGAAAGCAACTGGGCAAATTTCTACTTGATTCCAAATCCTGACCAACAAAGAAAAACTGGCTAGTGATTGGAAAGTGATAGATACATTGGCATAAATTGACCATATCATCTTAAAATTGGTGCTTTGAAAGTAGTCTAGCATAGTCAGGGGCATATTCTAAAATTTATCAAAGAAGAGTTGTATAAACTTAGACAAATACAATATATAATTAAATAGTAGATGTATTTTGGGATGTCTACCTCAACAGTGGCCCATTTTTTTTTTTCCTGAGAACTTCGTCTATCAAGGATCCTACCTATCAATAACTATACCCATTAGTGACTTGAGACTGAGAGATTAGCCTAGGCCACCATGTTTATACCTTGTCGCTTTCATCAGGGATGACTTCTTACTCAAAGTCAGCCAATGGCTGGGGTGGCTAACTCTAAGCATTCAGTTGGTAAACTCTACAGATGGAAGGTCATAGAGATTCAGAGGTAGATTCTGTAACTTAGTAAAAGTCAATCCCTGCTGAAGTTATAGGGGAGCTGAGACTAAGAGAGAGTCAGAAAGCTCATTTGTAAAGAGAAGAATGGAACAAATGGCAGATGGCAGGGAGGTGTAGAAACGGGGATGGGGCTGGAAAGCTAGAATGCAAAGCTACACAAGGATGAAATCTTTGTATGTTTTGCTTATGAATAGAGGTGTCCATAAATAGGTATTGATAGGGAAGGAAGGGGAGAGAGATATCTCTATCGGTACTTAGTTACTGGCTCTTGAGTTCCAAGTTTGAGGCCCTATGAGAGACCCAGCTGGACTTTGCTTTATGCCCATGGGTGTCTGTGATTGTCAGATTAGTTCTATCAATACCTGACTCATCTTTTTGGGATTGTTTTTATTTTTTAACTTGAACTGGTTAGTGTGGGTATTTATCTATTGTAACCAGAAAATCTTGAATTTTGATGTGACAGAGACTCTAAAAGAGAATACCCAGCACTGATTTTCATTTTAAGGCCTCTCTCCTGAATCTCAGCTAAGGAACTACTCCTGGCCTGCGGTTCTCCATCATTCTGTCCTATGGCTAGTGCTTTAGGAAGACTTCTTCTAATAGGGAATCATTTATAATCTGTTAAGCAAGACATTCTTGGCAGCCAGTAGCCCAATCATGATTCCTTTAAATAGTTTTACCTATGTCCTTTCCTAATTGAGCTTCTACTGTTCAGACAGGCATTTATATAATATCATTCTCCCAAGTCTTTGATCAGACACTGTGTTTACAGAACTTGTTTTTTTAAACCTTTTTTCATCTCAGATGGAATAATCCAGAAAACCACAATTTCTCCATTACAAGGCTTCAAAGTCCAAATGAGTCAGTCTGACTGTTAGTGACACCAGAACTGGGCAACCCAGAATCTCTGGCTCCAGAGCACAAATGGGTGTGTCATTCCACGTATCACTGAAGATTCCACATCCTCTCCTAGAATGCAACAAGAGGGGAAGCAAACGTAATTACACTATTCTCTTACTCTTTTCACCAAACTTTTAGATTATATTTGTTGGTGATACCAAATTTGGAGATATTTCCTTAATGTAAAAAATGTGTGAAAGTAACTATTTTTCTATTATGCCTCCTTACTGTAGGCCAAAGATTTGTATTCATTTAGAAAAGGCAAACTGGAAAATGGGCCTCAATTTTCATGTCTGTAAAATAGGAATACCAACCTAGTTAATAGTCTCTATGTTTCCTTCATCTCTTATTATTTCAAACAATGTATTAAAATAAAATTAAATAGCAAATGGACAATGGTGGCTGTAGCCCCAGTGGGTATGATCTACCCAGGTCTGTCCAGATTAGAACCAGATGGATTTAATTTCTTTGGGAAGGAAACAGGCTGCTGATCAGAGCAGTGGATTTGCTTCATAGGACCTTTAAAAAAAAAGATGGAAAAGTGACAAACTGAAATGTCTAAATCTGGTCTGACAGGTTCAGAGAATTTGAAGCTAAACCATGTTACAGATCGCTGTCCAGCTATGCTGACAAAGCCAATGGGAAAAGAATCAACCTATTTGTAGTGGTCTGTAATTCCTGTTCAGATTCTTGTTTCCTTTCCAGAATGTTCCCCCAGTGAGAACTCTGACCGCTTCAGAACCAACCTGGTGAGTGTGTAAAGCAGTTCTCATTTCCTTTGATTGGTCCAGCTCTGTGTTTTGTTACAAGCATTGCACAGCTACTATCTGAAAAGGAATCTATCTCTTTATGGGAATATACGGCTGCTGCTGTTACCATATGATCCATTTTCCTTTAAAAAAGTCCTGTTTGCTCTACAGTTTATAGAAACTGACATTTGAAGAGATAATGTCAGCTTGACCCTTCAGTTGTCTGAAGAGAATCAAGTCTGTCTTCTCTGTTTTTTCTTCCTCCCTCTTTTTATATCCTGACTTCCTTCCTCTTTACTTACTTTTCATCAACTTATATGGCCCAGCACTCCTAGAATTCTTTGTAAAGAGAAATTCAATCCCTTAAAAAAAGCGTTGTGAGGGAGAAACTGGAAAAGTGGAGAATTTAAAAATTAAGACTATTTACCAAGTGGAAGTAAAATGAAGTTGATTGCTATACTCTGGCTGGCCCAGTCCCCATAACGTGACAATGCCTAGAGACTCAACGCAATGATCTCATACATTTAGATATGTTTAGTAAGTTGTTCTTGGCATTGATTCAATGCAAGAAGGTACATGGATGTTTGCTAGTTGGCAAATCTCTAAAACTTGCACTCTCACCAAGACACCATAGGCATGACATCCAAGTCTTGACACCAACTCTCCTCCAACCCAGCTCATTTCAAATGTGTGCTTTGCAGCTTACCAAGTCCCAAAGGCTCTGGGTACCAAAGGAACCAATGCCATGGCAAGGATGGTCAGCTTGGAACCAATCCCTGGGAGGCAAGTGCACACTTGTGACCGATGTAATGAGCCACTGGATGGCACTGTGGGTCCATGCAAATGTGTATGGAAGAACATTTATCTTTCTTCTAAAAAGGCCGTTTAGTCTTGACAGGTAATTTGGCACATTTTGTGTTAAAATGTGCCAAATGATTTGGCAAATATTTCACTTACCTCTGAAAATAGGCACACCTGCTGTTCTGGCCTTCAGGGAGATGGAGGAGGGTGGCCTTTCCCCCAAGTCCCTTGTTGTAGCTAATGTCAGAAGTGAAAACAAGATTTGGTCAAAGATACATAGGCCAACTCCATTTTAAATGTGGTATTGTGAAATAGAAAAAGTTGTCAAGGTTGGTTTCTTATGAAACCAATCTCTTCAGTCCAAAGGGAACATCTTTTCATCTCATCAATGCTATCTGCCCAGCCGGTGGCTGGCTCATCTGGCTCATGACCAGATGGAATGGGATTTGGTTGAAGAGCTATGTCCTCTACTGGTCCTCCAACCATGAACATCTAGGAAAATTTGTTTCCAGACTTTTCTGTTCTAAAGAATTATCTGCCCAATATGTAGTGTGTTTAATAACAGAAAAGCAAAGCAATGTGAGAATGTCTAATAAGAAACCTCTGAGCTGCCTCTTGGCCATCTTGAAACCACTGCTTTGCCATATATGATGGTGACAGTTGTACAGGCATTCTCATTCCGATGGTAGAACCCAGGTGACAGGCCACGGCATCCCTAAGACAGCCTGTAGGTGAGGCCGAGTTCCTGGTGCACTAGCTCTAACTGTGCCTTCCATATTATTTTCTACTCCAAAAAGCATACTGGAGTGAAAATGAATAAAAATCGTGTTATTATTGATACCATTTTTGAATCTGAACTAATTTTTTAAATGATGAAACATTTGCACATCTAATTACTGTAGCTAACATGTCTAAACAATGACTTGGGACCACTTTCCAAGTGGCCAAAGCTCATATGGCGAACAGGTTGGGAATAGGCAGGTTAGAGAGGAGAGATTCAGAATTCTTCTTTTTAAGTACTACCTTGTCACTTACTGACTAGTAAAAGGCATATCTCACTGTGTCAAATCCACTCCTCTTTTGAAATATATCAGGGAAGAATTGTATTATGGCACAATTCTGTTTTGAATTCTGAGATTTGGCTTCTAGCTCCAGATCTACCAATATGAGTAGTGTGACATTAGGTGAGTCATTAATCTTCCAGCCTGTTTTCCTACCTAAGCCAAAGGAAGACAATTCAGATGAGCTCCTATGGCTGCAAAATATGGAAATTTTCTTTAGTTTAGGCAGCCTCAACAAAAGTAATATAATCTTAGTATATGCTAAGGTGATACATAACAATAGCAAAATAGGTGGGTGTATTTTTTCAAATAAAATCTCAACTATTTAACAGTTTTCCTGAACACAATAACTACCACTGTAATAAGGACAAGAAACTCTTGTGGTACTAAGATATTTTAGAAAAATAATGTATGTATGTCCAATGATGTACATTTGCATTTTGTACTTAGCTTAAGAATTTCAGGGACAATAGTTGACAAATAGTTGTTTTGTTTTGCAGATGCCTGTTTTTTGTTTTGTTTTGTTTGTTTTTCCTCTTCTTCTGTATCATGGTACTACAGTTGCTTTCCATGTGTGGCCAGATGAAGATCATCATGGAGGCTGAAGGAGACTTTGATAAGAGGGGTTTCTGTGGATTAATGGGCAAAAACCCAGTTAGAGCAGGATGGCAAGAATGGATAATGAGGAAGGGTTGGCAGCAAGTATTGACCACTGTTATGAGGCATTGGTTATAAGAGGGGCAAAGAAAAAGGTTATAGCTGGTATGTGGAATCTAGGGGAGGATTCTTTTGTTTTTTTTTTTTTTTAAACAATGGGAGGACATTCTCAGACTCACCACATACAGGAGGAAAACATGGAAACACTTATTCAGAAACATACCTAAAGTTATGACCAAAAGAAAGATCTAATTGTAAATCTTGACTCCATGGCTTTTTTTTTCCCTGCAAAATTGGCAAGCATTTAACAGAGCGTTTTAGAACTGGGGAGATAGTACCATTCAATCCTCTCACTAAACTGAGGAATCTGAGGCTCCGATAAATGAGATCTGAGATTTGTTCTCAGAGCAGCATTGGGTAAGGATTAAGAAAATGGCTTTGAGGCCAGAAATACCTTGGTTTGAGTCCCAGCTCTTCTACAACTTGTTGGCTATGTGACCTCAGTCTTCTCATCAGTTAAATGTGGGGATTGTACACTATTTCATAGATAAGATCCTGAAGGGAACTTTACTTATAGGGTTTGTTGTGAAAATAAACTGAGATAAAACAAGTGGAGTGCTTAGTACTCTACCGAGTATGTGGCCACAGCAAGCATGAATATATGTTAGCTAACATTGCCATATATATGAGCATTTACATGCATGTAAATAATACAATATAAAATTGCATCCACAGAAGATTTTCTTTTAATGTCATGGGGATTTCTGCAAGTGGAATGTAATAAACACTAAAAAAGGCACACAGGCCACATTGTTTAGTCTAAACCTTGCTTAAGTATATGACCAGCTGTAGTCATCCCATTCAAATATTGTTACCCATGACTGACTTAAGTCTAGGCACTCTTCAAAGTGCCTGTTTGGCTTGCTGATGTGGAATCAGTATCTTCCAGGCAAAAACCTCAGAGCTGCCTCCCTACTGTCTGGATGTGTCTACCTCTTTTTTCTCTCTCTTCTTTTTTCTCCTTGCTTTCTGTTTTGGAGCCTGCCATGAGTTTAAGAAAAGCTGGTTGTGGTCGAGGGCTGCCAGGTGGCTAATCCTCTTTCAACAGCTTCAGAATTGGTTCACAGGAATGAAACGAGAGAGGCATGTATGCAAGGCAGGAAAAAGGACGGGGGTGCAGTAGGAAGCCAGCCCCTCCCAGCCCCTCCCAGTCCCTGATGTGTGCTGTAAAGATCTGTTTGCATCAAGACTTTATGACCAAGAATCCAAAAGCATATGCAACAAAAACAAAGATAAATAAATGGGACTTAATTAAACTAAAGAGCTTCTGCAGAGCAAAATAATAATAATGATGATGATGATAATAATCGGTAGAGTTAACAGACAACCCACAAAGTGGGAGAAAAACTTCACAATCTGTATAGCAGACAATGGATTCTAGATACGTAATATCTAGAATCTACAGAGTACTCAAACAAATCAGCAAGAAAAAAAACAATCTCATCAAAAAGTGGGCTAAGGACATGAATAGACAATTCACCAAAGAAGATACACAAATAGCCAACAAGCATATGCAAAAATGCTCAGCATCACTATTGATCAGGGAAATGCAAATCAAAATCACAATGCGATACCATCTCACTCCTGCAAGAATGGACATAATCAAAAAATCAATAAATAATAGATGTTGGTGTGGATGTGTGCTATAAAGGGAACACTTTTACACAGTTTGTGGGAATATAAACTAATACAGCCATGATGGAAAACGGTGAGGAGATTCCTCAAAGAACTAAAAGTAGATCTACCATTTGATCCAGCAATTCTACTACTAGGTATCTACCCAGAGGAAAAGAAGTCATTATACAAAAAAGATACTTGCACACTCATGTTTATAGAAGCACAATTTGCAATTGTAAAAATATGGAACCAGCTCAAATGCTCATCAATCAATGAGGGGATAAAGAAAATGTGATGTGATGTGATGTGTGTGTGTGTGTGTGTGTGTGTGTGTGTATACTATGGAATACTACTCAGCCATATACCTGGTATCTACCCAGAGGAAAAGAAGTCATTATACAAAAAAGATACTTGCACACTCATATTTATAGAAGCACAATTTGCAATTGTAAAAATATGAAACTAGCCCAAATGCTCATCAATCAATGAGTGGACAAAGAAAATGTGATATGTGTGTGTGTGTGTATGTGTGTACCATGAAATACTACTTAGCCATAAAAAGGAAAAAAATAATGGCATTCACAGCAACCTGGATGGAATTGGAGACTATTATCCTTTTATTACTATTATTATTTTTTCTTGAGACAGGATCTCACTCTGTCACTCAGGCTAGAGTGCAATGGCAGGGTCTTGGCTCACTGCAACCTCCGCCTCTCAGGTTCAAGTGATTCTCCTGGGTCAACCTCCTGAGTAACTAGTACTACAGGCACATGCCAGCATGCCCAGCTAATTTTTGTATTTTTAGTAGAGACAGTTTTCACCACATTGACCAGGCTGGTCCTGAACTTTTGACCTCAAGTGATTCACCCACCTCCGCCTCCCAAAGTGCTGGGATTACAGGTGTGAGCCACCACACCCAATCTGGAGGCTAGTATTGTAAGCGAAGTAACTCAGGAATGAACAACTAAACATTGTATGTTCTCACTTATATGTGGGAGCTAAGTTACGAGGACGCAAAGGCATAAGAATGACACATTGGACTTTGGGGGACTCGGGAAAATGATGGGAGGTGGTGAGGGATAAACGATTACAGATGGGGTACAGTGTACACTGCTTGGGTGATGGGTGCACTAAAATTTCAGAAATCACTGCTAAAGAACTTGAACTTATTCATGTAACCAAATACCACCTATTCCCCCAAAACCTATTCAAAGAAAAAAAATTTAAAATAAAAGGTATTTGCCTCTAGCAGGACTGCTAAGCACAATTTCTGATTCGGTCAGAGTCATTGGGTGGGCGTCTACCTTTGTTGTCCACTCAGGCGCTATGAGGTTATCAGAGACTCTTATAATAGTTAAGGTGCTTGCAATGTGTGTTCTCTCTGGGGGGCTTTTTTTTTCCCTTGCAAATTCCCAGCCACCACTTTGCTTAACCTCATTTCCTATGTTGGTTTTTCCTCGCTGGAGATGAGCAACACAGGCCTGAATTAAAACCAGCATAACAGCCCAAGTTAATTGGAGACTGAAAGGATCAGGACACTTTAAACTGAGTTTGATAAACCCCACAGGGTTTGGAAATGAGTCTTATGGGGACAGAAAAAAATCTGGTTTCCATTGCCTCAGGGATCCACTTACCAACTTTCTATAGTGATCTCTGAACTATAACTGAATGCTTAGTTTAAATAAACAATATGTTTATGTCTGCTTTACATATACTGTTGAAAGACTGGTTGCAATGCAAAAAAAAATTTATAATCTTTCTGGCTACTGACATAAGCTGTAATATAGTAGAAAAAAGGCAAAAATGGTGGCTTTTTTTTTTTTTTACCTTGCTGGAGCTGACATATATTTATGTTTTTCTCATTGAAATATATCAAAGAAATGTCTTACCATCTATTAGTCTTGCTCTGATGTACCCTTCGTATTCTTTTTTTTTTTTTACCTTTTCTAAAATATACTTTCCTGATAAAATGTGCTATACTACTAAAGAGAAAGTCTTCTAAGCTTCAAGCAGTAAGAAATTTAATGAGAAACTTATTGGAGACAATCACAACATGAAAAGGAACCACCAGCCTGGGCTTCTGGGTAATAGGAAATAGAACTGTTAACTTTTAGTCTATCATCTGAATTTTGGCTCAGGACATAATGACACAAAGTCATTACCCCCTGAAGGTCCATGGTCTTTGGGGAAATGAGTGTATAGTGGTTTCAGCTCTGTCCCTACCAGTCCACAGTCTTCATCAGACTGGATGCCATTACAGTTAAAGTTAATTGTCACTATTACAGCCAAGAGCAGGGATTGAATGAGATGGGAGAGTGAACTACTGCCCATACTGCTAAAGGTAGTCCCTCAGCATCTAAGAACTGTTCTTCTCCCAGGGTAATAAAAAACCTGTTTTGGAAATTTAGAGAAAAATGAATGGAAGGCATGAAAGTGTCTGTTCATATGTTCAGTCACAAAGTCTTGCTTTTCACACAGAATAAGGTTTCAATAGCAGGTGTAATTTCAAATTATGTTTCATTAAAGTCTTATCTGTATTCAACCCATAAAAAAGGGAATGGAAAATCAGCTATTCCATTTCCAATGAGAATCAAGTATCTTTTTTGAAGGGTTCCATTGAGTCTGAATTCTTTAAGATGGTAGATTTACTCTAACAATTATTTATTTGGGCAACAAGAAGTCAATGCTGGCTCTTCCAAAGTGCCTTCCCTGGAGACTCTTTTAAAACTGATTTTATTTGGACATTCAAGAGAATGTTTGTCCATTTCCTTGTTTATTATAGGTTGTATTTAAGCCTCAAATAGCAACAATGGTGTAGTTTTAGAATAAAAGGGGTTACTGGGCACAGTGGTTCACCCCTGTAATCCCAATAATTTGGGAGGCCAAGGCAGGCAGATCACAGGAGGTCAGGAGTTTCAGACCAGACTGGCCAATATGGTAAAACCCTGTTTCTACTAAATATACAAAAAGTAAAAATTAGCTGAGCATGGTGGTGTGCACCTGTAGTTCCAGCTACTCGGGAGGCTGAAGCAGGAGAATCACTTGAACCTGGGAAGTAGAGGTTGTGTTGGACTGAGATCATGCCACTACACTCCAGCCTGGGCAACAGAGCAAGACTCCATCTAAAAAAAAAAAAAAAAAAAAGAAGAAGAATAAAAGGGGCAATCAAATATAGATAGTGGATAGAAATAATCCTATCCTCTTTCCTTCATGTATTTATAAAAGATGTTTCCTTAACTTTAACCTTTTCCTCCATAACACCTCGAAAGACTCTGGACAACTTCTTTTCCAATTGACGTTTCTAAATTGGTGACATGCAATTACCTTCTCCATATTCACTCTGCTGAATAAGCTGAATTTTTAAATTATACACTTGTAGCTGGTTGAATTCTTCCTTATGTATAAAATGGATGTTAAGTGTCTTGAGAGTTAATTTTAAGATGTTTAATTCTTTGCTCTCCTGAGAGGCAAAACTAGTGTTACTGAAAGATTCTTAAGAAAGATTACTGTTACGCTAACCATTTCCTGGTCTTTGGAATCATTCCTTGATTGTGTCTCCTGTTCTTGTTCCAGTGTTACTGGAGTGAATTCTTACCAATGAGAAATTCTGGCTATGAATTCAAGAATCCAAGAACCAAAGACGTAGAGTTTGAAAGTAGTCAGGTAGTGGGAGTGGGATGGGTGGGATTCTTCGATGTGGTAACATACTTGTTGATCATATTAATTTTTAGGTCATTTGTAAGACAGCCTGATATAACTGGGTAAATCACAATGTGCTCTTGTACAAGAGCTCGAGAAATAGCAGCAATTGAGTCATTCACGTGTTTGTTTATTTGTTTGTTTTGAAATTGGTCAGTTGCGAAAAGCGACATCATCACTTGGAGCACAGTTTATGAGTGACATGAGCTCACATATCTTACCCCTAACACATCCAGCCAGGATGAAACTAGCTGGACCTTAAGGGAGATGTGGTAATTTCTATGAGACAAATTATGCTGATCCTAAGTGCTTTAGTTAGGGTCTTACAGAGAAACAGAATCAATAGGATAATTATCTGTCTGTCTGTCTGTCTATCTATCAGTATATTTTTTATGGCAATTGGCTCATAGGCTTATGAAGACGGAGAAGTTCCATCATCTGCCATCTGCAAGCTGGAGAATCAGGAAAGCCAATAGTGTAGTTCAGTCTGAATCTGAAGACCTGAGAATCAAGAGGGAGGGAGAACACAGTTGTAAGTCTTAGAGTTCTAAGGCCTGAGAACCAGCTCTGATGTTCAAGGGTAGGAAATGATGGATGTTCCTCAGTGGATTGGATGATGCTTACCCATCTTGGTAAGGGGGAATCTTCTTTATTCAGTCGACTGATCCAAATGCTAGTCTCTTTCAGAAACACCTTTACAGACACACCCAGAAACAATGTTCTACCAGCTATCTGAGCATCCCTTAGCCCAGCCCAAGTTGACACACAAAATTAACCATCACACCAAGATACTCACACAGATACATAGAAGGGAATAATTCAGGAACTCAACAAGCCAGGTTGGAGGGAAAGCTTGGATTTGGAAGTTGTAAAGATATGAGAGGTAAAGAAGCCATATACTTTGGCAAATTTATCCATGAGGAACATAGAAAAGATGATCAGATGGCTGATAGTGGAGCCTTGGGGCACCGCAGCATTTCAAGGGAGAGCAAAAGGATGAATGAAGAGAAAGAACAGCCACCAGGAGAGTAAAATATTAAAAGAGTGTAGTGTCCCTAAATCAAAAGAAACAGTTTTAGGCCATTCGTGGTAGCTCATAGCTGTTATTCCAACACTTTGGGAGGCCAAGCCAGGTGGATCACTTGAGGTCAGGAGTTCGAGACCAGCCTGACCAACATGGTGAAACCTCATCTCTGCTAAAAATACAAAAGTTAGCTGGATGTGGTGGTTTGTGCCTGTAATCCCAGCTACTTGGGAGGCTGAGGCAGAGAATTGCTTGAACCTAGGAGGCAGAGGTTGCAGTGAACCAAGATAGCACCACTGCACTCCAGCCTAGGCAACAGAGCGAGACTCCATCTCAAAAAAAAAAAAAAAAAAAAGAAAGAAAGAAAAAGAAAAAAGAAACTGTTTTAAGCAGGAAGAAGTGGCCTATAGTGTCAATACTGCTGAGAAGTAAGATAAGCATGTGAATGTGTTCAGTAGGTATGCCAACACTGAGGTCACTTGTGACTCTAGGGTCAGGAAAGCAGTGTCGTGGCATCCTGGAGCAGAAGCCACACTGCAAAGTGTTAGAAATTAGTGGGAGGAAAGAAAATTTGGCTGTGAAGTGAATTAAGAAATAGGGAGGTAACTGGGCGGTATTTGAGGTTAAAAAATCCCATTTCTTATATTTTAGAGAATTGAGAGGCCTGAGATTATGTTTATTATGTTTATTGTAAGGGGTCCAGCCTGTGTATCAGGAGGCGATCGAATGTATAGGAAAGAGAGACAGGGAGCAGGGGAGCAAGGTCCTGGAGGTGGTGAACCTGTGACCAGATGGATGGAGGACCTCCAGAGGCAAGAAGGAGTGCTTACCCCAGTGCCTGGATTGGTGTGAGGGAAACAAATGTAGGAATCGATTTAGATACATTTGTGGGAGAGGGTAGAAGAGGGGGAGTCCTACAATGTTTTTTTTCCCCTGCAAAGAGAAATTATGGTTTTCTGCAGAGAATAAGAGAGAAACTGGAAATGAAAAATGTTCTTAAAAGGTCAAAATCTGCCACAACAATCAAGGGCAGTGGGAGAGGAAACTAACTAGATAGGTGGAGGTAAGGGCTTTACCTGAGTCATGTCTGTGGCTGAATAAAGTAATTGCACTGGAGATACTGAAGCCAATTAACTGTACTTGTTTCCCAGGCGTGGCATGTAGCCCCAACTAATGTCACAAAGTTGTGCTGTTGAACAAAAGAAGGAAGCAGTTGAGAAGCTATGGAAGGCTCTAGAGCATTTGGGAGGGAGAGGCAGCACATAAAGAATGGAAAGTGGCTCAATATGATTTCAATATACAAACCTCCTCCTGGCAAATCATTAGTTTCATCTTATATTTGAAAGACAGCATCATTAAACTTTGCCTTTCTGTCAAAATAAGAACTGGTCCCATAATTTAACAAAGCAAAATTGTCACATTACCCCAATTGTGTAGTTTTTTCACAATTTTGTGTGCCACCATCCCTAATCCCATGTAAAAAATCACTTTTACCAGTTTGATTTTGGTGACCAAAAGAACCGGGTTATTCCATGAGTCTTTAAAAGACTTAGCCACTTTGGTAATCATAGTATTGAGAAGATATTTTCACATTTTATGCTAAATTTTAGTCTTTGTTAGAATTTCTGTATCTTTTTCATTGTTAGAGTTTTTTAAATGTAATTTTGATGCAGGGATTTCCATTTGCTTCAATTGGAAGAGTGACTCATGAGGCAAACCTTTCTTTCTAAAGACCTTTGTTACATAGCTAACATTATTCACATATGCCCTTTGTACAGTCTCTTTAAAATTTATGGGAGGTCAAAGAATCTTTTAAAACAAAGGCAAATAAAACTATTTGTCTGTTTTCTCTTTTTATACAATCTTTGTACTAGATGAAGTTTTCTAACTGTTTAAGTTCTCATTCTCAAGATAAAGTAGGGAAAGTGGCATTGAACTAATCCATTCTTGAAAACATCTTAACATTATAAGCAGAACAAAGTGGTACAAAATGTATTCAGCCTCACGGATTTCTCTAGATTGTAACCAGAATAGAAAATGGCAGAATGTATTAATTCCTAAGATAAAATTATAATGAGAACAGAAAATGGTGTGAGATGAATTAATACAGTGGCAGGCTTCGGTCTGCAGAGCAGGGTGCTCTCTAAATATCACATTGCAGCACTTTGTAGTCAGCTTTTCTCTTGTAATCTATATTTTAAAGATGCTCTAAAGATAAAGCTAGACCATATTCTCTTCTCTAGCAGCACTGCCATCTCTGGACACAGAATAGCCCCAGGGAAGTGGTGAATGAACTTACCTTTCAGGAACAAAGGACATTTAAGTTAGATACCAGGAAGATTTTTATTACTGGGAACATATACTGACATGTTTCCATCACTAGCAGATCACCTTTAAGTCTGGTGCCCAAGGAAAACTTAGTTGAAGCGGTTATGGTTGTAAAAGAAAAATTTGCTTTTGCAAAACAAAAAACATATTTTGCAATGCATAAAGAATTATTTGGTGTTTTCTGTCATTGCTGCTAAGGGGTCAAGGTTTTAAGCAGGATTAGCTACATATTTTTCTGGGATGATTTTCAAATGGTTGCTCCAAGGATGTGTCTGGAACTAGATGATCTTTTACAGTATCTTTTATTCATATTATAAATATGCTTGTTCATAGACCCAGTGTGAATTTGGGGAGAGAGTTAGTACATGCATTCATGTACCTTCAGTGTCATTCAGATGCATATTTTTAGAAGCTTTGTACTGTATTGTTCAATGAAAGCAAATGTGTCCCAATAATAAGCAACTGAGACTCACAGCTTCAAACAGTTCAAAGTGACTGAATCCCAGAAGCCACAGTGGAAAACCCTGAGTGGCTATACTGGAACTTTGAAATTTTTAATAATGCTTGCCCCCACGGAGCTTTGCATCCTCCAAGACCTGATCTGATTGCAAATTTTTAATCAGGAAATCTGGTCTTTGAATCAGAATGGCTTTGCTGATTTGATTGACAGCAATGTTGTTCTTGTTTTGAATTTTCATGATACAGGAAATTTAGGTCCAAATTTTTCGCATTCTGCATTAATACTGTTGCACATGGCATGGCTAGGTAATCCAAACTATGAATTAGAGGTTTTAATAACATCAGAGTAAGGCATTAGCCATACTGTCTTATCATGGCTGGTTGTGATTTCAGAAGAAACCTACTAACTCTGTGATTATATGCAAGAGTTAATTGTGAATTACCAGAATGTGTTAACCTCAAATGATATTGTGACCTAGGCTTAAGCACTTTTTATTTTCTCTTTTCACGTGTTATCTGCCAGCACAGTTCTGACGTAATCTTTTTAAGCAAACCTGGTAGCTTGTGACTATACTTTTCCTGAGACAAATTCCTGCCCCCCCAACCTGTTTCCCTCTCCTCAAAGCAGGCATCTTCATCTTAGAAATACCTTGGAAATGAAGCAGTTTAATTCTTCACAGACCTCTGACTTATCTCTAAATATTCCACCAATGTTACTGTAGCCTCTTTAATGTTTGATTAAAAGGGAGAGAGACTCAGAGAATTAAAACCCAAAATTGCTTTATTGCTTTACGATTTGAGAAATCAAAACCTTTAAGCAAACAATGCTTTTGAACTTTTACTTGGGAAACCTAAGTTAATCAAGCACCCTCTCTTTCTAGAGAAATGTGACCTAAAATGTATTCTCCCAACTATTTGCATGGCCAGTACGTGTAAGATTTGCATTTTCTTTTTAAACCATAATAAGGGAATTAAAACCCTATGATTAAGCATTTAACATAAAATTTAAGGGCCATGGTTATTCATTAGGAAAGTACCATGTACTTAAAATTCAATCAGATTTCAAATAGATTTCTTTTTTTCTATACACAATTGCATGTCATAGATTTGACATTTATGTCTATCTTCTTTGTCTTTCCAACATGGTTTATAAGATTTTATTCATACCTGTAACATTTTAGGGATGAAAAGATAAAGTTTTCTAAGTTTAGTATGGGCTGCTTTTCATTTCCCTATAGAAAATTCAGTTTCTCCCTTCAGTTGCTTTAGGCTGAACAAAGAATAGTATATGATAGATATGAGGTGATTACAATAAATTTGCCTACCTGCATGGAGCTTACAGTCTAGAAGGAAAGGCACAATTTAGAAATACACCTTTCTACATATAAGACCTTTATATTTGATAAAAAGGTATAATAATTTAGCAGGAAATAGTGAACATTTGAAAACAGAATTCAATGTAGATTCTAATCTTCTGCTATGTTCTGCTATCTATTCCAGGTAGATTAAAATAAAAATCATTAAAATAAAAACCATAAAAGGAAAACAAAAGGCGACTATTTAGCTATACTCTGTATGGAGGAACGGTTGTCTATATTTGGAAACAAGAGCAAAATGATATAGGAGAAGAAACTAAATTTGAATAACATTTTAAATTGGATTTACAGATAAAAGAGATAAGAAACAAAAACATTTGTCACAATAATGAAAAAGGTATAAACTATTATATAAAAAGCTCATTCAAATCAATATGCAAACAAGGCAGCAATAAATAGGCAAAGGGAGCAGACAAATTAGAAAAGAGGGAACTTAAGGGTCCAAAGTGAAAAAAGCATTTAACTTCACAAATATGCAAATAAATACAAAGTAAGGCTGTAAGAGGTTATCACTAAACAGCGAAGACTATAATAGAGGCAATATTTGGTGATAGCAATATTAAAGTGATCCCAACCTCAAAAAATGTAAAAATTGCTAGAAAAAAACATGCCAAAATGTGAATGGTGGTTGGCTGGTGTTAGTGCACACTTCACATCCTACTGATGAGAGTCGGCATTGGTGTGGCCTTTCTGTGTGTCAGTTTGACCTGTATCAAGAGCCCTAAAAATGTTACGTCCATTGTATATGTTGCTAGGTGGAAAAAGCAAATTATAAAATAATTTCTTGTAATATGATCCCTTTTTTTTAGAAAGAAGGAAAGGAAGGAATGATGGAAGGAAGAAAAGAAAGAAGGAATTGTGT
This sequence comes from Ateles fusciceps, assembly GCA_036589455.1. Lineage (NCBI taxonomy): Eukaryota > Metazoa > Chordata > Mammalia > Primates > Atelidae > Ateles > Ateles fusciceps. Next base: position 3,418,533 of record JAZHEH010000904.1, read on the forward strand.
GTATGCAGAGACAAATAGTAGTGATTTTGTTTTCTTTTTAAATATCAGAGGGTTTGTTTTGTTTTTGCAGAGTTTGTATTGCCATAAGAAACCAAAATTGTCTTACAAAAGAGGAAGAAATTCACAAAAAATGCTTATATCCTTTGACCCCTAATTCCCTATTTAGAAAATCATCCAAAGGAAAAGGCAAAAATGTAGACAAAGATTTATGTACAAATATGTGGTTAGAAATGAAAACAACACCAGGAGACTGTTTAAAGAAATTCTGGAGCATCTAAAAGATAGACCATTATGCAGTTGTTATAAATTATACGTCAGAAGAAGTTTCAATGAAATGATAAACTACAACTGACAAGTTTTAAGCAAACAGAGTAAAACAAAACAAGATACAAAACTGTTTAAGAAGAAGGATCCTAACCTCAAAAAATGTGAAAAAGACTGGGAAAAAAAAATACGCCAAAATGTTAATGGTGGTAAATTAATTATGAAGGATTTTTGTTTTCTTCTTTATCTTTTGTTATGCTTTAAAAACCCCAATTACTTAGTACCATTTTTCTAAGTCAAGGGGAACATGGTAGTTTTCCTAACCCCCCCAAATTAAGTTCTTTCCACAATTCTAGAATACAACGGTTCTCTTCAGTAAGCTTTGCAAGCTTGCCTTAAACTGGAAATGATGAAGTATCAGAAAGGGGCCATGAAAGCTGCATGCTATTAAGAAAATGAAATTTCTACCAATAATCATCAGGCATCGGTATCTTCTACCTCCTTTGTCCAATGACACACCTACCAGCTAATGTCCGTTATTTAGAATGACATACTGTACAACTAAACACAAGCAGCCAGCAGGCCGCACTCAGGGGACATCATTTCTAGAAACACAGCCTCCAGAAGGCTTTTATGCTTTCCAGCAAGGATCAGTGGCATTGCCACATGCAGTAACTTGGACGGCTGCATCACTGGGTGCCTTGAGTAATTGCTAGGTAAACATCCGAGCACCAATTGCAAAAAGATACTCCAGTGGGTAGTAAAAAATGTTTTCTATTTTCGAGTTGAGGCTTATGCCTGTGTTTTGGAGATACCTGAATTGGTTTGGCTCTTTTCCAATTACAATCTGTTTGTAATCACCCAGGGTCTGTAACATCAAGCAGTGTTATGAGGGAATTAATTCTTTCTATGTGACAGTTGTTAGTGTAATTCATGTCCTTGTTTTTAATTGCTGGATCAAATTACTTTGTAGATTATTGCATATTTCATCCCAAGAGAAAGGAATAGAGAAAAATGCACAGTGCCTATGGTGACTTATTTGTTTAGTCTACCCAGAAAAAAAAAAAGCAGAATTAAAAAGATTGACTTTCTATATAAAATGGCTCTTCTCTATCCTTGGAGTATATTTTGGATGATTTTAGATGGAAAGTTAGCCCAGGTACATTCTTCTTGTTTAAACACTCTCAGAACTAAGTTTATTTTTATAACAGTTCTGCCAAAATAATGGCCATAAAGGTCACAAAGCAGTATTCCTAATAAATACTTTGAAAGGGATTTACAATTCAATGCTCTTTCGTTAAAAGAAGCACCTTGAAGATAAGAAATTAATGAGATTTAGAATAATTTATTAAGGAACACCTAATAGACTCTCATGAGATTCAAATGTCAAGATGTTTAAAAAAACACAAAAGAAACTTAGCAAATGCAAATTATATTTGGAGGAAAAAAGACAAAGAGTATTTGAAAAATCTTATAAATGTTTATTTTTGCAGCACTGAAATTTAATCCTTGTATTTAAATACATACCCACTAGACATTTCATCCGTTTTCCAGTCATACCCACTGAAAGCTTTTCATCCTAATGTTTGGAATCTCAGAAAGAACCAGTAACGATTTCTTAGGTGTCTTATAAGGTGAGAGTTTACTTGCAGGCTGACAGGGAAGTAAAAGCCCAGATAAGACAAACTCACAGAACTGAAAAGCTATAGAGAAAATCCATTGTTCTATTTATTTTCACTTTGTGATGAGTTGAGTTGAGAGCAAAATGTATTTATAACAATGGGACACTTGAAATGAACTGTTGCTGTAACTGTCCAAGGCCAGCCAACATTCATATTGCCTCATAAATAGTCATCTTATAAAGTAGACCTGAGTGATAAACTAGAGAGGAATTATAGATCAGTGATCACTTAAAAGCAAGCAGCAGGGAAATTGATAAATACTGCCTGCTGCCTGGCAAATAAAAAAACACAGTCATCATTAGAGAAGGAGCTGGAACTTGCTGATTGCTGGGAAATTACAGCAATAGATAAATGAACAAACCTACTCACTCGGGGCAAAAGTGCCTTGTAGTTCAGGTAACAAAGAACCGTCAACACGGAAAGGTCCTTGAAATAGGAGCTGAATCTGCTACCTCGAAAACAGAAGCCATATATACACACACAGTGTTGAAAAGCTGGCAGTCCTGAGTCAGTTTGCTCAGCCAGAGTGCCAAATGTATTATCACCACTGTCATCTTTGAAAAGGCAAAAAGGATGTCCATAAAAATAAATGTTTTTTCCACCATTGGAACTATCACCTGATAGCAAAGAATTCCTGTGATCGTTTATATCTTATTTTAAATCCGGTCCATTCTAGTCTATCATAGGAAACCAAGGTGATTATACTGGTTTAAAAATTTGTTCTAGGTTTCCCTATTTCAAAATATGTTGTTGGAGGCCGGGTGCAGAGGCTCACACTTGTAATCTCAGCACTTTGGGAGGCAAAGGTGGGCAGATTACCTGAGGTCAGGAGTTCTAGACCAGCCTGACCAACATGGAGAAACCTTGTCTCTACTAAAAATAAAATATTAGCTGGGTGTGGTGGTGCATGCCTGTAACCCCAGCTACTCAGGAGGATGAAGCAGAAGAATCACTTGAACCTGAGAGGCAGAGGTTGCAATGAGCTGAGATCACGCCATTGCACTCCAGCCTGGGCAACAAGAGGGAAACTCTGTCTCAAAAAAAAACAACATATATATATGTTGTTTATTTGACTATATGTTGATCAAAAGAAGCAAGCTACCTGTTATTGGCTAAGTTGATTGATCTCTGAGGATTTTCTAGCTACACTTTCTTTTCTAGGCCTTTGTAGAGGCTTAGAAAGGAAATTTCCATCGTTAAACGGGTGTAAATGCGTCTAAGTAAATCCTCAGAAGGACAAGGGAAAAACGTGGAGTGGCAAGGGCTGAATGCAGTGGAGGAGGCCTCTTCACCTTTGTGTTTCATGCCAATTTCATTCTAATTGGGACAGAAAACCAGCTGAGGACTTAAAGGGCTGCTCATTTGTAATCATAACTTGTATTAGATGCATTTACAAGGCTAACTGACATACTCAGAACAGCACCGTGAAGTATATGTTACTTTCCCCTTTACAAAAGGAGGTGGAGGCTCAGAGAGATTTGGGTTTTGCCTATGGTACCAGAAATAAAGCCACTGTTTTACCAGTTACCAACTCAGGTTTTCAGATTCTAGCTTCCAGTGTTCTCTCCCTATGTTTAGCTATAGCTAAAAACATTATTCCTCCCTAGTTTGATTCAAATAAAACCATGTAAAAGAAAGTCAAGAAGAGACATGTTATTCTTTCTATGACTGTCTTTATCACAGACATTCATAGTTCAAATAAGAGGAGTGGCTCCAAAATTGTGCCTGGGTTTTTCACTTACTCCCATTGCCTATGCAGTACTATTAGTTACATGTCCCTAGTCTGCACAGGTGTTAGGAAATGTTGAGGAGTGCATGAAATACTTGCTAAATGTTCCAGTCTCTGTTACTTATAGATTAGCTCATTTAATATGCAGCTAATAAAGTCTGAGCCCTCACTCCACAGGCCATTGGAATTTAATTCATCTACTAGATTCTCCTTGCCAAGTAATTTCTGGGAATTTTTCAGTCATGCTCACATGTTGTACCACTCTCTCCTGGACGTCACTCATCACCTCTACCAGTCCTCCTTTCTCCAGATGGTTTCTTCATAACCACCAGGTAAGCCAGCTCTTGCCAGCTCACACTTGACTTCTCTGAACTACATCAGCTCTCTGCATTCCATTCTGCTTTACTCCAGTATGGACACATAGGTTTCCTTTAACCTTACACAACATATGTAAGACCAGATAGCACTATCTGAAAAATTTCTTCAGACAGTTTGGGGATACTGCAGGATAACTACAGCACAGAAGAGGAGAACTGAGAGGTTAGCTCCACTCATGCTTCTAGGTCTTGTCCTCTTAGAGCTGATTTCCTTCTGTTTCTGATCCTTGTCTTGGGCGCCTCAGCCTCTCTGTGTCCCTCCTTCTCAAGAGGACAGATGGACCCCTGGCACTCAAGAGATGGGAACTTCCCTCCCTCAACTTTACAGCCATTTTCTTCAGGAGCAAACTACTCTCACTCACAGTGTGTGGTCTGGATCTGTGAGCTCAGACAGGGCAATCAAAATTTGACAGTAGGTATCCCAAGGTCTAGAGTATACCACCTGAAATAACACCACATGTGGGTTTTCAGTCCAGGGAAGACTTTGGCATGTCCCATCTGGTTTCTTTTAGACCCTACCCCCAGCTTATGGTAAAGATATACCTCCCTGTTCATCCTCTCATCATCTGATTTTTGCTCCTGGTCTTTGATGAGTAATTTTAAGATGGAACTTGTGCATGCGTGTGTGCACACCTGTGCATACATACACACATGCATCCCAAAAACAGAGTGATGTGCAGAGACAACACATTTAAAAAATCAAATTTAGGAAAAAAAATGTTTTTAAGGGCACAATCTTGCTAAATATACACCAATTTGCAATTATAAACAAAATGTGTAATATGTCAGTTTGAGGCATTTACATCTAGGTTAATGGGTGACAATTTTCTTCAAAAATGGTGTGTATATTTGCTTTACTTTTGGGTCAAAAAAGGATCCTTTCCAATTATTTTCCTAAAACAAAGGAAGTATTTTCCATAGGTAATTTGATGTCTTTACTGATAGAGACAGAAAATTCCTTGAAATTGTTAAAGAGCACCCCACTAGTGTTGCAGAACTTTTCCTTAGTTTAGCTAAAGATGGAGTTCTTGTCTGTCCCATGGCCATGAAAATTTAGGCTTGCAGATTATTTAAAGTGTGAGTAAAGCAGGGTTTTACTGGGGGAAAGGGGAAAAAAAAAAAGGGGAAACAAGGCTCCTCTGCAAGGCCAGAGTCCCCTGCTAGAGCACTTCCCACCTGCCGTTCAAATCCCAGGTTCCACACAGGAAGAGGAGGGGCCAGGCTCCTCCCCACTGCAAAGGGTGTGAAATTCCCAAACCTCCACCCCAGTGGGCAGGCTGGTTGGAGTTCACCAGGGACCCCCTCCCATCTGGCTGTCTCATTCCCCACTCTAAAGAAATACATCTAACTGCCCTTAGATTAATCATAAGGATGAAGACCGATCTTAACTGCTTCCTGCTGACAGGGGACGCTGTTTTGGGGAACTGGCAGTCGGAGCTCCCTCAGAGGCCAATCTAAGGGTTCCCAGCAGAAGGGGTCATCATCAGAGGCTCCCGTTGCATGACCATTTGGAGTTTGATGGCCTGAAGTCAAGAACAGACAGACAAACCAGGTTATTAGAAAACATGTATCAAAACGAAACAAAGGCAGAGGTAAGAACAACTAAAAAATTCTGAGGTCTTTTACCAGTTTGCCTGGGGAGACGGAGGGCCAAAGCCTGACTGGTAAAAAACTTCACCCTTTTGCTGGCATGTTGGGCTTCTGAGTTTCCTTCCCCTGTGCCCAATCCTAAGCCAACCAGCTGAAAGTTTGGGAAATTAACTCTTCCCAGTTTGGAGGATGCATCTGAGGGGGAGTGTCTGTCCCATAGTACAGAGAAACAATTACCTATCAGTGAAGAGAGGACAGAGGAGGAGAGAGGAAAAAAGAAGGCATTTTTTTCAAGGGAGTCCCAGGGGTTCAGGATGCATTTGAAAGGGGTACAGACGGAAGATGAATGACTATCCCTCTAGAAAGAGGGGGAGCAGGCATCCAAGGTTCCTTTCTCTTCCTAGCAGATACCTGGGATATGTGAGGGAGAGAGGGAAGAGCAGCTTCTTTCCATCTTCCATCCTAGCATCCCTGAGTTCTGGCAACCTTGTCAGAACTGGCCATGGGTGTTAAAGCAACTTGCACCCGTGAAACAGGGAGCCCTAGGGGGTGGGAATCATCCACTCTTAACCACGTATGCTCTATCTCCCCCTGCTGTCAGTAGCCTTGAAGTTCCCTATATCTCATTTATGCCATGGATATTTATGTGGCCTTTCTCCACGAAACAGGAAGCTTGAGGTTGGCTTAATCGGCAGGAAATCAGTCACATTCACCTGCACTGTGCTTTTTAACTTCCATTATCGTCTGCTTCTGGATCCCTCAGATCCAGCTTTATTTCCTAGGGCTTTGACCTGAAGCTTGGAATTGAGTTTGGGACAAAAATGTATCTTGTGGATGGGGGGGAGTTGCATGGATTCCTTATTATAAGCTAAATGCTAAGGTGAAACTGTGGAACTGAGTCCTCCTGCAACACAGGAGAGGAAAGGACATCTTATGATGCATCTAGATAACTATTAGCTATTGTTATGCTTGCTAGGATTTGGGTGCATGGTGCTTAGCTTTGGTTAGTTCCCTTGGTTTTACTTTCCCAAAAAGGAAACCTCCAGGTGATGGGCATTGTATTTATACCCTATTTATTCTATCACCTGGCAGGATTTGCAGGATAATTGCTCAGAACTAGAATATTGATCTGGATTTCTACATTACTCATCCCTTTTGTTCTTTCTGAGCTGCAGCCAGGGATTGCCGGTTGGTTCACAGGAACAAGCAGGGTTAGTCTAAAATGTAGGTGAAAACTTAAAAACAATTAGTGAGTTTAAAATTTAATGACAAATATATGATAAGTTTTAGAACATGATTTCTCTCTCTCCAGTCCTCATGTTTGTTAAAAAATAAATCATCATAGGACAGAGTAGTTTGCAAAATAGACTTTAGTTTTATACTTGGCCTGACAATTTGCATAAAGTGCAGCAAGAATAATTATTTCTACGTAGGCCTTTTGTATTGGCTTTGATGGAATTCTGTTCCACAAGGAATCTCAATTAAGATCTTTTAAAGCCAAGCCTAACCATGGGTTTGTATCCCCAAACACCTGTGAGTTGGATGATATTTTCCTCTTAAAGTCCCATAATAAACTTGGATATGTCCTGAACCTGTTAGAAAGTGACTTTCTTTACTGACCACAGGTCAGGAACCCTGTACAAGGTCTGCGTAGACAAGGGTATGAGTCCAGTTTTGCCATTTGGCTTCTATTGACTCTGTAATTTGAGCTTGACTCTTTAAAGGGAAGCATACCCTTCTAGTCAAAGCCCTAGTAAAATAAGCACTTTCTCCAATTGTGTTCCGTTATGAAAGAAAAATAGATTCTTATTGCACTGATGCAAACAACTATATTGCCATAAAGTTAAGAATACTTATAGACAGTTTCCAAATTCTAGAGGAACCAAGCAGAGATTAAACAAACATGCTCCAAACTTTGATCCCAGGAGAATAACTTACTTAATTATTAAAGGCTGTAAATAGTTCAAAATAAGTTTTCTTGACTCTGAAAAACAAAAAGTGATCAGCAATATTCCAAGCAAAAGTCACAAAGATTTGCTTCAGTTTCCTGGTTCAGTCCATTTAGTTAACTCTTGTTTTGCTTGGTATTTGTGAATATTTCAGCTCTTTATGAGTACTGCACATTTTCCTTCATTCCAGTGTCACAATTTTTAAAGTTACCAGAAGCCTGTATTTGAGAGCACCTGTTAAAGTTCTATAGCTCATTATAAACCGTCTTTGAAAAGGATTAAAACAAGACAACAATTGCCTGTGAATAGCAAAATGTCCAAGGTAGTTATAGTCAGAAACACCATTGACAAAGAAGTTTGGTTATCTCTGTGGTTTACAATAATTTAACATAAAAACCTTGATTATGATTGATAGCATATACTGAGACATTAGAATTTTAGAAGATCCCATGCAATTTTGGAACATAGATTAGTATCATTCACAAAAATATAACCCAAAGAAGATTGAGCATCATTTTGGCAATCCTGTGTACCTAAACATGTCAACTAATCCTGTTTATATCTGTTTTCTGAGCACTTCAGGGGCCCTCTGATGTATTCAAAAAGCCAGGTGCCAAGGTGATGGCCCACTGTGAGTGAGCTGGAAATGCCTCATCTCCCTTGGTTCAATATAGAGGAAGGGAGCCAAAGGCTTAGGGAGATTGGGATGGTGGAGTGGATTAGTCACTTTAGACCTACTCATCCCAGCTGGGAGGGTTTAGAAGATATACTCTTGAGTTATACCTTGTGAAATAGACTTGTGAGGGCAACACTTGGATCTTTAAAGAGCCCTGTAATAACTCTTTTCTGTATGTCAGATCTAACTTTGGGAACCACAGTCACTCAACTGCAAAATTTAAGTCACTCAACTACAAAATTTAAAGACAATGGGAAATAATTGGATCTCAAGGTGGCAGGGGCCAAGTGGCAGCACTCAACAATCAAAGGCAAAGTGAGCATAGCTACTGTAATGGACAGCAGAGGCAAAGAAGCAATCAGAATAGTTTGACTCGTGTAGAGCTGTGGCATTGACTAATTAATCACGGTGTTCCTAGAAGTAAAACTGATAGGAAGCCTACTGCATTCCTATTTAATTTATATAAGGAGAAAACTTCTAGGTCAAATGGACAAAAGACTAATTTGAATTATAAAAACCCAGAGAATCTTGGCCTATCAATCAATTTCCAGACTTGGGCCAGTTTACAGACCCAGGACCCCTTGAATGAAGGGGAGGCCCGATTCCCTTGAGGAAGGACCTGATTACATTACCGACAATTTACATGGCAAATCTTTCTCTCATCTTTCCCCAAGGAGACCTCTGGCCTTTTACCAGGGTAACCATGCATTGGGGAAAGGGGAAACAATCAGACATTTTGGGGACTACTGGACACTGGCTCTGAGCTGTCGTTGATTCCAGGAGACATGAAATGTCATTGTGGTCCTCCAGTTAAAGTAGGGGCTTCTAATTCTAGATTCTTGAGAAATTGCCACACTGTTTGACCTAGCAATCCCATTACTTGGTATATACCCAAAGGATTATAAATATATAATCCTTTTATTATAAATGATTATAATCCTTTTATATAAAGGATTATATATTTATAATCTATATATAGAGTATACTCTACTATAAAGACATATGCACACGTAGGTTTATTGTGGCACTGTTCACAATACCAAAGACTTGGAACCAACCCAAATGCCCATCAGTGATAGACTGGATAAAGACAATGTGGTATATATACACCGTGGAATAATATGCAGCCATAAAAAAGGATGCGTTAATGTCCTTTGCAGGGACATGGATGAAACTGGAAACCATAATTCTCAGCAAATTAACATAAGAACAGAAAACCAAACACTGCATGTTCTCACTCACAGGTGGGAGTTGAACAATGAGAATTCATGGAAACAGGGGAGGGGAGCATCACACACCAGGGCCTGTCAGGGAGTGTGGGGGGAGGGATAGTGTTACGAGAAATACCTAATGTAAATGATGGGTTGCTGGGTTCAGCAAACCACCATGGCATATGTATACCTGTGTAACAAACCTGTATGTTCTGCACATGTACCCCAGAACTTAAAGTATAATAATAATAATAAAAGTAGAGGCTTATGGAAGTCAGGTAATTGATGGAATTTTAGCTCAGGTCTGACGTACAGTGGATCCAGTGGGCACCTGGAATCATCCTATGGTCATTTTCCCAGTACTATAATGCATAATTGACATAAATATGCTTAGCAGCTGGCAGAATCCCTGCATTGGCTCCCTGACTGGTAGGATGAGGGGCTATTATTGTGGTAAAGGCCAAAGGGAAGCCATTAGAGCTGCCTCTACCTATAAAAATAGTAAATCAAAAATAATACGGCATTCCTGGAGGAATTGTGGAGATTAGTGCCACCATCAAGGACTTGAAAGACTCAAGGATGGTGATTGCCACCACATCCCTGTTCAACTCTCCCATTTGGCCTGTGCATAAGACAGATGGATCTCAAAGAATGCCAGTGGATTATCATAAGCTTAACCAAGTGGTGACTCCAACTGCAGCTGCTTTACCAAATGTAGTTTCATTTTTCAAGCAAATTGACACATCTCCTGGTACCTGGTATGCAGCCATTGACTTAGCATATAGCTTTTCTCCATTCTTGTCCATAAAGCCCACCAGAAGCATTTTTCCTTCACCTGGCAAGACCAGCAATATACCTTTACTGTTCTACGTCAGGGGTATATCAGCTCTCCAGCTTTGTGTCATAATCTTATTCGGAGAGAACTTGGTCACTTTTTGCTTCTGCAAGATATCACACTGATCCATTACATTGATGACATTATGCTGATTGGATCCAGTGAGCAAGAAGTAGCAAACACACTGGGCTTATTGGTGAGACGCTTGTGTTCCAGAGGATGGGAAATAAACCCGACTAAAATTCAGGGAACTTCTACCTCAGTAAAATTTCTAGGGGTTCAGTGGTGAGGGGCCTGTTGAGCTAGTCCTTCTAAGGAGAAGGAACAATTGCTTCATTTGGCCCCTCCTACAACCAAGAAAGAGGCGTAACACCTAGTGGGGCTATTTAGATTTTGGAGGCAACACATTTCTCATTTGAGTGTGTTACTCTGGTCCATTTATCTAGTGAGCAAAAAGGCTGCCAGTTTTGAGTGGGGTCCAGAACAAGAGAAGGCTCTGCAACAAATCCAGGCTGCCATGCAGGCTGCTCTGCCACTTAGGCCATATGACCCAGCAGATCCAATGGTGCTTGGGGTGTCAGTGGTGGATAGGGATGCTGTTTGGAGCCTTTCACAGGCCCTCATAGGTGAATCACAGTGAGGCCTCTAGGATTTTGGAGCAAGGCCCTGCTATCTTCTGCAGATAACTACTTTCCTTTTGAGAGACAGCTCTTGGACTGTTACAGGGTTTTGGTGTAAACTGAGCGTTTGACTATGAGTCATCAATTCACCATGTGACCTGAATTACCTATTATTAACTGGGTGCTTTCTGACCCATCTAGCCATAAAGTGGGTCATGCACAGCAACATTCCGTCATCAAATGGAAGTGGTATATCCATGATTGGGCTTCAGCAGGTCCTGAAGGCACAAGTAAGTTACATGAGGAAGTAGCTCAAATGCCCATGGTCTCCACTTCAGCCACCCTGCCTTCTCTTCCTTAGCCTGCACTGATGACCTCGTGGGGGAGTTCCCTATGATCATCTGACACAGGAAGAGATGAATAGAGCCTGGTTCACAGATGGTTCTGCACAATATGCAGGTACTACCTGAAAGTGGACAGCTGCAGCACTACAGCCCCTTTCTAGGACATCCCTGAAGGACAGTGGTGATGGGAAATTTTCCCAGTGGATAGAACATTGAGCAGTGCACCTTGTTGTGTACTTTGCATGGAAGGAGAAATGGCCAGATGTAAAATTATATACTGATTCATGGGCTGTAGCCAATGGTTTGGCTGGATGGTAAGGGACTTGGAAGAAGCCTGATTGGAAAGTTGGTGACAAAGAAATTTGGGGAAGAGGTACGTGGATGGACCTTTCTTAGTGGTCAAAACTGTGACAATATCTGTATCCCATGTGAGTGCTCATCAACGGGTGAGCTCAGCAGAGGAGGATTTTAATAATTAAGTCGATAGGATGACCTGTTTTATGGACAACACTCAGCTTCTTTCCTAGCCACCCCTGTGATCACTTAATGGGCCCAAGAAAAAAGTGGCCATGCAGGCAGGGATGGAGGTTATGCCTGGGCTCAGCAATATGGCCTTCCATCCACCGAGGCTGACCTGGCTGCGGCCACTGCTGGGTGTCCAATTTGCCAGCAGCAGAGACCAACACTGAGCCCTCAATATGGCACCATTTCTCGGGGTTATCAGCCAGCTACTTGGGGGACAGGTTGATCATATTGGACCTCTTCCATCATGGAATGGGTAGAGATTTATTCTCACTAGAATAGACACTTCAGATATCGGTATGCCTATCCTGCAATCAATGCTTCTGCCAAGACTATCAACTGTGGACTCATGGAATGCCTCATCCACAGAGGCAATGTTTATTCCACACAGCATTGCCAATGACCAAAGCACTCACTTCATGGCTAAACAAGTTCATCAATGGGCTCATGCTCAGGTAATTCACTGGTGTTACCATGTTCCCCATCATCCTGAAGCAGCTGGATTGATAGAATGTTGGAATGGCCTTTTGAAGTCACAATTACAATGCCAACTAGATGTCAATACTTTGTAGGGCTGGGGAAAAGGTCTCCAGAATGTCGTGTATGCTCTGAATCAGCATTCAATATATGGTACTGTTTCTCCCATAGCCAGGGTTCATAGGCCCAGGAATCAAGGGGTGGAAGTGGAAATGGCACCACTCACTGTCACTCCTAGTAATCCACAAGCCAAATTTTTGCTCCCCTGTTTCTGCGACATTACATTCTGCTGGCCTAGAAGTCTTAATTCCAGAGGGAGGAATGCAGCCACCAGGAGACACATCAATGATTCCATTAAACTGGAAGTTAAGATTGCCATCTGGACACTTTGGGCTCCTCCTACCTTTAAATCAACATGCTAAGAAGAGAGTTACAATGTTGGCTGGGGTGATCAACTTGGACTATCAAGATGAAATTAGTTTACTACTCCATAACAGAGGTAAGGAAGAGCATGCATGGAATACAGGAGATCCATTAGGGGGTCTCTTAGTATTACCATGACCTGTGATTAAGGTCAATGAGAAACTATAACAGCCCAATCCAGTCAGGACTACAAATGGTCCCGACCCCTCAGGAATGAAAGTTCGGATCACTCCACCTTGTTTCCTGCAGAAATGAGGACTGTAACTGTCGTATTTTCTTCCACTTTTGTTAAAAACATGTTTGTGTATGTATAAGAAAATATCTCATTTTATTTTATTTTCCATTATGTGAAATAAGATTTATTGACTTCATATCAGCATTTAAGTATTGTTAACTTTATGTAAGAGTATTTGGGTTGGGGATTGGTGTGTTTCTGGTTGTACAGAGGATAGTTGTAATTATGTCAGTGTAATTATGACCTCATTATTGTCTTTATTTGAAGATAATATATGATCTCAGGAGGTGTGTATGGGTTCAAGTTGACAAGGGGTGGACTTGTGATGACTAATACTGTCAACTTGATTGGATTGAATGATGCAAAATATTGATCCTGGGTGTGTCTGTGAGAGTGTTGCCAAAGGAGATTAACATTTGGGTCAGTGGGCTGGGAAAGGCAGACCCACCCTTAATCTGGTGGGCACAATCTGATCAGCTGCCAGTGAATATAAAGCAGGCAGAAAAACGTGAAGAGGCAAGACTGGCCTAACCTCCCAGGCTACATCTTTCTCCCGTGCTGGATGCTTCCTGCCCTCAAACATCGGACTCCAAGTTCTTTAGTTTTGAGACTTGGACTGGCTCTCCTTACTCCTCAGACTTTCAGATAGTCTATTGTGGGAACTTGTGATCATGTAAGTTAATACGTAATAAACTCCCATATATATGTAAATATATATATCCTTTGAGTTCTGTTCCTCTAAGGAACCCTGACCTATACACATGGTGTATACACATACTACATTTTGCTTATCCAGTCGTCTGTTGACAAACGCTGAGGTTGATTTCTTGACTTTGCCGTTGTGAATAATGTTGCAATAAACATATGTGGGCAGGTGTCTTTTTGTTATAACAATTTCTTTTCCTTTGGGTAGATACCCAGTGGTAGGGTTGCTGGGTTGAATGGTAGTTCTATTTTTAGTTCATGAGAAATCTAGGAAGGGTTTATTAACCTGTGGTATGTACAGTTTGTTTAAGCACAGATATTTTTATTGTAAACCAAAACAATATACAGTATAGAGTAGAATTGCGTTTGAATTCTAGCTCAATCACTGACTAATATGTTACCTTTAACAAGTTCTTGGCTTCCGTGCTTTGTTTTTCTCATTTGTAAAATGAAAGTAATTATGCTGATTTTCTAGATATGTTAGGAGAATTAAATGAACACTGAATGAATGTAAAAGTATTCAATAAGTGTAATTATTATTATTACACATCATCCCTATTCACTGGTAATGAACCATACTGGTTTTTTTTTTTCTGTGCTTTCGAATTTTGCTTAGAATGTTTCCTGCTTTCTACCATCAGCCTGGTGAAATCCTGCTCACCTTGCAAGATCTATATAGAGTGACTTTCTCTGTTCCTTGTCTGCTTCCCATTCACTCAAACTCTCTTATTATAGATGAAGCAAGACTTTGCCATTTTCTGGTTTCCATTGCCCTTGACTCCGCCTCTGCCTGCTGATCTGCATTGCCTACCTCTGATGTCAATTGTGTTGGTCCCCATCGGAAAGGTCACTTTCTTGTACTAAAGAGGATATACTAACCTGGATACCTTAAGTCTTTCTGACTGTAATTCTTGAAATTCAGTCTTGGAATAAATAGTTTCCTTTTGAACTATGCGGACTGCATCATTTGCATTTTTTTTCTAGCCTTTTCTGTTCCTATTGGTGACTGCAGAATTCTAGCAACACTGAAGAGCTGGAGGTGAAGCTCTCCATGTGTTGTTGCAGATGACCAATGTATTCTGCTGATGCCTTGGGACAAATGCTCCTCCAAAATGCCGCTGTCTGTGAATATACTCTCCTGTAAAACTCTGGCCATAGTACAGGGTGGAAGGTGTTATGGACAGAAAACAATGTTGCAGATTACTCTCTTCTAGATTACTTAAAAGTCCTCTCTTCTATGGCAGCTTTCTGTAATCCAATCTCAGTTGTTTCTGGGTCTTCCCACCTCACCTGGCTTCTGCAGCTGGAGTTCAACATAATTTTTTCTTTGCTTTCTTAGGTTTTTTTTTAGTGAATTCTTTTATACCATCTTATAGGTGGTGATAGTGACTTGTGTGTGTCATAGAAGAGATCTAATGGTCTCAAGGAGGATTCTAACTTTGTATTTTGGGTAATGTCTTCGTGTTTTTCTTCTCCCAATACATTCTGTTTTTAAAATCAATTTAAACTATAAGAATAAAAGCCTGCTATGTTTATACCATCTGACTTTTTCCATCCATCCTTCCCACTTGGGACAAAACTAAATGTGAATATTTTTTTCTGACTTCCTCGGCCCAGAAGCTGGAGTGTAGATGTGCAGGGGGTGGGTTGGGAGGGGCAGATGGTTAAATTCTGAGGATTAACAGTTCTCACCTTTCAAATGACTGCAGCTCTTGAGTGACTTTCTTGGGAGCTATAGGTTACAGAAAAAAGTTCTACAGATAATGGGTTTTAGATGTTACCATTTTGTTGATTATTTCAAAATACTTCCATTGAGAGATCATTGCCTAGAAATTGTTGAGAGAAATAAATAGATGGTTCAATGGATAGCTAGGTAGACAGATAGCTAGGTAGATTGATAGAAAGGAGAAATTTTGGACACATAAAATAGGATGATTTCTGAGACTAAATGTTTTGCTATTTTGATGTGCTGATTTCATAATGAGGTCATTTTTATATTCTGGAAACCCAGAAGATTCAGAAAGACTCCTTGCTGCTCATGAGGCAGAGTCCAGATTGCACAGCAGTTTCTGGAACTTAGCAGAAGCACAATAAACGTTTATCAAGGGAACTGATGCTCCATTTGGCCTGCTCAAGTTACAGCCAGCTCCTCTATGCTCTGTCCTTGTCAACAGACTTTCCCAGCCATTGAGGCAAACCAGAGCAGACTGATGGATTTCACCCAAAGTTGTTAATCCGTTAACAATTGGCTGTAAAAGTCTGCGTATGGAAACAAATGGGGAAACTAAAAACCAGATTTGCAGTTGCAGTGTAAAAATATAATTGCCATGCATTAGCAAAAAGAAAGGCCCCTCACAGATTGCAAATGTTATTTTAATACATAAGGAAATTGTACTGGATTTAATGAATTTGCTTTGACCATCAGCAAAACGGCATTTCAGATTTCAAGCACAAAACTTTTTGTTGTTGTTGTTATTGCTGCTTTTTGTTTTCATTTAATCATTTGAAAAAAATGGGCTCCTGACAAATGGATCAGGCAGTTGTGCCACAAGGTATGTGACCTTGGGTAATTCACTTAACTCTCTGAGTCTTGATTTCTTCATTGGTAAAACAGGTGTAAAAATCTGTATTTGTCAGAAGATTGGATGAGATGATGCATACAAAATACCTAGCAGAGTGCCTGGAACTTAACAAATAACAGAATCTGCTGGCGCAGCTGCGGCTACTGCTGGATATTGGGTGGGCTCAAGCCAGCTGCATTAGTCAGGGTTCTCCAGAGAAATGGAACCAACAGAGTATATGTGTATGTGTGTATGCATGCTGTGTGTGTGTGTGTGTGTGTGTGGAGAGAGGGAGAGAGACAGGGAGATTTATTTTAAAGAATTGGCTCATACAATTATGGAGGCTGGCAAGTGCAAAATCTGCAGGGTAGGTCAGCAGGTTGGAGACCCAGGGACAGGCCAATGTTGCAGTTCAAGTCTGAAGGCCGTCTGCATAATTCACTTTTGTTTGGGGAAGATCAGTCTTTTTGTTCTATTCAGGCCTTCAACTGATTGGACGAGGCCCACCCACACATTGAAGGCAATTTGCTCTACTCAAAATCTACTGATTTAAATGCTGATCTCATCCAAAAAAACTCTCATAGAAACGTCTACAGTAATGTTTTACAACATATCTAGGCACCATGGCCCAGCCAAGTTGACACGTAAAATTAACCACCCAACTCCTGTTTTCTTTATTACCCAACCCTAAACCAGATGACAGTAGCCTCCTGACAAGTCACTCTGCTTCTTCCCTTCTTGTTACCTCTCAATGCATCTACAAGCAGTAGCAAGACCCCAATTTTTTTCTCTCATGCTTAAATCTTTTGATGACTTCTCATTGTACTTGGAATAAATACCAGTTTTCTTGTTTGTTTGTTTGTTTTGTTTTTTTATCAGAGCTTATAAGGCATTGTAGGAACTGGCCTGCCCTGACTCCACTTTGCCAGAACTATCTGCTGCTCTTCTCCCTTATGTTACTCAAGGTATTAGCTGCTGTGGCAAATCAACTCTGAAATCTCCCTGGCTTAATACAAGAGGTTTATTTACTCACACTGGTAGGCAGGTTCTGACATGGCTCCCAAAGATCCTTGTCTTCTGGTATTCATGTCCTTGTGTAACCCCTTCACCTTGAATGTGAACTGGATCAAGTGACTTGCTTCTAACAAATAGAGTATGTGGAAGTGATGGGGTATGTCACTGTGACTCCCATCTTGCTAGCCTGTCTCTGGTTCTTCATGTCTGCTATTTCTGGTGAAGCAAGCTGGAAAGGCCAACATGGCAAGAAACTGAGGGCCGTCCCTGGCCAACCAACAGCAAGGAATTGAAGCTATAAGTCCAATAGCCCTTGGGGAACTGAATCCTGCCAACAACCACATGAGTGGGCTTCGAAGCTGATTCTTCCCCGAGTCAAGAATTTAGATAAAATGAATCCAGGGGTTCAAGACCAATCTGGGCAACATAGTGAGACCCCATCTGTACAAAAAATAAAAATTTTCTGGAAGTAGTGGCACATACCTATACTTCTAGATACTTGGGAGGATGAAGTGGGAGGGTAGCTTGGGCCCAGAAAGTCGAGGCTGCAGTGAGCCATGATTGTACCACTGCTGTCCAGGCTGGGACACAGAGTGAGACCCTGTCTCAAAAAAAAGAAAAGAAAGAAAAAAAGGAAAAGAAAATCTTCAAGTTGCTGGAGAAGTTATCCCATGTAATTTTTCTTCTTGAAGGATACACCTTGTGGAGAGATCTGTGCCATATCCTCCTGTTAAATAAGACACCTTGGAGGATGCTTGGCAGAATCCTGGTTTGAGAACATCTTTTTGGAAGCCAGAATTGTGATTTAAAGTTAAAGGAAAGAAACAGTGCTTCTCCAGCTTCAGTTCCAGGAAAGCATTTGTCTTCATCACCCTCATCCTGACTAACAGTTTGTGCTTAGGAAAGACAGATGTGTCCTGGAGGTCTTTCTACCCTCACATGACGAAGCCAGCAGTGCATCATACCTGGCTTGTGAACAAACAGAAAATATCAGCTTCCATTTCACAAATACATCCATTCACTCTGAGGACTTTTTTCCTCTGGCTGAGGGAGCAAAATGCCCATTACAGTGTATTCTCCCTGTCCCCAGGCTTTAATATATCTTGGAGCAGCTCTCCTCAGCATTCCACATTATAAAATCAATCTCTATTTAAGTAAGAGGGAGATATTTATTTCTTAATTTTTTAATAATGCATTTTGTGATTTGTTATAGCTTCAGTGTTGTATTATTTATTTATTGTGCCTATAGGGTGCACTGCCACTTGGTAACAGAGGAGCTGTGAAAACTTGAGACCTAAGCAGAAATGAGTTCAATAATATTTCTACACTCTAGGACTTTCTCCAAAATTAACAACAGAACAAAAGTGCAAGGCAATGATAACCCATCTAACAGCATTTGGAGAGTGTTTGTGAAAGCAATGGTGATGGAGTTTTTAGAAGAATGTCAGGTAAGGGGAAGTGACAAACAGATGGGCTATTTTAAAATTTAGAACTATTTCATAAGCCTCATAAAACTGGGTTTGCTATATTCTTGGGGGGGAGGAGTATTTATTTCATGTTTTACTAAGGAAAAAGCTGTTCAAGGACCTGATAGAACTTAAATATGTTTTCCCTCTCTTCTTGCCGATCACTTTAGCTAGAATCTTGATGAATGTAGCTTGGGACCAAGATGCTTTCATTTTGATCCCAAAGCCTGCTGACAATGTGGTATAAGGAAAGAGGATCTCTCTCTCTCTCTTTTTTAAAAAAGGAATGGTTTGGTGTGTTCATTCTTACCAACTCTTAAACCATAAAATGTTGTTCTTATGCTTAATTTTTGTCTCCCAAAGTTAAAGTAATAGGAAGTAACCACACAGTTGAAAATTTGCTGATGTACATACAAATGATGTCATAAAAATTGGGGATGTTTAGATAAAAATCAGGGTTAGATTGACATATTTAACCCCAAAGCTTTCTACACCTGGAAGACATTACTCAAGCTCTGTTACCAGTGCTGTGATACTAATTAGTGCCAATACCCTCCAATAATTTTGAATTCTTTAACTCTCTCATTAATCCTAATGTGCATTTCAGGAAAATGAATCCATGCTGATGACACCATTTGACATCAAGCAATAAATAAAGGCAGTGAAGGACACTTGCCCTTGGTGGAAAGATGCCATCTTAGTCAGCCAGGCAGCCAGCCAGTCTGTCAACAGCATTTATTGAGTGTCTAATGAGAGAGGGTGCCACAAGACAAAGAGGAGACACGGGCTCTGGCCTTGGGGGAGCAGCCAGGGCAATGACAGAGGCAGAGAAGAGAATGGAGATATGTCTGCCAAATACTGGAGAAGCAGCACATCAGTGAGGGCAACCTAGAGGAGAGGGCACCTCCTGTCTGCTGAGCGTCTTGCTCACGGCAGCCTATGCTGAGGGCCTTTTTATCAGTGAGCTCATTGGATACTCAAGCAACCCTGTGAGAGAAGTGGTGTCAACTTCTCCATGCCTTGGTTTCTCAGCTGTAAAATGAACTCCACTGAGTGACTGGGGAGTGGCAAAGCCAGTGTCTGTGGGGCTCCTTCCACCTGGCTGGAGGTCAGAGGGCGCTGAACACTGGCAGGGAAGAGGAAGTGAGAAGAGGGATGCTTCAGCTACACCTGTTCAAGACTCCCCCACCTTCCAGACCCATTAAGAAAATGTAAGGTTTCAAGTGAGGGGAAAGACTATGAAATTCTCATTTTAGGATTTGCCTAAGGAAATTACAAAAGAAGCACAATGCATACATTTGGCTTCAGTACGTGTTTAGTTCTGTCATATGTGTGTGTTTTATGCTGGTGGAAGCAAATGTGTAGCTGGATGCCTGTGTGAATAGTAACTCTTCAATAGCATGGCAAGGCACAGCCTGCTGGTTCTCCATCCTGTTTCCCTCTAGGTGCACAGCAGTGCAACATAGGGGTGCTTCCCTGATGAGCTGCAAATCTTCATTTATTTCTAATGTGTTCTCGGGATGAAACCAATAAAGAGAAGGTGGCGCAAACCCACTCCCCCACTTCCCTGATGAAGAGAAGTTTCTTCCTTTATTTTCACAACCCCATTCTCATGCCTTGTATTAGTTTATTCTTGTGCTGCTGTAAAGAAATACCTGAAATGTGGTAATTTATAAAGAAAAGAGGTTTAATTGGCTCATGGTTCTGCAGGCTGTACAGGAAGATAGTGGCTTCTGCTTCTGTGGAAGCCTTAGGAAACTTACAATCATGGTAGAAGTGAAGGAGAAATAGGCATGTCTTACACGGCCAGAGCAGGAGCAAGAGCAGGGGGAGGGGCTAAACACTTTGAAGGGACCAGATCTTGTGATAACTCACTCTTTCCATGACAATACCAAGGGGGATGGTGTTAAACCATGAGAAACTGCCCCTGTAATCCAATCACTTCCCACCAGGTCCCACCTCCAACATTGGGAATTACAATTTGACATGAGATTTGGGCAGGGACACAGATGTAAACCGTATCATATCCCTGGGCAATAACAGCACAGAGGGATATTAATTGGCCTTTGTGAATACACAAGAGCCATAAAATATTCAGTTGTAGCCATACGAAACTGTATATAGACACTGGTTGTAATAATAGAAATGCTTCATCAATAAGCTGGTTGTTTAATTTTGACAAAAGCACAAAAAGTTTGATTTTCTTATTTCTCTCTTTTTGGTTAAAGTGACTGATTTGGAGGAGGCAGGAGTTGGGACAGAATAACTATGTTCTGTCAGACATAATCTGCCTTGGGAAGTCAAGTCATAGCTCACATGTATGGGAAGCAGAGGCCCTCAGAAGATGGGTATAACAGCCATGTCTGCGTGCAGAAAAACTTGAAAATGAGATGTACTTATTATTTATTTCCAAATACAGTATTTTCAAATTATTTTCTTCCAAATTAGAGGGAATAGGCTTAAATTTCAGCATAATTAGGCCATTGATTCACTTAGCAAACACACATGGATCACCTATGGTCAAATAGAAGACCAGGTACTGAGATTCAGAAACGCTGTCTGGCCCTGTCCTCAAGTAGCTCCATCTATGGGGAAGAACATATACAAAGTGTGTAGAACACACTGTGAAACCTGTGGATAGTAGACGTGTATACAAGGTAACTTGGTTGTCCTGAAGAGGTTACGGTTCTTGGCAAACATGTTTACGTTACTCTAGGACGTGGCTTTGGACAGATATTATAAAACAAAGTGCTTCTTGGCTTGAAGGGCTGAATAAAGTTCCATTCTAGTTTATAAGTGTTAAGCTCTTATCCCCCTGGTAAGTAGAGACTTAGGTGTTCTATAGTTGCTGCAGGCTAATGTGTGGAAATGGGATCTGAGAGGCTTAGAGGTGCAGGGCTAGAAATTGCTTAAAAGCTGAATGTGTCCATTTTCTCCATTCCCACTGCAAGTTATCCACCTGTAAGTGGAGAAACATTTCTGATCTCACAAGGGACACATAAACGGAGGACTGTCCTGACTGAATCTCGGAATACTGGAAGTTGCCATGACTCTAGTAGGAGGGAAGGAAAGCAGATATCAGAATTGTGAGGGGCCAAATAGGAGGGGAATGGATGAGCATATTGTACAATACTCTCCTAAACTTTAGGGAGTGAAGTGAATGTCAATCAGCCAAATCATAGTTTCAATAGATTGGGAAATCTGGCTCATTAAAATAGTCCTATGAATAAAACCATACAATTTTAAAGTAAAAAAAAATGGAACCTGAGTCAAATCAAACCAGATTAAAAACAACAACAACAACAGAGTGTCACTAGAAACAATGGTAAGCAAAATGAAAGAAGAAAAGAAGTAGCAGAGCATTCTAAGTTTGTTTTTGTTTTTCTCCTTTTCATAATGCAAAATCTGAATAATAATAAGAAACCGAGGGGCTGGTGTAATAAATCCTCATGTGTACTCTTCACCCAGCTTCAATAATTTTATTAGCTCATGGCCAAGCTTGTTTAATTTATACCACCCCATTTCCCCACCCTGCTGTACCCCTACTGGCCCAGGGATTGAGATGGTAATTTCGAATGTGAAATCAGGCATATCCAGGAAGGAGAGTAGTAGCAAGGAGGAATCTGTGCCAATTGTGAGGACGTGCCAGGTGGCACCAAGTGAAGAGGTGTCATCTGTGTCCCCATGCTTGTTTGTCCCTTTTCCTGCTTCCAATCTTTTTGTTTCTTTCCAGTGCTTGGAGTTACAGATTCTAGGAATTTGAGTACAAGTGTTTTAGGTGTTTTCTGCTTTCATAAATAACCATATCTGAAAAGAAGAAGGGAGAGAGTGAGAAAATGGTAAGGTGGATTGAGGGCAGTAGGCCTGAGGAGAAAGTCACCGAGATTAAGCTTGCAAGTGACCAACCAGTGCAGCCCTTGGAAATGGGCAAAAACTAACCTAGTCCCAGCCCCCTTCCCTCTATCTTCATTCTCTCCATGTTCCAGGCAGACAGGCTGAACCACTGTAAGTTCCCCAGTAACCCACATTCTCTTGACTCTAAGTTTCTTCGAAGGCTGTCACTCAGCTTCAAATGCCACCCCTTCCTTTTATCTTGCCAGTGACTCCTCCACTCTCAGCTCTTACACCACTTCCACCATGAGGTCCCTTAGCCCCAAAGTGGCTGGGTGGAGCACCCTTTCTAGGTCCTCTCCAGCTTCTTGTAGTCATCCGAATTGTAGCACTTCCCACATTGTTGTGTAACTCCCTGTGTAATCACTTATCCTGCCTAACAATGAGGGACCCCCGGTTTGGGGGAGTCAATAAGACTTAGAGTTCTGATCGTTTTGTAGTTGCACCTCCAGTGTGTGCTCGGTGCCCAGCATATAATAGATGCTAACTATAATTTTAAGGAGTGCATAATAAAAATACTGAAAATAATAGAATTTGTAGCATATGCAGCAATATATACCTAAGAATAGGGAGTGATCCAGGGCCTTCTTTGTGGGAATCAGATAAAAGGGGACTTTTTTTGAGAATAAATGCGACCCCCCAAATTAGGGCACACAGTGTCTGGGCTGAATTCCAGTCCTCACTGGATTCTTTAGTTAGGTGTCCTTGTGCAATGAACAAGCTGCCCAGCCATGTCCAGCAAACATGGAAGGATCTTTACACCAGTGGTTTTCAACCCTGGCCATGTGTTAGAAAAACCTGGGTAACTTTTTGAAAATGTCCCTGTCCAAACCCCAGTCTCAGAGATTTGGATTTAATTGATCCTGGAACATTGGTTTTAAAGCCCCTCCTGGTATTGCAGCCTGAATTGAGAACTACAGCTTTAAATTTACTGTCATGATCATCTCACTCTAGGCTGTATTATAGATGTGTGTTTGAGTCTCATAGGCATGCTGATGGGGTTCATGGTCCAGCTGAAATGCTAATGCCAACACCAATCATTGGCATTTCTGGATTTACTGCCAGGAGCCTTTGCCTTTATCACCCAACCCCAGGTATCTAGGCATGCCCTGCTGACCTGTCCCTCACTGAAGAGAGAGCTAAGAGTCAGCTGCACCACTACCCTGACTTGCAACTTAGGATTATGAAGGCAAGAGTTCTGAAGTTAAGTCCTTGCCCAGCCCATACCTGATGTGTGACCTTGAAAAAGTTACTTAACAATTCCATGTTTCAGTTTTCTTGGATATAAAATTAACTAATGGTATGGGTCTACTTGCCAGAAATGGCATAAGATTTAATGAGCAAATAATTGTCAGCTGCTCCATAAATATAAATTGTTGTGAAATTGCTAAATAACATCATTGTTTAAAATTCCATAGAAAACTATGCTATTCCTCTGAATTTTTAAAATCACTATTTGATTTATGCATACAAGGCATCATTTGCCTAAAAATCGTTTCTTATATGGGCATTCTCTTTGATTTATTCTCTTTCATTCTGCCAGCACGCAACCTGACATATGTATAAAGGATTTGCAAGAAAAATCACTTAATGCATAGCATTTCCTTTGTTGTGACTGTCTTTTCATGAACTGTTATAGTTGTCACTTATTCTTAGAATTGTTTGTCTAGTTTTTGTTCAGGCATATAAATACTCACTTTGGACATGGTTTATAGACAATGTAGGGAAAACAAATACATATGCTGGAATAGTCAACTTAGATTTATTCTTACTTAAGGAAAAAAATGCTTAAAGGTTTAATGTGTGCTTGATAAGCTATAAGTCAGCCAGAAAGATGCAAGCAGTTTATATTTACTCTCCTGGGTAGACTTGACATTTATAGTTTCAACCTTTCTCAGTACTTCTTCAGCAGGTTATATCTTTCCCAGAAGAACTGATCTCAAAGCACAATTTCTAAGAATGCTATTACCAGAGGAGTAGGGACTTTTCACCAACTGTGTATTGTGGAGGAGCAGACCATGAACGTGAGGGACTCAAGAATTTGAGTGTTTGTTAAAGTACCTGGAGTGAGCTTGGCTGAGGCTGCTCATAGTGCCAGCCCTTTACAAATTTGTGAAGAAAGTTTGCACTTGGCACTGCCCCAATCTCTTGGCAACAACCTCCACTCCTAGAACATTACCTTTCCTATTCCAGAAGAAAACAATTAATATTGCTGGGCAGAGGACAACACTCGAAAGGAGCCTGGGCCTTGGGTCTGCTCTTTGGAGAATGCCTTGAAAACCTGGTGTTAAAACAAGGGGTCACATTTCATCACCTTTCACCAGAGATATAGTGTGGTGTGGTATGGAGACACAGGGCTCAACTTTTGGTTCATACTCTGAGGCTTTGGACAAGTCACTTCATTTTTCTGATCCTCTATTTCCTAATCTATAACATGAAGATATAAACACCCAATAGGGTTATTGTGGGGAACAAATGACATCACGTACATGAGATGTCTAACATTATGTCAAGCACACAGAAGAGATTCTTCAAAGGTTTGCTAAATTTGAATTATATAATATCCAGGATCTTAATCCACAGAGAAGAGATACATTAAAAATGACAGACAGGCTAATATATTATAGTGGAAAACAATAGGCTTTAGTTTCAAAAGAGCTGAGTACCTGTCTCTGCCATCAACTAGCTGTGTAACCTTGGGTAAGTTACTTAACCTCCCTCACCCATCATTTCCTGAGCTGGAAGATGAGAAAAATGTTGTCCATCACATAGGGTTACCAGACAGATTAAATAAGATGACACAAGTGAATTCCTGAAAAAAATGGAAGGATTTTTGAAAGAGTCAGTGATAATGGTTTGTGTTGCATCATTTTTAGGAAACAACTCTTCTATACCCTTTCAATCATTGATGGATTAGAGATTTTTTTTCTAATAAAAAGCAATGTTGTCTTTACAGACCGAAAGGAAGTCTATTAACTATAACTGAAGTCTATGACTAGCTACTGTTCTTCACTAGTAAAATATATAGATCAAATCCTTTATACAAGGCTGGTGTTTCTCTAGCCGCAAGATTATACAGCAGCACTGATGAAGGCCCCTTTCTTCTCATAGCATGTTACTAGGTTGTTTCCTTCATGATTACTAATTTCATGTGACTTCATGGGCTGATTACTTATTTATGTATTATTTATTATGCAAATCTAGCATTATACATTATTTAAAACCATATTAATAGTATGTATTATTTATGATGGAATTGTATTAATATATATTATTTCAAGTATCTTTGGCTAGGGCTTTTTTTTTCCTGTGGATTTTGGTCATTAGAAGTTAGTATTCCACTCAAGAACCAATATAGCTCTTTTTCTGGGAACATTACCCTTAAGTTCCCTATCACTGAAACTTCTGCATAGCTATTGTCTGTTAAATGACTCTAACATTAAAAGTAAAGCCTACAGGGCTCTGACTGCCTAGGATTATGGCTATGCAACGCCATGCCTTTAAAAAATTGTGAAGCAGTTTGTATGCCATTGAGATTCCACCTCCTCTGATGTCAGCCTTCATTCTCAGAACATCATCTTTCTGATTGTGGAAGAAAGCAGTTGGATAAATCTGAGAAACTGAGCCATGGTAAAATTCATCAAGTAGGATGCATTTGGCTGCAAACCATAGAAAACCTAAAAAATAGTCGCTTATGTATTGAGAATGTGTGTTATCTCAGCTAATAGGAAGTTTGAAGGCAGGTGAGCCCAGGGATAGTTCTGTGGTTTAATGGCGGGGTGGGAGGGGGCTTAAACCTCTCTACGATTCTCCTCTCCTTACTTTCTGTGTTTGACAATATTACTCTAGTTGTTGCCACCTGAATGTAAGTCGTTGACACATCCAAGCATCAAATCCTCTCACAAAAATCTTCAAATGAAAAAATAAAAGGGGGAAAGAGAAAGCTTTGTTTTATCTTCAGCTCTAAGTTTTATCTGGGAGAAAATCTTTTCCAGAAATTCCCCAGCAGACTGGGTCACATGTCTACACCTTGACCAATCACCAGCAAGGAGTAATAAAACTGCCTCCTTTTTTTTTCTCATGGCCTGGAACAAGTTATTGGATTCCCTGGGGTTTAGAACCTTCAAATTAAAACAAAATTGGGTCTGTTAGAAAGAAAAGAGAGATAATAGTTATTAGATGGGTAACCACAAATATCTGTCATGAGGTGCTAGGAATTTAGTTGGTCATTCCTTACAATAAAATTTACATTTAAAGGATTGAGATTGTCAAAGAACCTAGACGATTTTAAATTTGTTGCAAAGATGGAATAACAGGGACATGATTTGCTTTCTTATCTGAAAGAGGCTGAGAACCCAGAAAGATATGTGACCCAATGATTTTTGTGACATTTGACACCAGAGAATGAAGGATGGTGATTACCTAGAGACAACAAACAAATAACATGAGACCTAGAAGAATGATAGAGAAAAGACTGACCATGTTGAATAGATGCATGGAAGATATTAAGAAGACACAAATAGAACTTCTTAAGAAGACACAAACAGAACTTCTCAGACACAAATGTCTGAGATAAAAATATGCTGGATGAGATTAATGGCACATTGGAGTCTCTGGATGAGTGAGGGAGATATGGAAAAAGTATTTGAGTAAATAATGACCAAAAATTTTCCAAATGTAAAGAACACTGTAAATTCACAGACACAAGAAGCTCAACAAACTCCAAGAATAAAAAGAAAAAAAGACAAAAGAAAACAACTCCAAGGCACATCGTAATAAAATTTCTTAAAGCTAGTGACAAAGATAAAAATTTTAAAGCAGGTAGAGAAAAAAGATAAGTACAGAGGAAGAAATACAGGCATAACAGCAGATTTCTCCCTAGAAACGATGTGAGCAAGAAGACAATGGAGCAATATTTAAAATGCATTGAAATGAAAAATTAAAACAAAAACAAAACCCCTAACTTTAAACCTGAAATTGATAACCCAGAAAAAAATAGATTTCAAAAATTAAGAAAAAAGAAAGGATTTTTCAGATATACAAAAGTTGAAATAATCGATTGCCAGCAAACATGCATTATAAGAAATGTAAAGAAAGTTCTTGACGCAGAAGTAAAATGATATTAGAAGACAATTTGGAATTGAAAGACTTGAGAATGGTAATTACTTGGGTAAATATAGACATTTTCTTATCTAAATTTCTTAGAATCATAATTGATTGCTTAAACAAAAATAATAGTGTAGTATGCACTTTATGGCATATATAGAAATTAAACATATAACAATAGTACAATGGCCAGAAAGGCAGAAAGGAAGCATACTGCTGAAAGACTTTTATACTATACATGGAGTGATATGCTATCACTTGAAGGTAGAATGTGATAATTTCAAGATATATAATATAATTCTCTGATACCATGCCATGAAGAAACCAACTAGCTACTTGGTCACAGTTGATTAAATTGAACTTCCTTCCAACTTGGAAGGGGCACCTGTTTATCTTGATTGAAACTGAAGCATATTATGAGTATGAGTTTGCTTTATAGAGTGATTCACCAACACAGGATTGTACATTACATCACATTTGACCATGGGACCCACTTTCCTACAAAGGAGATGCAGTGGTAGTCACATGACCATAAGATGCAGTTTTTAAAAATGATACATGATTGTTGTACATATTTTGGTGATACACGTAATAATTTAATACATTCATTAATTTGTAGAGATAAAATCAGTGAAATTGGGATATCCATTACCTTAAATATTTGTCATTTCTTTATGTGAGAAACATTCAAGTTATTCTCTTTAGCTATTTTGAAGTATACAATAGATTATTGTGAATTATAGTCAACCTACAAATGTTTCAAACACTAGGTTTTATTTCTTCTATCGAACTGTATACTTATACCATAAGCCTGTCTTTATAACCCTCTTCCCACTACCTTTTACAGCCCCTGGTAACCACCAATGTACTCTTTATTATGAGATCCACTTTTTCAGTTTCAACTTATAAGTGAGAATACGTAATATTTGTCTTTCTGTGCTTGGTTTATTTTGCTTAACATAAAGACCTCTAGTTTCATCCATGTTGCTGCAAATGATGGAGTTTTATCCTTTTTTGTATAAATGTATAATATTCCATTATGCATACAATCACATTTTCTTTATTCATTCATCCATTAATGGACACTTACGTTGGTTACATATTTTAGCTATTGTGAATAGTGCTGCAATAAACATGGGAGTGCAGACAGCTATTTGATATATTGATTTCTTTTCCTTTGGTTATATACCCAACAATGGAATTGCTGGCTTATACAGTAGTTCATTTTTATTTTTTGGGGGAATCTCCATTCTGTTTTCCATAGTGACTATCCCAATTTACATTTCCACCAACAGTGCAGGAGGGTTCCCCTTTCTCTATTTTCTGTCTTTTTAAATTAAAAACCATTTTAACTGAGGTGAGATGCTAACTAATTGTGGTTTTGATTTGCATTTCTCTGGTAATTGGCAATGTTGGGCATTTTTTCATGTACTTCTTGGCCATTTGTATGTCTTCTTTTGACAAATGTCTAGACAGGCCTTTTGTCAATTTTTAATTGATTTCTTTTTTTTTTTCTATTGAGTTGCTTGAGATCTTTTTATAGTCTGGTTATTAATCCCTTGTCAGATGGATCATTTGCAAATATTTTCTCCCACTCTATGAGCAGTATTTTCATTCTGATTATTTCCTTTGCTGTGCAGAAGCTTTTTAGCTTGATGTTATCCAATTTTTCTATTTTTGCCTTGGTTACCTGTGCTTTCAAGGTCTTACACAAAAATTATTTGTCCAGACCAATGTCTTCGAGCATCTCCCCAGTATTTTCTTCCAGCAGTTTCACAGTTCAAGTCTTACATTTAAGTTTTTAATCCAATTTGATTTCATTTTTGTATGTGGTGAGAGAGAGGGACCTAGTTTTATTTTTCCTGGTCATTCAGCTTTCCCAGCACCATTTATTGAGGAGACTGTCCTATCCCCATTGTATGTTCTTGGTGCTTTGTCAAAAATGAATTGGCTGTAAATGCATGAATTTATACTTAGGTTCTCAATTATTTTCCATTAGTCTATATGTCTGTTTTTATGCCAGTACCATGCTGATTTGGTTACTATATTTTTGTATTATATTTTTAAGTCAAGTTATGTGATACCCCCAATTTTGTTCTTTTTGCTCAATATTTCCTTGGCTATTTGGAGCCTTTTGTGGTTTCATGTAAGTTTTAGGATTATTTTTCTATTTCTTTGAAGAATGTCATTGGTATTTTGATAGGGATTGCATTAAATATATAAACTACTTTGAGTACTTTAATTGCATTAAATATATAAATTACTGTGGCAGTTTGCTGAGAATGATGATGTCCAGCTTAATCCATGTCCCTGCAAATGGCATTAACTCATTTATCTATTTCTGCTAGATTTCCCCACTTGTTGGCATATAGTTGTTCATAATAGTCTATTTTTTTTGTTTCTGATCATAGTTATTTGGGTTTTCTCTCTTATTTATCTTAATCTAGCTAAAGTTTTCTTGATTTTGTTTATCTTTTCATAAAACCAAATTTCTGCTTCCTTGTTTTTAATATCAATTTCATCTGCTTCTGCTCTAATCTTTATTATTTCTTTCCTTCTACTAGCTTTGGGTTTAGTTTGTCATTGCTTTTCATGTTCCTTGAGGTGCATCATTAGGTTATTTGAGGTTTTCCTGTTTTGTTTTGTTTTGTTTTGTTTGCTATAAACTTCCCTCTTACTACTGCTTTTGCTGTATCCCATAGATTTTGGTATGTTGTATTACCATTTTCATTTGTTTGAAGAAATTTAAAAAAAAATTTCTTTCTTAAATTCTTCATTGACCCATTGGACGTTCAGAAGCATGCTGTCTAATTTCCATGTGTTGTATATTTTCCAAGGTTCCCCTTGCTATTGATTTCTACTTTTATGACATTAAAATCAGAAAAGATACTTTATAAGATTTTTACTCTTTTAATTTATTGAGACT
Organism: Ateles fusciceps; assembly: GCA_036589455.1. Lineage (NCBI taxonomy): Eukaryota > Metazoa > Chordata > Mammalia > Primates > Atelidae > Ateles > Ateles fusciceps. The sequence continues at coordinate 3,449,136 of JAZHEH010000904.1, forward strand.
TGTTTTGTGACCTAAGATATCATCTGTTCTAGAATGTTCCATGTGCTAATAAAAAGAATGTACATCCTGCAGCCATTGGATGAAATGTTGTGTAATATCAGTTAGGCATGCTTGATCTAATGCATAGTTTAATTCTGATGTTTCCTTGTGGAGTTTCTGTCTGTTCTGTCCATTACTGAGAGTGGGGTATCAAAGCCCCCTACTATTATTGTATTGCAGTCTATCTCTCCCTTTAGATCTATTAATGTTTGCTTTATATTGTTGGGAGCTCCAGTGTTGGGTACATAGATGTTTATCATTGTTATGTCCTTTTGCTGCACTGACCCATTTATTATTACATAGTGACCTACATTGTATTTTTTTACAGTCTTTTTTTTGTAGACTATTTTATCTAATATAGTAAGTATAGCTACTCCTGCTAATTTTTGGTTTCCATTGCATGTTTTTCTACCCCTTTACTTTCAGTCTATGTGTGTCTTTATAGGTAAAGTGGATTTCTTGTAGGCAGCATATATTTGGGTTTGGGGTTTTATTTGTCCACTCAGCTACTCTATGCCTTTTAATTGCAGAATTGAGTCCAGTTACATTCAGTGTTATTATTGATAAGTAAGGACTTGCTACTGCCATTTTGTTGCTTGTTTTCTGATTGTTTTGTAACTTCTCTCTTTTTTCCTTTCTTACTGTCTTCCTTTGTGATTTATTGATTTTCTTTGGTAGTATGTTTTAATTCATTTCTTTTTGTTTTTAGTGAATCTATTATAGGTTTTTGCACTGTAGTTAGCATGAAGCTTGCAAAAACATTTTATAGATATACCAAGGTATTTTGAAGAGATGACAACTTATGTTAGATCACAAAGAACAGAAACTAAGAAAAATGAAAAAAAAAGTCCATACTTTAACTCCATTCTTCTTACATTTTGACTTTATGTTTTCTCAATATATATATTTTTTATTGCCTATCTATTAATATGTTGTTGTAACTATTTTCTTTGATAAATTTCTTTGTTGGGCTTCATATTAGAGTTATGAGTGGATTGCACAACACAATTACAGTATTAGATTATTCTGAGTTTTTCTGTGTACTCAATTTTACCAGTGAATTTTACACCTTCAAATGCTTTCTTTTTGCATGTTAGTGTTTTACTTTCTTTCAGATTGAAGAATTCCCTTTGGCTTTACTTATAAGGTGAGTCTGATAGTGGTGAATTCGCTCAGCTTTTGTTTATCTAAGAAACACTTTAGCTCTCTTTCATATTTGAAGGATAGCTTTGCTGTATACAGGGTTTTTGGATGACAGTGGCTTTTTAAAAAAATTATACTTTAAGTTCTGGGGTACATGTGAAGAACATGCAGGTTTGTTACCTAGGTATACATGTGCCGTGGTGGTTTACTGTACTCATGAACCGTCATCTACATTAAATGTTTCTTCTAATGCTATCCCTCCCCTAGCCCCTACTTCCCTACAGGCCTTGATGTGTGATGTTCCCCTCCCTGTGTCCATATGTTCTCATTGTTCAACTCCCACTTATGAGTGAGAACATGCAGTGTTTGGTTTTCTGTTCCTGTGGTAGTTTGCTGAGAATGATGGTGTCCAGCTTAATCTATGTCCCTGCAAAGGACATGAACTCATACTTTTTTACAGCTGCATAGTATTCCATGGTGTATATATCCACGTTTTCTTTATCCAGTCTATCATTGACAGGCATTTGGGTTGGTTCCAAGTCTTTGCTATTGTAAAGAGTGCCACAATAAACACGTATGTGTATATGTCTTTATAGTAGAATGATTTATAATCCTTTGGGTATATACCCAGTAATGGGACTGCTGGGTCAAATGGTATTTCTGGTTCTAGATACTTGAGGATAGATACACTGTCTAGATACACTGTCTTCCACAATGGTTGAACTAATTTACACTCCCACTAACAGTGTAAAAGCTTTCCTATTTCTCTACATGCTCTTCAGCATGTGTTGTTTCCTGACTTTTTAATGATTGCCATTCTAACTGGTGTGAGATGGTGTCTCATTGTGGTTTTAATTTGCATTTCTCTAATGACCAGTGATGATGAGTTTTTTTTCATATGTTTGTTGGCTACATAAATGTCTTCTATTGAGAAGTGTCTGTTCACATCCTTTGCCCACTTTTTGATGCAGTTGTTTGTTTTTTTCTTGTAAATTTGTTTAAGTTATTTGTAGATTCTGGATATTAGCCCTTTGTCAGATGGATAGATTGCAAAATTATTTTCTCATTCTGTAGGTTGCCTGTTCACTCTGGTGATAGTTTCTTTTGCTGTGCAGAAGCCTTTAGTCTAATTAGATTCCATTTGTCTATTTTGGTTTTTATTGCCATTGCTTTTGGTGTTTTAGTCATGAAGTCTTTGCCCATGCCTATTACCTGAATGGTATTGCCTAGGTTTTCTTCTAAGGTTTTTATGGTTTTAGGTCTTATGTTTAAGTATTTAATCCATCTTTAGTTAATTTTTGTATAAGGTGCAAAGAAGGGATCCAGTTTCAGCTTTCTGCCTATGTCTAGCCAGTTTTCCCCAACACCATTTATTAAACTGGGAATCCTTTCCCCATTGCTTGTTTTTGTCAGGTTTATCAAAGATCAGATGGTTGTAGATGTGGAATATTATTTCTGAGGCCTCTGTTCTGTTCCATTCGTCCATATATGTGTTTTGGGACCAGTACCATGCTGTTTTTGTTACTGCAGCCTGTAGCATAGTTTGAAGTCAGGTAGCATGATGCCTCTAGCTTTGTTCTTTTTTCTTAGGATTGTCTTGGCTATGTGGGCTCATTTTTGGCTCCATATGAAATTGAAAGTATTTTTTTCCCCCAATTTTATTACGAAAGTCGATGGTAGCTTGATTGGGGGATAGCATTGAATCTATAAATTACTTTGGGCAGTATGGCCATTTTCACGATACTGATTCTTCCTTTCCATGAGCATGGAATGTTTTTCCATTTGTTTGTGTCCTCTTTTATTTCCTTGAGCAGTGGTTTGTAGTTCTCCTTGAAAAGGTTCTTCACATCCCTTGTAAGTTGTATTCCTAGGTATTTTATTTGCTTTGTAGCAATTGTGAATCGGAGTTCACCCATAATGTGGCTCTCTTTTATTGGTGTATAGGAATGCTTATGATTCTTGCACTTTGATTTTGTATTGTGAGATTTTGCTGAAGTTGCATATCGGCTTAAGGAGATTTTGGGCTGAGATGATGGGTTTTTCTAAATATACAATCATGTCATCTGCAAACAGACAATTTGACTTCCTGTCTTCCTATTAGAATACCCTTTATTTCTTTCTCTTACCTGATTGCCCTGGACAGAACTTCCAATACTATATTGAACAGGAGTTGTGAGAGAGGGCGTCCTTGTCTTGTGCTGGTCTTCAAAGGGAATGCTTCCAGTTTTTGCCCATTCAGTATGACATTGGCTGTCTGTTTGTCATAAATAGCTCTTACTATTTTGAGATACGTTCCATCAATACCTAGTTTATTGAGAGTTTTTAGCACGAAGCAGTGTTGAATTTTATCATAGGCCTTTTCTGCATCTATTGAGACAGTCATGTGGTTTTGTCACTGATTCTGTTTATGTGATAAATTATGTTTACTGATTTGTGTATGTTGAACCAGCCTTGCACTCAGGGATGCAGCCGACTTTATTGTGGTGGATAAGCTTTTTGATGTGCTGCTGGATTTGGTTCGCCAGTATTTTCTTGAGGATTTTTGCATCGATGTCCATCAGGGATATTGGCCTGAAATTTTCTTTTTTTGTTGTGTCTCTGCCAGGTTTTGGTATCAGGATGATGCTGGCCTCATAAAATGAGTTAGGGAGAATTCCCTGTGTTTCTATTGTTTGGAATAGTTTTAGGAGGGATGGAATCATTTCCTCTTTGTACCTGTGGTGGAGTTCAGCTATGAATCCATCTGGTCCTGGACTTTTTTTGATTGGTAGACTATTAATTGCTGACTCAATTTCAGAACTTGTTATTGGTCTATTCAGGGATTTGACTTCTTCCTGGTTTAGTCTTGGGAGGTTGTGTCCAGGAATAATTTATCAATTTCTTCTAGATTTTCTAGTTTGTTTGCATAGAGGTGTTTATAGTATTATCTGATGGTAGTTTGTATTTCTTGGGATTGATGATGATATTCCCTTAATCATTTTTTATTGAATCTGTTTGATTCTTCTCTCTTTCTTCTTTATTAGTCTGGCTAGAGATATCTATTTTGTTGATCTTTTCAAAAACAAGCTCCTGGATTCATTGATATTTTGATGGGTGTGTGTGTGTGTGTGTGTGTGTGTGTGTGTGTGTGTGTGTGTGTGTCTATCTTTTTCAATTCTGCTCTGATCTTAGTTATTTCTTGTCTTCTAACAGCTTTTGAATTTGTTTTCTCTTGGTCCTCTAGTTCTTTTAATGTGACATTAGGGTGCTGATTTTAGATCTTTCCTGTTTATTCTTATGAGCGTTTGGTGATATAAATTTCCCTCTAGCCACTGCTTTAAATGTGTCCCAGAGATTCTGGTACATTCTGTCTGTTTTCTCATTTGTTTCAAAGAACATCTTTATTTCTGCCTTCATTTCATTATTTATCCAGTAGTCATTCAGGAGAAGGTTGTTTAGTTTCCATGTAGTTGTGAGGCTTTGAGTGAGTTTTTCTTAATCCTGAGTTCTAATATGATTGCGCTGTGGTCTGAGAGAGTGTTTGTTATGATTTTTGTTTTTTTGCATTTGGTGAGTCGTGTTTTACTTCCAATTATGTGGTCAATTTTAGAATAAGAGTGATGTGGTGCTGAGAAGAATGTATATTCTGTTGATTTGAGGTGGAGAGTTTTGTAGATATCTATTAGGTCCGCTTGGTCCAGAGCTGAGTTCAAGTCCTGATATCCTTTTTAATATTCTGTCTTGTTGATCTAATATTGACAGTAGGGTGTTAAAGTCTCCCACTATTATTGTGTAGGAGTTTAAGTCTCTTTGTAGGTCTAAGAACTTGCTTTATGAATCTGGGTGCTCCTGTATTGGGTGCATATATATTTAGGATAGTTAGCTCTTCTTGTTACATTGATGCCTTTACCATTATGTAATGCCCTTCTTTGTCTTTTTTGATCTTTGTTGGGTTAAAGTCTGTTTTATCAGAGACTAGGATTGCAACCCCTATTTTTTGTTTGTTTGGTTGGTTGTTTGGTTTTTGTTTTTGTTTTGTTTTGTTTTCCATTTGCTTGGTAAATATTGCTCTATCCCTTTATTTTGAGCCTATGTGTGTCTTTGCATGTGAGATGGGTTTCCTGAATACAGCACATTGATAGGTCTTGACTCTTTATCCAATTTGCCAGTCTGTGTATTTTAGTTGGAGCATTTGGCCTGTTTACATTTAAGGTTAATATTGTTATGTGTGAATTTGATCTTGCCATTATGATGCTAACTGGTTATTTTGCCTGTTAGTTGATGCAGTTTCTTCATAGCGATGATGGTCTTTATAATTTAGTGTTTTTGAAGTGGCTGGTACTGGTTGTTCCTTTCCATGTTTAGTTGCTTTTTATTCTTTTCAGCACTTTGAAAATGTCATCCCCATTCCTACTCAACCCATGTTGTTTCCCTTGAAGTCTGTTGCCAGATGAATTGGAGCATCTTTATGTATTATATTCTTCTTTTTTCTAGCTACTGTTAGAATCCCCTCTTAGTCCTTGATCTTTGGGGGTTTGGTTATTATATGCTTTTAGTAGTCTTATTTGGATCAAATCTGTTTGACGTTCTCTATCCTTCCTCTTGTTGAATATTTTACCTCTTTCTCAAGTTTTGGGAAGTTTTCTTTTATTATTTCTTTGATTAAGCCTTCTATCCCTTGCTCTTGTGCAATTCCCCTTTACTGCCAATAATCCTTAGATTTAGTCTTTTCAGATAATTTTCTATATTATGTAGGCAATGTTCCTTCCTTTTCATTCTTTTTTCTCTTTTGACTGTGTATTGTCAAATATCCTGTTTTTGAGCTCATTAATTTTTTCTTCTGCTTGATCTATTTTGCTCATGAGAGCCTCTAATAAATTTTTCTCTCTAGCAAATGTATTTCTCAGTTCTAAGATTTCTGTTTGATTTTTTAGAAATATGTTAATCTCTTTATTAAATTTCTCTGATAAATTTCTGAATTGTTTTTCTGTGTTATCTTGGAGATCACTGAGTTTCCTTAAAACTGCTGCTTTTAATTCTTTGTTAGAGAGTTGATATATTACAGTCTTGTCAGGGTCAGTTACTGGCTCCTTCCTTTGTCCATTTGGGGAGGTTATGGCTCCCTGTTTGCTGTCATTTTTTGTGGATGTACATCTATGTCTTTGTGTTGAAGAATTAGTTATTTATTACATTCTTCTTTCTATGGCTTGTTTTGGTTTATAATGGACATGTTTGCTTAGAGAAATTTTGTAATTTACCTGTTGATTTTCTTCCTTTTATTCCCCCTGCTAGGTCACTGTGTCCTTTTTTGCAGCAAGATGGGTTAAGCCCAGCTTTGCCTTGATTGTAGTAAACAATCAGAGTGCTACCCAGCTTGAATAGGGAAGGTCCCAAAAAGGATACCCCAGTAATGTGTGCAGGCTGGCTAGAGGTTCATGCCCAGGGGACCTATGGAATGAACCCCCTAAAGTGTGGTGTTGCTAAACAGCCACTGTGCTTTGCTGTTTCCTTTGGCTGAGTTCCAGAGCTGGGGATGGTGGTCCCATCTCCCTCCCTTAGTCTCTGACTGTCCTCAGGAATATTTCTCTCAATGCTTCCCATGGATTGAGGCAGGAAAAGGTTCTCCTGATGGGCAACCCACAATGGTGGGAAAACCTGCTGTCCACTTCAATTTTACTTTTTCCAGTGTAGAAAACTATGAACTAGGAGAAAAATTTTCAGATGCTTTGTGCTGGGCAGATTGCGCAGGGGCATTGTGGACATCCAATTCCTTTCCCATCTTCTTGGACTTTTTTCACTTCTCTGTGGTCCCAAGAACTCTCTCCTTCTCATATTTGGGTTCTGGGATATTTCTGGTGATAATCTCAGTGTTGTATATTTTCTTTTGGTTTTCTGTTGTGAGGATGGAGCCAGCTTACTTCTATGCCACCAATTGGAAACCCTAGGATTCACTAGTTTTTATCATATTCCTCACATTCCAGATCTAACGGACTTCTGTAATAACCTTTGTCAGGGAAGAACCTTTTGATTTTGACATCTTGAAGAAGATACCCTAACAGAATCAGATTTCATCCTCCAGTATGTAACTTGTACCCCAGTCAATAACATATTCCCCATGAACAAGTCTAAGAACCCAGAGTTGGGGGTAACATTACTTGCAGTGATCTGAGGAATTTCTGCATTCTGTTTCTACAACTCTAGGCTCTGTAGGTCTAAAGGTTCTGTATCAAAAGTCGTGATTATTTTCACCAGGAGATACAGTAAGAATCCTATTAAACTGTAAGCTATCATTGCAGCCCAGTCACTTTGTTCTTCTTACACCAAGAAACTAACAAGCAAGGAAAGGCATCACCATATTGGCAGTGGTAACAGATCCAGATCTTGGGGAAGTTACACAATGAGGACAGGGAATACTCTGACACACAGGTGATTCACTGGAGCATCTTTTGGTATTCCTCTGACCAATCTTCAGTAAATATACTTAAGTAGCAGCTATTGCCTGAGATGGGCATGGTGACCTGTACCTCAAAACACTCAAGAATAAAGACTGATTGGCCTCTCATTTTAGCCACCAAGACTATCAGAGATATAACAGAGAGTGGAAAGAATCTAGAATGGGTAGCATAGGTAGCAACCAAAGAAAATCAAGGATACCAGTTTTGGCTTTGAGATCAGCTACAGCGGTGAAGCTATAGTTCACTTTATTACCTTAATATTGTAAGTTTTCACATAAAGATAAATCAGACAAAATCCTGAGAGGCTGTTTCCACATGTGTTTAACTCCCTCTGGAAGAATACTGAAGTGTTGCAATGGTAGGACTGTACAGCATGCTTTGATACACCTCTGAGATCCCCTTTCAGGATCAAGGTACTTATTTTTTTAGCTGCAGAATATTGGTTGTTGACAGCTCATACCCAAATCCCTCTCCAGCAATTTCCCTCTGCCAAAGGGAGATACCTTACCCAAGTTTACATCACTGCCTGGCATATATCTAATAATTAGTTGTGGTTGAAGCCCCACTCTCTTTCCTCAACGTGTTCAAATATAAAGGGCTATCTCAGCTCCAACATCACCAGTAGGTTTGTCTGAGACCTCTACTGCAAATGCATTACAGTTCAACTTTTCTCTCTGCTAAATTCTGCTTCCTTCACCCCTCAAAGGTGTTAATCCCAAAAGCACACCCAAATAAACCTTTTGCATGTAAATCTAACAGACTTTAAGTTTGTTTTCTAGGGCATTCAATATGTGACCCACCATACTCACACCATCAAATACAGAGGAAAAGACACAGAGGCTGGCAAGAAGTATACTTAACAAAAAAAGAAACTGTTAATAGAGGATTTTAAAGTAATAGATCAGCTTGGGATGGAGATAAGCTTTAAGCCATCACCTCCATATACTTGAAAGGCTAGCTTTAGTCCCAACAGAAATGTACATGTGGGTATTATATTTTGAAAATATATGGGAAGATTCTTAGATTTTCCTGTACTGTTGGCACAATGCCAGAGCAAAATGCCTTCACCAAATGAGAATCCAAACCTCTCTGATAACGAAACCTCAAGACCTTGGAGAAAAATGGTAGATAAAAACATCATTAACTCAGTTTTAAAGAATTGATCTAGATTGGTCTTCTAAGACATTCCCAAAAAACTAGTTTTAAACTTAGTTCCCAAATTCATGGATAAACATCTCCCTAGCACCAAACTTTTAAGTAGAATTTCTGATCTACCTGTTACCCACCCCACCCCCACACCCCCATCACACACAGATCACTGTTACTCTTTGCTTGCCTTTCCTGTGACAAAATGGCCAAAATCTGGATGACCCAAGATGATCTGAACAACTGTCTGGAGAAGTAAAACCTTTGTGGAATGTCAGTTCTCTCATCCAACTTTCCATTATTCTCAGCTTATTTATTCTACATGTGTATTACCCAGTTGTCTTTGTACTCTGGATTCTTAGTAATTTAAAACATTTAAAAAAACTTTTAATTTAGATTTTCAGAAAAGTTACAAAAATAGAACAGAGTGTTCCTGTATATTTTTCACCCAGCTTTCCCTAATGTTAACATCTTACATAAGCACAGTACTCTTGTCAAAACTAAGAAATTAACGTTGGTAAAATACTCTTAACTGCAGTACAGACTTTATTTGGATTTCACCGGTTTTTCCACCAATGTCATTTTCCTGTTCCAGGATCCAGTCCAGGATAATACGTTACCTTTAGTTGTCATGTTTCCTTAGTCTCCTCCAATCTCTGACAGTTTCTCATTGTGTTCTTGTTTTCGTATTTACTTTTGTGACCTTTCAGTTTAAAGACTACTCTGCAGTGATTTTGTAGAATGTTCCTCAATTTGTGTTTGTCAGTTGTTTTCTCATGATTAAGATAAGATTTTGAGATGTTGGGAAGAAAACCATAGACGTGATGTGGCCTGCACATAACATCATATCAGAGGGTCCCTGATATCAACATAACATATCACTGCCGATGCTAATTGGATTTCTCCACTCCCCACTCTTGTTCCTTTCCCATACTTCACATTTTGGAAACAAGTTAGTAAGTCCAGCCTACATTCTGTGGGAGGGAAGTTAAGCTCCACTCCCTGCAGGAGGGTATCTACATGTTTTATTTGGAGTTCTGTGCTATTTGGAAAGTCATTTGGATCCCAAAGAGCATTGTGTGGACCACCAGTTCCAGCCCCAGAGAAAAATAGCAACTTCCCATCTCCTCCATCAGTGGCCCAAAAGCTGGTTTGTGGGGCTGGGTGGGGACAGGTCACAGCTTGTCTAACACCTTGACCTCTCCTATGTCACCTGTCCTGCCTCCCAGAGACCTTGATAGCAAATACTTTCCGCTGTTAGGCTCCTTTTTACCATGCAAACCACTCAGAGAAATAGTTGCAAGAGTAGGACAATGCCGGCGAGGTTTTCCTAGAAGCACCCACACAATTTTATCTGAAGCTTGACTAAGTGGGGGACCATCCCACAAAAATACAATGATGTAAAAAGTATTTTATAAACCTTAAAGTGCCATACATTATTATTATCATTATTCCTTTCTCCATGCTACTGTGTGAGCTGCATTCAGGAAGCTAGAATGTATCACCGTGGAATTAGGGTGATGAGAGTTTCCAGTCCTGTTTAGGGTTCTTGAATCACACCCAACAGATACCCCTTCCTCAGCATTCTTTCAAGCTAAGGCTGGCCCTGGCACCTCCTTGGTCTCATTAAGCAACAACTTTATGTTTCTGAACACATGCCATGATTCCTGCTAGAGGCAACATTTATCTAGCGGATCAGATGCAACCAGCCAGACACAGAGCCCAGCAGCAGCCAGCAGTCTTTTCAAACTGTTTGAAAATGCACTTTAAAAAATGAAGGCAAGCAAGACAGAAGAACTGGCCTCCCTTCCCTTCCCCAGCCCTGGGAGAGTCCTCTGATGGCTTACTCTCTGGGAGTACAGAGCGCAGCTGACAGCCGTGCCTGACATTTACAAGGTGTCGAGGAAGAACTGGCTAATACTGATTTCTGAAACAGATACAGGAACTAATGGCAGAATTTGCTTGACTGTGGGTCTCCTGTGGCTACTGGCAGAAAGGGAGGATAGAGGCAAAGCATTTGCCAGAATATTCTTCTGTCGTCCTCCCCAGCCTTACTCTCTGGCTGCAGGTTTCTTGGTGACCACTTTGGCCTAACATAGAGACTTCCTGATTGGAGAGTGGGAGACTCAACAGAGGGCCTGAGGTACAAAGGGACTTCTGCGATGGCTCTGCTTTAGCTGTTTCAAACCCTTCTTTGATGCGTACTGTCTATATGGAAAGGACCTGCATGGAAGCATCCATCTGGGCTTGTCTGATAGGTGGAAGCCGGGGAAGAATGGGGATACAATTCCTCTTCAAAAAGCAAAGAAAAGAAAACAAGCAACAAACTCAACACTCTTGACTACTCTTCTCTCCACTGCTAAAAACAAATATCTTTAAAAAACTATCTCTAAACAAAGACCTTTAAAAGACTATCTCCAGTCCCTGCAGGCAGTTATGGACTTGATCGACTTCCTCCAATTAGAAAACTGAACTCTTCTTTCCTCTCCTGCTTCTTGACTCATTCAAAGCAGCTAAATGTTTTACTCGCTACACCCCATATGCACCCATTCCCAGGCATGGGATGCCCATCAGAGAGGCTGTGTCCACAGAATGTGTCCAAATAGTGGTTGTCCACTCATTGCCCATTGCACAACTGATCTTCATGGTGACCTGCTCTTTCTCACCTTGCTATGGCTTTGAGAGTTTTCTGCTGGGGGCTTAGGTAGCCAGAAATGACCAGAAGCTACTCACAGAGTTTCTACACTGCAGACAGGACAAGTGGATGACGGTCTCTCCTTGGGGTCAGGACTTAACTTACCTCACAGCTGTCAGCAGAACCCACTGAAAATATCAGAAAGCTCTTGCCCTGGAAGAGTGAATAGATGCCCTTTGTGGAAAAGATACCCTGGTCTGTGGTTCTTAATCATGTCTCCATGAAGCATGCACAAGACGCACACTGCAGTGGGTTAGGTGCCACTGCTGATGGAGGTGCAACTCCACTTTTGCTCCCACTCAAGAAAGTGGATCGCCATGTGATAATGTGAGCCACACTATCTTAGGTTTAACTTTGAATTCACGATCATGTATTAAAATCGTTATTTTCTCACTCTGGTATTTATTTGCTGCAAATAATTCACAAAGCAACTTCTCACAGTGGATTATGGGAGCATGATGAGAAAACTGTCCCAGAGAGTGAATGACATGTTGGGGGTGAGAGTCACATATGTAACAAGAGTATAAGACAGAATTTTTCTACTTTTCCTTCCTTTCCACCTCGCCTGTAGTCTTTGATCTAGATTTGGCCTTCCATATTTGTAGGAAGGCTAGAGAAAGGACCAAGAAGGCTCTTTGTTTCTAACTGGGAAAATAAAAATAAAAGATGTCTTTAAGATGTCTAGAAATAAGCTGATGAAGAAAATATGAGTCTTAAGTGTGAACATTATGTCACATAACCTAACTGCATAATATTTTTGGAATCTTTGGAGGGAATGGAGAGAGAACTGTTAGCATCCTTTTACAAAAGTTTCACAAGGGATTACCTATCTCCCTGCATATCCCTGCACCATCATGGCAATGCTTTCAGTAGGTCGGACTTAATGAATATGTTTCCCCAAACCAGGCAGTATCCTTTGGGAGACATTAATGTATATGAGATGGATTTTGAAACTTCAAGCATCAGACAGACAATGCAGAATATTTAAATGGTCTCACTATTTCGTGAGAGAATGACTCAGGGTATTAGAAAACAGTCAAATAGAAAAGTCCAGATGGGCCTGAAGAGAGTGGTGGAAGAAATTTGACTGCTGATCATCTCTAATTCACCTCCTACTTCTTCTGGAGCAAAGAAGAGACTGAAGCTCTCATAGCGCTGTGAATGAAAACAAGTTCTGGAAACAAAATTAGCATGAGTCAGAGCAGAGCAGTCTGGAAGACTGGGTTGCCTGGGCACATTCCCCAGCTGACTCAATTTGCAACAGGGGGAGAGAGGAAGCTGGCTGCGTGGCTCCTCGTGGCGGAGGTATGGGTGAGCGAGAACACGGACTGGAAGCCCCACAGACAAGCAGAAAGCGGAGTTGTGACAGACCCAGAAGGGACAGGACCTGGGCATAAACCTGGATGCTGTGAGTTTGAAGACGATCTGAAGTCAAGTGGGCAGCCCAGCACTGAGGCACAGACACCACGGTTAGGAGTTACAGAGTAAGGAGAGCTAGATATGACACTATTTTCACACACACACGTGCACACCGTGAGCCTCTTAAGGAAAGGAATGTCACTTAAACCCTCTGTATTCTCAGCATCTATGACTGTGCTAGATAATAGAAGTTGCTTTTAACATTGAAAATGAGCAAGGGAATCACATCAAATGGGCAGCTGGGCCTGGGAAGATTCAGATGTAGACGTCTAGTCAGGCACGATGGTTGGCCAGTCTGAACTGGCTTTGGGGGATAAGCTAGGAATCAGAGCGAACAGAAGTGTTGCAGGCAGCTGAGGACCAGAAATCCCGTCAGCTGGTCCAGGCAGCCACGCTGAGGCTCTAGCAGTAAGGGCTCTCAACTTTGAAGCCATCTTTCAGCATGAGGCACTCTAGCACTGTGTTAGAGTGTGGGGCTGGGTTCATTGCCCCTGGGCTGGTGTCTCTGCCTGCTGCATACTCACTGTGAAACTCTGGGCCACTTATTCTCTCACTGCTCAATTTCTGCAACTGTAAAATTTGAATAATAATAGTGCATAGCATAAAGGGTTGTTGTGAAGACTAAATGAGTTGTTAATACATTAAGTGTTTAGGGCAGTGCCTGAAATATAGTAAGTGCTCAATAAATATTAGCTATTACTCTAATTATCCTTCTCCTCCATTCAGAAAGTTTCTGCACACTTTGTGCCAGGGTAGACTGAATCCCAGGACCAGATTACCGTGGCTCTGTTAGGAATGTAAGCTAAGCTGCCTCCCAAATATCTGTCCTTCTCTGTTGCTTTTTTTTCTTTCTTTTTACATGGACTGCTACAGTAGCCTCCTCTCTGGTCTGACTTCCTGCCTTAGTTCCAGCCTTGTCCAGCCAGAAGTGATTCTTCTAAAATGGAAATCTGATCAGACAATTTTACTTGCCTGCCTAACATTATTTATTCATAATAGCCCTTTGCCCTCAAGATCTTTTGGGTTTCCTTACCTAAAAAGGATAGGAGAACTCCTTGAATAAATAGCTGATTCTAGGACTGTGGACATACACAAGATGAACCTGGAGCATCTTGTAATGCCAGAAAGTAACAAAATGCTTAAAAAAAAAAGAGGCTATAGTGATGGGGGTATGTCAAAGGGACACAGGAACCAACTTGAAAGAGTTTCCAATGACCAAAGCTGGAACAATTTGAACAACAAAATAAATAGAGTAGTATTGGATTATAACTCAAAGTACAAGATAAATATCCATGAGTTTATACTAATATAAGTAAATGATTGAATAAATAAATAAATAGAGGAGAAGAGACAAATCTCTTCAGCAGAAGAATTCCAAATAAATTATGTAGATATTTTACCCTTAAGGAGAGGGGAGCACGGGCTGTGCATAGTGAATTCCTAAGTAAGCAGCAATGCTAAGAGGGGAAAATGGTAGCTTTACAGTAAAGAAAGATGAAAAACACTACCTTAACCAGATAATCAAGATCAACATTAGCAATGTAATTGATAAGTAATACATTTCATGTTAACGGTATGTACCCTTGATACAATGTGATAAAAATGGCACTTTACCTCTGGGATCTTGATCTTCCTCCCCTAAACTCATAATGCCCGTCTAATCTTGAGAAAAACATCACACAAACCCAAATGGAGGGAACATTAAGATTCACCTTGTGTCTTTCTCTAGTCCTGACGGATACTCCTCAAAACCGTCAAGGTCATCAAAAACCAGGAATCGGAGAAATTGTCACAGCCAAGAGGAGCCTAAGGAGAAAGGACAACTAAATATAATGTGACAGCCTGGGACAAAAAAGAAAATTAGGTACAAACTAAGGAAATCTGAATAAATTATTAACATTAGCTAATAGTAATATGTGAACATTGAGGGCCGAGTGCTGTGGCTCATGCCTGTAATCCCAGCACTTTGGGAGGCCAAGGCGGCCATATCACTTGAGGTAATTTTGAGCCCAGCCTGGCGAACATGGTGAAACTCTGTTTCTACTAAAAATACAAAAATTAGCCGGGCGTCATGGCATGTGCCTGTAGTCCCCAGCTACTTGGGAGGCTGAGGCATGAGAATTGCTTGAACCCCAGGAGGCAGAGGTTGCTATGAGCCAAGATCACGCCACTGCACTCCAACTTGGGTGGCAAAGCAAGACCCTGTCTGATAATAATAATAAGTCAACATTGGTTCATAAATTGTGACAAAGGTACCACACTAATATCGATGCCAATAATACAGGAAACTGTATGTGGGTTTGTATATAGGAACTGTCTGCATAGTTTTCCCAATTTTTCTGTAAATCTAAAATTGTTTCCAAAATGAGTTTATTAAAATGAAAAAAAAAAGATAGGAAGGAATAAAAAGATAAACTTTATACTTCTTTCAGAATTCTGGAAGGCCCAGATACCACCAGACCAAACCCATTCTCAAATTAGCAGCAACATCTCCTCTAGGTGCGCTCCAACTCGGAGTTCTTTAGAGGTGACAAAAGCGATTACCACTTTTTCCATTTAGAACACAGAGAGCACCCGATTACCACTTTTTCCGTTTAGAACACAGAGAGCACCCATCTTTGTTGTTCTATTTTATATAGGTAGCAGGACATGGGATTGATGGACAATTTGGGTTCTGGAATGAGGCAGACCCATTTGCCATGAACTCAGGCAAATTCTAAGCCTCTCTGGACCTGTTTCCTTATTTATATAAATGATAAAGAATAATGCTTACCACATAGAGTTGTGAGATGATATGATGAGATACTGTATAAACAATGTTTAATGGAGTGCCTGGTAGATAATTATTAAACAGCATCATCATGTATCTCACTCCTCTTAGACCTTGCCAGTAGAACCCAGGGTTCAGATGCTACATGCAGGAAAAACAGAAATGATGTCTGCTTTCTAGAACTTTCTTGTCAAAACCAAGGTAGACAGATATAGGGTTAGTGAAGTAATTGTCTAAGTAACTTGGCCAGAGTTGGTTGAGGAACCCAAGTTGCATTTTATCATGGAACTGCTTTTAGAGGCTGTGGATTTGGAAAGGAAGTCACATTGAGACCTGCTATTTACCCCTGAGGTCACCTGCTTGATTTCTTTGGAATAAAGACGCTCTGTTTTTAATACGTTCTAGCCAGTTTTCAGCCTACACAATGATTACAATCAGAGCCAAACTAGTTTCAGCAGAACTTGGCAATAAAATGTCATGAAACTACAGAGCAGATTCCTTATTACTTCAATAAATCTAGACACACATCTATGGTTTCACCAACAACGGATTGTGTTTTTGTAATTTTAACACAAACAGCAATCAAGTGTGTCCAGTGTGATGTGTTCTCACCATTCTGAAGACCACCTAGCTGCTTGAGCATAATTTTCCTCTCCCCCACGGGTGCTTACCAAGGTTCTCCTTGGGGACAATTTGGCTATTTGACCAGGTAGAGATGTCAGTGGCAGTCATTGCTGACATCACTGTCCTTCCTTTTCTCTGAGGACCAGCAAAGCAACTCCCTGTCTGTCTCTATCCAGCCGGGCAGTTTCCTGGCAGAATGGAGCAGCTCAGGAATGCCAGGTCTCGGGGTGGAGTTTCCAGCCATTCAGGCTCCTGCTTGTGGCCTGTGCTTCTGCTCCCACAAACTGGCCTCTCCAAAAGGCACAGAATGGAAGATTCCCCATGGATCATCAGGCAAAGCTCAAGCCATCTTGCAGGATGCTGTGCAATCCTGCTATTTTCTAGAATGTTAGCACATTCTAATTTTTTTATGATTAAATATTACTGGCATGTTCAGTAGGCAAACTAGCTACAGTACAATATTGAGCAGCCTCTCTGTATTTACAGTGAATCTGCTGTGTCTAGCATCAAGGTGGGAGCTCTAGGTTGTCTTCAGAAGAAGTTCATTTATAATGTTTTTTTCTTTCTTTTAGCATTGTATTTTGTGTTTTAGGTACCTCAACAATTTTCACAATAGTTTCAACACCTTATATTTTAAAGTTTTCTTTCTTTCTCTTCCGTTATATTTCTTTCACATTAAATAGTTGTGTTCAAGCAGACGAAGTAATGAATTAAATGGCTAGCCGATAAATTCTATTAAAGCACAATAAAAATTTGGGTCCTTCTGGATAAATGACAGTTCCCATGCACTCCACTCCGTTATAAATAATTGGTTAATTCTATTCTCACCCCATAGGGGAAAGGTAATGAATATTTATTGAGTATCTGCTCTGTGCTAGTCACCATGTTAGGTGCTTTACAGGAATAATTTCATTTAGAGTAGGGATTAGCAAGTTATCACAAATTTGTAATTTCTCTGGTTTTCAGACAGTTTAATTTACATTTCCCTGAATATACTCACAATAATGCACAAGAACAAAACACCTGATTGGTGCATTAATATATGACCTCAATGCGGGCAGTATTCTCCTACTGAATCTAGCTTTTTAATACATTGGCTACTTGGTAAGTGTTGTTGGCTTGAATATATAATCTCGATTTTAAATCTTTGTATCAATTCATCTTTATTCATACACAATCATATAAAGGAATCTTTTAAAAACTAAGTTAATATTGAACATTATTCAAATGTATACAGGCATTTTGAAATAATTTCTTCCATTTAGGTCTGTCTTCATCCAATATTTGGATGTCTTGTCAACAAAACAAGAACTAAACCAATATATGAGCTATTTAAAGGGTCAGGTGACAGGCTAACTCACTCCAAATACTCTTTTGGTTTCAGCGAACTCAAACAGCAAGTGACAATAAAATACCAGCAAAGGCTCTGCCTGCATTAAAGAGCATAATCAACTCAGGTTCCCCCAGTCCCACAGTCAGTCACACTTGCCAATCATGCATGATGGGCTCAGGTCATACTCCATCACATATATGGAAAAAACAAAGCATTCATCATTCAACCAAATTGGATTTATTAAAAATCCATTGCAGGCCTGTAGAGTATGATCTAGGAATCACAAAGAATGAATAAGACAGCGCTTCCCCCTTCCTGAAGATATCAGACTAGCATTGTTAAAGTACATTTAAAAGAATACAAAGTAGAATTCAATTCAACAAAAAATTTTCTTTATATATGTATCTGAACAAAAACCATTAGAAAATTCAGCACATGGTTTTTGAGCACTAACTACGTGCAGGGCTTAGGGAGACCTGTCTTGCTCATTGAAACCCTGGACCTACAGAATACCCATAAAGTTAGCGGGTAAACAATAAATTATAAATGAATGAAAGAATTTTACTATATGACAAAAGCTTATACGGGAGTAAATTGGTAGGACCAATACATATATATGTGTGTTATATATATATATATATATATATATATATAAAATGTTAGGTAGAAAATGATCACAATGCACAGTGCTATAAAAGTATGGAAGTAGAGAAGATACTAAAAATTGAACACTAGGATTACAGGTTCAGGGGCAGATGAAATAATTTTTGTGAATTGTAAGGGACTGTTAGTAGGCAAGGCTGTAAATGTTCTTGTGCAATGGGTGCCACAATGAATTTTAAAAAACAGAACAGCCTAACTGTGTTATCTGAGAATAAACTAGAAAGTTGTTATCAAGCAAATTAGAATGAGAACAGAACAGCCAGGATGATTAGTTAAGGAAGGTCTATTACAATTGTATTAGACAACAGAAAATAAAAGCTTGAACCAGGGTAGACATTAGGATGAGGAAAAGAAGTTATTTTTCAAATACATAACAAAAGTTAACTCTCAAGGTCTTGCCTACTTAATGTATATGGAGCACTGGTGTAAGAGAGATGGAAGATAAATCTAAGTTTCAGGCTGAGAAGAAGGTGGTTTCTTTAAAAGTAATATATGGAATTTGGGACTTGGGGAGGTGGGGTGAGGTCTTATATTTTCCAGTAGAGATTAGATGTTTATAATAATTTAGTGAAGGAAGAGTTCCCTCTGAGCTGGTGAAGCCAGGGATAGTGAGAATTTGGGACATGAGCTGAGCTGGATAGGAAGACAAGAACATTATTGTTCAGAACAGTGAACAATAGGCAAGTTTATCAAGCTCTGTTTAAGTATTGATTATTGACAGAGGTTGTTTAATATGAGACTCTTGCATTCATTAAAGCAATTATTTAGGTGTTAGGTCTACACAATAACAATGGAACATTTTGTAATAAGCTAGTAAATTACGAGTTTTGTTTTTTTTTTAATCTGGGAATGTGATATCCCATAGTAACAGCTTTAGCATTTGGCTTGTTTGTCATACTAGGGTTTTCAATCTCTATCCAAGCAAAAGAGAATATTAAGTACCATCAGTTTAGCTAGGATCCCATATGGAGATGATAGATCACACAAGGATATGTATTGGAAAATGTCATTTTCCAAAGAAATTTTTGTTTAAGACTGGGTATCAGAAAAATTAAGATCCACAAATCAAAAGGAGACAAAAATTTATTTTGTTCATTTTGGAAGTGACTTATAAATGTTCTAAATTATGTCTAGTGAGGAGGGGAATATTTATAAAGCAACAGAAATGAATGAAAGAATAATAAAATAAGAGAGCAATGAATCATCTTTGTTTTATTCTGACATTGAAAAATGGTTAATTCTGGAAAAAAAAATGCTTAAAACTGCTTTCTACCAATAAGATCAACTTTGGCAAATGTCATTATTGGGGTTAATAGTAACATGTCATAGCTAATTTTAAAATTGTATTTTGTTTAATGTTATAGATCAGATTTTACTGTGTTGGTCTTAGACTACTTGGAGATTTCATAAAAGCTATATACCCTGTCCTCAGGAGAATATACAAACTTCAAACCAATAAATATGTTGCATAAATGGCCTCCAAGTTAACATCTCTGGCTGTAAGAGTCATTTCTATAGTTTAAAGTAGCAACTCAGATGTAGCTTTCCTTTGTAGTAGCTAGATTAATGCAAATATGTCTCTTAAGAATATGTCAGTGTAGGCTGGGCACGGTGGCTCACACCTGTAATCCCAGAATTTTGGGAGGCTGAGGCAGGCGGATCACGAGGTCAGGAATTCTAGATCAGCCTGGCCAATACGGTGAAACCGCGTCTCTACTAAAAATACAAAAATTAGCCAGGTATGGTGGCACGTGCCTGTAGTCCCAGCTACTTGGAGGCTGAGGCAGAAGAATTGCTTGAACCTGGGAGGCAGAGGTTGCAGTGAGCCAAGATTTTGCCAATACACTCCAGCCAAGCAAGACTCCATCTCAAAAAATATATGCATGAGTGTGTGTGTGTGTGTATACACACATATATATGTAATGTTATTTGGCCCTTGGTTAAGTTGATGTTATGATAATAATAATTTTCCTAGTCCTACATTGTATTTAAATACAGTTGTTTTCTTTATAAAGATTATTTGTGGGCTTGAGATGGAAGATGAATCTCTATCTAATAATCCATAAATATGCAGAACCTAATTCAATCCACCTAGGTTTCAATGTGTAGTTGGCATAGTGCCTGGCTCTGGTATTGCAGCTCCCAAACTGTGCCGAGAGCTCAAGATGATGATACAAACTCATAGGGTAGCAACATGTGTCAGACACCATGAGAACTACTAGCTCAAGGTAGTTCACAAGTTCATGGTAGATCACACTACATCCTTTCCAGAGATATCATGTCTTTGTAAATCTGGGTTCTGGCCTTTGCTGTGATAAAAAGTAAGTACTGCATGAAAATCAACATGGAGCAGGAAATGACAGTTGTGGCTTTCCATTTTATTGCAAGGTTTAAGAAGTCATACAATGCCCAATAAGCATATATATCCCCCTAGTAATTAATTGTGGTTATTTAGAAATGAAATAAATATATTATTTTTACCTTCAATCTGAATTTTTTTCTAAAAGACTACTGAATTGTTAGAACATAAATTTAGGGGTGGGGGTGTGGACATTTAATAAATAGAACCATCAAGCATTTCTTTTGGCCTAAGGGCACAATGAAAAAATTGCTAACATGTTAAGGGAAGCATAAACCAAAAATGTTGGGAATGACTTTGTTAGAGGGAAATTAACTTGAATGAGACCCAGTCCCTGCCTTCTGCTTGCTCAGAGAGACATATGTATTACTAACCACCATTAAAAGTAAACTAGGATATTTGCCATAACCAAAATGTAGACAAGACATTTAGACATTAAAGAACTAGGAAATCTCATGTGTCCTTCTGTTAGAAGCAGAAATGGGAGAATTAAAGTGCCATTGAGTTTAGCCTTTTTCAAAGAAAAGTAAGTAAGATTTCAATAGGTAGGAAAGAACAGTATGTGAGGGAACAGTATGAAATAAATATTTTATTTGGTTAATGGGAAGGAGTCTAGCTGGCTGGAAACAGGAAAGGCAAGGAGTGGGAGGAGATGACCATATTAAAAGGGCTGTAATATGGTTTGGTTGTGTCCCCACCCAAACCTCATCTTGTGTTATGGGAGGGACTCTGTGGGAGATAATTGAATCACAGGGACAGGTCTTTCCCATGGTGTCCTCATGATAGTGAATAAGTCTCACAAGATCCGAGGGTTTTATAAGGGAGAGTTTCCCTGCACAAGCTCTCTCTTTGCCTGCTACCATCGTGTAAGATGTGGCTTACTCTTCCTTGCCTTTCACCATCATTGTGAGGCCTCCCCAGCCATGTGGAACTGTAAGTCCATTAAACCTCTTTCTTTTGTAAATTGCCCGGTCTTGGGTATGTCTTTATCAGCAGCATGAAAATGGACTAATACAGTAAATTGGTACCAGTAGAGTGGGGTGCTGCTGAAAAGATATCCAAAAATGTGGAAGTGACTTTGGAAGTGGGTAACAGGGGAAAGATTGGAACAGTTTGAAGGGCTCAGAGGAAGACAGGAAAATGTGGAGAAGTTTAGAACTTCCTAGAGACTTGTTGAATGGCTTTGACCAAAATGCTGATAATGAAATACACGATGAAATCCAGGTTGAGGTGGTCTCAGATGGAGATGAAGAACTTGTTGAAAACTGGTGCAAAGGTGACTCTTGTTATGTTTTAGCAAAGAGACAGGGGGCATCTTGCCCCTGTCCTAAAGATTGGTGGAACTTTGAACATGAGAGAGATGATTTAGGGTATCTGGCATGAGAAATTTTTTTTTTTTTTTTGAGATGGATTCTTTGTCACTAGGCTGGAGTGCAGTGGCATGATCTCGGCTCACTGCAACCTCTGCCTTCCATGTTCAAGTTATTACCCTGCCTCAGCCTTCTGAGTAGCTGGGACTACAGGCATGTGCAACCATGCCCAGCTAAGTTTTTATATTTTAGTAGAGACAGGGTTTCACCATGTTGTCCAGGATGGTCTCAATCTCCTGACTTCGTAATCCACCAACCTTGGCCTCCCAAAGTGCTGGGATTACAGACATGATCCACTGTGCCCAGCCTGGCAGAAGAAATTTCTAAGCAGCAAAACACTCAAGAAGTAACTTGGGTGCTATTAAAGGCATTCAGTTTTAAAAGAGAAACAGAGCATAAAAGTTCAGAAAATTTGCAGCCTGACAATGCTATAGAAAAGAAAATCCCATTTTCTGAGGCGAAATTGGCTGCAGAAATTTGCAAAGTAATGAGGAGCTGAATGTTAATCACCAAGACAATGGGGAAAATGTCTCCAGGGCATGTCAGAGACCTTTGCGGCAGCTCCTTCCATCACAGGCTTGGAGGCCTAAGAAGAAATAATGGTTTTGTGGGCCAGGCCTAGGGGGTCCCTCTGCTGTGTGCATTCTAGGTACTTGGCACTCTGCATTCTAGCCACTCCAATGATGACTGAAAGGGGCCAACGTATAGCTCAGGCTGTGGCTTCAGAGGGTGCAAGCCCCAAACCTTGGCAGTTTCCATGTGGTGTTGAGCCTGCAGGTGCATAGAAGTCAAGAATTGAGGTTTGGGAACCTCTGCCTAGATTTCAGAGGATGTATAGAAACATCTGGATGCCCAGGCAGAAGTTTAATTTAGGGGTGGAGCCCTCATGAAGAACCTCTGCTAGGGCAGTGCAGAAAGGAAATGGAGGATTAGAGTCCTCACACAGAGTCCCTACTGGGCACCACCTAGTGGAGCTGTGAGAAGCGTGCCACTGTCCTCCAGATCCCAAAATGGTAAATCGACCTGCAGTTTGCACCGTGTCCCTGAAAAAGCTGCAGACACTCAATGCCACTCAGTGAAAGCAGCCAGCATGGAGGATGTACTCTGCAAAGCCACAGGAGCAGAGCTGCCCAAGACCATGGGAACCCACCTCTTGCATCAGCATGACCTGGATGTGAGACATGGAGTCAAAGGAGATCATTTTGGAGCTTTAAGATTTGACTGCCTCACTGGATTTCAGACTTGCGTGGGGCCTGTAGCCCCTTTGCTTTGGCCAATCTCTCTTATTTGGAAAGGCTGTATTTACCCAATGACTGTAACCTTATTGTATGTAGGATGTAACTAAGTTGCTTTTAATTTTACAGGCAGAAGAGATTTGCCTTGTCTCAGATGAGACATTGGACTGTAAACTTTTGAGTTAATGCTGAAATGAATTAAGACTTTGGGGGACTGTTGAGAAGGCATGATTGATTTTGAAATGTGAAGACATGAGATTTGGGAGGGACCATGGGCAGAGTGATATGGTTTGGCTGTATTCCCAGCCAAATCTCATCTTGAATTCCCATATGTTGTGGAAGGGACCTGGTGGGAGGCAGTTGAATCATGGGAGCAGGTCTTTCCCATGCTGTTCTCATGGTAGTAAGTAAGTCTTTAGAGATCTGAGGGTTTTATAAGGAAGAGATTTTCTGCATCAGTGCTCTCTTTGCCTGCTGCCATCCATATGATTTGCTCCTCCTTGCCTTCCACCATGATTGTGAGGTCTCCCCCAGTTACGTGGAACAGTAAGTCCATTAAACCATTCTTTTGTAAATTGCCCATTCTTGGGTATGTCTTTATCAGTAGCGTGAAAATGGACTAATACAGGCTGCAACTTTTTACCATGGACAATGGGAGGATATTGAAAGTTTCTGGGTTAGAAGGTAGTAAGATCAGAATTGTGCCTTAGAAAGCTAATGATAAGTGATATGAAAGATAAGTAGGAGACTGGGAGTGAGGAGAGAGAGGTATTAAAAGTGACTGTAGTTTCCAGCTTGGATAAGTCCTCTTCTTGCACAAACTATGCTTTATTAACCTATTTATTGATAGTATCTAGCACAAGCCTGGTAATTTGAGACACTGAATAAATTATCCATTTGAGGTACCTGGGAGGACAGAGAAATAGCTCATGGTAACCATGGAGAAATATCCTTCGGTGCAGAAGAGAGGTCAAATTTATGTCAGTTTGGTAGTCATCCACGTAGAAATGAAGGAACTGACAAAATAAAATTGCACAAAGAGCAAATATTGACAAAAAAAGAGAAGACACCCCAGGGAAGATCCCTGGGGAACATGGGGACAGAGGATGAGCTGCCAGAAGGGACAGAGAAAGATAGAGGGGGCATGGGAGAGATGAAACTCAGGAATGCTCCCCCAGGAGGAGTAGGGCAGACTCTCAAGATAGAGAGGGTAGTCTATGATAGCAGATGGAGGCGGGTGAAGCCTACAAGGAAGCTACCAGGTGTGGTCATAAGCAGGTTTTTTGTGACTTGAAGAGGACAATTTCAATAGGTTTGAGAGACAGATGCCAGATCATTGTGGAGGCAACCAGAGAGGCTCCTCTGTAGAAAGTTGGTTATGAAATGTGTCTGGAGTGAGAGGTTTAGGTGAATAGAAGTTTGGGGGAAGATGGTTTTAGGATAAGAGTAACCCGAAGGGGAGAATGCAATACAGTGGAATAGAACACAAATAGGCCCGTATACAGGAAAAGAAAGTGATAATTCAAGTTTCCAAAAGAGAGAAGGGAGGGGAATAAACACACAGTGGGTTCCCTGTCTCCTTCCCTTTCCCTCACCCTTTCTGTTCTTCTCCTTCATCCAGAGCCTGGGAGGTGGTGATGAGGGCAGGCAATGCCAGGTGTAGGAACCCAAGGAGGTGGAAGGGGCAGAGAAGGAGGTAGGCTACTGGAGCAGGGAGACATAGCCCAAGCAGGCTGAGGAGGGCGCTGCTGGGGGGTCTGGGTCCCAGTAGGGTGAGGAAAGGGGCCGTGAAGGAGCAAAAATGGGCTGAGGAGGCCATCTGCATGGGTCAGAGCAGGCTCAGGAGAGCATGTGTGATGAGGCAAGACAGCCATGGCATGGAGGGTTTCTCCCATTAATGAAGATTGATCAAAGAAGTAAATATAATAAAAATAAGGGGGAGCTGGGCTACTCACTTTTGGAGATGGACTTTACAAATATGGAAAGGGAGAACATTAGCATGAACCCTGTGGTTTTGGATTGGAATTGAAGATATGGAGTGCATATATATATATATATATATATATAAACAAACATAGGTATAAGTCTGCATGAACATATAGTTTCACACACGTGTTTCATAGCTCTGTCTACTGAGGGGGGTGAAAAGTTCTGGCAACAGCAACAGTTCAATAGCAATGAGGCAACAGTTCAATGCACTAGCACAAAGTTGGCTTTTAAGTAGCATTCTTTCCCAAAAGAAACCTATAAAAATGGCAGATTCCAGGGCTGTGGGCTGGGAAGTATAAGATGAAACTGGCATCTGCTGTGCCAGAAAGCAAAAAAGTGCTTATGGGGAAAATGTCACAGTGATAAGACGTAATCCTAAAGTGGCTTCCACTGGCAAAAATGGCAACAAGTTAAGATCAACATAATGATAATAAAAGATTGAAACCACTGAGTAATTTAAATCACTGAATAACGTAGGCAATTATGAGTTCATACAAATACATACATAGATAAATTAATTGATAGAAAGTTTGATGAGGAAGAGGATATTTATGTAATACCTCCCCACAGAAATGTTTATTAACTGCAAAGGAACAACAAATAACTTTACAAAGAAAATCTTGGCCAATGCCACGTTATCAAGCAATCCAAATGAACATCAGTAACAGGTCAAATTGAGATCTCGTGCCGCCTGATAGACTGCAAGGACAACACAGCCTCACTTCTGTGAGATTCCGCTTAAAGGTGCTTAATTGGAATCTAAACCTCAGGAAACATTAGACAAATGTGAATTAAGGGACATTCTGCAAAATAACCTGCTGGTAATCTTAAAACATGTCAAAACCTTCAAACAAGTCATGAGAGTTAAGGAAAGACTAGGAACTGTTCCAGACAGAAGGAGACTAGAGAAGCACAGCAACTACCGTGCATTCAAACTGGGTCTATTTGTGATAAAGGACATTGTTGGGACAACAGGCTAAATTTGAATGAGGTCTGAGGATTAGAGTTCTCAGATGCTAATGAATCCACGCAGACTTCCTGATTTTGATGGTTGAATCCTGTTTATCTGGAGAATATCCTTGTTTGTAGAAATACACATTAAAGTTAAGTGGTAATATAGAGATATGTTTGACAATTAACTTTCAAGTGGTTCACAGAAAAAAGTTCTTAATTGTGAACTTGCAACTGTTCTATATATTTGTTTCAAAATTTTAAAAAGTGTTTTCCCTCATGTTCTCACTTATAAGTGGGAGCTGAACAATGAGACCACAGGGACGCAGGGAGGGGAACAACAGACACTGGGACCTGTGGGTGTCGGGGGGAAAGAGAGCGTCAGGATAACTAGCTAATGCATTTGGGGCTTCATACCTAGGCGATGGGTGATAGGCGCAGCAAATCACCACGGCACAGGTTTACCTATGAAACAAACCTCTATGTCCTGCACATGTATCCTGGAACTTAAATTTTAATGTAATTTAATATAAAAAAGATTAAAAACAATTTAATAAAAAGTGTTTTTAACTTAAAACACATCTTGGTGCTTTTGCTCTTCTGCCATTGCCATGATGAACTTCTCCCTAGGCAGCTGCTACCTTCTCAGCCTGGGCACTTGAATGAAAACACACGCAGGAGACATGAAGTGAGCGAGACCCTAGGATCTAAACCTGTAGCTCGAAGCAGAGCTGTGCAGCCAAGCCCAGCTGAAAACATCCAAGCCCCAGGTCTGCAACTTGAATCTTGAGTGAAGTGCCACAACACTGAAAACAGTTGGAGTAACTTTAGTCAAGATGGAATGTCACACTGCAGAACTGGGTCACTGAGGGAACCGCAGCCTCTTCTGTGATCAGCACGCCACTGACTCCAGTTCCATCATCAGGAAGCCAGCAGGCTCAGTAAACTGCTAGACCCAAGATACTGCAGTCACTGCTGCTGCTATCCCCAGAACCCTGCTGCACCTTCAATGACAGTCCCAGCAGAAAGGAGGCCCCATGCCCTGCTTCTCGATACCTACCAACCAGTGTTTGGATGCTGGGTTTGTACCACTACTGCAGAAAATCAGACCCCTCCATGTCTCTGCCTGACAACAGGAACAGTGGAGGCAGCAAGACAATAGCCATGACTGAGATCACTTCTTCTAAACCTCGTGTAAGTGCACCTGATTAGCCAGACCTAAATTTCATCCTCATCGTATCTCCAGGGGAATCTTGGAAATGTAGTTTTTAGCTTTCAAATCTCAGTATTACAGGAAGGCATGCTACAAGGAGGATGAAACTGATGTCGTGTGTCAAACCATCATATCCATCAGAGAGAGGGAGAAAGGAAAGAAGACAAAAAAGAAAATGGAAGGAAGGAGGGAAAAGGGGAAGGGGGAAGGGAAGGGGAGGGGGAGAAAATCGTATATTGTACTTTGTTTAGACAATGAAATACTACCCAGCAATGAAATTGAATAAGTTAAAGCTAAGAAAATCAACCTGTGTAAATCTCAATATAATAATGTGCAAAAAGGGAATTCATAAAATAATTGTATTTAATACCATTCATACAAGGTTAAAAACACTACAAAACAATACAATGTAGTCTTGAAAGGATACACAAATTTGTAGTGAAATTCTATAAGCATGCATTGGAATGATGATAATCATTTCAGAGGGAAAAACATGGAGGAATAGGTTTGAGGAGAGTACACAGGGTGTCTCCATTATCTATTGCTATGTAACAGGCCATTCCAAAATTAATGGCTTTAAAGCCACAACCACGTGTTTGCTCGTGATTCTGTGGGTTGGCAACTGGGCAGGGCCTGGTTAGGATGACTCATCTCCGTTCCATGGGATGTTAGCTGTGCTCACTCATACATCTTAGGCCAGTTGGTTTGTCGTCTGGAGCTTGCTGTTCCCAGATGTCCTCACTCACGGTTCTGGGTCGTCAGCTTTGATGCTTAGATCTCTCCTTTCTACGAGATCTATCCTCATGAACCCTCTCATCCTCAAGGAGGCCAGATTGGGCTTGCTCACAAAATGACAACATTCCAAGAGGGTGAGAGAGGAAGTTGTGGGGCTTCTCCCCCAAAGGCCAAGGCCTAGAAGTCATATAATGTTGTTCTACCACATCCTGTTGTTCAAAGCAGTGATGAAGTCAGTCCAGAGTCAAGTGATGGGGAAATAGATTCTTGATGGAAGAGCTGCAAATAATTTGCATTCATACTTGCTGTAGCTAACATGCAATAGATAATGGAGATACCAATAGATAATGGGAGTTTTTATTGAGTATATAATATACTGTTTAAGCAAATATAGTGACAGCTTTATGTGTGATTTGGTAATGCTGGGTAATAGATGCAGTTGTGCACTACAAGTTTTCTATACTTATTCTTTAGGTTTGAAATATGACTATACATTTATTTATGCTCCTTAGAGCCCCAGAGCTGTTGAAGCTCTCACTTTTCCAAAAGTTTGTGATAAAGAACAAACTGCCTTTGGAGAAGAGTTTTATTTGAATAACAGGAGTTCATGACTGAGCAGGAGTTGGAACTCAGTGCTTCTGGCATGTGCATTTTAGGCATTTATTTATTGCCACTGATTTTTAGAGAGGCCAGAGACTCTTAGGCTAAACTCTATTCATAATTAAGATTCAGAGATATACAGATAGAGGGTGAACTGGGATAGCTCTGGTGAGAGCCAGATTACAGAGTGGAGGGTGATGTTCCTATTTGTTCATGAACAAGGACTACAAGGAATAAAAAGAGGACTGGCCCAGTACACCACACTCAACAGCAGGGCCTCATTGTGAGAGAAAGTTTTAGTTCATGGCACTGTGTGGCAGCTAGTACTGAAAATGATCCCAGGCCAGCCTGGGATGCCAGCCTGTGCATCAGGAAGAGAAGAACCATTGGGAATTTAAAGGGCTGTGTCCTTGCTAAGGACACTGTGCCCCAAAGCAATTCTGGTTGGGAATCCCCAAAGTGATGGAATTGCAAGAGTGTTTTTCTTCTCAATTTGTCTGAGATATGATAAAACTCTGAGCCCAAAGCATATTGATGCCTACCCAGTATTATCAAGATGAGGTGGGACAAATCTCTTTTATAAATGATGTTGGATTCGATGGCCATGTAAGACAGGCCCACAGCCTCAGAATGGCCTCTCTGTGGAAACAGGAGGCTGGGCTAGCTGGTCCAGACTCAGGGCTTGACCAGGTATCAGGCCAGTTTGCACACACACATAGGCACAGCCTTGGAATTCCCAGAAATATTTCAGGAGGAGAATTCTACAGAAAGCATCTTCCTGTTGTCAAGGAATGGGAGAGCTTGAGTCCACTGAGATTGGAGTTTTAATCAACTTAAGAGATACTGATTCTCAATGACTCTAGACACTAATATAGCATTTATATTTTGTTAGCATTAATGCAACTGACATTTAGCATCTCTTTAATTACAAGATGTTTATGGCATCTATGCAGAACTCATTTCAGATTCTAAAGCCTCAGGATACTGAAAACATGTTTAGAATGTGCTTTCTTTAAGTACTGAATTTAGTCAGACTATTCCAGAGAAACTAGGGGAGGGACAGCGGGGCGTGGGGAGTTGGGGGAGGAATAACATGGGGAGAAATGTCAGATATAGGTGATGGGGGAGGAAGGCAGCAAACCACATTGCCATATATGTACCTATGCAACAATCTTGCATGTTCTTCACATGTACCCCAATACCTAAAATGCAATAAAATATATATTTAGAAAAAAAAAAGACTACTCCTCCACCAGTGTTGGGGATTTGTATGGCTGTTTCTTTTATTAGTTAATCATATGATGATGACCACCAGCTGCTTCAGTGGATCTGACACTCTTTGCTCTTCTTCCTTATATCAACTGAGAGTGAATCTCAAATTCTCCTACTTTTGATTAGCTTTAAGGTGTAATTTACATACCATGAGATTCACTAATTTTAAGTGGGCAATTTGATGGACTTTTGACAAAAGCAAAAGGTAGTGTAACCATGACCACAATTTTTATTTTTGGGATGATAAAAATACAGACATTTTTATCATCCTAAAATGTTTTCTTGTGCTCTTTGCCCTGGCAACCACTGATCTGCTTTCTGTTACTATATCTTTTGTCTCTTCTAGCATTTCATATAAATGGAATCATACAGGAAGTAGTCTTTTGTGTTTTTTCACTTAGCATAATGCTGTCAGTATTCATCCATATTGCCAAGTGTCTCGGTGGTTCATTCCTTTTTATTGCTCATTATTCCACTGTATGAATGCACCACAATTTGTTTATCCATTCATTCATTGAAGAGCATCTGAATTGTTTCTAGATTTTGATAATTATTGATAGAGCTCCTATTAACATTCGTGAACTGACTTTTCTGCCAACATAGTTTTTGTTTCTCTAGGGTAAAACAGTTTGAGCATCCCTAATCCAAAATCTGAAATCCAAAATATTCCCAAATCTGAAATTTTTTGAGCTCTGATATGACACCACATATCAGAGGTCAGGTGGAATATTCCACACTTTACCTCATGTGACAGTCACAGTCAAAACACAAGTGCACAATGCACAGTTTATTCAGTATTCCCAAGGGGAAAAAGACCTTGCTAGCCCACTTCATCTGTATTATATTTTTTCTAAACACATTCAGATTCCTCAATAGAAGCCCACTCACAAAGGGTAAGAAAAGTTTTGCAGACTGGATACACGAATGCCAAGTTCCCCATGATGCCCTGTATGGGGCCAAGACCTATGTGCCTTACTCACTGTGTTTTTTTGCTATATTTACACTGTGGTGTAAAGATACTGTTGAAAACCTCAAAAAGGCTGGCAGAAATCCCTATGGGTAACAGTTGATTAAAACAAAAAGAGGAACCATTTATGCTTATCCATTTCACAGGAAGTCAGGCTGTTGAAGAAACTGGATAGTAGTGCAAGTGTGAAACATCTTACAGAAGAATGCTGTGTTGGAACGGCCACATGAAAGAGATGATGAAACAGAAGGATATACTGTTGAAGCTCTATGCTGAAAGGGATAAACAGAAGTTGATGAAAAACATTGCATAAAGCTATAAATGAAGATCTCAATCATGTATTGAAAGAGTGGATTTGTGACTGCTGCAAAGAACATATGCCACTTAACGGTATGCTGATCATGAAACAAGCAAAGATCATCACATATTGCAGATTGAAGGGAACTGTGAATGAATATTCAACAAGTTGGTTGCTGAAATTTAAGAAAAGGCATGACATTGAATTTTTAAAGATTTGTGGTGATAAAGCATCTGCAGATCATGAAGCAGTGGATAAATTCATTGACAAGTTTGCCAAAGTCATTGCTGATGAGAATCTAATACCAGAACAAGTCTATAATGCTGATAAAGCATCACCGTTTTGGTGTTATTGCTCCAGAAAGACACTGACTACAGTTGATGAGACAGCCCCTGCAGGAATTAAGAATGCCAAGGACAGAATAATTGTGCTGGGATGTGCTAATGCAGCAGGCATGCGTTAAGTATTAACTTGTTGTGATAGGCAAAAGCTTATGTCCTTACTGTTTTCAAGGAGTGAATTTCTTATCAGTCCATCATTATGCTAACAAAAAGGCATTGATCGCCAAGGACATCTTTTCTGATTGGTTTCACAAACATTTTGTACCAGCCGCTTGTGCTCACTGTAGGGAAGCTGGAATGGATGCTGCTGTAACATTTTATTATATCTTGACAACTGCTCACCCTCCAGCTAAAATTCTCACCAGAAATAATGTTCATGCCATATACTTTCCCCAAAATTTGACTTCATTAATTCAGCCACTTGTATATTTATATCAATGAAGAGTAAATATAAAAATACTTCCTTGAACAAATCTATGGCAGGGAACAGAGGCGTGGGTGTAGGTTTTCAAAAGACGTTTAGCATGAAGAATGCTGTAGTATGCTGCTGTCAACACTTGGAACACAGTGACTACGGTTGTCCAAGCCTGGCACAACCCCTGGCCTGCAATTATTTTCAGTGATCATGATGAATAAGGTGGTGACTTTGAAGGATTCCATATGTCAAGTGAAAAAAAATGATGCCTATTCTTACATATGCAAAAAAATATACCTTCAGAGTCCATCAGTAAACTGGAAGAAGTGGATATCAAAGCTTTTAACATTGATAATGAGACTCCAATCACTCATTCATTCACAAATGGTGAAATAGCCTCCAAAATGGTTCTGAATCAAGGTGGCTGTGATAATAGTGATGACAAAAAAGACATTATTAACACTGCAGAAAAACTATGTATAATGAACCTCATGAAAACATGTGATTGGCTTAGGATTAGAGCAGCATGCATTCATAACAAGAAACCACGTCAGTTTATAAAATCAGAGAGACTTCTAAGACAAAAATTTTGTCAAAGCAGCAGATGACTCTAGAGGAAACAACTTTAAAACTCCTCCCATAGAATGTCTCCTCATTCCTAGAGAACTCACTTCCTGGTCCCTCAACTGGTTCTGATGCTTTGTCTCACCTAAAAATAGAAAATACAGTGTATGGTAACCTTTTCATCGAAATATAGCTTCATAATAAAGACTGAAAGCCTGCTGTTGTTTGTTGCTGCTGTTTAATAGCAACAGGTATTCTGGTGATGCTACTGTGCTGCTTAGTTATCCTGAAACATTGTTATTTCACCATATTAATGGTGTGTCCTATCTTGGTGCTAAGTACTTACTGTGTGAATAAGCATAAGAAAATGATTGCTTATCAGTAGCATATACATTCAGAGTCACGAATAAGGGTGATGCCAGACAATCACAGATTGTCCAGGTGGGTGGCTAGTGACGCCTTTGGTTTCCGATGATTCAAAGTATATAAACTTTGTTTCATGCACAAAATTACTTAAAATAATGTATAAAATTACCCTCAGGTTATGTGTATAAGGTGTATATGAAACATAAATGAATTCTATGTTTAGAGTTGAGTCTCATCTCTATCTCATTATATATGTTCAAAAATCCAAAATTGGAAACACTTCGAACTCCAAGTATTATCACTTTAAAAGAGCAGCAAATATTTGCTGAAACAAAAGGAATTATAGGCTGTGAAAAAGGCCTATGGCAGAGAGAGTTGGAAGGAAAATAAACAACCTTTGTTTAATAAGCCAACAGATAGGAAAAGCAGAACTGATGACTAAAGAGAGAAAAGTATTCCATACAGGACATTTTCCCCCCTTGTTTTTTGTGTTAATCTAACTGCAGTGAGTCCTTGTTATTGAGAAGTGGTTTATGTTCTTAAAAATGATGAACTGTTAATATATATGGGATATATCCAGATGAGGGCATATAGCATACTGCAGAGTCCCTTAAACCTTAACGTGCATAGGAATCACCTGGGAATCTTGTCGACTGCAGGTTCTATTTCAGCAGGCCTGGGGCAGTGTTGGAGCTTCTGCATTTTTACTGAGTTTCTGGGAGAGGAGAATATTGCTGGGTTGTAGATGTGGTGTCAGAGCACGTGAGTTCAAATCCTACCTCCAACACTTGAAGCTGTGTAAACCAGGGCCCATTAAGTAACCTCTCTATCTCAGTTTTCTCATCTGTGAGATGGGGGATGACAGCAGCATACAGGTGCTCCCTAGGGGTGTTGTGAGGACTGCATGAGAAAGAATGTCAAGCATTTAGACCAATGCCAGGCACATAGTAGGTGCTACATTATATACCTCTGGTTTTCAGTAAGTTCCAACATTCAAGGCAGTCATATGTCTAATAGCTTCAAGCCACACTGATTGAGTCTTACCCCGTCTTTTAGTTTCTCCTAGATCCTGTGCCATACTCCTGGTGGCAGCCACTGGTTTTGCTAGTGCTGCTAATTAAGAGAGCCAATTCAGAGCCACTGAGACTGTCTTGGAAAAAGAAAACCCACTGAAAGGATGTCAAAGAGAGATTAACCATTTGATATGTTTCACCTGATGGAAATGTCACAGGTTCAGCTCCATGGTGTGACAGTAGATATTTCTACAGCCAGCAGTAATGCTGGGAAGGTGCTCAAACAGTATGTTTGAAAGAATTTCCAGTCTAACCCCAGGGCCCCCGTGACAGCTAAGAGAGCTGCGCCAATGTGCCCTTCTCTCTGTGAGAGCCAGGCAGTTGCTCAACCACACCAGCCAGTGAATAGACTCTGTAGTGTTGTTTGCATCCTGCCCCTTTAATCTGCCTCCAGCACCCCTGTAGATGTCCTAATTGGTCCTCTGGATCCAGCCCTCTTTGGCCTGTCAGCTCAGCTCTGTGTACATGGCCTGCTTTCATCTCCCTGCTTGCTTGGCATATTGCTCTATTCTCATAGTTTTCTGATGTTAAAAGCAGCTTGTAGAGCTTGGATGATCTTCATACCATTTCTGCCTCCCTTTTAGTAACTGTACTAGAAAAACAGCTGTTAATCTCAATTAGGTTTTGATTGCTAATTACCAGCTACCTGTCAGAATCAAGCAGCTCTCTTTCTGGGCCCTTTAGCTATTTCTCATGCAATTGGTACGCTTGGTTTCCATGAGAACCATTTAGCTAGATGTCTCCTCAACCCAAACTGCCACCTCTTCTGTGGCTTTCATAATATCTCTCCAGTGCACTCTGAGGCTCCTTGTCCACTGCCCTGCTTCCTGGTTTTCTTCATTTCATTGTCCAGTCAGTTTCCGATGAAAGTCATTTCATCTCTATTGTCATTACAAGTGTGTCTTGGAAAGGGCAATTGATGATTAGTAAGTCCATTCATTGAACTTAGGTTTAGAACGCATGCTTTAAATTTTCATCTTTATAGATGTGTGTCCTCTTGCTTGCATTCTGTTTACCTATATCAGAAGTTGGCATGAGGGCCGACTCTGGTCTACAGAGTGTTTTTGTAAATAAGGCCTCATTGGAATATAGCCTACAACATTACATATTGTCTGTGGCATAGTTGCTATCATGTTACAACAGCAGAATATTTGTATCAGAGATAGCATGGCCCAAAAAGTCTAAAATATTTACCACCTGGTCCTTTACAGAAAAAGCTTGCCAACTCTTGACCTATGGCTTTGGTTTTCAATGTGTGGTTCCTTAGAACAGCAACATCAGAATCACCTGGAAACTTGTTGGAAACTCAAATTCTCAGGCCCCACCCTAGACCTACTGAATCAGAAATTCTGAGGACTGAGGGTGAGTGTGGTGGATTAATCCAGCACTTTGGGAGGCCAGGGTGGGTGGCTTGCTTGAGCTCAGGAGTTTGAGACAAGCCTGGCTAACATGGCAAAATTCTCTCTCTATTAAAAATATAAAAATTAGCTGGGTGTGGTGTGACATGCCTGTAGTCCCAGCTACTCAAGAGGCTGAGATGGGAGAATCACTCGAACCTGGGAAGTGGAGGTTGCGGTGAACTGAGATTGCACCACTGCACTCTAACCTGGGTGACAGAGTGAGACCCTGTCTCAAAAAAAGAAAAAAAAAAAAAGCAGAAACTCTGAGGGCAGAGTCTAGTTTGAAAAAATTAATTATTTAAAAATATTTAATAAGGATAGTGTATTAGAGGTAAACAGCATGATGATTTTATCTGTATATACATTGTATAATGGTTATCATAATCATTAATTAACACATCCATCACCATGCATGCTATACATTAGGTCCCCAAAATTTATTCATCTTATAACTGAAAATTTGTACCCTTTGATCAACATCTGCAATAATCTGAATTTTTAAAATTTTTAGATATTTAATTGACAAAGATTGTACATATTTAGGTGTACAATATGATGATTCGATATACATGTACATTGTGTAATGATTATCACAATCAAATTAGTTAACACATCTACCACCACCCCTGATGTGTATTCAGTCCCCAGAACTTCTTCACTTACAACTTAAAGTTTGTACCCTTTGATCAACATCCCCAGTAGTCTGAATTTTAATAACCCTTCCAGGTGATTTGGATGCACACCAGGGTTTGAGAACCACTGACTTCTGCTGTTGCACCTGAGATTGTCCTCCATGATATACATGCACGACACTATGGCAAGTGAAAGAAATCTGTTTAGCAACTGGTATTCTTCCATGTTACAAACAGTGAGTTTGGTGGGCTTTCAGGGTGGGGGAGTAAATGATATGCCACCAAATGGTAAGACTCTGTCAAATTCCATTGACTATGGTCATGATACCTGATGGAAAGTAACTAGTAATTTCTGTTTCTCCTTGTGCAAATCATCTCATCATATTCTTTGCCAATTTTTCTACTTGAACTACTGAACACTTGTACAAATACTTTCTATTTAATAACATCTACCCTTCACATTGTTGAATACAAGTGTTGAACATGGGCAACCTTGGTTTGTTTCAGTTCTCAGTGGGAATGCTTTCAACATTGCCCCATTCAGTATAACTTTGGCTGTGGGTTTGTCATAGATGGCTTTTATTACCTTGAGTTTTGTCCCTTTTATGCTGGTTTTGCTGATGGTTTTCATCATAAAGAATGCTGAGTTTTGCCAAATGCTTTTTCTGTATGATTTTTGTTTTCAATTCTGTTTATGTGGTGTATCACATTTATTGACTTGCAAATATTAAACCATTCCTGCATCGCTGGTAAGAAACCTACTTGATCATGGTGGATTATCCTTTTAATATGCTGTTGGATTCAGTTAGCTAGTATTTTATTGAGGATTTTTGCATCTATTTTCCTCAGAGATATTGGTCTGTAGTTTTCTTTTTTTTTTGTTATGTCTTTTCCTGGTTTTGGTATTAGGGTGATACTGGCTTTATAGAATGATTTAGGCAGGGTTCCCTCTTCCTTACCTTGTGGAATAGTGTCAGTAGGACTGGTACTGGTTCTTCTTTGAATGTCTGATAGAATTCAACTGTGAATATGTCTTGAATTTTTTTTTTTCTGCTAGTAACTTTTTAATTACCATTTCAATCTCACTGCTTGTTATTGATCTGTTCAGAGTTCCTTTTTCTTCCTGGTTTAATCTAGGAGAGCTGTATATTTCCAGGAATTTATCCATCTCTTCTAGGTTTTCTAGTATATGAGCATAAAGGTGTTCATAGTAGCTTGAATGATATTCTGTATTTCTGTGATATTAGTTGTAATATCTCCTGTTTCATTTCTAATTGAGCTTATTTGGATCTTTTCTCTGTTAATCTTGCTAATGTTTGATCAATTTTATTTATCTTTTCACAGAACCAGCTTTTTGTTTCATTTATCTTTTGTATTTTTTTGTTTCAGTTTTATTAGATTCTGCTCAAATCTTGGTTATTTCTTTTCTTCTGCTGGGTTTGGGGTTGGTTTGTTCTTGTTTCTCTAGCTCCTTGAGGTGTGATCTTAGATTGTCTATTTGTGCTCTTTCAGACTTTTTGATGTAGGCATTTAATGCTATAAATATTCCTTTTAGCACCACCTTTGCTGTATCCCAGAGGTTTTGTTAAGTTGTTTCACTGTTATCATTCAGTTTAAAAATTTTTCTAATTTCAAATTTGATTTCATTGTCAACCCAATGATCATTCAGGAGCAGGTTATTTAATTTCCACGTTTTTGAGGGTTCCTTTTGGAGTTGATTTCCAGTTTTAATCCACTGTGATCTGAAAGGGTACTTGACATCATTTTGATTTTCTGAAATTTGGTGAGACTTTTTTGTGGCCTATCATGTGTATTGGAGTATATTGGAGGTGTATATTGGAGAATGTTCCATGTGCTGATAAATAATGTGTATATTTTGCAGTTGTTAGGTAGAATGTTCTGTAAATATCTGTTAAATCCATTTGTTGTAGTGTATAGTTTAAGTCCATTGTATCTTTGTTGACTTTCTGTCTTGATGACCTGTCTAGTGATGTTAGTGGAGTATTGAAATCACCCACTATTATTGTGTTGCTGTCTATATCCTTTCTTAGGTCTATTAGTAATTTTTTATAAACTTGGGAGCTTCAGTGTTAGGTGCATATGTATTTTGGATTGTGATATTTTCCTGTTGGACTAGTCCTTTTATCATTATATAATGTCCCTCTTTGTCTTTTTTAACTGCTGTTGCTTTAAAGTTTGTTTTGTCTGATATAAGAATAGCCACTCCTGCTCATTTTTGGCATTCATTTGCATGACATATATTTTCTACCCCCTTTACCTTTAGTTTACAGGAGTCCTTCTGTGTCAGGTGAGTCTCCTAAAGACAGCAAATCCGTGGTTGGTGAATTCTTATCCATTCTGCCATTCTGTATCTTTTATGTGGAAAATTTAAGCCATTTACATTGAACATTAGTATTGAGATGTGAGGTACTACTCTGTATATTGTGCTATTTGTTGCCTGAATAGCTTTTTTTATTATTATTATGTTGTTGTTTTATAGGTCCTGTGAAATTTATGCTTTAAGGAGATTCTATTTTGGTGTACTTTGAGGATTTGTTTCAAGACTTAGAGCTCCCTTTTAGCAGTTCTTGTAGTGCTGGCTTGGTAGTGGTGAATTCTCTCAGCATTTATTTGTCTGAAAAAGACTATCTTTCCTTCATTTATGGAGCTGACTTTTGCTGGATACAAAATTCTTGGCTGATAATTGCTTTGTTTAAGGAGGCTAAGAATAGGACCCCTATCCCTTCTAGCTTGTAGAGTTTCTGCTGATAAAGCTGATGTTAATGATAGATTTTCCTTTATGGGTTAACTAATACTTTTTGCCTCACAGTTCTTAAGATTCTTTTCTTCATCTTGACTTTGGATAACCTGATGACTATGTGCTTAGGTGATAATCTTTTTGTGATGAATTTCCCATGTGTCCTTTGAGCTTCTTGTATTTAGATGTCAAGATCTTTAGCAAGGCTAGGGAGGTTTTTCTTGATTATTTCCTCAAATATATTTTCCAAACTTTTAGATTTCTCTTCTTCCATGGGAACACCAATTATTCTCAGATTTGGTTATTTAACATAATCCTGAGCTTCTTGGAGGCTTTGTTCATTTTGTAAAAATTCTCTTTTCTTTGTCTTTGTCAGATTGGGTTAATTTGAAAGCCTTGTCTTTGAGCTCTAAGTTCTTTCTTCTACTTGTTCAATTCTATTGCTGAGACTTTTCAGTGCATTTTGCAATTCTCTAAGTGTGTTCTTCATTTCCAGAAGTTGTGATTTTTTTTTATGCTATTTCACTGGAGATTTGTCCATTCATATCTCATAATTTTTTGAATTTCTTTAAGTTGGACTTTACCTTTTTCTGGTGCCTCTTTGATTGGCTTAATAGTTGACCTTCTGAATTCTTTTTCTGGCAACTCAGAAATTTTTATCTTGGTTTGGATCCATTGCTGGTGAGCAAGTGTGACCTTTTGGGGGTGTTAAAGAACCTTGCTTTGTCGTATTATTGGAATTGTTTTCCTGGTTCCTCCTTATGTCAGAGGGAAGATCTAAAACTCACAGACTGCTGTTCAGATTATTTTGTCCCACAGGTTGCTCCCTTGATATGGTGTTCTCCCCCTATCCCTGAGGGATGGGGCTTCCTGAGAGCCAAACTGCAGAGATTGTTATTTCTCTTCTGGATCTAGCCACCCAGCAGAACTACTGGGCTCCAGGCTAGTACTGGGAAGGGTTTGCAAAAGAGTCTGATGTGACCTATCTTCAGGTCTCTCAGCCGTGGATACCAGCACCTGCTCTAGTGGAGATAGCAGGGGAGTAAAGTGGACTCAGTGAGGGTTCTTTGTTGTATTTTTGTTAAGTGCACTGGTTTTGTGTTAGTTGGCCTCCAGCCAGGAGTTGGCACTTTCAAGAGCACATCAGCTGTGGTAGTATAGGCAGGATCAGGTGGTGGGTGGGATTCCTTTGCCCATTTTTAATGGATTTTTTTTTCTTGTAAATTTGTTTAAGTTCTGTATAGATGCTGGATATTAGCCCTTTGTCAGAGGAATAGATTTCAAAAATGTTCTCCCATTCTGTAGGTTGTCTCTTCAGTCTGATGGTAGTTCCTTTTGCTGTGCAGAAGCTCTTTAGTTTAATTTGATCCCATTTGTCAATTTTTGCTTTTGTTGCAATTGTTTTTGGCATCTTTGTCATTAAATCTTTGCCCATTCCTTTGTCCAAAATGGTATTGCCTATGTTGTCTTCCAGGGTTTTTATAACTTTGGGTTTTAAATTTAAGTCTTCAATGCATCTTGGGTTGATTTTTGTAATATGGTATAAGAAAGAGGTCCAGTTTCAGTCTTCTGCATATGGTTAGCCAGTTATCCCAGAACCATTTATTAAATAGGGAATCCTGTCCTCATTGCTTGTTTTGTCAACTTCGTCAAAAATCAGACAGTTTTAGTGTGCAGCCTTATTTCTGGGTTCTCTCTTCTGTTCCATTGGTCTGTGTGTCTGTTCCTGTACCAGTAACATGCTGTTTTCGTTGTTGTATCCCTGTAGTATAGCTTGAAGTCAGGTAGCATGCTGCC
This sequence comes from Ateles fusciceps, assembly GCA_036589455.1. Taxonomy (NCBI): domain Eukaryota; kingdom Metazoa; phylum Chordata; class Mammalia; order Primates; family Atelidae; genus Ateles; species Ateles fusciceps. The sequence continues at coordinate 3,489,737 of JAZHEH010000904.1, forward strand.
TCCAGCTCTTTTCTTTCTGCTTATGATTGCCTTGTCTATTTGGGCTCTTTTTTGGTTCCATATAAATCTTAAAATTGTTTTTACTAGTTCTGTGAAGAATGTCACTGGTAATTTAATAGAAATAGCATTGAATCTATAAATTCCTTTGGGTAATATAGCCATTTTAATGATATTGATTTTTTTTTACTCATGAACATGAATTATTTTTCCATTTGTTTGTGTAACGTTTGATTTCTTTGAGCAGTGTTTTGTAGTTCACCTTGTAGAGATCTTTCACTTCCCTGGTTAGCTGTATTCCTGGGTCTTGTCTTGTCTTGTCTTGTCTTTCCTTTCGTGGCAATTGTAAATGGGATTGTGTTCCTGATTTGGCTCTTGGCTTGATGGTTGGTGGTGTATAAGGGTGCTAGTAATTTTTGCACTTTGATTTTATATCCTGAGACTTTGCTGAAGTTGTTTATCAGCTTAAGGAGCTTTTGGGTCAAGACTATGGAGTTTTCTGGATATAGGATTATGTTGTCTGCAAACAGAGATAGTTTGACTTACTCTCTTCCTATTTGGACACTCTATTTCTTTTGCCTGATTGCTCTGGCAGGGACTTTCAATACTGTGTTGAATAAGAGTGGTAAGAGAAGACATTCTTGTCTTCTGCCAATTTTCAAAGGGAATGCTTCCAGCTTTTGCCCATTCAGTATGATGTTGGTTGTGGATTTGTCATAGATGATTTTTATTATTTTGAGGTATGTTCCTTCAATACCTAGTTTATTGAGTTTTTTTAAACATGAATGAATATTAAATTCTATCAAAGACCTTTTCTGCATCTATTGAGATAATAATGTGGTTTTGTCTTTAGTTCTGTTTATGTGATGAATCACATTGATTAATTTTCTTATGTTGAACCACCTTGCATCCAAGGGATCAGGCCTACTCGATTGTGGTCAGTAAGCTTTTTGATGTGCCGCTAGATTTAGTATGCTAGTCGTTTGAGCATTTTTGCATCAATGTTCATCAGGGACATTGGCCAGAAGTTTTCTTTTGCTGTTGTTGTTGTTGTTTCTCTGCCAGGTTTTGGAATCTGGATGATGCTAGCCTCAATCAATGAGTTAGGGAGGAGTCCCTTATTCTTAATTTTTTGGAAGAGTTTCAGCAAGAATGGTACCAGCTCTTCTTTGCACATCTTTTAAAATTTGGCTGTGAATCCATCTGGTCCTGTATTTTTTTTTTTTTTTTTTGGTTGGTAAGCTATTTATTACTGACTGAATTTCAGAGCTTGTTATCAGTCAGTTTAGAGATTCAGTTCCTTCCTGGTTCAATCTTGGGAGGGTGTCTGTGTCCAGAAACTTATCCATCTCTTTTAGATTTTCTAGATTATGTTCATAGAGGTGTTTATAATATTCTCTGATGATAATTTGTATTTCTGTGGAGTCAGTGATAATATCTCCCTTGTCATTTCTGATTGTGTTTATTTGAATCTTCTCTCTTTTCTTCTTTATTACTCTAGCTAGCAGTTTATCTATTTTATTAATTTTTTCAGAAAACAAACAAACAAACCGGATCCTGGATTCATTGATCTCTTGAATGTTTTTTTGTTGTTGTTGTTGCAGTCTCCTTCAGTGCAGCTCTGATTTTGGTTATTTCTTGTCTTCTGCTAAATTTGGTGTTGGTTTTCTCTTGGTTCTTTAGTTCTTTTAGTTGTAATGTCAGGTTATTAAATTAAGATCTTTCTAACTTTTTGATGTGGGTATCTAGTGCTATAAATTCCCCTCTTAACACTGCATTAGCTGTGTCTCAGATTCTGGTTGTATCTTTGTTCTCATTAGTCTCAAAGAACTTCTTGATTCCTGCCTTAATGTCCACATTTATCCAAAAGTTGTCCAAGAGCAGATGATTCAATTTCCATGCAATTGTATGATTTTGAGTGAATTTCTTAGTCTTTATTTCTAATTTGGTTGTGCTGTGGTCTGAGAAATTGTTTGTTATGATTTTACTTTTTTTTGGGAGTGACCTTCGCCTTGCTGCCTCAGGGCTGCGAATGCCATAGACATGTTGGCGTTAGCACCACTATTGGCAAGTTCTGAGTGCTCCGTAAATAAACTCTTATTTGAGCTACACTCATTCTTTTATATATTGTCTATGGTCACTTTTCTATGGCGACTTTTGTGCTACAGTGGTAAAACTGAGTAGTTGCAACAGGGGAACTGAACTGCAAAGCCAAAGTATTTACTCTGACTCTTCGCAGAAAAAAACGGCTGCTCTAAGTTAAATACAAAATTTTCACACAGCCAAATATCATGGCATTTACCTGTTAGTAAATAAATTTCTGAATACAGGTGAGTGTAGAAGGCAAGATGAGGACAAAAGACAAAGTGGATGTTTTAACTTCTGAATGAGCAGACTCAGTTTCCACCTGATGGCAGCATTTGGGACATACACCTGTTTCCTCAGCCCCAAGGCCATTCTGGAAGTTGTCTTTGTCAGAACTACTGTTTCAGAGTACCATATTGTACATAAATCGTTCTAGGAGAAAAAAACAGCTCTTCTTATTTCTTTGTCTCTTTGCTAGCTAGCATTTAGAGAATAGGAAATGCTCAAACTCTGCTGCCTTTCCTTCTGGCCCCAACATTCACCTTAAGAGCCTTCCCTACACAGAAAGTGTATTTATCTTTAAAGTAATTCCTTGGACCTTATTCTGAGGGTATATGCCCTGGCTACGCCCTGCTCAATGTTGAGAACAGTGGACAGAAAATCTACTGGCCCAGCTCCTTGGAATGTAAACCTTTATTTAATTATCTTGATGACTGTCCTAGAACCCTATTAGTATCTGTGTTTCACTATAACATGGAGTTTCCCTCGTACAGGAGTTCTCAAACTTTATGTGCATCAGAATCATCTGGAAGGCTTGTTAAAATCTAGATCCTTGGATTCCACTCACAGAATTTCAGATTTGTGGATCAGGAGTAAGATTCAAGAATTTTCATTTCCATCAAGTTCCCAGGTGATGATGCTACTGTTGGTCCAGAAACCACCCTTTAAGAACCCCTGCTTTAGAGTTTGATTGTGAAGAACAGGTCTTATCTGTAGAGTAGCTTTTCTCATTTTTGCTTTGAGCTATAGTTTTTTCCCCATTTTCCCTCTTCCTGTACTTCATCAATATGTGGTACACTAATAGTATTTATTTTGTTTGTTTTGGGGCAGATTTTATTCTTTCAAACTACTCTTTCTATTTTCCCTAGGCATTGGGAACAGGAGGGGGAGAGAGACACGTACACTTCATTTCTGTTGTGATCTAATCTTCCTTTGTGATTTCATCCCATTCCTTTACACTTAAGACTTTTTATTCTATATTTATCTCTAGTATTTAAGTGGCTAAAGGTCACCAATTGCAATTTATTTTAGAGTGGTAATTTAACTTTGTTTTTCCAAATAGTTAATCATTTGTCCTAGACCATTTGTTCAATAATCTTTCTTTTCCTCACTGATTTGTAATGCCACCTTTAATGTATACTAAGTTCGCATCTATACGGTGGTCGATTTCTGGGCTATCAAATCCATTAAATTGATCTGCCTGCCAATTCTTTTGTCAGTAGCATACTGCTTTCATTTATTGATGTTGTATTATCTGGTAGGTAAGTTTCTTCCATTAGTCTTTACTTTCAATATATCCTTGGCTATTTTTGCCCTTTATCACTTTGCCACACCCCCATCTCCCCCATCTATCTTGGATTTTTAATGAAGATTCCATAAGTCTATTAAGCATTTTGTGAAAGATTGGTATCACTTTTCCAATGCAAAAATATACCAATTTATTCAATACCTTTATTATATATCTCTAATTTTTCTAGTGTTCTACAAAAAGGTCACACACTTCCCTATTTTGTCTTTTTTGTTGAAATTGTAAAATGGGACTATATTTTTCATTGCAGTTTCTTATTCTCATTTTGAGAGAGTTTTGGGGTAGAGAAGAAGGAACAATTTCAAGAAGGATTTTTTAAAAATAAGAGAATTTAAGGTGAATTGGGAGTTTTGGCTCATGAAAGTGGGTTTTATTTTTGATTTCTATATCTTTGAATTAGTGGCAATGCTTGGTGTTTCTTGACTTAGAATCCATAATAATATGTTTGCATTATGCTAAAATATTATAATAAAAAAAATGTTCAACATCTAATAATAACAGAAATGTAATTCATAACTGAACTGTGCTTTAGTAGCTGCGGATGATGCAGTTCAGTAAGTGTACAATTAGGCAGATGTCCTCCTTTTTATTTTATCTGAGGCAAGTTCACTCAGTGCCAAGGCCTTACCAGAATATGTCAGCTCCTCAACAATCTTCTTTAATTTAGCTGATACTCCCAAATGATCTTTCCAAATTTGAATGATGTTTTGCATATTGCCTTTAGTTCACAAAACAGAATGTATTCTTCAAGTAATAAAATCTTATTCTGGTACTAAAATTCAGTCAGGCATGCTCTGAATATATGCTGACATGAAAATGCTGCTTCATAATCTGGGGGGATATATAAAAATCAAAGAAAAAACCATCTTGGAAAAGAAGCTTACTTAGAAAGTTCAGCAACCATAAGAAAAAAAAAGAAAGAAAGAAAAAGAAAAAAAGAAACAAAACCCCAAAGCCTGAAGTACTCATCAAATCTAAAGCATTTCATCAGATCTAAGACACCACCTATAATAAGGCATGCCATTGTTTCATGTACCCCAATGAAAGGAACAGATTCTACCATACAAATTATAGATCATAAAACTCATCCCAATTTTAGAGATTTTAAAATTGGGGGGGGAAATGTGTTTTTTAGAATTATTTGTATATGTTATACTGCTTTGGACTGTAATCAGCAGAAACTTGATTCACAAATGGAATGGATCACATACCTAGAAACCAATAAAAAGGGCTGGCTTCAGTACCATACTCTCATGGCAGAGGTAAATGGGAGCTGGTGTGTGCAGAGGTCACATGCCATGAGAGGAAGCAAGAAAGAGAAGGTAGGTGCGAGGCTTCTTTTAACAACTAGCTCTCATGGGAACTAATAGAGTGAGCACTCACTGCCCACTTCCCCAGGATGACATTAATCCATCTCATGAAGGACTCGCCCCCATGACCCAAACACCTCCGCTTAAGCCCCACCTCCAACATTGGGATCAAATTTCAACATGAGGTTTAGAGGGGCAAACATCCAAACTGTAGCAAAGAGGATATCCTTACTGGTTCATAATCTTAGTGGGGAAGTTTCTAGTTTCTCATGATTAAATATGATGTTAGCTGTAAGTTTTTTGCAGGTATTCCTTATCAGGCAGTTCCTCTCTATTTCTAATTTACTGAGAGTTTTTACCATGAATAGGTGATGAATTTTGTCAAATGCTTTTTCTGCATATATTGATAAGATTATGTGATTTTTCTTCTTAGCCTGTTGATGTAATAGATTACATCAATTGATTTTCAAATGTTGAGTTAGCCTTGCATACCTAGAATAAGTTCTACTTGGTGCGTTGTATAATTTTTTTATGTTGAATTCCTTTTGTTAATATTTTGCATCTGTGCTTATGAGAGATATTGGTCTGTAGCTTTTTTTTTTTTTTTTTTATAACGTCTGCCTGGTTTTGGTATTCACGTAATACTGGCCTCATAGAGAGCTAGGAGATATTTCTTCTGCTCTGTCTTCTGAAATAAATTATAGATGATTGGTATTTTTTCCTCAAATATTTGGTAGGACTCACCTGAGAATCCATCTGGGCATGGTGCTTTCTGTTTTGGGAAGTTATGAATTTCTTTACTACATATAGCCATATTCAAATTGCTTATTTCTTCTTGTGTAGGTTTTAGAAGATTGTGTCTTTTAAGGATTGGTTCCTTTCACCTAGATTATCAAATTTGTAAGCCTAGAGTTACTCATAGTGTTCTCTTATTACTCTTTTAATGCATGGGATTTGTAGTGATGTTGCCTCTTTTATTTCTGATACTAGTAATTTGTGTCCTTTCTCTTTTTTCTTAGCCTGGCTCAAAACTTAGCAATTTTATTGAATTTTTTCAAAGAAACAGCCTATAATTTTGTTGATTTTATCTATTGAGTCCCTATTTCCAAATTCATTGATGTGTGCTCTCATTTTTATTACTTTTTTTGTTTATTTTGGATTAAATTTGATCTTTCTTTTAAAGTTTCCTAAGGAAACTTAAATTACTGGCTTTACATTTTTCTTATTTCCTGATATATGCATTCGATGCTCTAAATTTCCCTTCAAGCACTGCTTTTGCTGTATCCCACAAATTTCAATAAGTAGTTTTAAATTTTTCATTTAATTCAAAATGTTTTAACTTCTCTTGAGATTTCTTCTTAAATTCATGTGTTACTATGAAGTGTGTTGTTTAATATCCAAGTATTTGGGGATTTTACAGCTTTCTTTCAGTTATTGATTTCTAGTTTAATTCCATTGTGGTTTGAAAGCAAACATTATATGATTTCTATTTTTAAAAATTTGTTAAGGTGTATTTTATGGCCCAGAATGTGGACTATCTTAGTAAATGTTCAATGTGAGAAGAATGTGTATTCTAGTATTGTAGAATAAAGTAGTCTACAGATATAAATTATATCCAGTTAATTGGTGGTGTTATTGAGTTATACTAAGTCATTACTAATTTTCTGCCTGCTGTAACCATCTATTTCTGATATAGAGGTCTTAAAGTCTCCAACTATTATAGTGGATTTATCCATTCCTTCTTTTAGTTCTAGCCTCACATATTTTGATCCTCTGTTGTTAGGTGCATACACATTAAAGATTGTTATGTCTTTTTGGAGATTGACCCCCTTTATCATGATGTAATACCCATCTTTATACCTGATAACTTTCCATGCTCTGAAGTCTGCTCTGTGTAAAATTAATATAGGTACTCTAACTTTCTTTCAATTTGTGTTAACATAGTATATCTTTTTTCTACTCCTTTGCTTTTAATTTACATGTGTCTTTATATTTAAGGAGGGTTTTTCATAGACAACATAAAAGTGTATATGGTTTTTTGATACACTTAGACAATCTCTGTTAATGAGTGCATTTACCATTCACGTTTGAAGTGGCTATATAGTTGGATTAACATGTACCATATTTGTTACTGTTTTCTATGTGTTGCCTTTGTTCTTTGATCCTATTCTTTCACTCTTTTTATCATATTAGTTAAGCATTTTATATTATTCAATTTTCTTTTCCTTTTCAGCACTTCAGTTATACTTTCCTTTTTACTCATTTTTGGTGGTTATCCTAGAGTTTGCAACATAAGTTTATAGCTAATTCAAGTCCACATTCAGAAAACACTGTACCCCTTCACAGGTAGTGTGAATACATTATAACACCAAAATAATTCTCATTCTTCCCTCCCATTTCTTATATCATTGCTGTCATTCATTTTACATAAACATACATAAATATATCTATACACACATAAGGATACCTAAACAAATGTATTGTTGCTATCATTAATTTGGACAATGTGTTATCTATTATATCAATTAGAAATAAGAAAAATAATGTTTTTATTTTACCTTCACTTATTTCTTCTCTGATGCTTTCTTTCTTTATTTGGATCTAAGTTTTTGAACTATATAAGTTTCCTTCTTTCTAAAGAAAGTCTTTTAACATTTCGTTCAAGGCATGTCTCCAGACAATAAATTCTCTCAATTTTTGTTTATCTAAAACATCTTTATTTTTTCTTCTCTGTTGAAGAATAATTTCACAGAGTAGAGCATTCTAAGGTGGTGTCTTTTTTCTGTCAAAACTTTAAATATTTCACTCTACTCTTTTTGCTTGCATGGTTTCTCAGGAGAAATCTGATGTAATTCTTATCTTTGCTTCCCTATAGGTAAGGTATTTATTTTCTCTGGCTTTTTTTCTTTTAAGAATTTTTCTTTACCTTTGATTTTTTGTAGTTAAAAAAGGTATTCCCAGATGTAGTTTTTCTTGACATTTATCCTGCTTGGTGTTCTCTGAGCTTCCTGGAGCTGTTGTGGCAATTGACATTAATTTGAGGGGAAATGCTCAGTCATCATTTCTTCCAAGTATTTCTTCTATTCTTTTTTTTTTTCCCCTTTTCCTGGTATCTTCACTGCACCATGTTACACTGTTTAGAGTTGTCCCACAGTTCTTGGATAGTCTCTCTTTTTTCTTTTATTCTTTTTTACTTTTCAGTTTGGGAGGCTTCTATTAAGATATCAACATGCTCAGAGATTCTTTCTTTAGCCATGTCTACTCTACTAATAAGGCCATCAGAGGCATTTTTAATTTCTGTGACAGTGTTTTTGATCTCTAGTATTTCTTTTGGGTTCTTTCTTAGAACTTCCATCTCTGCCTACCTTGCCCATCAGTTCTTGCATGGGATCTATTTTTTTCATTCTATCCCTCTCATAGTCCATTTTTGTTGCTATTACAGAAGGCCACAGACTGGCTAATTTATAAAGAAAAGAGATTTAGTTGGCTCATGAGTCTGGAAGCTGGAAAGTCCAATGACATCGTCCCAGCGTTTGCTTGGCCATCTGATGGGAGCCTTCTTGTTGCATCATCCCATGACAAAAAGCGGAAAGGCAAGAGAGTTTGTAAGACAGAAAGAAAACGGAGGTCAAACTTATCTTTTTATCAGGAGCCCACTTCTACAATAACTCACTCAATCCCATGATAATGGCATTAATCCATGACCTCATGGCCCAATAACCTTTTAAACATCCCCACCTCTTAATACCATCACAATGACAATTAAATTTCAACATGAATTTTGTCAAGGACATGCAAACCATAGTATTATACCCCTGCCCCCCCCCCCCAAAAAAAATGTGTGTTCTTCTAATATACAAAAATATGTTTATTCCATACCAATAGCTTCCCATTTCTTAACTGGTTCCATCATCAACTCAAAAGTCCAAAGTGCAGAGTCTCATTCAAATCAGATGTAGATCAAACTCAAAGCACAATTTATCCTGAGGCAAATTCCCTCCAGCTCTATGCCTGTGAAATCCAAACAAGTTATCTACTTCCAAAATACAATGGTGACACAGGCATAGGATACACATTCACATTTCAAAAGGGAGCAACAGGAAAGAAGAAGGGAGTAACAGGTCCCAAGTAAGTCCAAAACATAACAGAGTGAACAGTAAATCTTAAAGTTGGAAAATAATCTCCTTTGACTCCCTGTCTTGAATGCTGGGCACACTGGAAGAGTTAGACCCCCAAATCCTTCAACAGTTCTACATCATGGGTTTTGCTGGGCTCAGCCCATGTGCTGTAGCTTTCTTGAGTTGGAATCTCTTCTCTGCAGGTCTCCCAGGCTGGAGTTGCACACCGGTAGCTCTGCAGTTCTGGGATATTGGTGGTGGTCTCACTCCCATAACGCTACCAGGTGTTACCCTGCTGGGGATTCTTTATGGCAAGTTCCTGTGGAAATTTTCTGCTTAGGCCGCAAGCCGTCCAATACATACTTTGAAATCTAGGTGTGAGATGCCGTCCCTCCACAGTTTGTGGACAATGGATGCCTACGGAGTCAGCATCATGTGAATGCCACTATGGCTTACTGCTTGTATCCTCCAGAGTAGTGGGCTGAATCACACCTGGGCCCACTTGATACATGGCTGGGGCGGCCAAAGAGTGCTACACTGGAATGCAGGGAGCAGAGTCCAGAGGCAGCTTTGGGTAGTAAATCCCTAGAGAGTGCCCTGGGCTTCTTTTTTCAATCCATTCTGCCCTCCTAGAACTCTGGACCTGTGTTGTTGAGGAAAAGCAGCCTTTGAGATCTTTGAAACGCCTTCAGGGTATTTCCCCATTGTCTTGATGAATAGAATCTGGTTTCCTTCTATTCATATTTGTGTGTGTGTGTGTGTGTGTGTGTGTGTGTGTGTGTGTGTGTAAGGGTAGGTAGACTTTATTTTTATTTTTGACTGTTAAATTGCTTTATTTCTTTATTATTATTATTGTTATACTTTAAGTTCTGGATTAATCTCTTTAGCAAGCTATTGCTTGGCCACACCCTTAATTTGTACTGCTAACTACACCTTTTCCCTCTTAACATGGCCAGCCTATGAATTTTCCAAATCTTTCTGCTCTGCTTTCCTTTTAATTATAAGGTCCATCTTTAAGTAATTTGTCTTGCATCTCACTGTATGTGGTTAAAAGTAGCCACACAACAGCCTGAATGCTTTGCTGTTTAAATATTTTTTCCACTGAGTATTGTAGTTCACCATTCTTAAGTTCTGCATTCAATAAAGTCCTAGGACATGGACACACATCTTCCAAGTTCTCTGCAACTATGTAACAAGGATGGCTTTTATTCTAGTTTGCGATACCTTGTTCCTTATTTCCACTGAGATCTCATCAGAATGGCCTTTATTGTCCACATTTCCACCAACATTCTGATCATGACCACTTAGGTAATCTCTAAGAAATTTCACTTTTCTCACAGATGTCCTCTTCTTTGAAGCACTCATCAGAATCACCTTTCATGCACCATTTACTGCAATACAGGTATTTTATAAACTGCTGCTCCAAAGTCTTCCAGCCTCTACCCATTACCCAGTTCCAAAGCTGTTTCCTCACTTTTAGGTATTTGTTACAGCAATAGTCTTATTTCTTGTTGTGAATTTTCTATTTTAGTCTATTTTCTGCTGCTATATCAGAAGACCACAAACTGGTTAATTTACAAACAAAAGAGTTTTTTTTTGTTTTGGCGTATGGTTCTAGAGGCTGGGAAGTATAAGGGGATGGTGTCGTCCATCTGCAGGGGCCTTCTTGTTGCATCATCTTGTGGCAGGAAGGCAAGTAAGCACATGAGACAGAGAGAAATGGGAGCCAAATGTAACCTGTTATCAGAAGCCCACTCCTGTAATAATGAACCCACTCCCATGATAACGGCATTAATCCATTCATGAGGGCAGAGCCCTCCTGGCCTAATCACTTTTTAAAGGTCCCACCTCTTAATGCCATGACAATGGCAGTTAAATTTCAACATGAGTTTAGGAGGGGACATGCAAACCACAGCAAGTACTTAGTAGATTAATCATAGTTGTTTTTAATTCCAAATTTGATAATTGCCAACATTCTTGCCATACCTGAGTTTGATTCTGATGCTCACTCTCTCTCTCCAAACTGTTTGTTTGTTCTTTAGTGCGCCTTGGAAGTTTTTCTTGGTAATAAGACACGATGTACTGGATTTTAAAAACTACTGTAACTGGGCCTTTAGTAATATAGTGGTAAGGTCTAGAATAGGAAAGGAGAAGTTCTGTGATTAGGTTTCAGTCTTTTCATAAGACTGTGCCTTTGGACCATAGACGTTACAAGTGCTTCTCAATCTTCCTCCCCCACCCACCCCCACCCCCACCCCACTTAGATGGGACAGAATGGCTAGAGAGGACTGGAGTTGCATATTTTGCTTCTTTCACATAGACGGCTAGAGTGGGCTGGAGTTGAGTGCTTCCCTTCTGTGAGGTCCAATAGACTTTAATAAAACCCCAGCATGTTAAACTCTGGTTAAATAGTTTCTCTTGAGGACACATCTTGTTAAGAAGAACAGAATACTGTGGTATATTTCACAATGGTTTTTTTTCCTCTTCCCATTGCTGGAAGTATGAGGGGGATTTTTCTCTAATATTAACTGTGTTCTCACCTGGTAGAGCTCCAGGAAATAAAACTTATAAAAGCATGGGGGGCTCCTGATTACTTGGTTCCCCTGGAGTTTTTAACTCTCAGACTTGTCCACGCTGAGCTTCTAGCAATTCATCAATGACAGTTAATGTTTTCCTACCCTGGCACTGGTTCCTGAAGGGTTTTCTGCTCCCGTAAGTTGTGATTATCTGTATTTGCCTGTCTTTCCAGTTTGTGGGGAATAGTTTGACCTCACTTCCCTTATAAATCTAAGTGTTGATTTTTCAGTTTGTAATTAGATAAATTCTTTTTAAAATGGATCTCTTATCCAGAGAATTTGTCGAAAGTTTGACTCTAAAATGTCTTAGCTTAAGAAAAAAAATTCTAGCAGTGAGTTTATCAAGTGAAATTTCACTGCCATTTCAAATAGAGAAGTGATCAATGAGTTTCAAACGAGAAGCCTTGGCTCTGCTTTGTAAATGCTATAACACCACACACTACTTTCCATTGCTTGCCAATGGATGATATTTGTGGATATTTTAAAAAGTAAATTAAAAAATGGGAAGGATTTAATTAACTGAAAACAGAAGACATAGCAGGTCAGAGTATTTCATCTCTACTAGCTTTGGAAAAGCTTTGTGATACTGTTGTGGAAGCCTGAAAAAAGCTCATGTGTTGCTCTGATTGCTAATAGGTTTTGAATGGAACAAACTGTGGATTTTAAAATTTGTATTGTCCTCAAAGCTATTATCTTCTTAAAAACAAAAGAAAGAATTCTTTTTATTTAAGTAATTAATAGCTTTTGGCAGAGATGGAATTTGTTTTAAAAAGTATGCAGACTGCCACGGAGCAGCTCGCCACTTCACCCTCTGCTAACCAGGGTGGGGAAGATCTGCAGGTGCTTCTATCAGAAATGCTGATGTGCATTGTTGGAGGGAGGGAGGCTGCCAACTCCCTGAAGAATGCCAGCTCCCATTTCTCTCTCTCCTGAAATTCAGTCCATTCAGGCTATAGGAACCGAATGGAACTGAATTTCAGGAAAGAGAGAAAATGGAGAGGAAAAGCATGTAGCATGCTTATGTGTGTTCACCTTTCCTTCCTGATCTCAGAGTGTATGAGGTTTAATCTTCAAGTGAGTGATATAACAGTATAAGGAATGACTTAGAAGCTGTTTCCACAATGCATTTTGGTCAGGTTGACGATGCACGGCCACATCTGCCCACCACAATGCCCCCTACGACCAGACTAGGGTATCTTCTCCTGCAGCTGCCCCTACTTCTGCATCCTCCACCACCAGCTATGAACATCCAATATTTCAAAGTCTTTTGCCTCCCTAAGCACAATAGCAAAACAAGAAGTCAGGTCAGGACTTGTTCTGCCCCTTTCTACCTAAATGGATTTTTCTGAAAGGAAGAAGCCAAGGAGAAGGGACTGGCGATGCTAGGTATCATCTAAGTGTACAATGTTAATACTTCCTTCCCTCACACATCTGATTTCCTAGTTTGCACGTGCTTTTTTTCTGTACATCTTTTGAATCTCTTTGAAGACAACGAAGTCCTCTATCCTTTGCTCAGAAAAAGTTCCACATGCAAAGAGGTCCTTTCAAGTGAGCTTTTAATCACAACAGAAATAAGTTTGCCCTGTGGTTTCTTTATGGTGGCTGGCATACTGCAGTCCATGTTATTTTCAAATTGAAGATGTTATTTACACTACCTGAAGATTATATGTCTAGATATCTCAGAATAGAAGAGCTGTGCTGATAACCATATTAAAATCATAAAAATACCATTATGTTTTTCAAGGCAGAGTCAGATTGAGTTAATCAGAATTGGTTTGCAAGATTCCATTTGTTTCTGTGTTTAAAATAGTGTCAGGTTGACAAGTCTTTTGTTCCCACACTATCACATTGGCTTCTATTCTAATCTGTGTGATACCCAGACAATACAGATAAGCTAAATGTGGTCTAATCAATTCTGACTCTTCTGATATGACTGATATTTTTGCATGGATTTTGATTATTCAGAAATGTGTAGAATATTCATGTCTCATCCCATAGTTATGACAGGTGCAGACTTTGCTTTTCATACATTCAGAATAATGCTACAATTCAAAGTGTCCCTTTCATCTGACATACTACTAATTGAATGATTTCTTTCTTGAAATAAAAGAATAGCCTATTGGCTTTATACTTTTGAAATGGGAAATGTGGTTTAGAAAAGCTTCTGTGAAGTGTTATCAATGGTAAACAAATTTGTAATGATGTAATTCAGACTCTCTCAACATGAGAGAATCTCTGAAGATTTTATTGACTTAATAAGGAGAATAATGGAAAATATACAAAATGGACTCTATAGCAAATGTCAAAAGATTCCAGTCAACATGGAAGGTAGTGTCATTTTACCCTCAACAAGAGTATATTTTTCTGTTATCCTTCAGAATCTTTAATTCCAAATCCTTGTAAATGCTATCAAAGAAAAGATAAACACATGGAAGGACAGAAAGGGATCCAGTCTCAAATACAGGTGAAACTGATTTCATTGTCTCATCCTAAGTAAAGAGGGAGACTTCCTATCCCACTGGAGATGCATGAAGTTGGAAAGAGCATCACTAGCACACTTACAAAAAAAACCAACAGCAACAACACACCAAACAAAACAAAAAAACAAAACAAAAACAAAAACAAAAAATCTACAACTTTCATTTACCCTGTTAGAGATCTAAGGAATAGTTGCCTGTGAAAAGAGATGAAGTGAGAACATTTTCTTACCTAGGACATATGAAGCTGAACACTTGTAAGAATAACTTAGCTAAATTTGTTAACAAATTGGTAAAAACTGAGTATAGATTAGCAAAATCTGTGTGTAGGTTAGTAATGGAGAGAACAGAGAACCTCCAGGGCTACAGATATAAGGGGATTTTTCAGTCACTTTTCCACTAATCTTACTATGTACTTGCACACAAAAATAATGGTAAGAGTCTTGAGAAAGCATCCCCCTGAAGGCCATGCTTGCAGGAGGTGAATGGCAGGGCTATGGGAATGGGATTCCCTTCTCCCTGATCCCTTTCCCCTACCTCCTGTATGGAACCCTATGGAACAACACTCTTACACTGTGGGAAGAAGGGCAGCAAACACTTTAGGCACTCTTGAAAAAAACCCATTGAGGATGGAAAAAAAATAGAAAAAAAAACGCAAAACCTAAACTTGGGGGAGGTGAAGAAGCTTTGAGAAAGCAGTGAAAACCCATGAGACTCAGTGAACCACTGAGAATACCACTGTCATCATCATCAGGCTAACATGTATTAAGGAATGGTGCAGCTCTTTTTAGAGAATTGCAGGAATGTGGAAGGAGACCCTCTCTGAGATACAGTAAAAAGGGATGGTCTAATGCTAAGGGTGAAGCAGACATTGAGAAAAATCCTATGTTGATCCAGCCCCCACCCTAAGCACAAGTCATTACTAGAGGAATTTGAAGCCTATGGTGCACTGTGAGTAGCCATAGCAACATTAAACCCTAAACACAGCTCAACTCAGACTAGATTAATTTAAAACTCCACATTAAAGGCCTAGGAAAGATACGCTCATTTTTAGACATAAAACTATTTATCTCACTGTCTGCTATTCTGCACAAAATGTCCAGCTTTCAGCAAAAAAGTATGAGGCAGGTGAAAAAGCAAAGAAAAACAACACACTATGAAGAGACAAAGTGAACAACAGAACCAGACTCAGATGTGACACAGATGTTGGAACTTTCAGACAGGAATTAAAATAACTATGATTAATATGTTAAAGGCTCTAAAAGAAAAGGGGGGGGAAATATGCAAGACCAGATGAGTAATTTTAGCAAAAGGATGGAACCTATAAGCAAAAGTTACATGGAAATTCTTAAGATGAGAAAACCACAGTAATAGATAAAGAATGCCTTCAACAGGCTCATCAGTAGACTCAATACAGCTGAGAAAAGATCAGTGAACTTAAAGATAGGTCAGTAGCCAAAAGGTATATTAATTAGCAAAACTGAAACACAAAATGGGAAACTAATGGTAGGGGTAGGGGGAGAACAGAGCATCTCAGAGCTGTGGGAAAATGTCAAATGATGTAGCATATGTGTACTTAGAATCCTAGAAAGAGAAGAGAGAAACTAAGAGAAGAAATAATAGCTGAAAAATTTCTAAAATTAATGACAGGTATGAAATCACAGACTTAAGAAGTTTGAAGAAACCAAGCAAGATAAATACCACACACCTAGATATATCATACCTACACTGCTCAAAACCAAAGGGTAAAAAAGAAAACCTTACAAGCAGCTTAGAGAGAAAGAGAGAGAAACAAAATTCATATAAAAACAAAGAAGTACAGCTGACTTATTGTCAAAAACTATATAAACCAAAAGGCACTGGAGTAACAAAAGAACAGAAAGAAAAAACGATAAGTCAACCTAGAATTCTACATCTGGAAAAAATATCTCTTAAAAATAAAAGAAAAATAAAGATTTTATTCTACAAACAAAAACATATTATTTTTTGGTAGCATATCTACCCTGCAGTAATTTTCTAAAGGTTTTCAGGCAGAAGAAATATGATATTAGACAAAACTTGGATATGCAAAAAACTCAGAGCTGTGGAATGGAATAAATTTATATTTTCTTACTTTTAAATCTTCTAAAAGATAAAAAAGTACTGAAAGCCAAAAATAATTATTTAATTCTCAAAATAAATTACACTTTTTTGATAAAATTCTACATCTATGGTTTAAAATTCTCAGCAAACTTGGAATAGCTGGAAACTTTCTTAACAAGATAAAAAGCATCTAGTAGGAGCCTACAGCTGACAACATACATGAAGACTGAATGTTTTCCTGCTAAGATGGGCAACAAGGTAGGAATTTTTCTCTTTCTATTCCTATTCAGCATTGTACTAGAAGTCCCAGCTAATACAAGACAATAAAGAAAAAATAGAAGGCATATGAATCAGAAATAATGAGATAAAATGCACTATTCACAGGTGACATAACTGCCTATACATAAAATCCCAAGGAGTCTATAAAAGAAGTCCTAGAATAAATAAGTTAGTTTAGCAAGACTTCAAAGTGCATGATCATTATGTAAAAATCAATTGTATTTTTATATATAAATAATGAAAAATTAGAGTTTTATATTTTAAAAACAGCAATATCACCAATAAGAGCACCAAGTGCAGAATCTGTATCTCAAAAAGTACAAAATGCTTATTTAAAAAAAAATCAAGTAATACTAAAAGAAGTGGAGAGATAGACTCTGTTTATAGATGGACTAAATACTATTAACATGGAAATTCTTCCCCAAACTGACTTAGAGATTCAAAGAAATCCCAATGAAAATCTGAGGAGAATCTTTTATTGCTATTGAAAGCTATTTGTAATATTTGTATAAAATAGGGAAGGAACTAAAATGCTCAAAACAATTTAGAAAAAGGGTAAAGTTGCAGGATTCACAGTAGCTGACTTCAGGAATTACTGGAAAGCTATAGTAATCCAGACAGTAAGTTATTGGTAAAAGGATGAGCATATAGATCAATAGAACAGACTAAAATTTCAGAAATAGACTCACAAATATGTGGCAACTGATTTTTAACAAAGTAGAAGGACAATACAGGGGGATTCAATGGGACTGGATGTCTAGATGAAAAAAAATGACCCATACCTCACACCTTTTATTAAACTTAACGTGGATCATAGACCCACCTCTATAAAATTTGTTTAAAAATCAAAGAGAAAATTTATGTGATCTTGTGTTATGCAAAAAGTTCTTAGATAAGAAACCAAAAGCACGATCCATAAAAAAATGAATACATTTATAAACTGGGTTTTATAAAAGAGCTGAAAACTATTCAAATGTCCATAAACAAACTGGTCTATCCATACAGTGGAATACTGCCTACAACAATAATAAACATACTATGAATCATACCATACTGATGAATCACAAATGCATTTTGCTAAGTGAAAGTAGATCCAAAAAATTGTATATTGTGTAATTCCACTTATATGATATTCTGAACAAGGCAAAGCTATCGTATAAAGAACAGATCAGTAGTTTCTAGGAATTAGGAGTTGTGGGAGAATTTGATGACAAAAGAGCAGCAGGAGGGAATATTTTAGTGTTATGAAGCTGTTTTGTGTCCATTATTCTGAATGATGTATCTACCACATGACTCTGTATTTATCAAAATCTGTAGAACTGTATACCACAAAGAGTGGATTTTACTATATATAAATTAAAAATAATATATACAGTAACTTTTGCTATCTTTTTAAATAACACATTTCCTGATACTTCTCTGACACACCTGACTTCTAAACCATAGATGTTTGTATTAGCCTCTGGGTCACCTCGCTTTCTCTCTTCTGATCCTTCTAGACCTGCACTGTGCAATACTATAGCCACTAGTTATGTGGGGCTATAAAGCACTTTAAGTGTGGCTAGTCCAAATGGAGATATACTGCATGTATAAAATACATACCAGATTTCAAAGACTTAGGACAAAAAAATATAAACTGTTTCATTGACATGTATAAATTTACTATACTTGAAACAAAAAAATTTAATGTATTACATTAAATACAATATAGCATTAAATTACCTCACCTGTTTCTTTTTACTTTTTAAATGTGACTTCTGAAAAATTTAAAATTACATTTGTGGCTCACATTTCATTTCTACTGGATAGCGCTGGTGTAAAGTTCCATGGTGACTGGATAACTCTGCTTTTCCAAGTTTGTGACTGTCAGCAATTTGGAGCAGACTGGACCTGGGTTCTGGGACTCCTTCCTGTGGTGCTGCTTTCTCCATCGCTCTCTCTTTCTGTGTCCACTCCCACTTTCTCTTTCCTTTGTTTCCTTGGGAATACAATAATATAATGGAATGATGATCTTGCCCACTGTATTAGTTTGTTCTCACACTACTAACAAAGACATATCCAAGACTGGGTAATTTATAAAGGAAAGAGGCTTAATTGACTCACAGTTCCACATGGCTTGGAGTCCTCACAATCATGGCAGAAGGCGAATGAGGAACAAGGCCATATCTACATGGTGACAAGCAAGAGTGGACTTGTGTAGGGGAACTCCCCTTTATAAAACCATCGGAAGTTGTGAGACTCATGAGAACAGCATGGGAAAGACCATGAGAACAGCCCCTGCAACCAGCAATTTACCAGGCCAGCACCCTGGCTTTGGGCAGAGTCTTCAAAGAGTAGACCCAGCAGGTGTCTGTGGATCCCGGCTGCACAGACCCTCTCCTGGAGAGAGAGAGGCTACCTGCCACAGGCCACGTGGAGCAGGGTCCGACCACGGCCCTGAGCATCTTGACTAAGCAGTTCTGCATCCCAAGGCCTCCCAAGGGGCTGGAAGGAGCCTTCCTTGGCCGCTCGCCCTCTGCAGCCCTGCTGGGAGGGCTTGCAAATGCCCATGACAGTCAGGCTGAGGGCTGCCGGAATGCACCTGCAGCTAGGCAAAGAGTGAAACCGTGGAAACACGTGTGTCGGTGGCATATGGGAACACTGGGGCTTGGAGAGGTGAAGAAAGCTGCCCAGAGTCATCCCCTACTCCATGACAGGACCGGGATGGGAAGCAGCTCACCTGCAGCCAGGACCCCCTGTCGCCCAGGGGGGTGTTGATCTCTGTGGGCTGTTTCTCCTGGTACGAAGTGGCCCAGACTCCTCCTCTTCTCCTTCTTGTTGGGGGGGGCTGTCAGTCCCCGCCCACTGCTGTCTAGGAAACCAAATGAGTGAGGCCGTTAGAAAAGTGCGCAAACCAGGAGTGGACAGCCGCGGCGGGACGACGCGGGATGTGCCCGCAAGGCGTTGAGACCTGGCACGCGGTATTTCATGATGTTTGATTGGACTGTTTAGGGCGTCTTTACTTTCTGTGTTCCTCATTCAACATCCAGTGTGGATCATACGGTATTGACAGCCATCAGCGTGTATCAGACGCCCACTCACACCCAACCCCTCCTGGAGGTTTTGCAGGCACTGGCTCTGTTCAGGCTTAGGTGCCCTTTCAGGATAGAACCAGGCGTAGGGGCGCTCCATGCCTTACCTGAGACAGCCCAGCGAGCCTGAGCCCATGGGCCCTGCAGGCTGCTCTTGATGACCCTGCAGGCCCCTGCTGCTGCTCTGGGTGGGGTTCCTGGAAGGGGACCTGGTGAAAACCAAGGCCTGGTCCCTGCCTGCAGGAGAAGGGAACACAGGTGCCTCTTGGTCAGGAAGGTGCCCCACACTTTGAGCAGCTTCTGGCATTTTTAGAACAGCTTTTGGTGTACGCAGACCACCGTGGCAATCCAGTGTCACCTATACTGTTATTTTAAGACCTGTGTGGTGGCTCACGCCTGTAATCTCAGCACTTTGGGAGGCCAAGGCGGGTGGATTACCTGAGGTCAGGAGTTCAAGACCAGGCTGGCCAACATGGTGAAACCCTGTCTTTAAAAATTAAATTAAATAAAATTAAATTAAAAAGACCTGGATCTTTAAATCAACTTACTTCTTTTTGAAGTACATTTATACCTAGAAGACATGTTAATCATTGCTGCAGTTAAAAAAATCAATGTCACCTGTGATAAGTTGCAAGTAACTCTACAAACATGCACAACACATGTGAACCCCTGACTACATGTTAACTTTTGGGTGCTCTGGCCACATGAACTCACATTGTTTGCTGTGAGCTTTGTGCCCAGAGCCACCCTCCTCCCTTAAATAGAGAGATTAGCAGGTTCAGAGCCACCATAAAAACCCACACTCTTGACCCTTGATGTAATTAGCAGGCTGGGAAGAGACTGCAGAAGGCTTCCCTTTCTCACTGTGACCTAATGGTGAAGGCCACCTATACTGCTGGTGTCACTGGGGGCATGAGTGACAGGCAGTCTTCCCAGCTGGCTTGAGAGGCGGCAGGGGGGTGGGGCTTCAGTGACCAATTCCAGGGGATTTGTGAATGGGCCTCTCTCCAGTATCAGCCAGAGGAACAGGCAGCTGTCAGGGCTGCAGAGCCCACCCCAAGGAGGAGAAAGTGACCCCAGTGACAGGCCCATCCAGGTTCCCAGCATAGTGTGGCTGTGTTGCCTGAAGGCCCCTTCCCACAGGGAAGCTGGTGTCTGCGGAGTCATGGACCATTCTTCGAGGTGTCGCTAGTTTTCTCTTTTGGATTAATGCCAGGACAGTGTGTTCAGCAGGGGATCCCAGAGGGGTTGAAGAACCAGCTTTGTGCCATGGGGGGAAATAAAGGTGTGTGAGGCTTCAAAAATATATATATATATATGAGAACAGTATGGGAAAGACCTGTCCCCATGATTCAATTACCTCCCACCAGGTCCCTCCTGTGACACACGGGAGTTATGGGAGCTACGATTCAAGATGGGATTTGGGTGGGGATACAGCCAAACGGTATCACCCATGAACAAAGATGTTTCATTTAAACAGTATGAAGTTTTCCAAGTTTTGAATTCCCAAAATTGGTGTGATAACTGTCCAATACCCACAAGACCCACCACCACCTATGGAAACTTTACATGTTTACATTGTTTATCTGGACCCTAAGAAATTTGAGTTTTCATAACTCCTAGACTAACCCACCTTTCTCATTTAAAAGATGAGATCACCAGTGCTCAGGATGCTCAGTGACTTTCCTGAATTGGCTTGGTAAGGAACAGCCAGGACTATTTCCAAGTCTACTGCTCTTTCACCTTCCTCACTATCTCAAACAAACCTGCTCTCTCTTGGTTTGTTTTCAAAATTCTGTGGGACTTCAGTACAACAGTAAATCATCAGCTACCTCTTCTGATGTGATTTGTGAACTCTCTCAATCAAATGTGGTTGCAAGTTGTGTCACAAGAATACCATCCACCATCTCTCCCTCGAGCTATCTGCCATAGTTCATTTAGAACCTTGCTTCATTTCCCCCATATTGATTACAAAGGTTAAAATAAGTTTATTTTTGTATATGTTGTTTGTATACAGACATATGTCAGTAAACACAGTTGATCATCTGCTATGGGATTTTTGGGCTACTATGGAATCCAAGCTCCTAGAAGTCAAGGGAGTCACATTTTTTTTCAAATTATACTTACTCTGTGTATTAGTCTGTTTCCACAATGCTGATAAAGACATACCTGAGACTGAGCAAATTACAAAAGAAAAAGGTTTCATTGGACTTACAGTTAATAAGTAAGTTTTAACTTACTGTTAAAAAAGGTTTAATTGGACTTCCATGTGGCTGGGGAAGGTCTCACAATCATGACAGAGGATGAAAGGCACTTATTACACAGTAGAGGCAAGAGAGAATGAGGAGGAAGCAAAAGCAGAAACCCCTGATAAACCCATCAGACCTTGTGAGACTTATTCACTATCATCAGAATAGTATGAAAAAGACTGGCCCCCATGATTCATTTACCTTTCCCTGGGTCCCTCCCACGACACATAAGAATTCTGGGAGATACAGTTCAAATTGAGATTTGGGTGGGGACACAGCCAAACCATATCACTCCTAGAAGTCAAAGGAGTCAAATTTATGTCATATTATAATTACTGGGTAATGACTGGATTATGAAAGATTTTGAGTTCCTTTTCTATTCTGGGATTTTTAACATCTGAGTCTCCTCTGAGCACCCACTCACAGAGTGTTGAAGTCTGAGTGCAGAATTTGGCACAGGGTGGGCCCTCGCCAAATAATAGTCCCCACGAGTACTTAACAGATTCTTTTCCATTGTCCACCTCTTCCTCCAAGTCTGTGTGGCCCTGCTTTTCTGTCAGATTCTAACTCACTTCACGGTGAAGAAAGGTAAATCAAAACATACCTTAAAACGCTTTGCTCAGTCAGCTCTTGTGTCTGTCCCATTTTCCCCTTTTGGGACCCTTTTGTGTCAGTCTCTGGCTCATCAGTGTTCACACCACGTCCTGATTTAGTATAAACTGCAATTTTTATGAACACAGCAAGAGCTTCACTCCCTCTTCCAAATTAATGATGAAGGCGTTAAATAAGAGCATCCTCGACAGCCATCTCTGCAGCTCCCTATGACCAAATACTTTGCAATTTATCGACAAGCTTTCTTTGTGATCTTGTAGCTAATTTTGCAAATAAAATTTTCTGAGACATATCAAATTTTTACCAACATAAGATATATTACATCTCTTGAATTTCTCCTTTATTCATAACTCTGTCAAAAAAAAAAAAAAGCTATTGTGCAGGAATGACTTGTCTCTTTGAAGCCTAAGTCACTTATTGTTCCTGATATCATCACTCTCCTGCTACTTAGAGATGTATATATATATATATATATATATATGTATATAAGATTATGATTGGAAGTGATGTTTACAGGACATTGTTGCCTGTATCTTTCTTTTCTTCTTACTTACTTCCAAAATCAGGCTATGTTTCATATTCACACCAGTCCATCCATCTGGTAATTTACCTGATTCCATAGCAAGTGCTCAGCCTGATTTTTGATGATTACTAAGTGAAGCTCATCAAACTCGAGGGTCCCATCCTCTGGACCTTGAGCGACAGCCTAAGTAATCTAGGCCAATATCGAGCAGTCCTTGCACTCTCACAGTGTGAGGGGAATCCCACTTCCCAGGCACCAAGAGGGAAGTGTAAGAACTCTAGGTTCTTCATTAGTGGAAATATTTCTTTTTCAGGGAGCTCCTACAGAGATACAGAGTTTTAAGAAAATTAAAAGAATTACAGAGATCAACTAAGAATAGAAGTACTACCTCATTTTCACGTGGCCTAATATAAGTTGGGAAATTTGTCCATTTTAATCTCTTGGATATTTTACTTGTTTTGGTGTCTTGTATTTTAAAGAAAGAAAATGGACATTTATTGATAGCCTATCCTAGCCCAGTCCACACAACCTCTAATATATATTTTATTATCCCCATTTTATGGATGACATTATAGAGATTGTGCTTACGTGGTTATACCTGGGGCCAAAAGGACAGCAAGTAGAACTGGGACTCTTACACAGTCTGTTTAACATCAGAGTTGTGTCATTTTCCACGACGCATACTGATTTATGTTTTGCAGAAAATCATTCTGTGACTATAGATGAGTCTCATATCTACTCTGATCCCAGTTTCCTCTCCTATAAAATGGAGAGGTTGCAATAACTTCATCACTAAGATTTCTGCTTGTTGTAACACTCTTGAGAGCCTTGCAGGACCCGAATTCAGGGCAAGAGAAGACCTGATTTTCTTTCCTATAGGTAAATGCTGATTTTAAAAAATAGAAAAAATAAAGAGAGAACAATATGAGGTAGGACATACTGGCCTAAGTAAATGTGACTGTGATTCATGTAGCTTCAGAAAACTAAATGACTAGAGGTAATTTTGCAAATAGTTTTAGGGTCCATGAGGAACTGAAGCCCTTATGTAAATTTCCTTAGACATACCAACTAGGCCATAAGAAATGGGAAATGCCTAGATTGGAAACTTTTCTTTTTGATTTTTGAGATAAAGTGTCGCTCTGTCACCCAGGCTGGAGTTCAGTGGCGCAATCTCAGCTCACTGCAACCTCTGCCTCCTGGGTTCAAACAATTCTCCTGCCTCAGCCTCCTGCGTTGCTGGGGCTACAGGTGCGTGCCACCATGCTCAGCTAATTTTTTGCATTTTTAGTAGAGATGGGGTTTCACCGTGTTAGCCAGGATGGTCTCAATCTCCTGACCTTGTGATCCTCCTGCCTCGGCCTCCCAAAATGTTGGGATTACAGGCGTGAGCCACTGCGTCCAGCCTAGATTGAAAACTTTATGGCTTCCAAACTGCTGACTCCAACCCAAGTTGCAGCTCTTCACCAGGTAATCCAAAAGAGGCTCTTACAGGGTTTTTGAATGAAAAAATCTTTTGGAGAACATGATTCTGTTTACTGATATTTCCAGAAATCCTCATCACTTAAGGAATCTGAATTGCTAGTATGATCTTCTCTTCTGTTTTACATTTCCTCTTCCTTTGCACATAGTAGACGAGGTGGCCTTTCACATAATTTAGTACCTTTGATAGGGGAGAAAAATTATCTATTGTTATGAGAGGGGCCATTACTTATATGGTTGACTACATTCTTAACCCTTCCTTCCTTCTTTTCTTTCTCCCTTCCTTCTTTCCTTCCCCTCCCTCCCTCCTTTTCCTCCCCCTCCCTCCCTCCCTCCCTCCCTTCCTTCCTTCCTCCTTCCTTTTTGGGGAAAGGAGGGGAAGGGTTTTGCTTTCGACACCTTCTGTGTTTCAATTTATAGTTTCAACAAACAGTATTTTTAAAGACTCTAATAGGTCACTCATCACTGGCCTGACCCATGCTCCACTTCCTCTCCCAGCTGGGACACCTGGCTCCTTGGCCAAGGCAGTGAAAGAAGAGATCACAGGCTGGTCATTGACAATGGCTCCAGCATGTGCAAAGCTGGCTTTGCTGGGCACAATATCTCCCAAGCCGTATTCCCCCCTCCATTGTTGGGCACCCCTGGTACTAGGGCATGATGATGGGCATGAGTCAGAAGGACTCCTTCTAGGCCCAGAGCAAGCACAACATCCTGACCCTGAAGCACCCCGCTGAGCATGGCCTCATCACCAACTGCAATGACATGGAGAAGATCTGGTACCACATCTTCTATAGCCAGCTGCAAATCACCTCTGGGGGAGCACCTGGTTCTGCTGACCGAGGCCTCCCTGAACCCCTAGGCCACTCATGAGAAGATGACCCAGATAATGTTGGAGACTTTCAACACCCCAGCCATGCAGGTGGTCATCCAGGCTATGATATTCCTGCACTCCTCAGGCGGCACCACTGGCACTGTGATGAATTCTGGTGATGGGGTCACCAACACGGTGCCCTTCTACCAGGTCTGCATTCTCTTGCATGCCATTCTGCATCTGACCTGGCTAGCTGGGACCTGACTACCTCACAAATACCCTCACAGAGCAAGGCTACAGCTTCACCTCCATAGCCAAGCAGAAACTCATGCACAATATCGAGGAGAAACTGTGCTATCTCTCCCTGGAATTCCAGCAGGAGATGGCCACCACAGTCTCCAGCTCCTCCTTGGAGAAGAATTAGTAGCTTCCACACAGCCGGGCAATCACCACTGGCAATGAGAGATTCCAGTGTCTAGCCCTCCTTCCTGGGCGTGGAACCTTGTGGCATCCATGAGACCGTATTCAACTTCATAAAATGTAATGTGGACATCTACAAGGACCTGTTTGCCAACCTAGTGCTGTTTGGTGACACTAACATATACCCAGGGATCACCGACAGGATGCAGAAGGAGATCACTGCCCTGGTGCCCAGCACCATGAAGATCAAGATCACTACTCCCCTTGAGGGCAAGTACTCAGAATGAATTGGTGGCTTTATCCTGGCCTCCCTGGCCTCCCACCAGCTGAGGTAGATCAGCAAGCAGGAGTGTGATGAGCTGGCCCCTCCATCATCCACTGCAAATGCTTCTAAATGGACTGTGAGCAGATGCATAGCATTTGCTGCATGAGTTAATCCAGAAGTATAAATTTGCCCCAGGCAAATGTATACACCACATGCTAACCTCACAAAATTGGAATAAGCCTTTGAAAAGAAATTGGTCCTTGAAGCTTGTATCTAATATCGGCACTGGATTATAGAATTTGCTGCTGACTTTGACCTTGTATTCAAGTTAATTGTTCCCTTGGTATTTGCTTAACACCCTGTACATATCTTTGATGTAAACCCTTAGTACATGTGGCTTGATCACTTTCTGGCTGAGGGGGAGAACATGATTTTGGAGGAGAAGTCTAGGGCTTGGTGAATCTGCGTGACCAGCAGTCTCTTGATCTGTGCAGGTATGAATGTGTCAGAATTGAGTGCTTCAGGATTTCTCTAGAGGCTGACAAAACTGAACCAGTTGTCCTTTCTGTCTTGCTGGTCTGTGAGGGTTGGAGGAGTCCAAGCCTTTGGATTCAGTTTCCTTTCTTACCTGATGTTTTCCTGCCAGAACACCATGGCTTGCCTTGAGTTGGAAGTGGTTTGCATTTACACCTGTAAATGTATTCATCCTTTTAATTTTGTAAGGTTTTTGTACGCAATTCTCAATTCTTTAAGAGACAAAAACAAATTTTGTTTTCCTCCTGTTATGTGAGGACATTAGGCCCCAGGAACATGTCATTGTGAAAGTGCTACAGTAAAAAAAGATACAAGATTAAAACAAATACTTCAGTGGGCATACTTTTACAGAAAAATTCTCTGTATTTCTATGAAGTCAGCCTGTCTTTTGATACCCTCTGATGGACCAAGTACCTTAAGCAAGTATTCCTTTCTCGGCAGTTTGAATACAATTAAATTTTGTAGGACAGATCCCTGCAAAGTTTTTAGTGCTAGGTAAGGGTGGCAGAAATGGGGGCTAGCTGGTTAAAAACTCAAGACGAAGGTGCTCCTTCAATCACATTATGAAACATATGTATTTTAAAAATTGAGATTCATGCAATTTTCTGACTTGATTGAACTAGAAACTCTCAGCAAGAGCTTGATTTCCAGCCCATTATCCAGACCAAATAGGTTTGGATGAGCTTCTGTTAAGTATGGTTAAGTATGCAATTCTTAGGCGCTCTGAATTCTGCTCATCAACAGTAAAGACATGTTGCAGATGACAAGCAGAGGAGCTTTTGGGTCCTCTAATTTCCACTGTCTGAGCCATCAGTGAGCAGGGGCACAGCATCCTAATAGAGAGTGCCTGCACAGGCCTTTCCCAAAATGGCTTCTTGGCTACTCTCCTTTGGTTACTTCTCTGGGCTCGGAACATAAAAGGCTGGCAAACCTAGGATTACAAATGTCACTACATAGGATCAGCAGATCACAGAGTGGTGATTCAATTATTAAGCCCCTGGTCAGGGCAGGGGCAGCGGGGTGTCTCAGTTTTCCTATCTTTAAAATGGGAGTAATGCCATTTTAAAGGTGTGCTAAAAAGAGAGGTGATATATACATGTATATACGTAAAATGTCATGCACAATGCCTAGCATAGGGAACACAGTAAAGTGCTTGTGGCAGCTGGTGGTTGTTGGTGTTGTTTAACGAATGTAACAAGCACATATGAAACACCTGCTTCATGTCCATGCCTTGCAAAGAGATCACAGACATTAGGGCTCCTGTCCAGGCAGAGCCCACATGGACCCCTGCCTGCACCTGTGCTCTGCCCAGAGCCCCTCACTATTTGCCAAGCTTGTTAGGCTTCCATTGTGTGCCATGCAGGCTAGAGTGCCACATCTTCTTATCCAGATCACCAGACCTGGTAGTCATGCAATTGCAGGCATGGAAGAAACCTTTGCCAACAAAATGAAAAAGGAATTCTAACTTCTTTCTTTGCCAGTTCCTAAACCTAGATGGTCATGAGAACTGAGATATATACTTTTCTTCCCCCAGTGCCTCAAAAGGCATGTACTACTTAGCTCAGGCCTAAAGGTGATTTGTTCTTTATGAATATATTATTCAAAGTATCAGTGCTCAATTTGAACATATCTTAAAATTGTAGATATGATGCCTTTTAAATGAAATGTTGCTAGAAAGCTGCAGCTGTCTGGCGTGTGCCAGTAGTTTAAGTGTGTGTGTGTGTGTGTGTGTGTGTGTGTGTGTGTGTGTTATGTAAGTTATTCATGCTCTTTTAGAGAAATTGAGAGATAAACAGTAATAAAAATGAAAGTGACCCAAAATTCCACTATACAGAGTCTATTTAGTTGTTAATCTTCTGGACTCTTTGGGCATCCATATACATGCATCTAAATTTAAAAATGTAAACATCCTGTAATAAAATAGGGCTAAATTTTATATGCTAATTTTATTCCATTCAGTAATATCGTAACTCTTTTTACATCTCTTTCTCATATAAATACGTATGTGTATACACTCATTTATATCTTTATCCCAAATGACTATAAATACCATAATTTATTTAATCAATTTCCTATTATCAAATAGTTGTTTTAATGTTTTTCTCTTAAATGTGACCCAGGCATTACTAGCCAATAAGTACAAATATAGTAACATTAGTTCCTCAAATTTAATACCTCTAGTGGTCCAATTCCCATCATTTTCAGAATTTTCCTCCTTCAGTATTTCCAAGAATCCCCAGGTGCTTACATGTGTCCATGGATCATTCCTGTTGCTTGCTTCTCTGGCCAGCTGAACCAAGGCAATTGCATCCCCAAGTTCCACAGGACATGCTCTGGCCTGGCACTGTGCTCCTGTTGTACTACTGACCTCATCACCATGTTCTGAAAACCCACCATTCCAAACGTGTCCATTAATGCATTTCAAAATTGGCAATCTCTTCCGCTATATAAGTCCTATGAAGTGAAAGGGAAAAGATATCTTTGCTATGCTCAGCTAGGACCCCATGGCGAGGGTGCCTGCAGGCCAATGTGTCCACTGTAGTTATACACTCTATCAATTCTCACGTAACTACTTTGTCTGAGTGGCCACCCACACCTCCCTAGTAAAGGGCAGAATGACCAGTTTGCTGGAACTTTTCTGGTTTTAGCTCCCTAAGTTCCACATCCCAGAAAACTCCTCAATCCTAGGCAAGTCTGAATAGTTGGCCTCTCTAGTAGAGGGGTTGATTCAAGTGCTGGTACCAGCCAACACTTTGTATTTGGAACCACTGCTTCCTTCTAATGATGAGGCCCCGTTGCTAAGCCAGGGGCTTACTTTCTCCTTTCTGATGAAATTCACCTTAGGATTACTACCATCTGGTTTTCACCAGAGCACATTCACCAGAGCCACGTTCACCAGATATGTCTGCCTATATCTCAACCTCAAAAAAAAAAAGACATGGTTTTAAGTATTTTATCCCAAGAGGCTCTCAGCCCTTCAATTAGCCTTGTGTTTAGCCTCTGAAACTAGTGGATGCTGGTGCATATAAGGTGGGAGAGGTGTTGCCTGACCCCACTCAGCAGTCACTCTGGAATCTCATCGTTTTTACTTTCACATGAACAAGGCCGTGATGGATATCCTTGCGCTTAGACCTCTGTGCATGAGTTTGATTGTTTCTTCAGGATAAATTACCCCAAATGTAATTGTTTTTGGGGATTTGATACATATTGCAGTTTCCCTCCAGAAGGTCTATTCCAATTTACTCTTTTGAATTCATTTTTTAAACCATGCAAATCTATGTTCAGAATGAAAAAGAAGCTCTGACCACTTTCTAGGAGAAAAGAGCATGTTCTATACCAGAAAGTCCTTGCCAGAGGGGAAAGGGAGAGGACATGAGAAAAGGGCTGGGGAGGAAGAGTTCCAGGGTTGCCTGAAAGGACATGAGCTTTAATAAGCCACTTATACTCAGGGCTTTGTGGTTGCTATAAAGCACCTTCTAGAATAACTATGCAGTCCCTCAGAGCACAACGTTTCCTCTTTTACTCAGGTCAAAATTTCTGCAGGCTGCTACAGGCAGACCCCACCCAGGGAATCTGCACTTGGAAGGAAAACAGAGGCTGGAAAAATTCCACTCTGACTTGCCCTCTTTCTCATTTGATTCCTATGAAACTGTGGCTACTGGGCTCCAGGAAACAAAAGTGATAAGAAACCCAAACCCAGTTCATCATTAGCAAAATGAAGTAGTCTTCTAGTCATTTGGAGGGCAGCCCAACATGGGATGGAGGATGGAGGATTCTGCCTTAGAGAAATTTCCTAAAACGACGTGTGATACTGATCAGGGTAACTGACAGGGCTTTGTGTGTCATACAACCCTTGGTTACCAGGTCTCCTGGCTTCGTGGGTCCAGCTCCCTAGTGAAAAACTGGCTCAGTATGTCCCAGAATCAGGCAGAGAAAGTGAAACTTGGGATTATGAAGTGTATCAAGTTATATTCAACATATAACCAAAACAGCTAACATTTTCTTGGTATGCGAGTGTATCAAGGTATATTCAATACATACTCTAGGATGAAACACACAGGGAGATGTATACAAAGGGCATGTCTGGCTCGATACAGTTTCAAATCCAAGTAAAGAAAATATAAGGGATTGGGAATGAAGAGAATGTCCTGTTTGTGTGAATACTTTGTAACTCTTGTAAGTGACTGTCTTCTCTTCACTGAACAGTATGGAATGCAAATCATTGTTACCATTTAATCTAATTTGAATGCCAAGTGCACTAAATAGGAACCCATTTACATAATTAACTGGAAAAATAACAAAAATAAGACCCAATTCCCTCAACACTCCTGCAGAGTCCTGGCTAGGTAGGCGGTCCTGATCTTAGTCCTAGCTGACCAAGATTTTCCAGCCAAGAGCAGGCTTTCAGGATGCTCCCACTGGCTCATCCAAGACAACCTCCTGCGCTGCCTGGACTTGAATGAGGAACACGGAGCAAGAAATCACAGCACTGGAGATCATGGCTGAGAAAGGAGATAATGCTTTTATTTGGATACTTAACTCTCCTATGTCTCATGGGAAAAATAATCCAGCAGGACATACCAGAAACTTGGTTTCTGGTCTGTGTAAATCTAGCCATAAGTAAATTGCTTCTCCTCTCTGGGAATTAGTTTCCTGGCCTTTAAGATTAGGAGTTTGAACTGTGTTGTCTCCTAAGATCTTTTCACCTCTACTATCATCAACAAAATAGCTCCCATCAAATAAAACATCTATATCTCTTTTGGGTTTTGAAAAAGTTCAATTTAAAACCATCATTTGAATTTCTGCAGGCACTGTGTGAAAAGTCACATGCTAAAGGGCAATTGTTTGCCCTTCATTGTTTCACTACTGTTGCCCTGGTTGGCCTTGGGTAGTCGGAGGTTTCTATATGTCCTGACATGGACAAATCCATCCCTTGCCATCAAAATGGCAGAAGAAGTGCAGTTTTACTATTTTTGTGCAATTCTTTGGGTTTCATTGGCTTCTTGGAAGGCAAATAAATGAGCTTTTGCCACCTTCACTGTTATATCCCTTCATATTTTACACTTTAGAGTCCAGAGTCTAGGTTGACTGCTACTTACTCCAGCCTTTCCCCGAGCTCCAGCTAAAGAACACCTGAAATAAACACTTCCACATGTGTTGTAACATCATCAGCCGGTTTCCAGCGTTGGTCATGAGAAGTTGGCAGTCAATTTGATCGTGGTTGCTCTGGGGGTAGCCTGTCCTTTCTTGTTGTTTTCTTGTCTCTTGTTCATGTTGTTGATTTTATCATGTTTTTAGCAATTTTTGATCATCATCTCATATTCCCTGAAACTTTATTTATAATATTTTTTTGAGGACTGTGTTCTTCAGAGAGAGGCCTCATCAACCTGGAGTTATTTTTAACCACACAGTTCATTTGGGTTTTTAGGCCATTGAGATAGCATAAATGTGGGCCCAAATCCCCCAAGCAAAGGTTCAGGCAAACAAATGTCACTCTATGAGGCAGGTTATCCTACTGAGGGTGTAACCCTTCAAGGGTGATGTTTTATTCAGAGCCCCAGGTTTCGTCTCTAGTCCCCTCTGAATGTGACTCTAGGCCACCAGGATAATCCCTGGACTTGGGGAAAATGTTAGCTATATTGGTTTTAAGATATGTCTACATATTCCCCAGTACTTCTCCTTTCAAAAAGTGGAAACTAAATTCCACTCCCCTAGAGTGTGAGCTGAACTTGATGACTTGTTTCTAATGAATAGAAAGCAGTGGAGGTCATGGTGCCTGACTTTCAAGACACTGTGGCCTCCTTGCTCTCCTTGGACTGCTTATTGTAGGGGACGCCAGTTACCAAAGTGTCAGGACACTCAGTCAGCCCTATGAAGAGGCACCACTGCATGAATGTGAGGCCTCCTGCCAAAAGCTATGTGAGCGTGCCATCTTGGAAGCACATCTTCCAGCCCCAGAAAGCCTTCAGATGATCATAGCCATGGCCAATATCTTGACTGCAGCCTCTTAGCCAAAACCACCCAACTAAACAGCTCCCAAATTTCCAACCCACAGAAAGTGAGATAATAAACGTTTATCATTTTAATACACTAAGTTTTGGGATAATCTGTTACTCATCACTAGCTTATCTCTTGGAATTCTCCTTTTTGTCACTTCTGGTCTTCAATTATTTACTTTATTGCCAGATTAGCCATGCTTTTAAAAAGTACTTAACACATTTCATCTAGGATCTTGGGGAGTCATTTCTTGGAAGCAGCTTCTGCACATCTAGCCTGCCATATTTCTGAAAACAGAAGTCCTCACATTTGTTAACATATCCTCTTGTCAAATCTAAAGCTAGTGAGGCAGGTTCATTAACCTCATGATGCAGGTAAGGAAGCCGTTTCAAAAAGGCTGAGTATCCTCCCCAAGGCCACACTGCCAGCAGGAATAGAGCTGCGATCTGAGCCGAAGTATAACAAACACCAAAGTCCACGTTCCCTTTAAAATCACAAGCCGCTTTCCCTGGATAGAATTGAAAACACTGTTGTCATCCAAGCTAATCGTTTATCCATTCGGATGGAGTGGATAGGGAAGGGATAGGTGGGAAGAAATAGAGGCAGAAGCTAGGGGCCCTGCTACCAGTGCATTGAGGCTGCAGAGGGACTTTCGTGATCTTCAAGTGGACCTCCCAACTGTTCCTTGGAAAAGTCATTTGGCCCCGTGCTGTCCTCTCTTCTACTTCCTAGGGTGTTCCCCAGGGACCTACTCTAAAGTGTGGCCTAGAGCGCTGTTCTCCTTTGCACGTGCTCTCTGAGAGGACTGGGCTACTCGGTGGTTCCCATTCGTGATCACTGCCAGACAACCCCCAGCTCTCTTTGCAGCCCTGCCTCTCAGTCCTTCCCAGGCTTGTTTCTCTTGTGGTCATCTGGAAGGTTGCACAACCAAGTGATGAGCTCATAATATCATATACCCAGTAGGCAAGTAATTTAACTTCCCTAAGCCTCAGATTGCTCATCTATAAAATGGGAGCAATAGTGCTTATCTCATGCACCTGTGAATATTAAATGTTATGCTATAAGATATATAAAACCCAGTGATTGTCACATAGTAAAGGCTGACTACTGAATAAATGGTAGTTATCTAGAAAGTTTAACAAATTCAGTTGATATTGGCTGGTGGCATAGCATGTGGTAGGGAAAGGTTTGTTTTTATGTATTTTCCAGTTTTCACATTTCATTGTAATACAAATGTAAATTCATTGAAAGGAACAGGATGAAAATATGCAAGGCCTTTCCTATGGCCTCTACCAACCAGGGATTTAACATCATTAAGATAGCTACTTGGACAGTTTAAGGCCACATATTTGCAAATGGGATTTTAAGGGTGAAAACTCATTTGTGACCCTAAGGTGTTTAAACAACCCTGCAATTTGATCTCAAATCCCCACAGCACTGTCTCAACTACTCCAGCCTCCTGTCGGCCAATCCCAGTCTCTCCTTCCAAGACCACCTGTCAATTGCTGCAATGGCTGGGGCTTTGTGAGGCTCTCAGCTGTAACCTGATCTCCACAAGTGTTTGAGGGATGCTGCAGCTGCCACAAAATTTGTAAGTTTTACAGAGTTGTGCTGTGGCTGGGGTTCAATGTCAGGCCTCTGGAAAGTTTCCATTCATTCATTTACTCATTCACCAAAACGTGTTGAGTGCTCGCGAAGGGCTGGTCCCTGTGCTAACTAAGCCCTGGGAGTTGAAAGGAAGTAAAATAGTGCCTCTGTGTTCAGCGAGCTCACAGATTAGTAGCAGGCATAGACAGACAAAGATGTATCACAACACAGATTCATGCTTGATACGAGAATAGAAGCAGATACAAATATGGAAGAAAGTAATTGACCATCCAAGGTGGGAGGAGAGGGGAGGGGAGGCACAGCTTCCCACAGGCATGATATCGTGTGGGCTGTGAAATGTTTCTCTTGGCTCTAGTACAACTCCCGTGTAATGGCACCCTGCCTTCCTACCTTTGTTCTTCCTATCTCACTGCCCAAATCCTCTTCTAGTTCTCATTTACTGTTAAACGAGTTCCCAGTATCTTATTTCCTCATCTTTGTAACACATCTCCTACCCCAGCACAACCCCAGAGGCACTTTCTGTTCAACATTAAATCCTGCCATTTCTTCTTCTGTCTTCCTTCGCCTTCCCAGGGCTCCGGTCTGAGCCATAATCGCTTCACACCTGGACTCCTGCCTCTCAATTAGCTCCCCCTTCCTCCAGCCTGGGGGTCTCCTCTCCTCTATTGGACACACATCATCGAGAATCATCTTCCTCCAGCGTCACTTAGATCACGTCGCTCTCCTCTTCGCTTGCCCATAAAGGCTCCCAGTTGTCTCCCAAATCATATTAAAACTCCTCTAGTCTCAGGCTTCAAGACCCACTACCAACTAGCGCTGCCTTACCTAACAGCGGGCCTCGCTCAGCTCAGGCCCACAGCTTCGCTGTACCAGGCAGAGCTCTTCCACCTGCTTCTTTGCACCTGCACAGCTATCCCTATCCATGCAGTTATCTGAAATCACTGTGTGTGCGCACTGTCACAGAGGTGTGTGTGTATGTGTGTGTGTGTGTGTGTGTGTGTGTAGGGGAGGGTGTGTGTTTGCAGGAGAGGGAGGAAAAGAGAAGGGGAGCCAGCCACTCTCCCTCCACATTCTACTATAGGGGAAAGCTCTGAAACAGGAGCACCAAGCGTAGAGATGAAAGAGAAACACAGGAGAGGGTGGTGACAGAATGTCAAGAGGGGGAGGAGCTAGGACCGTGCTCTGCTGCTAGTTGTGGACAGCTGAAAGGACGCAGGACGGGCACTGGTGGCTCTGCTAACTCTCTCGCTGCCTCCCTTCTGTGTTGCTCTGCCTTCTCTTTCTTGGGGTGATTGCTCCAGTCCCTTAGACATGTGCATTGCGTCATGTCATTCTTTTCCCTAACACTCCTTTGAAGCGTCCTCTCAGGGTAGAGTATAGCTCTTTTCACTCAGAAGGATGTGGTCTGGCTGGGCACTGTGTCTCATGCTTGTAATCCCAGCACTTTGGGAGGCCAAGGTAGGCGGATCACTTGAGGTCAAGAGTTCGAGGCAAGCCTGGCCAATATGGGGAAACTCATCTCTACTAAAAATACAAAAATTAGCTGGGTATGATGGCTGGTGCCTGTAATCCCAGCTACTCACAAGGCTGAGGCAGGAGAATCTCTTGAACCCAGAAGGCAGAGGTTGCAGTGAACTGAGATCATGCCACTGCACTCCAGCCTGGGAAACAGAGCAAGACTCTGTCCCCCTAAAAAAATAAGAAGAAGAAACCTGTGGTCTGACTTTGCTGCTTCTCCAGCATCATCCCATACCACTCTCTTCCTTACTCACTAGGCTGGGGACTGTCTGGTTGTTCTTCCAGCCTCCGAAATCCTCCCCTCCCATGGTGGGGCCTTTGCACATACTGTTGCTTCCACCTGGCATCCTCTTGATCCCATTCCTCATCTAGCCGAGCCTGTTCATTGTTCAGGCCTCAGCTTCCATCCCACCTTCCCCGACCACCTTCACTATAATTCTGTATGACAACAACATTCTGTCTATGTCTTTTATAGTGCTAGCTACGGTTTGTAAATTGACATGTAATAATTTGTTTTCTCATTGACTGGCTACCTCCACTAGTAAGTTGTAAACCCTGTGAGGTAGGAAACCATTCGTCTTGTTCACTGATGTGCTGCTATAAAATGCCTGGCACAGAGTAGGAGCTCGATAAATATTTTTACTGAGATGACCAGCACCTTGCTCACTCAACATCATCCATTATCTCCCCAAACCACAGGTGCCCTGTGCTTGGCCCAATTTTTGGACAAGAGAAAATACTTCGGTCTTCCAGGAAGCTTTGCTCTATTAGACTTGCATATCCAATCCCCAAAGCCACTATTTTATGCCTTTCAAAATCTGTTCAAGCATCTTCTATTTCTGAGACAATTTTGCAAAACAACCCTTTCCAAGTCTAGTCTAGGACCTGCAAATTAAAATGTCCATAGAGGCCAGCAAGTAATAGAGTCAGGTGGGCCACGTGTAGGGTGAGAGGGAGTGCTGGGGACCACGGTTACCTGCTAAGCTGGCGTTCCATGTAAAGAGAGACAGTCCCTGCTCTGCTCCAGTGTGTTGTTAACATGCAAGGAAAGTGGGCCTCATATTGTTAGATTTTCCAATTTTTTAAACAAGCTAAAAATAAGAATTGGTATATGAAACACCCATATTTTAAAATCATGATGGAGGAATCATTCTACAATCTCTACCGATGGTCAACTTCTGCTCTATTCTGTCAAGGTGGTTGCTTGACACTGGAGTCTGTGCGTGGTGGGTATTGCTCACATGCCTGAGTCCTGTGCCATGCCATAGCTGATGCCAGGATTCAGACTCCCTGGCTTCTTTCCAGTCCCTCCAAAGCACCCCTTCTTTTTGTCAGGGTTTCTTCCCAGGAAGGCAGCAGTCAGCTGTGCTGTTGAGTGGACAGAGCCTTGCCTGTGAGGCACAGAAGCACGGCAGGTCATCAAGGCTCCCAGATTTTGTTCATTCTGCCTCCATCCCTCCGTCAGTGCAAGAATTACAGACTCTCCATTTTCTCTGCTCTCCTTCTGCCTTAATGCCTTTGTTGAAAATATCCCCATCCTTTGTTCTAAATTCTAGTGTCTTCTGTGCTATGATGATAATGTTAACTCTATAATTGTGCATAAGTCAGCAAACCAGAGTAATGCCTTATCCATTCAGCATTGTCAGGAAATGAGGTGTTCCACATAATTAAATTGTCCAGATAACTAGAGCTAACCAACATTTTAAAGATCAACATTTTTAAAAGAGTCAGTGGAAACATCCCAAAATTTATTATACACCCTTTTTGCCTCTTTATTTTAAAATTATTTTTCATCCTTTTTTTTTTTTTTAGGATAGAAACGAGAGAGTAGAGAGTGATCATTAAGTTTTCCTCCTATCCCAGCACCATGGCCCTCACTTCCCCATGCCTAAAGAGGCTACTGGTGCCACCATTACCAAGCTACACGCATGTCCTTCCTGTGATAGTCTACATGTATACAAGCCTGAAAGTGGCATGCCGCCGTGGTCTACCACACCTTGTCTTTAAGGACTTATGTATTGATCATCATTTTTCATCAATACACAAAAAGCTACCTCATTCTATGTAATGGCAACATCTGGTCCATTGTATGGATGCAGCATTATTTAATTAATCAGTCCCCTACTGATGAGCATCTAGTTATTTTCAATCTTTTGCTATTTTAAAAAATGCTACAGTTTTAATCTATTTACTCCATTTTGCACACATTCAAATATATTTGTAGGTGAAATTTCCAGAAGAGAATCGCTGGCTCCAAGAAGGGATATGTGCTTTTGCCATTGTGATAACTATTATCACATCACCTTTCATAGTTTGCATCAATTTCTTTCTCTTGTTATCACCGTATGGGAGAACTTGTTTCCCCCTCATCGTCACCAACACAATATACAACCAAATTTTCCTTAAAATTTTTGACAGCGAGTAAAGGATACTAGTGCATTGACATTTTTAAAATGTATATTTTATTGTGGAAGGTGGCTTTTATAAAGTGTTTTTCTCTGTGCCTCTAATATGCTTTGGTTTGAATTTTACTTTGTCTGATATGAGAATTGTAAAACTTTCTTTCTTACCATTTTCATTTTTCTTGTGACTTTTTGTGCATCCTCCCTTTTCTTTAGTGCCATATATTTGTTATAATTGATAAACCAGTATTGATGTGTTATTTTAACTACAGTAGGGTTCACTGTTGGTATTATACATTCTATGGGTTTGGACAAGTATAACATGTTTCCACTGTTACAGTAGCATACAGAGTATCCGCTGTTCTGAAAGTCTCCTGTGCTCCACCTATTCAGTCCTCCTTTGCACTCCCCTCCAGAACCCCTGGCAACCACTGATCTTTTTACTGTGTTCATAGTTTTGCCTTTTCCAAGATGTTGTATAGTTAGAGTCATACAGTATAGAGCCTTTTCAAATTTGCTTCTTTCACTTAGTAATATGCATTTAAGTTTCCTACATGCCTTTTCATGGCTTACCAGCTCATTTCTTTAGTGTTGAATGCTATTCCATTGTCTGGATGTACTACAATTTGTTTATCCATTAACCTTTTAAAGCATATCTTGCCTGCTTCCAATTTGGGACAATTATGAGTAAAGCTGTGATAAACATTCATGTGCAGTTCTTTATGTGGACGTAAGTTTTCTTTTTCTTTTTTTCTTTTTTTTTTTTCTGAGACAGAGTTTTACTCTTATTGCCCAGGCTGGAGTGCAATGGCACAATCTCGGCTCACTGCAACCTCTGCCTCCCTGGTTCAAGCCATTCTCCTGCCTCAGCCTCATAAGTAGCTGGGATTACAGGCATGTGCCACCATGCCCAGATAATTTTTTGTATTCTTAGTAGAGACAGGGTTTCTTCATGCTGATCAGGCTGATCTCGAACTCCTGACCTCACGTGATCCGCCCTCCTCGGCCTCCCAAAGAGCTGGGATTACAGGTGTGAGTCACTGCGCCCGGTCTTATGGATATAAGTTTTCAACTCATTTGGATAAAAATCTAGGAGCATGTTTGCTGGATTGTATGGCAAGGCTATGTTTAGCTTTGTGAGAAACTGCCAAACTGTTTTCCAAGGTGACTATAGCATTTTGAATTCCCAACAGCACTGAATGAGAGTTCCTGTTGCTTCACATTCTTGCCAGCGTTTAATGCTGTCAACATTTTGGATTTTAGCCCTTCTGATAGATGTGCAGTGATAGCTCATTTTTATCGCTGCACATTTTAATTTGCATTTCTCTAATGACATTGAGCACCTTTTAATATGCTTGCTTGCCATCTACTCTGGTGAGGTGTCTTCAGATCTTTTGCCTACCTTTTAATTAGGTTGTTCATTTTCTTATTATTTAGTGTTAAGAATTATTTGTATGTTTTGAATACAAGTCCTTTATCTTGGTTTTGCAAATATTTTCTTCCACTCTCTGATTTGTCTTCATCTCATTTACTTTTAATTTGCAGCTCTCTTAGTATGAGTGAGGTTTATGAGCATCTTTTCATATTTTAAGGGCCATGTATATTTCTCTTTCTGTGCACTGCGTATCCTTTGGTCTTTTCATGCTAATGACTTGGTAAGCCTAACAAAATTTAACCATTATTTGAGAATCGAGTCATTAATGTGAACATAGATTGCTACATTATACCATGATTGTCCAAACTGCTTTGCTCCTTTGAGCTTTTGTATCTGTTTTTTTAATAGTTCCTTCTCTCCCCAGCATTTAGGATACACACCATCATTTTTGGTTCTCTTAAGTGTCTGTCTTTCAAAGCCTCTGCTCCCTTCTTGTAATTTGATGCCTCTGATATTAGGAGTTTCTGATACGAAGACAATAAAATGTGTTCTAATATACTGGAAACTTGACTGATTCATGAGTCAAATTCATAGACCACAGCACATGTACTTTACACCTCTATTTGGTTACTCAGGAGCCTTATTTTCTGGTTCTTGACCTTCTTCAGAATATTCAGAGTTGTCTAGCCAATGAACTTTTACTTCTAGTATTCTCTGCTAGAACATTTGAGGGTAATCACAGACTGGAAGCCCTAGTTGTGAGTGGAGCCCATGGGCCGACATGTTACTATAAATAGAAATATAATTGCCTTAAATACAGGAAAATTTGCTCCTTTGCTCCCTAAAGTAGCCATATTAACTTATATTTCTGGAAAACTTTAAACAAATGATTTTTCAATGGTATTTTCATGTGGAGGCTCAGGGCAATTGCGGTGCTTGCAATGCATGAGCTTTTCTGCATGGCTTTGGAACTGCAGTTTCCCGTGTTACATGGGAAGGAGCTCCGCTGCCCTGGTAGCCCAGCTGCATCCCATAGATGGCAGTAAACACACTTTTAAGCACTTTCCTTCATCTTCATTGGAATCAGACTCCGTCAGGGAAAGAAAATGAATGCAGAAACTGTGGAGTAATAATTAGCAAACAGACTCTAGTCATTTGAAAAATTGGCAAGAAGCCTTATTAAAGGAGGTAATAATAGTCATATTTTGCACTTCTAATAGGGCCTTTTATCTCTAGGCCTCCAAGAGCCTGTCTGAGTCATGTAAAGGAAAAAAAAAACACCCTGAGCTGGGTCAGAAGTCAGGAAACGCTGGCTCTGTTTGACATTCTGTGCAGCTCTCTCATTTCAAAGTGAAGGTAGAGTGTCTCTGTCGAATTTAAATTCAAGGAATTTATGCAGGTTAGAAAAGAAAAGGCAAGCAGTGCACTGTCACATAAACATACATTCCTGCGTTAACACAGAAAACATGCTTTTCTCAAAGTTGTTTTCTTGTGGAAATAACAATAGAGCTTTAAGTACTTTGCCTCCTATAAACACATGGACGACATTATTATTCACAGTGCGCTAGACAAATTGAGAAAGCATTTTTATATCCTCTGTCGTGTATAAAGGCGTAATTATCAGCACATCCTTGTATTTATTCCTATGAGGCTGGAATGCATACCGCTGCAGATGGATATCAGCCCTGCGAACTCAGTATCATTCATTCTTTATCTCTGGTGGTGGTCATAGCAGAAGAAAACGACTCCTAACACATATACACGGCAAATGCCTTAAATCTACAAGATATAGCTGTCCTCCTTGTCCTGTGTCGAAATGGCATCTTCAATTTCCCACAGAAACTCCAGGTCTATTGAAATCTTGGAACATTAAAATTCTACTTCATTGTTGTCAAGGTTTAGTAACTTGACAACCAGAAGACAGACACCCTGACTAACGTTTGAGGGAACGTAGGCTTGAAAATAAGAGCAGCTTTTCCTAGTGCATGAAAATTCGCTTGGGGCTTGATAGGATGAATATTTTATAATAACTGCTCTTTTTTTGGCTGTGTGATTTTTACATTGGATAAGTTAATTAACCTCTCTGAGCATCAGTTTTCTCATTGTCATAACTCCTACCTCACAAAAGTTGGTTTAAGGATTAAATAAAATCATGAATGTGAAAGCACTCAGCATAACACGTTACTCAGTAAGTACACAATAACTATTAGTCATTTAAAAATGTAAACATGTACATGCAAACATACATAGGACAGACAGAGAGAGAAATCCAGATTTCTCTCAGGTTTTCTCATTCAGGTAAATATGTTCAAAGCCCCAAATTCTGAAGCCCCATCACTTGTCCTTACATTTCCTGCAAATTCATAACTTTATATCCTGCTGATTTCTTCCAATTCTTCTAAATCCAAGAGTCTCAGGTTAATTTAGTGCCCAGCCAGTTATAGGCTAAAGTCCTTAACCATTTCCTGTACATAAAAAAAATCCCAACCTCTCACAAGAATATTGTGAGTTCTGGTAACTTGATTACAGACTCACAATTGGTGAGAGATCGGGTTTTGTCCCTCAGCCTTCCGTCATTTTGCTGGCGGGCCTCAGACCCCGCTGTCTTCCAAAAGTGGAGGCTTACAATATGCAGCTCACCACCCATGCAGCCCTGTCCCTGGAAAGTGCAGCCCAGTCTTTCCCCGGCCTGTTGAACCACTTCTAGGATGGAGAGCAGCTTGACCTAAGTGACTGGATTGGTCAGCCTCCCTGGAATTTTGGAAAATACAGTTGTCTCCCTTTTACTACATTATGATTATTAACTCACTGAAAGTCAACATTCTCATAGATGATACCATTTCTTTTATTCTATGGAACAATCTATTCTTGTTTATATGTGAACATATTGATAAACATAGTAATAACATTATCTCATTCATACTCTAAGAAGCATTTATACATAACAAGCCATTCTTTTAAAAATTACCTAGGGTGGTGGTGGTTGTTAATTTTAATCGGTTTGTATATAAAATTTTTCTGTTCATTGCATTCCTCCTTGTCTGATTTTTCTTTTCTACCCAGAACACAAATTCATCTTTTCTTGGTGGTGCAGGCATTGGTATGTGCAGTTGTAATAACGCTCTACCCTGTGGGGGAGTTGACTGGGGTGT
The DNA here is from genome assembly GCA_036589455.1 of Ateles fusciceps. NCBI lineage: Eukaryota > Metazoa > Chordata > Mammalia > Primates > Atelidae > Ateles > Ateles fusciceps. The sequence continues at coordinate 3,532,265 of JAZHEH010000904.1, forward strand.
ACAGGGCTATCTGCCTTTGCACCCAATGACCCCAGATCCTTGTGTGTTTGGAGTTACTGTCTGGTTGTTGTTATTTTCTACTCTTTTGTTTTCTTGCCATTTTTTGCTGTCATCACTGTGTACTATCTCCAGTAGTAATCCTTCCCCCCTGCAGTTTCCATTTGCAGTTTCCAGTCTGCTGATTGACAAAAACGAGGAAAACATGAAGAGCGGTTTTAAAGCCAAAACCACCGACATAGACTATCTCATAGAAACTTTACTATGAGTGAACTGTGTGAATTTGATACACAGACTTTCTTCTATATACATTTAGCTGCTCGGTGGTCTTTTTGCTGAGCCTTCTTGGTTCTTGGCTGTTTTAGATTATTTAAATTCTAGGGAAAAAATGATGTGAGAGGAGTGATAAGCACTATATTATTTTCCCATTGGTCTCATTTTAAAACTCCAGATTAATGACATCCCAGAATAAGATTCTGTGGGTTTGCCTGAATTCTACATACCAGGGAGAAATCTGCTCTCACTTGATTGGGTGGAGGCCTGGTCAAACTGGTTGTAAACAAATTCTGAAGGTCACTCTAGGACATGCCATTCTAAGACTTAGGGAAGGTTACATTTATTGCAAATCTTAAAAACATTTTCTATAAAGGTAAAAATAATCACTTACTTAACAAAAGGGAATTGTCTGTGTAATCAACAAGGGCTGACAATTTTAGGTGCTGAGTTATAGTCCCATCTCCACGCTGTCACAGTTCACTCACAGGAAAAACGACTTCATTTTCCTTTCTTCACTACTTCCTCCTCCTGTCTTTCTTCCCTCTTTCCTTTATTTCCTTTCTTTATATACAAATCAGTGAATCTCTTTTTGGTGGGGCAAAGGAGGGTACCAAACCAAAATGCTTTACATTTCGGGTGAGACAAACTATTATAAATGCAAATAGCAAGAAATTTTCTCTTTTCTAACTTTGACAGGAGTTATGCTAATTTTTTAAAAATCTTATTATCTTACAGGATTCTCCCAGTATGAGTATGTTTCTCCTGAATTGCACATTATTCACACTTGAAAATTAAGCCCTTCCTATAGTTCAAGAAATAGTCATAAATCCTCTCTCACAGTGTGTGAGATTCCAGAAACAATGACGCCTACAAATGGATGCATCAATGATGATCATTCAGATTTTCTCTGCTGTTGAGCTCAGTTTAGGAGACATAGCCAGGCGAGGTGCCCTAAGTCCATGCCAGGTATGTTTCTGTCCTGAAAAGATCCTTCCTTGCAAGTCATACCTGTGTATGTCAATGCTTTTCTTTCTGTTTTTTTTTTTTTGAGACAGAGTATGTCTCTGTCACCCAGGCTGCAGTACAGTGGCGCGATCCCAGCTCACTGCAACCTCTGCCTCCCAGGCTCAAGTGATTCTCCTGCCTCAGCCTCCTGAGTAGCTGGGACTCCAGGCGTGTGCCACCATGCCTGGCTAATTTTTGTATTTTTAGTCGAGACAGGGTTTTGCCACATTGGCCAGGTTGGTCTCAAACTCCAGACCTCAGGTGATTCACCTGTCTTGGCCTCTCAGAGTGCTGGGATTACAGATGTGAGCCACTGTGCCTGGCCTAATGCTTTTCTTTTAAGCATAGTGCCATCGCATAAGTGAAAGCCAACTGCCTAAGTTAAAATTCTTTCCTAAAGCCAGTTATTTAGCCCATCTGTGCCTCAATTTGTTTATCTCTAAAAAAGTAGATAGTAGAGGTGTTTACCCCATAGGATTGTTCTGAAGTTCATTGAGTTGATACACCTGAAGTTCTTAGAACAAAGCCTGAAACACAGTAGCACTATGTCAGTGTTTATTGTTTTCAGACTGAGGCCCTCAGAAACAAGCCAGTATGGCCTGTTGTGTGGACTTGTAAGCACTTAAGTTCCAGAGTCAATCCCATGTGGATCGTGGCACCTACTCTCCCACCATCCTGGTGGTGTGACCTTGGACAAATTGCTTGGTGGTGTGACCTTGGACTAAGAGCTCCAAGTTTCAGTTTCCCCTAACTGGAAAAAGAAGATAATCATAGGATCTTCCTTATAGTGAGGTAGGAGGCAGAACTCAACTCTGGAGGTGGGGAGACTTTACTCCAGACCAGCTTGAAGACGAGCTGAAACAGGGAAGGGGGTTGAGCAGCTGTCCGTAAGACATGCCATGTCAGTTTGCCGTGGCTATGGCAACACCTGGAAGTTATCAACTCTTTCTATGGCAATGACCCAGAAGTATTATCTTTTTGCTAAAAAATTCTGAACAACTGCCCCCCCTTACTTTGCATGAAATTAAACATGAGTATAAATATGACTCTAGAACTGTCCCTGAGCTACTCCTCTGGGCACACTGCCAGTGGGTAGTCCTGTTCTGCAAGGGGCTGTACCTCTGCTGCTGCTGTACACTGCTACTTCAATAACAGTTGCTATCTAACACCACCAACTGGCCGTTAAATTATTTCCTGAGCAAAGCCAAGAACCCTCCTGGGATAAGCCCCAAATTTGGGGGTTACCTGCCCTGCATGAATAGGGCTGTTATGAGGATGCTTGCAAAGAAGACACAAGATGCCTGGCATAGAGAAAGCACTCAATGCATGTTAGCCATGGAGATGTTGAGCAGGAGAGAATGTCATCAACAACATAGCCTTGCTGCAGAGAATGTTTTAAAGCAATTTTCATATCTTCCTTTGGGAAATGAGGGAAACAGCTAAAACTGTTCTTGGGGCATAGTTTACAAAGTTCTTTCTGTGGTTGGCTGCAAGACAAGGAATAGAACAACTGAAACCACAATAAGACTTGGAGAGCTTCTGCCAAATCTTGAAAGTGCCTGAGTTTGGACACCTCCAGAAGGGAATTCCTGGGCTTTCACCTACATTCCCTGATCTTTAGCAAAGCACCTAAACCAGGGAGGTAATTAAACAACCCTGGTACATGCTCAACCTAGAAAAAAATAGGATTCTATTTGATGAAGTTTCCTTCGGTTCTCAAACCCATTTCCCTGAAAGAGGGCAGAGGAGGATAACTGAGATGATTTAGCTAATATTCTGCTTCCCTCTTGGAAAACTCCTACTTTTCTTTCAACACTGAGTTGAAATGGGACACTAGAAGGCCAGTTCTTTACAGCTGCACATGTGTGTTACAGAGATAGGAGGGGTGCCGGAGGGAACTTGAAATTTGGGGAATAGCTGGGACAGCTATGTTTGGACAGCTGGGATTTATATTTGCCACAGACAAGCCATCTGAATTTTGTGTATGCTGTGATTTGAAGTCCTAAGTGCCTAGGTGGAACAGATAACATTGAATAGACAGTTATATATTTTATATAAATGTGAAGGTCTGTATCAAGCAATGAAACCTTTCTCCAACAGCAAACTACTTAAGCTTATGAATGTTTTTCTCCATGACTGGACTGGGTGCTCTTTGAGGGTGAGATGGTTACTTATCCCTAACTCTTGCCTGGCACAGAAATTGTCCAACAGCTAAATGGGGACAAAGTTTCTGCTACACCCTGCATTCAAATATTTCTCTGTAGCTGTCACCTGTTCTCCAAGGGTAGCCCTCTTAGCCACATAAATCCCATCTACTATTTTTCATATGTTTTTTACATCTGCAGACAATGACCAAACTTACCTTACTACCAACCCTCACTCCCTTCCAAATATCTCTCTATCCTCAGTCTACTGTTTCTCTTATGCCATAACTTTCATTCCACTTATCTTCTGGGGGTCTCCCTAGAACCCTTTGCAATTCATCAAAACTCCTCTCAAAATGCTGCTCGTGGAACTGACCTCATTCCCTCCTTGTCTGGCCTGCCGCCCTGCTGCCTTCTTGTCTCTGTGTTAATTGAACTCCCCATCATTTACATCGGCCACTTCGGGCTCCTTAACTGCACCTCCTCCATCATCTCCCCTATCCACTTTTCGTCAGGCACTAAGTCCTATTGATTGTTTCAACTAAATATTGAACAACTGTAGTAGGTATTCACACAGTATATGGCAAAAGAATATAAATGAATAAAATTCATAACTTTATATTCATTCCTGCTACTTCTGCCTTGAGTGAGGGTTTTGTTTTGCTTTGCCTTTATTTTTAAAAATTTCAAATGAACAGAGAAATTGAAAGAAACTGTGATGAACACCCATATACTATTTCCCTAGATTCATCAATTGTTAACATTTTGCCTCAATTACTTTCTCTTTCTCTTTTCTTTCTCTCTCCTTCATACACTCCCCCTCTCTCTCTCTCTCAAAAATGTGTTGCAAACCATTGGAAAGTGAATCTCAGACACTGTGACACATCATTTTTAAATACTACAGCACTCATCTCCTAAGAACTATAGAATTCTCCATAGAGAACAAATTATTTCCTGCAAATATCTGTAGAGTGAGGGCTTATAAACTGAGGTTTATGGATGGGCTTTAGGGAGTCCATGAAACCCATGAAATTACATGCCACATTTTGAACATGTGAGCAATTTTCAATGGGAGGAGGGAAGTCTATAGCCTTCTATAGAATTGCAAACCCTCCAAACTAATGCGGGCCCCACTTCTAGGCTCATCCCCTTTAACCCAAGCAGGGTAGCAATATGATCTATTGTGAGATTTCAGCTACCTCTGACTGATTGTAAAATTATTCAATGGCTTCCTTTTACTGTACGAGAGAGCTAATGTTTCTTAGCATGATCCAGAGAACCTTTGTGATGACAACTCCAACTACATTTCCAGTCTTGTCTTCCATAACCCTTCCCCACCCGCCCAAGGTAACTGACCACGTGTTCCCACCCAGGCCATACTCTGAGCTTTACCTCACCCTACCCCGATTTCCTACTCCTTTCCCTTTTTGGCAAACTTACTTCCCTTTCAAGACCCAACTCAGTTGCCACCTCCTCTGGAAAGCCCTTCCCAACCCTCTTCCCAGCTGTTTCTGCTTATAATTTACACATTCTTCTATTATGTTATTTATCAAATCTTACCGTGCTCATTTGTTTACATGGCTTCTTTCTCAGTGATATTGTGAAGCATTCAATATATGAATAACTAGACACATGAAAAAAGGATCGAACGGCCCTTGTTTAATCACCTGGACCTTTGGTCCTCCTGCCCACTCGGTTCTATGGATCTCACTTCCATCTTTACTCCAGGGGGCTCTCCTGGTCTCAAACTCCTGGTTTTCTTTCACCAAAGACTTGTGTCTCCCTTCATGTGATGCTCCCAGCCCCTCTGCTTCTGGTGAGGGATTACCCTGTATGCACATCCTTACTGTACCCTTGGCTGTCCAAATTCAACCACCTGAATAGACAACCCTATATCCATACATGATAAAGAATCCATAAGATTCAGAGAGTCCCAGAGACACTGGGAAATGGACATCTGTCCAGGCACTGGCACACCAGGAAAAGCATGAAACTGGACCAGTTCCAAGGCCTGTGCAGAAAATACTGAGCCATATTGCAGGGGTTGCTGCTACTCAGAATAGACTGTGATACCATGGCAGACGGAACTATATTGACTGCGTTGGGAGAGGTGACAAGCACCCTGGCAATGCTGCTGCGCTAGGAGGGGAGCAGAGAGCAAGCACTTGAAGCTGCATTCTTTGATTTTTTCCAGAGTGACTCCACTGTGCCTTGCCAACGCTGGTACTAACATTTCTAATCTAGGAATCAGATCCTGACTTGCAAGATGGCAAGCAGCTGGCCTTTTGGCTGGAGTCCAGGTCTGCAGCACAGGTAGAGACTGCATTGTATCACTCTAACACAGAGCACAGTCAAGTGAGATAGAGCAGTCGGTTGGAGTAGAAGGAGTGGCCACTCTGTTGTGGAGTTGGTTTGCTTGCAGGAGGGGTTACCAAATAGAGGATTTGCAGGACGGACTGGGGATTCAGAGGAGAGGGGTTGGGACCTCCTGCTAAGTCTTCAGTTTTTCAGAGGGTATCTCCCAGAAACCCCCGGGCCTATCCTGGGAAGCTCAAAGGCTGCTAAGCTGTCTGTTAATGTTAAGGCTGGCCTCAGCTGGCAGTGCCCTTCTCCTACTTCCCTAGTGAATTGGTCCCTGTGGGATGTTAGCCCATCTGCTTTCAGAAATGTGCCTGTCCCCAGCTCATATCCCCCCATCGCTGTCTCCCATCTTCCCCAGCTGGAGCGCCTGGGCCACAGTGAGTGATGTTTTTGTACAGATTCAATCCCCTGTGCTCCAATCAGAATGCATTACCAGGCAGGGCGCGTCAGCGCGGCAATTTGGCTTCAACAATAAATCTCCTTGCTTTCATGAGTTTAAATCAGACTTTAAAACATCGCCCTTAATGTTCTTTTAATGCAGTTTTCTTCTGAATGAGTTCCCTTTAGGTCCAGTCCTTGTCATTAATACACTGTCTTGGCAAACGAAGGAGGGCTTCTTTGAGGAAAACCCTGCCAGTTTAGGAAACCAGTTGAATTGCCTTGGTGATGCCAGGAGCCTCTTTGCATTTTACAAGGACACTTGAGAAAACAAAACTCTCTGACTGTAAATTTAATTTTCTCTTGACAGCCTTAGTGTCTCTGCAGCCCCAGAAGTTATCCATTACTTCTTTCTTCTGTAATTAAAAATCAAGGGGGAAATGTACAGGATTAACAAGTTCTAATTTTCATTGATGAGCTCTAAGAGCTTATCAATAATGGGATCAGAAAAGCTGCTTCCCCTAAGCTCTATTTTTCTAGGGCGTCTGATTTTGATGGAGGATCTCACTTGAGGTGGAAAATGCTGGCTTTTCAAGGAGTCCCATTGCTAAGGTTAGGAAGAAGGGTCTGGGCAGGCCAAGCAAGTCTCCAGCAGGAATGAGCGGAAAAGCAGCCTGGTCTTGCAACTTCAGCTTTCAGGCTTGGGGAAGCTGATTACAGGGAAAGATTAAAAAGGCTGTCTTTCACACACATGTTCCTTTTCTATGGATGGCTTCTGCAGGAAATAACTTGCACGAATCTGCTTAGGAGGAAGAAAGATATTTCCAATTAAAAGAATATTGGTATTAATTCCTTTTCAGTTATACGATTGTACATAATACTTTATCAGGGGATGGGGCATCCATCCTGTTTATTACCCACAGGGATATAGTTGAGCATGGGTTTCTCTGAGAGACACTGAGCTGGTCAATAGCATCTGGGCTGTGTCATTTCAAAAGCTGTGACAAACGGGCTCCCAGTAAACATGACAGGCATGTGACAGGCATGAGCTGTTTAATTAATATGCACAGGTTCCACAAAACTCGCAGACAATCAGGTGCAGAGATGATTCAAGCTAGGATTTTGCTTTGTTTTAAAGATAAGGGCAAGTAAAGTATAGATACCGTGAAGTGGGAGCCTTAGCACTTGACCTTGAAGTCCTTCTGTAGTACATTGGCCTCTGCTATGTTCAACTAGGGTTGGGCTTGTGAGTTTTAGGCAGAAATTGGGTGGTTTTGTTTCAAGCTTTCTTGTTCAGAGCTGGAAAGTTCAGGCTATCTCTGGAGACAAAAAAAAAAGACAAAAAAAAAAAATGCACAGGATGGCAGAAAAAGTCAGCAGCTGGGGAATTCTGTCAAAATGAGACAAACTTAGCTCCTGCCACAAAGAACTTCTTCAACCAAGTCCAGAGAATCACAGAAAGCCAAGTTGCTGATTTCCAAGAGGGAGGCCACCTTTTCTGGGTAGCCTGCCAGCCTTCCAACCAACCATCCTTCCTTCCTACAACAAGAACAGACTCCACTGGGTACTGAGGACAGTGTCACCTATAGGGTATCACAGCAGTAAAACCTCATACAGATGATATTATATGAATAGGGTAAGGACATAGACTCTAGTCAAATGGTTGAGTTTGAATACTGGGTCCACCTTTTAGTAGCTGTGTAAACTGGGCAAGTTAATGAAACTCTCTGAGTCTCAATATTATTTTCTGTAAGATAGAGATGATTTTAGTCCCATTTCATAGAGTTATTGGGAGAATTAAATGAATGAATACATTTAAGGTGTGTAAAACAGTATCCTTAATGTAGGAAGTGCTCAATGAGTGTTAACCACTTATCCATCAAGCCACGTAAGCAGTAATCTTGCCAAAGTCAGAATCTGTAGCCCTCGCCAGCTCAGTGATATTAAACAACCAGATGGCCTTGTTCACTGGTTCAAAAAGGTGGGGTAATTGTGGCAGTATACAACATGATCTTTGTGGGGATATAAATAAATTCTTTAATTTTAATAACTATACATTTATTATGTATTAGGAAGAAAATTTCAAGTCAATTTTTTCCTAGACATTATTGATCAGAGTGAAGATAAAGCTTTTAAAAAGTGAATATACATCAGAACACGTACTTTGCAATATGGACAACATTATAATGATGCAAGCTGAATCTTAAAGAATAAATGAGAGTGGAGAAGGCCCCCTGGCAGAGGGGCTGCTTGTGCAAAGGCCTAGGGATAACTCAGCATGGGAGCAGGAAAGAGAGATGAGGCTGGAGATGGGCAATCATAACACACTGGGCTTTCTATGCCATGTTGATGAGTTTGGAACGTGTCTCAGAGGTGAAGGGAAGTGTAGGTGGACAAGACTGACCAGGATGTGAAGGAGGGAGCTGGTTAGGACTCTGTTGCCTGTCAAGAGATGATGAGGACGTGAGCAGCAGTGGTGGAAAGAGTGAAACAAGTAGGTGAAGTCAAGAAAATCTTTGGGAAATAAAAGAGAATGCTCAACATTCTAGCTCAGCATACAAACAGATGCTGTGTCATCAGCCAAGCCTTGTGAATGCAGGGGGTTGGAGTGAGGGGGATGATCACTAAATGAGGGCAGGGAAAATATTGAGTCTGGTCTGGAACTGCCAAGCTTGAGGTCCCTGCAGGGAGACCTATAGCAGACAGACTTGGGCTGGGACCTGAATCACAGTGTGTGGGAGGTGAGCAGGTGGAGACAAAGGGCGCAGGCAATATTTTCAAGAGGCTCAGATGAGGTGGGGGAGGAGGAGCGAACCTAAGATCGGCAATGGATCCAGAATTGGAGAAACTTGAGCATGCTTGATTGGCTGAGGATGAGAAGCCAGCAGAGAGGGGGACATCGAAGGCCAGCAGTGCCTCTGAGCTCCTGGGCTGACCTCCTGGAGTCCTGACTTTGTGCATCTCCATGCATCTAAGCATCAGGCCTTTGTCTCTCTGTCTGTCCCTGTCCCCTGCCACCCTGACCAGCCTGTCACTCCTGTTCTTCCTTCCTTACTTCCTTCATCAAGTATTTATTGAGCACCCATTATATGTTCTAAAGGCAAACAGACAGATAAAACAAAACAGACAATTGTGGAGCATCTATTCTAGTAAAGGGAGCCAGATAATCAACAAAACAAAAGGTAAAATGCGCAGTGTGTAAGACGGTTGTGAGTGCTCTGGATGAGAACCAAATCAGGGAACGATGACAGCTTATTGAACGATGGCTGGCGAGTAGCAGTAGCAAGTAAGGATGTCAGGAAAGGCATCTTTGCAAAGGTGATACTTGAATACAGATCTGAAAGAGGTGAGGGAACCAGCAATGCAAATCTCAAGGGGTACTGTGTTTTCCATAGAGGGAGTAGTGAGGTCAAATAAATGCCCCGAGTCAGGAGACAGCCATGCTGTCCCTGGAATGGCACAGCAGCCTCTCACCTGGAAAATGTCAATGGTCATGCTGAAGAGTCAGAACATGTGTCTTCAAGACTCTTCCCAGCACCACAAGGTAGAATTTGTAGCTCGTTGTCTTAGTGGCCACATTTGCCACTTAACCTGAATGATAACACAATTTCAAATGAGCTACCATTTCATTGTATATCTCTCTCCTCTTTGGTGCCTCATCTTTTTTGCCTTCAAGCAAACGGACCCAGTCTGTCCCTGTTCATCATGGCCACTTTCCTTGGAGTTCAGGGAATGCAACATTTTCTGCTTTATCTTTGGTATTGACTGGCCCCTACTGCTGGCTGGATTTTCAGTCAGAGAGCTAGTCCTAGGAGTAGTGAGGGAGGCCAGGACCATGGGTTCAGGAAAACTCCCAGGATATGGAAAAGCCAAACTCTAGTAGTAGGGAAAAGCGGGGGTGTTGCCAGTCCTGAATCTGGAGATCCTTCTGGGACTGTGGCTGTGTTCTGAAAGAGCAGCCAGGCAAAGAACAAGTAGTGGTGATTTTAAGGTCAAATGTTTACAAAGTCAGTTAGAAAAGGTCTGACAACAGGACAACTTAGGAATCCAAGGCGATGACTCACTACCAGCACGTTAGGGCAGATCTGACAGCAGATATCTGGGAAAGCCACGTTCAGGAGCATGAAATGCAATTACCAGAGCAGCTGGGACTCAGACAGGACTTGGTTCCAGACTAATTGGATCTTGGATCAGGGTTAACTCAATGACCAGCCACAGAGTTTTAGCTTGGGATCGTTCGGTTGATTCCCTGCCTAGAACGAGACGGGTTCCCAAGGCCAGGCTGGGATCAATGTTAATTGAGAGATTAAATGGCTTCAGCTTTGGAAATTTGGGGGATGGCCACAACACAGAACCCAGCCAACCTTTATATACACAATTTAATTGTTGGGCTCAATTACTTTCCAGTTCCCACAACTACATCCTTGCCTGGCCTCTTCATGGGGGAGAAGACTTCTCAGCCTCTTGACTTTGGACATGGCCGTGGGACTTGCTTTGGCCAGTAATAAATAGGTAAAAGTATGTCAGTTCCCAGCCTACACCTTACAAGGCCTTGCATGTGCCTGTCCACCTGCCCTCCTAAGCTTTTACCGTCACTAAGAGAAGAAGGAGGAAAATGGGGGACATGAGGACCAGAGCTCTGCCCCATCCATTGCAGCCTAAAGCAAAGCCGAGCATGGTTTAGACCTGCCCAACCCCAGATGGCCTGCAGACGGAGGAGCAACAATGAATGATTACTGTTTTAAGATGTGAAGACAAAGACCAAATAACGTTTTGGCCTACCTCAAGGTGCCTAGCACAGTGCTTTGTCTTCAAACTCAATATCAATTTGCTGGTTTCATCTGAGATACTCGCCGGAAATCAGTTGAATATCTAGCTTTCCCATGGCAAGCAGAAATCTAGACACTCCCATACAGGTGACAGAAAGGAAAAAGCCATGAGGTGGTTTCCTTAGACACCAGGCGCAGTGACTGAGTGTGTTGTTGTGTGCCTGCCAGTTGCATTGTCACAGTATCTGAAGGAGAACATTGAAGGTCTGCAGTAGTTTGGGAGTCACAAAAAATAATTCATTATACATAATGGTGATGTTGGCAATGCATGCCAAATGGTTAAATCTAATGTAGCATACAGTTTCATTAAGGCACAACAAAATTAATCTATCCCTTCCCACCAGGAGGTTTAAACAAAAGCAATGGGGAAGGAGCTGCATGTAAAAAGCAGCAATTCATTAATGAAATGAAGACATGTAAAATAATTAGGCTTATAACAAGAGATTAGAGAACAGAATTAACCCTTCTGTTTGCTTTGCACAGAATGCAATGGAGAACTTTGGCAAATGTTAAGTTATTATGGAAATGTCACCTCAAAAGATTAGCCTGGTGGCCTCTCATGAAAGGAGTGACCTGTGTTGGTCCCTAGTCTAATAACTTCACTTGATGACAGTTGAAACCATATCTGCAAGGCATTTCTGTGTGAGTTCTAGAGGCATGAAAGAAAGCAGGTATGGCCAGAGAGCTGCAAAGGAAACAGTTAATTAAAAAAAAAGTTGGGTTTTGATGTTGACTTGCTATATGCTAACTTGGGTAATTAGTAATATTGAAACGAAGGGGATAATCTAAATCAATGGTGGGCTGAAGCTTTCCTCTGCCTGGTTAGTAATGATAAGCCAAGGGGGACAATTGAGCTTCTTTTTTTAATAACTCCCAAGTCCTCATCTGCATGGGGGATTGGTGGGAACACAGGTCTGTCCACTTAGTAGGGATAAAATGCAGCTCAGGGCAAAGCAGCTTGGTAAATGGGATGCACACTTCCCGGCAAGCATCCCCTTGCCCCCCAGCCAAGGAGCACAAGGTTTTGGAATTTGACTCTGGTTTCCTGCATCTTGGCACCCTAATTTAGGGGCTACGGTACGGGCTTGGGTTTCCCCAATGGCTCAAATTTTTCATGTGTTGTTGGAAGAAATCTAGACTCTTAATAGGCTTACTTTGTAGATCTAGACTCTGTGTATCTGGTCCTTGAGGCTGGGGACATGTCGAGGGTTGGGAAGTAGATGGCTGTGGTAAGAGTCCATGCCCATCCTCCTATGGTGAGAGTCAGCTGGAGAAGACAGTGCCCAAGGGACAGTGGCAGCAAGAAATGGCTCAACCTGCTGACACACGTGGAATCCTCTCCATGGAGGTGGAAAACAGTGCCCCTGTGGGAACCTACCCACAGTGGCAGCCCCGCAGGCCACACCCAAGGCTGTAGATGCTCCCCCTGTTTCACACATTAGTGATACCATCTCTTTCCAGCTTGCCTTATGCTGGTGAAACACATGGCCATTGGTTCATTCTTTACAATGAACTGAGGATCAGAAGGTTGTGTGAGATACCGTGGGAATCAAAATGAACATGTCTTTAGCAAGTAGTTTGTGACTGGTGTTTTCCCTACATTATCTTGTTTCATCATCTAATGTAAAAGGTGTTATGTCCCATTTTATATAGATCGGTAAAATGCAGCTAAAATGCATTAAGTAATTAGCTTAAAATCATTTTAAAAATGACTTTGACTTTTGAAGTTTTTACAGATATACAAAAGATCTTCTATGGCGTCTCCCAAAATATCTGGGAGCAGAGCAGGTGAAACTGTGATGCGGGAGGGGGGAGGAGAGGCTGGAGAGAGTTTTTCAGAGACAGCTGGTGTTATGTCTCCAAGCTCTTTGTCCAAGGCTGAGCTTGAGCACGTGATGTAATGCCCCACCCCACCCCACCCCTGCATCATTTTCTAGGGTGGGAAAATACACAAGGCAGGGGGAGAGTAAGGTGATAATATGATTAGATAAATTTACTGGATGACTAGAAGAAATCTTAGGGGCCTGATTTCCAGAAGAGGTCCAAGTCAACAGCAACCATTATAGCCAAACTAAAAAGTGGGGCAATTGCTTCAGTGTAATTACAAATGTCCTTAAGGAAGAATATTTAAAATTGTAGAATTTCTGTAGACTTAGGACTGTCCTGTTTCAGTGAGCAATTCAGAGAACACTTCCACTTCATCTCATATGTCCACATGAATCCAGAAAAGCCACCGTTAACCAACATCCTAGCATTGGATCTTCCCCCTGTGACCCTCCTGGCCCACCTTTGCCCAGGCCAGAGAGAAAAGAGAGCAAGTGTAAGAAGAAAAAGACACCCTGTGTTTTCCTCTTTGGAGTTCCTGATGCTCAGCCTTATTACTCAGTTTCTACACAGGCTGTTCTTGCATTCATTTGATAGTTAATTCAGTGCTATCTGGGTCCCACCATGTGCCAGACACTATGCCGAGCACTTCTTTCATGGTACCTTACTTGATCATCACAATTACCTTCAAGGACAGCATTGTTATTCCTGGTTTAATGATGAGCAAATTGAGGTGCAGAGAAGCTGAATCATTTCCCTGGGTACCTAGCTCAAGTCTGGAGCCAGCCTGTGACCCAGGGCTCCCAGCTCCCTCCACGACATCATACTGCTTCCCCCTGCCTCACGTTTAGTCATCACTTTTGTTAGAGATTTGGCATTATTACCTCTAAGAGAGAAAACATTTCTCCCATTATCGGTATATTCAAATTGGGGACCCAGGGTCATTCTGGAATAAATGAGAACTTAGAACCCCCTTAGACTGTAGTAATCTTTATTAACCACTAGTAATCTACTTTGCCTGCAGAGGCACACTGCAATTTCCAATGCTAAGTTGAACAGTCCCCCCCCGAGAGGTGTTGTATCCTTGATGATACTTCAAACAAAGACAAAAATGCAAAACTTTGCAGACCTGTGAATACATGGCATCCTGAGCCTAGCATTGTGTCTTGTGCATATTGTTTAATGAAGACTTGATTTGAATGAATGAGTGAATTAGTGAACAAATGAACAGCTCTGAAGGGTCCCTGAGGCTTGTCGGATCTTCTCAGGTCATTGCTATTGATATAGACTCGTGTGGGAGGAGAATAAACAACAGGCGGGGCATGTCAGCACTGCCCTTCTCAGAAGGTAGCCTACAGTGGTTGTGCAAAGTACACAAAGCTCTTTGTGAAAACGCTTCTTTATAGTCGTGGTGAGCGTTTGAGATTTCCCACAAAGGTTGGAGGAATTTGTTTTTAGGATTACCTGACATGTATTAAAAAGCAATCGATTTCATAACAAATACTAGAGTCACTTGTTCATTGTCATTGATTTCATGGGGAGAAAAAATAAACCGTGAATCTATCATTTAAAAAATTTTTTTGGTTTTATTTATTGAAAGTGAAGCAATCTCCATTCCGTGACCTACTTCTTGACTAATTAAACACAGATGGGAGGCCCTCTATAGCGAGTGATTTACTGGTGTTTCAACCCTTGAGGAAACACTGTATGGAGTTTTCTATTTCACAAAAATAGACAAAAGTGGCTCCTTTGTGCCTAAATCATGTAGAGCTGGTTAAGGCCCTAAGACAAGTTTATGGATTTCTCTTTTGCAAATTTTTCCCCCTGTAATCTGCCTCTTCTCTCCACCTCCCCATTCCCCATATTTTACTTGAATCTCCTGGTTTTACGGTGCTTAAACCAAAAGGAATGTGTGTTGAGCCACGCCCAGAAGGTTATTTTCTTTTACCTCCTAGTGGATTTGTTGCTCTGATCAAGATGTCTTTTTGGTCATTTACTGCCTCTGCAGACATCTCTGCTTGTCCCTGTCCAGCAGCAAGCACTACCTGCTTTTGCTTCTTGCAGTGGCTCTGAACAGCGCTCCCACACAGTGTCAACATTTGAGAACTGCCCAAGCCCAACCATGACCCCTTGTACATCCTCACTGCCGTAAGTGGCCCTGGATCAAATCCCTCAGTCCAAACTTTTGGTAATTATTAGTTTCAGTACTAATCTATGTGTAAGTTGAGTTCCAGCTAGAAATGCTTCTCCTGACTTTTCAGGAAGAGAGGGAAGTCAGTTGCCTAGGAGGTATGATTGGAGAGGTCCCAAGAGTACCTTCGAAGAGAAACACTCTTCCACCACATCTGAAATTCATTCTTTTGGAATGACTATATTAAACTGCAGGTACCTCGGTGTGGTGACATGTTAAGATTGGTGTTAGATAACTTTGTCATCCAGTTTCCAACTAAGACACCTAAATAGGTTTGACAAAGGGAAAAAGAACTTAAACTGGCTGGAAAGTAATCTCAAAGGTGAGTCCAAAGAGGATTTTGAGCATTAAAGCACCACTTATGTGTGTGACCTCTAGGGGGACTATTTTAAAGGGTAGTACTTACTTGATGTGGAAGTTTTAATTAATTTATTTTTTTAATTAATAAGGGTTTTTTGTGCCTTTGATGCAACTTTGGGAGCTCAGGAAAGATTATTCAGGGAGTTATTTTGTTTTGAAAATTAATACTTAGTTTATTAAGATTATTCCTTTTAAAAAATATTTGCCTTTCAAGCTCAACTTACAAATATTATTTTTATTTCAAAATCAAGTAAATTTTAGGGAGCCTTTGACTAATTTTTGATCTGATTTATAAATTAATGAATAAATCTTCTAAACCTTTTAAACTGAGCAAATAAATTTAATATATTCATTTTCTTTTTATTATATGCTTTGACTAGTAAACACATTTTTCTAAAAAGGTTTCAGCTTAAAATCACGAGTCTATTCATTTTAAATTGGATTTGTAATGCTGACTTATTATTCTAATAAGCTAAATTCTGTTCATAATTGCAAGTTCCAAAAACACTAAAAATGCATATAATTCTCCTAAATACTCAAATATTAATATTATAAAATTTATTTTCTTAGTATATATACATATAAACAGGTGTACTTAATTCTAAATCTTCCTGGGGTTTAAAGATACATATTCACTAAGAAAAAAATTATGTTATTTCAAAGTTTTTTAGTAACCCTCAGGAACTGTTTTTTGGGCTGCATTTGTAGCTAAATCGGGATTTTTCGTGATTAAAGAGACAATGGGCCAGAATGCCAGCTGGATTTGTGTCTATGACTGATGGGGACAAATACAATCCATCCCAAGTTCATAGCTGCTATGTCAATACTTTTGAAATGTTTGAATTATACAATTACCTAATATTTGAGTCTGATTCAGAATCTCTGATTCCTGCATATTGCTTGACCACCTGCTTGGATTCAACTTCGCTCTTTTCTACTTCATTCTATAGGTATTATTTTCCATTTCTTTATGCTACAGCCACAAGTCAAAGAGATATTTAAATAATATTTAATTAAACAATTTATTGTTTTGACTAATTCTACGGTTACCATATTATAAGGTCATGCCAATGACAAAAAACAGTCACAATATTTTGTTGTTATACCTCATTGATACAGATCAATGTTGGCCTTCAAAGCATCACCTGGGAAACTCTGTATAAGTTAGTGAGCTGTCTCCAATCCAAATACCTCCCCCATGCCCCAAAACTCACTTGACTCACATGTGGGACTATTGCTTTCTTACACCATTGCTGAAAAGGCTAAGACTGTATTCTGGTATTCCCAGACAGAGACCAGAAAATACATCCTGTGTGAATGTTGCTAGGCAGGTTGCTTGGTTCCTATGAGAGTGCTGCTCCATGCCCCACAAAGCTGGACACACAGTGATGCCCTGGTCACAGAGGGCAACTGGGCTCTTCACACAGTCTGCGTCTCTTTGTGTGCTGTTGGAACTGACAGGACAGCTCTAAGTAAAAAGGAGGAAAGTGAAATGTTTTGTGGATTTCCCAGTCAGATATTCTAGAATCCTCTCCTTTTTTCCTGGGTTGTCCTATCTTCCAGAGAAAGCCTCTGTCTGTGGGTCTCTCCAACCTTCTGGGAAAGAAGAACAATCTGGCCACCTCCACTGACATTCTGGTCAATGGCCATTGATTGGTGGCAGGGGTAAGTAGGGGACAAGAGAAACTCTGAAAGTGTGATGGGGTTAGACAGTGTGCCCCCTTGGACCAGGAAGAAGCTGTTCAGTAGACAAAGCTGAAGTACTGGTACTGGAGAATTATAGGAAACTGACTAGGAAGACTCAGTTTTGTTCTGGGATAATCCAGTAAAAAAGAAAGTCAACCTAAGCAACGCACAGTGAGAGATTCACAATCACTCCCTCCTTTTCCCCATGATTTAGTCTTTTGATCAATCTGGAGTCCTTGACTTTCTCTTCCTTAAAGTGGTTTCCTTTCAGAAAGCTCTGCTGCCCTTCATGTCAATCGTCCTCAACAGGCTCTAGCCCATGGAGTCACCAAACCTGCTCAAACAGGAACAGACGTGCAGCATATAATATACCTCTCACTGTACGACTCCCCTACTGCTCCATCTTGCTCCATACCAAAGACAAGATGAAGTGGGCTGTCTGGAGAGCTGTTGATTCCCCGTGATCATTCCTGGAGATATAAGAACAATGACCTCATGATATTTAGTGGGAACCAAACAGAAAAATTACAGAAACAGGATTTATTACTTTGATAGACCCTTCTTATTCTTAAAGGTCCATCCCACATCATATCAACATTATTAAAATATGCCCACATTGTACACTAAAAATATCACTTTTGCTTTAAAAAAATTAGAAGGAAATTTTATAATATTGTGTTTCAAAATTATTTTATTTACATCAAATATTTATAAGTATTTGCGATCCATAATCATTTTTTTTCCATATCCAATTATTCCAACACCCAGTTGGCCCCTGTCTTCACTGACCCATAACGCCACCCTTGTTAGACACCAGGTTCACATGTATACAAGGGCCCATTTCCCTTCTGTAATAGTCGTCCGCTTATCTCTGCCCCTGAGAATACAACCATACTGCCAGCCACTCATAGCCTTTCTTTCCCTTCTGTAAAATTGTCTTAGTTCTTTAGTATTCCATATAAATTTTAGCATCAGCTTACAAACCATCATTAAAAACCCTATTTGCATTTCAATCAAAGTTGCCACTTCATCTACAAATTAGTTTGAAGGGGACTGACATCTTTTCCATCTTTCAATAAGTTTTATGATTATCTCTACAAAAATCTGGCATAGCTTTTGTCAGGTTTGTTCGTAGGTGCCTAATGGCTTCTGTTGCATTTTAACTTGGTATTTCTTTAAATTCACATGTTCTAATTGTTATAGGTATACAGGAATGCTTTTGGTTTGGGTATATTGATCTTACTGAGCTCTAATCAATTTAAATAGCATACATGGTAGACATCACTAGGTCTCCCTGGACATAGAAAATACTATTCCTGTGACCAGTTGCAGTCAAAGAAATGAGAGCGGAAGTGATGCTGTTACTTCTGGGCTAAGGCAATGAAAAGCCCTTACATTACTTTTTGGTCTCTTTCTTCTGCTTAAACAGATGTAGATGCCTAGTGTTTAGGTGGCAGACCCTGAATTGATGAATCACCACATGGCTCAGAACCTCAACAAACTGCATGAGAAGGAAATAAACTACTATTGTGTTAAGTCACTGACCTTTCAGGGTTTATTGTTACCTCACTATAATCCAGGCTCTATTGACCAATACAGTTTGTCTGTAGATTCCCCTGGATTTTTTTATGTGGACCATTACAGCAGCTGTGAAGAATGATAATTTTGTTTCTTTCTTTCAAATTCTTGGGTAATCAAAATTTTATGAATACCAAACTTAGCAATTAATGAAGCTGACACAACGTTACATTTTGTAGATCTTTAATTAAACATTTATTAATTTTGATTTGCAGTTTTCCTTTGTGTTCTTTCAGGTCTCAGACAGTTGCGTGGGTCTTAAAAAGCTGATAGGCCCCAGGCCCTGTGATAAGAGTGCCTAAGGGTTAACAAGGCCCTGGTGAGGCTGGCTGTCATTTTCATAACTTTACCAGTCTAGAAGGCTGCAATTCCAAAATGGAATAACGTAACACAGGCACAGAGAGCCATGGCTGAGGTGAGTCAGCTGGGTTCAAACCAGAAATAAGAATAGCACTATGGGTGTCCTAGCCAATTGATGCTGGAACATCTCCCTTTTTTTCCAGTTAATTCCTTCCTTTAAAAGGAGATTCCATTAGTTTTCATCTCTCTTTCTCTTACTTCTAGAATTTGCTGAAGGCCCTGAATATCTTATTATTAACACTTTAATGCTGTCGGTATGCTCTGGTTCAAAAAAATCCAAAATAATAAAACCTGACCTGATCAAAGAATATGTGAATTGGAGGATGGTAATATGCTTTACAAAGGGTTCCCTGCTCCACAAAATGAATTCAACTTTGGTGTCCCTAAAATAGCCAGTTCCCTTGGTGCGTGTTAAATATAATTCAATTTACAAAAATTTGATTTGCATATAACCTTTTCAGTGGCACATCCATTGTGCGAAGCAATGTACACTTGTAATTGGCTGCAAATTGCCAGGAGACCACCCTTGCACATATTGTTTCTAGATCTGCAATTTTTTCTTAATCTCCATGGAATACAGGCACAGAATGGCTAACATTCCAGTTGTTCATCTGATCCCATTGGCTATGCTGAGAAAGGATGTTTGTCGATTATTTGGAGGCAAGATGTCCTATGTACAAATTAATGTTGCGTATTCAGAAACAGGACATCCAGAGTGCTCAGGTGAACTGAACATGGACTGCCTTTCTGGGTTCGTGGTAAAGGCTGCATTGGAGGAGCTCTCTTTATCGTGGTGGCCTGGCAGGTGCCAGGAGAAAGTGAAATGAAGCAAGGAAAAATTTATGATCATAGTTTGGATATCATTTTATCCCTGTGAGGCAGTGAACCCTCGGAAGCATCTTCCAAGGAAAATAATAGAACTAAGTATAGTGACCTGAGCCTGGTAGATTAGGAGAGTGCCACAGCTGACACAGCTACCACGGCCAGACCCAGGGGGCCTTCCCTGTGGAGTGTGTTCTGGCCACAGGAGTGTAGTCAAGGCACTCTGCAAGGCAAGCATAACATTTTCTCATGTGTCTACATAAAAGCAAAAGTGGCATCTTTTTATGGCAAATTGAATTAAAGTAGATTATCATTGATGATGCCAAGTTGCATCTAAACCCCATTTCAACCTGAATATTAAAACCCTGCCTGGCACATCACACTCTCTTTTCAGAAATGATACCTCCACGCACACTTTCACTGCCGCCCTTCCTGTGTCTGATGCCAAAGCCCCTCTCTTCTGATTAGAAACTATCTTCTAGGAGTTCATCCTGGGCAACTCACAGCTCTCCTTCCCTAGGCTAGCCTACAGGGTGTGTCGACAGACACCTCCCTCCTGCAGACCCTGGGCTCTTCCTGCCAGCTTCTGGGCAGATGCTATGGAAAGATCTGAACTATACTTACCTAGATGTTTTTTGTTTTCTGTTTTGTTTGTTTGTTTTTCTTTGTTGGTGGCAATGACTCCTTAGCCCCCCAATTCAGCCAAGCAGACTGTCATACCAGAAGTTCAGTTTTCAGAAGGCAAAATGGCTTCTTGTTCCAAAGTAGGTGTTGTAAGTCGACGGTCCTAAACTTCTTGGGTGCAGATGAGATACATATATCAATTAATAAGTAACAACAACTTGAAAACTGAAATTTCTGCTAAACCGAAAAGAAAAATACTGTGATGTTTCTTAGAAGACCAAGTTTCAGGTAGCTGATTAAACACTTTATCTCAGGCATCCCCAAAAACAATTTTTTATTTGGCCAAAATTTCTTTTTGCTGCAGCTGGAGGCAGGGCTGCCACCTGTGGTGTGCAGACTGTGCACCGCTCTAGAGAGGGCTACTGGCACAGATCACCACAACAGTGCTCCCAAGAGCTAGGCAGTTCACGGCTTGCACCGTTGCCCTCGGTAGCACTGGCTGCAGAAAGAGTAGGGCCAATATCTAGGCCTGAATTTGGGGAAAGGGAATAGCTTTGGGTACAGACCCACCTGGGTTCATATATTTACTGGGCCCCTTATACATCTGTGCAATCCTGGACAATCTACACAGCCTCTAACTAATTGACCAGGTACAACAACGGCCAACTCACAGGCTGATAGTCTGATTTAATAAGGGAATGAAGTTGCCATGCCTGGCCCATTGTCACTGTGAGCACTATTGGAAGTAAGGCATATCTAATAGCTGGGCAAGAGAGATCAGCTTTGGTCCTGTAGGCCAAGGGCAGAATGAGAAACCAGCAGAATACTGTAACCCCCACTGGTCTATGGGTGAGGTGGCTGGATGTGCTCACTGAGGCAATCTGAGCCCCTCTTAGAAAAGGGGTTTTCCACTGGCTAGTCATAGGCAGAAAATAGAAACTAGACCCCTTATTTATACCAAAAATTAACTCAAGATGGATCAAAGACTTAAATGTAAAACCCCAAATCATAAAAACCCTAGAAGAAAACCTAGGCAACACCATTCAAGACATAGGCATGGGCAAAGATTTCAGGACAAAAACAGCAAAAGCAATTACAACAAAAGCCAAAATTAATAAATTGTATCTAATTAAACTAAAGAGCTTCTGCACAGCAAAAGAAACTATTATCAGAGTGAGCAGGCAACCTACAGAATGGGAGAAAATTTTTGCAATCTATCCATCTGACAAAGATCTAATATCCAGAATCTACAAAGAACTTAAACAAATTTGGAAGAAAAAAACAAATAACCCCATTAAAAAGTGGGCAAAGCATATGAACAGACACTTCTCAAAAGAAGACATTTATGCAGCCAACAGACATATGAAAAAAGCTCATCATCACTGGTCATTAGAGAAATGAAAATCAAAATCACAATGAGATACCATCTCACTCCAGTTAGAATGGCAATTATTAAAAAGTCAGGAAACAACAGATGCTGGCGAGGATATGGAGAAATAGGAACACTTTAACACTGTTGGTGGGAGTGTAAACTAGTTCAACCATTGTGGAAGACAGTGTGGCAATTCCTCAAGGATCTGGAACCAGAAATACCATTTGACCCCGCAATCCCATTGCTGGGTATATACCTAAAGAATTGTAAATCATTCTGCTATAAAGACATATATGTTTATGGCAGCACTATTTACAATAGCAAAGACTTGAAACCAACCCAAATACGTATCAACGATAGGCTAGATAAATAAAATGTGGCAAATATGCACCATGGAATACTATGCAGCCATAAAAAGAATGAGTTCATGTCCTTTGCAGGGACATGGATGAAACTGGAAGCCACAACTCTCAGCAAACTAACGCAGGAACAGCAAACCAAACACCACATGTTCTCACTCTTAAGTGGGAGTTGAACAATGAGAACACATGGACATAAGGAGGGGAACGTCACACACCAGGGCCTGTTGGGAGTAGGGGGCAAGGGGAGGAAGAGCATCAGGACAAATACCTAATGCATTCAGGGCTTAAAACCTACATGATGGGTTTATGGGTACAGCAAACCACCATGGCACATGTATACCTATGTAACAAACTTGCACATTCTACACATGTATCAAAGAACTCAAAGTAAAATTTTTTAAAAAAGGAAAGGTGTTTTCTCATATATTTGCTGTCTGCATCAAAGCCAGCTCACTGCAGCTGATAAAGGAAGACGGCAGGGAAGCTGGGACAGTAGGTGAGTGGGGGAGGAGGCTGAGGTAGGAGAGGGTATGTGTGTGCTCCGTGTATTCTCAGGGAGAAGAAAGTTGGTTGGGAATGGGAGAATCAAGTACAATAATTTGAAGTCTCTATTTCTACAAATGTGGCATTTTCTGTGCTACTTTTCCTTGTTTTGCTTGCTTGTTTTTAGCATTGTGTCCAACAGGACCCATGAGAGCTGAGGTAAGGGGCTGGACCCTGTGTGGTGGGGCTGTGGGGACTGGGTAAAAGCTCTCTCCAAAGGTTTGGAAACTGGAAGGTCAGAGTCTGGCCCCAGAGTGGCCTCCTTGTCCCCCATTAGAAATCTAGGATTCAGAATCTTCTGGGTTCAGTCTTAGATATTTTGTTGGAAGGAAGAAGTCTGTTCTTTTCTATCCATCCAGACATGTTGGCCATAAGGGACATATTGACCTTCAGAGGCCTCCCCTAGCCTGCTTTAGTCCAGAGAAAGGTGGGATGGGAGCCACAAGGAGCCAGAATGGAGTCCCTTCCTTTGCCTGTGGGAGGGAATGGATTCAGGTCCCCTCATCTCTCTGGGTTCCCTTGAGAACCTTGAACCTGAGGTCATAGCTATTCAGATTCAATGATCATACACGACAAGGAGGGGCATCTGCCATAGCCCAGCCCTCAGCCAAACTTGGAGACACCAGTACTCATCTCCTTTTTCTGGAGAAAGTCAAGGCTGTCAGTCCTGAGTACGGAACATAAGATCCAGGGGACTTCAGATGGTTCTTAAAGCAGCTTCTCACTTTGTTCAGCTCTACTCCTCTCTGTCTCTTGGCTGCCTAGAATTGCTTTCACTATCACAGTTTCAATGTATTTGCAGGGCTCAACTGCCCCTCACCCTACCCCTCTGTCCAGATAGAGTAGAAATGGTGTGGGCTGTGGTCCTCTGCCACAGCAGTGCCCACTCAGGCAGGCTCACTCCCTGGCCTGTTTCTTAAGTGAGGGACTTGAAAAAGATGCCTGGCTCACCTGTTTCCCTTTATTGAGAAGTTCAAGTCAAATGTGGACATGAACGCGCTTTGTAAATCATAACACACTGCACAGATGAGAGTGTTGTTATTCTCCTTGAAAGGGGGTGGGTGCTGAGATGAGGTTGGCTTGAGTTTCATCCTTCCCTTTTATGGTAGCGACATCCAACTAGCAGCCCCTGGACCTCCAAGTATGTTGTATTAACATGGTGTTTTAAAACATTTAAAATTTGTTGCCAAAATTTTATATTTAAAAAAATAGATTTCTAACTTCACTTTAAAAATTAGAAGACCTAACAATAGTGGCCACAATGGCCACCTGGGGCCATAGCAGCCGCCCCTTGTAGGCAGTCTCATGCTAATTCAACACAGTATTGACTGCTCCTAGTGCCTCACACCCTCATCATTCTATCACCTCACCTGCTCAGCCCTTGTGGGCATTTGAGTTTGTAAACATCAGCCGAAAATGAGGCCCATTTGGGATTCGCCTGAGAAAGTCACCTCTTATTTCCCACTTTACTTTCACTACCTCCCCACCACCACCATACTTCCTTCCCATAGACAGGAGATTCACCTTTTCTAAAGCAAGTGAGGAAGGAAGTCCAGGGCTAAGAGAAACAGCACAGAGGATCTCCAAAAAGCACCAAGGAAACCTCGTTTAGGGATTCCTGTCTGCAACAGCTGTTCCAAGAAGGCTAGACGATGCTTTCTGGAGCAGCATCTACTCAAATGTTGGGAGTGGTGGTTTGGTTATCTATGGCTATCTAATAAACCATCTCAAAGCTTGGAGATGTACTGTATTATTTTGCCTGATAGCACCATGGCTCAGCTGAGCAGTATTCACTCAGGTTGTCCCATCTTATTGTGGGCAGATGGCGGCTGGGTTGGAGTCATCTGAAGGCTCAGTTGGGCTGAAAGTCCAAGATGGCTCATTCACAAGGCTGCCAATTGATGCCGGCTGTCACCTGGGGCTGTCCACTGGAACACTTGGGTGTGTCGTCTCTTGTGGGCTAGGCTTTTCACTATGTGGTGGCTGGGTTCCCAGGGTAGTATCCCAAGAGTGAGTGTTTCAAGGATTTCTTATGTGCAAGCTTTAGAAGTCATACAGTGTCACTTTCGCCCCATTTCATTGGTCAACCACAAATCACAGAACCTGAGAGAATTAAGAAAAGGGAGAACATAAAGCCTGAACAACGTGAAGCATGATTCATCGAGGGGGCCATCTTTGGAAACTAACCAGCACAGGCAGTATTGGTGAGGTTGGTCCTTATATCGCAGCTGCTTTCGTGTGTGTGTGTGTGTGTGTGTGTGTGTGTGTGTGTGTGTGTGTGTGTTGTGTTTTAAGAACAATTCATCTCCTCTCTCTCCAGCCTTCCCCAAGATAAGATATTAATGAGCTTGTATTTGAACTCTCTGACAAAGTAATGCCTCCTTATAAACTGTACTATTATTATTAGCCTGCTGATCAGTGCCACCTGGAGTCCACAGAAGACAGGATGAGAAATGATACAGTGTATATCTCTAAAACAAACAAAACTTCATTAAATCCATTGAAATAACACAGACATTCAGATTTAGTACAGATCAAATCCTATTACCAACAAATTGCATCAAATTGCCTCCAAAAGTCTATGGAACCAGATGTCATCCAAGCCCTACTTCCTTCAAGCAAATATCCAATGTAAGCAACATGAAGGACTACCAAAGAATAGGAACATCTCCTGAGATTTGTTAGGATGGGATTTGATCCATTTTCTTTTAGTCGCAGGTTCAGGCATCTTACAATCAGAAAGAAATTCTTGCAGGATTAATGCATGTGAGCTGGCTGAGAAAAGAGTCTCATTTAAATTATAAAAAATACATCTTTATGCTGTTATCAGGCTCCCCTCTGGGACCTGGGGATTTCCACTAGATTTTCTGGTCAGTATCTGGTGAGCTCACAGTGCAAAAACAGGCCTGGCAGTTAGGAGACCCACCCACCAAAACCCAGACCCTTGTCTGGGAGGAGAGTAAGCCCAACGTAAAGATAAAGGCTTCAGACCATGTGAACTTTGGGGGGGCCAGTGAAGGCATAGGCATTGTGCAACACTGTGTGACATTTCCCCAAGGTAAGCCTCTGCTTTTACTTTTTCTGAATACATGTATTTCTTATTAGTTTCCTGTTTATTTTCACTTCAGGGCCCTAAAGGGATGCATTAGGGTCAGACCGGGTATACAAAAGCCATCCAGGAATGCAACTGCTCCTGCAGATGGCCACCACTTTCCCAGTACAGGTGTTCCCAAAGGCCATCGCAGACCTTCCCTTCTCTACCGAGCCCCCACTAACCACTGGCAGTTCTCATGGCATGGCAACATCTTTCCTTCTCCACCAAAGATCAAAATATCCTATGCACTCAGCTTTGCCCCACAGATCGCTACCTCACTTCCTTCCCCTGTCGCCAATACACACATGGGCTAAGAGAGTAGGAAGCACTCAGATAGAAATTGGCTGGAAGGCCATCTGCCTTCTCATGGTTTCCAGAAACAGGATCTATCTCAACTTGCAGATCCCCATACTCTAAGCCAGGGGTCACCTGTTCAAGCCCCATCTTCATGTCATCCTCCCTTCCAAGTTATGTGTCTGTTTATATGCCATTTTTTCCATTAAAAAATGCCATCTCCTACCCTATTAGCCTACTGCCAGATTAACCTCATTCAAGCTACCAGCAGTCATCTAATTGACTACTTTGTTTTGTCCCACAGACCCTGTGTATACTGTGTTATTTATGTTTGGTTTTAATGTAACAAGCATAGGCTGGGAATCTGTTGCAGTGCTGGAGATTCTGCTAAGTTCTAGGGATATAGAAATACCATATAAACTGAGGAATAATTGGGGGTAGTCCTTACCCAAGCTGAGAATGGTCTTTCAGTCTTTCACATGTGTTTGTCTTGTCCATCCCTATAGAGTATCACCACTTGAAAGACAAGAATAAGGCCTTTTGTTTCCATTTGTACCTCTCCCTCCACCTTAGCCAGCATATGGCTTTGCCCACGGTCAGCACTCAGTGTTAATGGCTGGAGGGCTGATGGTCCTGGGCTCCACCCTCAGTCCAGATGTTCACTTTCTTTGCAAGAATGACTCAAAGGGTTGAGTGTGGTCTAAGAAGCCCCTAAAGCACTTTTGGGAAAGTCGTCCTTAATTTCCACAGTGTGTCACACAGTGGGATTTCAGCCAGTTGTAAGGTCCATGGCAAGAAATTTGTTTCTGCTATCTTAAGTATATTTTTAAGAGATAAACTTTACATTTTAGAAGTTGGACAGATTCAAGATTGTTCCAATAGAATTACTCTCTTTCTCATTTGCCTTAGAATATCCCTTCTGGAGTGGTGCAGGTGCCAACATCCTAAGGAGTGGTGGCTGGACTGCAGCCTGTCCAGCTGTCCTGAGCCAGTAGGGAACAGCCACTGGTGATGTACCCTCAGTCTTTAGCAGCTGTCAATGATACAGAGATTAATTCCTCCCAAACTTTTCATTTTAAAAATCAGAACTGCATATTTCCTTGGGAGCACGTCAGGCTTGTGAACACCATGTTTACATGTGTTTGGGAGAGAAAGGGTTGAGAATCACACCTTTAAGATGACCTCTTGCCCAAGGAATCCACACAACATTAGAGAAAAATTGCAGTGCCTTGCTGTAAGTTCCCAAATTCCTCCTGCGGGGAGTAGAAATCTGGCAGGTCTTGGCAGAACTTGCCCAAGGGAATTTTTGTCTGCCCCAAACTGACAGAGACTCCTTGTTCTAGCCTCAGGGTGCAGTGGGAAGCTTGCCTTTTAAAATTGTCACTTTATTGATCATGATGTATGCCACTAATTGGGTCTTCAGCCTTATGTATTTTAATTACTTGCCTTTTTCTCCTGCCTTTGAGTCTCTGGGTGATTGGATCACCAAGGGTACAATTTCAAATATTTCTAATACAGAAATGAATGTTATACTGGTGAGGTGACCCTCTTGATTGGACCAGCTCCAAAATGAAAATTACGCTTCAGAGATGCTGTCCATGGAAGCAGAGCTCACGTCTTCACGAGTCTGAGCAGGAAGAGCTCAGAATGCAAATGCTTAGCAAAGGAAGGAAGGCCTGTGGGCAGTGTATGTGGGTGTGCATGTGCGCACATGGACACTGGTTGCATGTGCGCAGCACTGGTGTATATGTGCACATCTGGGCTTGCTTCTCCCAGAGGCAGGGGCAACAAGGCTGCCTACATTTATGGGGTCCTATTCTGGGATGGGAAGCATAATTCAAAACAAAGATCACCTGCTTTCTATGTTCAAAAGGAGCTGCCGTATTGTTAGAAGACTTTCTTGTCTTCCCTCAAAACCTTCTTTGCTATTCTCTGCAGGCTGTGAAGGTGCCAGCTCTTCACTGTACCTTAGGGTTGGGGTGAGTGGAGACAAGCAGAGATGTAGGCCTAGTAGAAGCTCCAGTGGCTGCCACTCAAACTGACCCTCCCTCCACGTTCTTCCCACTGTCCTCGGGTCTGGGCTGTCTCAGCAATGAGGCAGTTACAAGTCAGGTGGTCCTGAGTTAGAGAAAACTAAACTGAGCTTCAGGCTTCAGAACCAGAAGACACATTTCTTTTTCATTCCTAGTTCGTTATGCCAGAAATGTTCTTTAAAAAGCCAATTCTGAAATATAAGCAATTCTGAAAAGCTGTTTATAATATCCTTGTTACATAATTAAAATGGGCAAACTTACATATTTTACTTTAAAAACATTTCTGTATGTTAATTATCTCCACAACCTCATAAGGCATATTATTTTATTTTTATTTAATAGTTGAGGAAACAGATTCAGAGAAGGTAGGTGACTTTCCCAACTCACACAGCAGTTAAAGTCAGGATTTGAATCTCTCTCTTCTGACTTCAAGAACAGTCCTTCCCCTTTCTTTCCTCTTATGAAAAACAGTATGGATATCTCTCAAAGAACTGAAAATAGAACTAACTGCCCTTCAGTTCAGCAACTCTGCTACTGGGTATCTGCCCAAAGGAAAAGAAATCATTAGATCAAAAAGATACTTGCAATCGCATGTTTATTGCTGTTCTATTTACAATTTTTTTCTTTTAATTCTTTTGTAGTCCAAGGCTTATTTCTCTCTTTTTATTTTTCTAGTACTCTGTATAGCAATTTAATGTAAGAAGGAAAGTCACTTTTCTTCTCTGTAGATGCCACTTCAGAGACAGATTTTCTGGGGTGTTTTGGTAAATCACCTCATTACATTATGTTTCCAATACATGTGTTCACACACAAGTGCCTTCAGTCCGAGAATGTTAAGTGCTCAGGGTGTGATAGCAATTGAAGGGACCTCAGTGAGACAGGACTCTTTCTTGTGAGAAGAGAACTCAGGTCTCTGTCCCACTGACAGCCTCTCAGGTACAGGGCTTGCTCTGAGATTTAAAGTACATTTTTTTCCTGCTCAGCTACCATTAGGTATCTGGTATGCTTGGCACTCTACACACATTATTTTTCTTTTCTTTCTTAATATTTTTATTTCAATAGGGTTTTGGGGTAACAGGTGACGTTTGGTTATATGAATACTTTCTTTAGTGGTGATTTCTGAGATTTTGGTGCACCCATCACTGAAGCAATGTACACTGTACCTAATGTGTAGTCTTTTACCCCTCACCCCCTCCCACCCTTTCTCCAAGTCCTCCAACGTCCATTGTATCATTCTTATACATTTGCATCCTCATAGTTTAGCTCCCACTTATAAGTGAGAACATATGATGTTTGGTTTTCCATTCCTGAGTTACTTCACCTAGAATAATGGTCTCCAGTTCCATTCAGGTCACTGCAAATGCCATTATTTCATTCCTTTTCATGACTGATTAGTATTCCATGGTATATACATTTATATACCACATTTTCTTTATCCACTCATTGATTCATGGGCATTTGGGCTGGCTCCATATTTTTGCAATTGCCAGTTGTGCTGTTATAAACATGTAACTACACATGTTATGATTATGATAGTGATGAGTCCCAGTTTACAGATTAGGAAACTGAGGTTCAAAGAGTTTAAACTATTGTCTATGAAGAGTTGCAATTTATTTCGACTCCAAAGTTTACACTCTTTTCTTTATACTCTTTCTTCCTTTGTGTTTTATTTGTTTGCCATTGAGAGAGCAAAAAGATTCTAGATACCTTAATGACTAAAAATATTGGAGGCACCAGTATCAGCATCTACAGGGTTGCCATTAAAGTCACAGGATGGGGGAGGGATGAAATGGCTGACTAGACACAGGTAGTATGTGCTCAGCATCACTAATCATCAGAGAAATGCAAATCAAAACCACAGTGAGATACCATCCCACACCAGTCAGAATGGCTATTATTAAAACATCTAAAAACAACAGATGTTGGCAAGGATATGGAGAAAGGAGAATGCTTATATACCATTGGTGGGAATGTAAATTAGTACAACTTTTATGAAAAACGTATAGATATTTCTCAAAGAACTAAAAATAGAACTAACTGCCTTTTAATTCAGCAACTCCACTACTGGGTATCTACCCAAAGGAAAAGAAATCATTAGATCAAAAAGATACCTGCACTTGCATGTTTATTGCAGTTCTATTTACAAGAGCAAAGCTATGAAATCAACCTGTGTCCATCAATGGAAGATTGGATAAAGAATGTGTGGTATATATACACCATGGAATACTACTCAGCCATTAAAAAAAGGATGAAATTATGTCTTTTGAAGCAACATGGATAGAACTGAAGCCATTATCGTCAAGGAAATAACACAGAAACAGAAAGTCAAATACTGCAGTTCTCACTTATAAGTGGGCACTAAACAGTAAGTACACATGGATATGCAGAATGGAATAATAGACATTGGAGACTCCAAAAGATGGGACGATAGGAAGTGGGTGAAGGTTGAAAAATGACCTATTGGATACAGTCTTCACTATTCAGGTGATGGGTACACTAAAAAACCAGACTTCATGACACAATATATGCATCTAAGAAACCTGCACTTGTACCCCTAAAATATATTTAAATAATAAAAAATTTAAACAGCCACGGTATGGAGACTGGAGCCTGAAAGTGGTGAGTCAGCCTAAATAGTGAGAATCGGGAGTTCCAGATCCTAATTTCAACCCTCCAGCTAAGCACAACATTGTTATTTTGACTGCTGGGCAAGCTCCCCTGGACCTCCATTTTTGCCTCCCTGGACCTCTATGTCTCTGGACTTCCATTTGCCTTCCTGGACCTCCATTTCCTCACCTTTATAATTGAGAGTTTAGAGGAGATCCTCTCTGAAGTTCTCTCCTGTGCTAAGATTCCCATGGCACACCTATTTTGACATGTTCCTTCTCAGAACATTTCTGCCATCCGGAATCTCATGAAGCAATGAGACTCAATTCCCCATAACTACAACAATCAGCATTCCCACTTCCCCAAAGCATATGGTACCGTGGATACCTGCCAGGGAGTTCTGTGAACGGAAGTGAGGCATGAATGAACATCAGCAGCCAACATGTTAGGTTTGTCCTTCTTGCTATTCTTATTACTGAGTATCTGCACTGGGTTTGGGGAGACGGTCCCTTTTACTGATTATTTTAAGAACACAGTCTCTGTCTTCATGGGGTTCATTATTTCAGGTCCTCCCTTTACGTCACGACCCATCAGCTGCTCAGTCCGATTTTTGGCATTTTCTGTATCTCAGGACCTCTCTGTATTTAGTATACTAATTAAAAAATTAAGGCTTCAAATAGAGAAAAAAATAAGTTCCAGTGTCTCATGATGGCCTTGCTAGTTAGAGAAGGATCAAGTGAAGACCTATTTCATATGTGCAAGATAATTGTCAAGTGAAGTGAGGAGGAAAGGATAAGAAGACATTTTTATTTTGATTTTAATTGGCTTCTCTGTTCTTTCAAAGTTCCCTCCAACTGCGACCCAATTTCACCTTTTGTCATAAAGCTCAAGACCTTATTGGAATGGGGGAGGGGAAGGGATGGGTAAGGGAAGAGAAGAGTATGGCAAATTAAATATATTTCATGAACTATGTCATTTCATACATAATTTAGCAGAATCCTAATATTCAAGACTGAAGCCAGACTTCCATTTTAAAAGACCCAGGGTTTGGTTTGTTCGTTTTTGTCAGTTTTTTCTTTTGTCATTTGTAAGGTTGTGATTAATTTTATTTTTGTCTTTTGGTCACTAAACCCTGTGCCCCTCAAAAATTGCTCTATTGCCAGCCTGTGAGTACCCTAGGCTGGAGGGAAGCCAAGCACAGCTACCACCAGCCAGGCTGGCAGGAGTGCGGGGAATGTGGCTGGGGGAGTTCGCCTCCTGCTTTCTCTGTCCTTTCTGCCCCAGGAGGGAAAGGGCTGGGGGAGAGGAAGGCTGGGGGCCCACTGCAGGGTTTGCCAAAGCTTCACAAGGACTTAGAGTATGAATGTGTCCAGCAGAAATTTCTTTCCCGGGGGAGAAGGTAAAGTAGGCGAGCAAAATGTTGATCTGTGATGACAACCTGTAGAGGTGTGAAGAAGTTTTTATTAATGATGCAAGTTGCAAACAGTCCTGTCAGCTACAAACAAGGATCAGCAAGGGCTGTTGTCATGATGCCTTGGAACCACTGTAGGGGGCTGACATTTCAGGAAAGGAGCATATACCAGCTCACGAGCTTATGCTCAGTCACGTGAGACTGTGGCACTTGCAGTAGTTATGTTGGGAGTGGATGGTGATTTGGCCCAAGTCAGGTAATTAGGCTCTTGTATAATGGTGGGGGAGGAGCACACATACCATATTTACATTTCCGTAATAGTGAATGTCCATGAAATATGCACCAGCTTAGAGACCAATGAAACCAACATTGTGAGGTCTATGTGGTGATCCTCAGAACACCGTGGCCGTGTGTCCATGATCTCCAAATACACTGAACTGAGAAAAGGGAAAATCAAAGAAACTGGTCACTTTGTTCCAATGGGTTAAAATCTGGTCTGCTTTCTTTTTAGTGACCTAACTGAGGTTGGATCACTGACTTAATGAATCTGGTCTCTGTTCTCTTTGGTTTGACTCGAATGTAAATGTTTGGATGAGAATCCTGGGATGTATCAATTCTAGACAGCTGTTTGTATTGGGGGAAGCTGAGGAATACGAAGACAGAAAAATGAAAAAGAAACAGAGGTGACCAGAAGTGGGGCAAGGTAAGAATCACTGAAGGACAGTGGCAGCAAGTGCCAGGACAAGATCCAAATTGTATCAAAGAAAATTTTGAAGATTCATTGCTTCTAAAAAGCAAATTATACCACAGTCACAGGTGTCTTACAAAAATATTTTGAATTTCTTATGACTTCACAGAATATTTAATAAATGCACACTTTAATATTACCATGCCCCATTTTAGTTTTAAACAGGTTTATGGAGGTTTAATGGGATATTCGCTTTGACTGGGTGGGGTGGATGAATGTGATAAAAATAACAATTTACGCGAGATCTGAGAAAGACCCCTGGGAAAGGTACTTTACTGTGTAGGATTAATCATCCTCTAAAATTTCAAGTTCATTTACATATATTTCTGAGACACTGAGCCACATTCTTTCCTCAGAAGCACCATTTGTTCAGTTTGCTGACACCAGATGCTATAAGGCTATTGTTGTGACTGTACTTAAACCCGTTCTGGTTGGGTAGAACATCCTTTGAAATTTCCTTATACCTGCTTTTCTCGTGTACAGTGAGAAAAATTCATTTCCTTCCTGTCGAGAAAAGTTAATGATCATTTTCCATTATATTAAAATATTACCCATTGTTATGACTTCAGTTTATTGTTCCTGCTGAAATCACCATGTGTTGCAGAGTTTGCAATGCCAAGGCCCAGGCACCGTGTGTTAGTTCAGAGTTTCTCTTTAAAAAATGGATTCTTTCAGATGAGTTATGACAAAAAAAATGGCAAATCACAATTTCATGGGAATTAACAGGTAATTATATACTTAAAAATCATTTTTAGCTTGAAAATCCAAATTTTTAACAATGTTGTCCCCAGAATGTAATTATAACTGCCACATTGAATCTCTGAACCAGAAATAAGAGCCTTCCTTTAAGCTATAATAAATACTTTAAGTATTAGGACAATGTTTCTCTTTCAAGGGGGGATGAAAAGTACAATTACAGGCTACTACTACATTCTAATTCCTTGAATGGTTTACTTCTTATTAAAATTTTTTATTCTTTTCAGGGAGTTTATTTTTGTGTCCAAAGAAGACAAGGCAAGATCAAGACGTGGACTGAAAAACGAGTAGGCTCAGAAGTTTCAAAAGCTCGAGTCAGGAGGTGCTGTTTCTCCTGGCATTTTGGCAGATGTAACAGCACCAGAACCAGAATGTGGGCAATGTGAAGGAGATTGTAGCAGGAGCAAAGAAAGGAAGGGAGAAAAAAAGATGAAATCTTACTGGGGAGTGAGTTGCTTGTCGGGAGAAGAGAGAATAGCCTGGCATTCATTCAAGCAGCTCCACTGAGGCAAATCTGTTATCAATTCAATTCCCTTCTGAACTAGTTCACAAGGGCTGCCATAACAAAATACCACAGACCGGTGCCTTCACCCGCAGGAATGTATTGTTTTCACAGTCTGGAGGCTGAGAGTCCAAGACCAAGGTGCCAGCAGGGTTGGTTTTGTTTCCTCTGAGGCCTCTCTCTTTGGCTGGCAGATGGCCATCCTCTTGCTCCCTCTTCATACGGTCATCCCTCTGTGTACATGTGCCCTGGCCTCTCTCCTTCTTTTTTTTTTATTTTTATTTTTTTTTTTTGAGACGAGTTCTCGCTCTTGTTTACCCAGGCTGGAGTACAATGGCACGATCTCGGCTCACTGCAACCTCCGCCTCCTGGGTTCAAGCAGTTCTCCTGCCTCAGCCTCCCAAGTAGCTGGGACTACAGGCATGTGCCACCACACCCAGCTAATTTTTGTATTTTTAGTAGAGACAGGGTTTCACCATGTTGACCAGGATGGTCTCGATCTCTTGACCTCGTGATCCACCCGCCTTGGCCTCCCAGAGTGCTGGGATTATAGGCGTGAGCCACTGCACCCGGCCCTCTCTCCTTCTTAAAAGGACACCAGTCATATTGGATTAGGGCCCATCCTAATAGCCTCAGTTTAATTTAATCACCTTTCAGAAGACCCTGAATCCAAATACAGTCACATGAATTAGCCCCCAGCCTCGTGACCTCATTCTGTCTAATTATCTCCAAACACAGTCACATTCTGAGGTGCTGGGGGTTGAGACTGCAATATATAAATTTTGGAGGGACATGGTTTATCCCAGAACACCTTCCGAATGTTATTTTTTAAAACTTGAGAACAGGTGATGTATCTGTGGTAGACAGAGGTTGACTATCTCCTAAGCCTTAGATATAAGGAAGAGTAAAAGGAGGGGAAGGTTAGCTCCCTTGGGATATTCAAGGCACTGAGAACTCTAAGGGCCCAATTTTACTTTGTTTGAACTGTTTTTAAAATTTGTTAGTGAAAATTTCAGATATACACAAAGTACACAGAACAGTACAGCAAACCTCCTTATGTTCATTCACCAGATTCAACAATTGTCATGGCTTTGATGCTTTTGCTTATTCCATTTTCTCTCTGTTTTACTCTCTATTTTTCTCTTGCTGAAGTGTTTTAAAGCCAATCCTGGGTATTGTATCATTTTACCCTGCATCTCTTAAACAAAGGTGTTTAAGTATGCATCTTTTAAAATATAAATACTCTCTTACATAACCATGATGCCATCATCATGCCTATCAAAGTTGACAATAATTTCTTGCTTGTTTTATTCCCAATTCAAATTTCCCTCCTTTAAAAAAAATATATATATATATGTATATAGTTGATCACGTGAAACAAGATCCAAACAAGATTATTATTACATTTAGTTGATAGTAGACCATTTATTTTGGGGAAAAAAAACATTGTTTCATTCCAGAGACTGCATCATTTAGAACATCCTATAGGGTTATTTACTTTTACTTGGAAATGGCCCTAAATACCAGAAACAAACTCTCCATCTGATGGAGTGGGCCTGGATGGAGTTGCTTCTCCCATAATGCCTTGGATGCTCTCTGTTTACCTGGGTAGTGGTCAGCCTCACCAAACAGGAAGTCCAAAGTTCTTGCTGCGGTTTCTGCAACTGTCCAGGGCCAATATCCCTATGGGCTCCTCCCCTCTGATGCTTGCAATTATGGATGCTGCCTCCATTTCATCGACAGCAGCCAGATACAAACCTTAGCTCCTTCAGGGGGTTCCAAAAACCTCCATTCACACTCAGCATTTTGTGATCTTTGTCACTTTATTTAAGAATGAGGGTGGGGGCAGGACCATAGAGAGTGGCTCACCACACACAGAGTACAAGATTTTACCTCTTGCTGGTCTCTCTTTTGCTGCCCCCGCCAACCCTACTTTCCCTCCCTCTCTTTCTCTCCTCTCCCTCTTTTGAGTGTGACAAATTCCTCTCCTTAGTTCATGCAGAGCAGTTTAATAATAACTTTTTAAACTTGCATATACTCTTGGGTCTCACCCTCCACCCCAAATGACTTGCTGAAGTCTTTCTTTATCCAAATATATTCAGGGCTCTCTCTAGAGAAATTCTGGTGAATGCAATTTTCTCTACCTCATTCTAAGTATGTAACAGCCCCTATTTCTGATTCAGCCCCCATATTCATCCTACACATCCAGAACAGTGTGCTGGGGGCATCTCCCTGAATTCCTTCATGTAACAAGTAGGACACCAGGAATGCTACTTATCTGGTACAGCCGCAGCTGCTCAAGGTTGAAACAAGGTTGAAATAAAACAGCAACAAGGTCGTGCAAAGTGAGGCCACCCACACTAGAAGACTCTTAAATTTTGTTGAAATACAACACTACCTTGGTGCAAAAACTTAGCAATTTTCCCATATGCAACTCCTGTCACCCACAAGGCAAAACTATGGCTGAAGTCAGACTATTTAAACCTGCCTCTTCCTGACACCCAAGTTTTCTCAACTCACAGAGAGTATTCCTTCAGCCAAGGAATTCTCCCTTGCCACAGAGAAAAAAAAAATCCCTAAATATTTTGGTCTCATTCAATTTAGCAGATCACAAAGGATAAATGGGCACACTCTCTTTGAACTTGGCTTCAGGAGTATGTCCATCAATCCAAGCAATCCAGGCTGCCAGAAACTGCAGATTCCATCAACCTAAGACCCACTTCCAGCCTGGTATCTTGAATCTGTTTACAATTCTTTTTTTTCCCCACTTGAGAAGAGATGATCAGGGTTTGTTTTTTGCTTTTGTTTTTCTTTCTTCATATCCCTCTGTCGCTTTCCTTAGCCCCCAGTCCTCTTAAACTTGTACACCCCTCCCTAGGACTCAAATACCAAATGGTATTCAATTATTTGACAAAAGCTCTCCAAATAAGTGTGGGTGCACTCAAGCTATGCAATATTTCCAACTCAGCCAAATGCCTACAGTATAGAAATACACCTTGTGAAACAGATACATGCACACAATGATTCCTGCAAGATGCCAACATTCTCATCAGAAACCACAGGGTCGTAAACTCCTGATGTTCAGTCCCTGAAGTAAAATAATCGTAACATCTTAATTTTTCCTTTTCTGAGCCACTGAGTCAGCCATTTTGGTTAGTGTTCAGGACTTCTTGTAAAGAAAATACATCTACTCCCTGACCAAACGTTCCCATAGGTCTTCTGCAAAAGGGTATTCTAATGGGTACAATATTTGAATGCCACCCCATTTCCATTTTACCTGCCTCATTATATTACATGAATCTATCTGTTCTTTGTTTGAAAATGTGTTTATTGTGAAGCCTGGTAATTCTCAGGTGAGAATTGTAGATTTATAAACTGTCCCCCAGCTCTTGTCTGCTCTCTCCTAAGGCCACAACCCCAAAAGATCAGTCACTGAGATGTGTTTTGATGCCAATTCTGAAATCCTGCTTTTTAAGAATGTTTCATAATGAAACCTTGGAAATAGCATGCAGAGGTTTCGCTACTGACATACCCCAGAAGGTCACATGCTCAAATTCTGCTTAAAGGGACACTAATCATATTCAGTGTGTGAGTAGAGAGGCTTACAGTTGGAGATGACACCATCATTTGCATAGGATGTAAAAATGAAGGACCATTAATTTTATAGCATTAATTGAAGAGCAGAAGTGTTAGACCTCTATAATTATCTTCAGTGAATACATTTCAAAGAGATCTTCACAAATGAGGCTTGTGTGTGTGGATGTGTCAGGGTACAGATACAAAGAGCAAAGCGAAAGCTCTGCTTCGTCCCCCTTCAACATGCACAGATCGGCGCGTATGGTTAAGTTAAAAGCTTAACTTAAATCTGAATTGCTTCCTCTGTGTGGAAATAAGACATGTGAATTCTAGACTCTCAGGAGGGTATTCTGCCCAGAAGCGGGTGTCTGGCCTGCTTGTCAGATTTCAGAACCACTGAGATAGAGAACAGGGGAGGAATCTCAGGAAGGTGGGCAGTGTCCCCATGTGTCCTCCCAGCTCCATATGTCCCATCTCTAGCACCCCCGGCAGGACCTGGCACTCCCCTTGGTCCTATTATCCTCCTAGAATGTTCTGCCTACAGTCTAAATTTACTGGTCCCATATTTTGTTCCCACAGGCCAGACTCTCAGCTAAACAGCTATAGATCCAAGGAGATCATTCTGCAATGTTAGTCACCTTAGTGTTTGCAAGTCCAAGGTCAGCATGGAAGGTAGAATTTCTAAGGATTTATACAGAAGATCATAGGCATTGTTTGAGTGGCTTACTAGTTTGTTTTTGTTTTTTGTTTTATTATCGTAATTGTTTTTGAAGACAGAGTTTCGCTCTTGTTGCCCAGGCTGGAGTGCAATGGCGCAATCTCAGCTCACTGCAACCTGCGCCTCCCAGGTTCAAGCAATTCTTCTGTCTCAGCCTCCCGAGTAGCTGGGATTACAGGTGCACGCCACCATACTCAGCTAATTTTTGTATTTTTAGTAGAGATGGGGTTTCATCATATTTGTCAGACTGGTCTTGAACTCCTGACCTGAGGTGATCCGCCTGCCTCAGCATCCCAAAGTGCTGGAATTACTGGCATGAGCCACTGCACCTGGCCAGCTTACTAGTTTTATAGAAAAAAAAAAAAAAAAAAGAAAAAAATCAAAGTAGAGTAAGGGGAATGGAGGTATGGTGGAGTTTTTTGTTGTTTTGTTTTTCATTTTGTGTGTGTGTGTGTGTGTGTGTGTGTGTGTGTGTGTGTGTGTGTGTGGGGGGGGGGGGGGGGGGGGCGGTGGGAAGGCAGTTATATAGGCAAGAAACAACTAGAAAGATAAGCCAGCTCCATGATTCCAGGCAACACAGTCCCAGTGTAAAAAGCAGCGGTCACAGCCGCGATGGTCCATCTTCATTTCTATCTGAGCAGTGAAGAGTGGACATTGGGAATAGAGACACTGGGCAGAGTATGTACAACCCGAGGTTTAAGATCTACTTGGGAGTTTTGCTAATTATCCTGACATGTAAGCCTCCTCACTTTAAAAAATATGACCTCTGAACCTTAGGGTCACAGATTCTCTCTGGTGTATAGTCCGACGTTTATGGGGGAAGGTCGGGGGCCACCAGTGTAAATCAAGGAAGGCATTAGCTAATGATGCAACGTGATGCAGACACTGTTTAAATGCCCCTGTCTCCAGGAGCCCTGCAGGAGTGACAATACTGGTGGGAGTTCCAGGTACCA
Source organism: Ateles fusciceps (assembly GCA_036589455.1). NCBI lineage: Eukaryota > Metazoa > Chordata > Mammalia > Primates > Atelidae > Ateles > Ateles fusciceps. Next base: position 3,571,669 of record JAZHEH010000904.1, read on the forward strand.
CTACACACAGGTGGAGGAGAAACTTGGCGTACAGGTCTTTTAAGAAAATGCTAGGGAACATTTTCTAACTTTGTGAAAACCTTCTTCAGGTGTAAGCGATGGTGAAGGCTTCCTCTAAATTCCTGTATACCTCACTGCTCAGTTTGTCTTTCATTTCATGCTTCATTTACCTAGTTTGGTACTATACTCTTCTTTTTACTACCTCCTTAAGGTAGACTTTCTAAGCAATATGTTTTACATATTTAAAGCGTACAACTTAATGTGTTTGGACATATACTTGTACATACATACAGAGATAAACATTTGTGAAATCAAGGTACCAAACATTTCTATTACCTCCAAAAGTTTTCTTATGTCCATTTGCAATTCCTCCTTTCCTCCACCCTATCCCCAGTGACTACTGCTCTGTTTTCTGCCCCTGTGGGTTAGCATGCATTTTCTGGAATTCTGTGTAGACAGATAAATTAGACGCGTACCCTCCTTTTGTCGGGCTTCTTTCTTCCAGCTGTACCACATTCCTTGGCACTCTGCTAGAGATATTTCCCCTCCCAGGCTAGTAATAACCTCATGTGCCAAGACGCTCTGTGATGTGACAACATGTGTATGTTGCAGACAAGGTGAATATCGGGTTTCGTGCATAATATTTTTTCTGAGATGTTCAAATAACTCTGTAATAGGAGACTCCACCATATTGGTAATAAAGCGAAGTTTTTATTTTTTGGAAAATGCATTAATTTGTGTAGACTTTTCGTCTTCTGCAATTGAAATTCCAAGGATTTAAGGGAGTTTTCTTCAAAACAATTGACACACTAGGGTGACTCCATTTCATTACTTCAATAAAGCAGCCTGTCGGCTTTTTGTGTGGAATGTAAAACAAGTTGACACACCTGGGAGTGAGAATGATTTACTTCATGCTTGTTTGCATGGAGGAACTGGAAATAGCAAGTGGAAGAAATTGGACTGTGACCCTTGGGCCCTCCGTCTTCCGTGTCTCCATCTCAGAGGTTGAACGACTCACCCAAAGATCACCACGGAAGCCACACATGGTGCTGAAGTCTGCTTAGGTGTTCCAGGTAAGACTCCCTCCATTCTAAGTGTCAAACACTTTAAAAAACATAATGAAAGTCAGAAATAAAAACAAATAAACCTAAGAAATTTAGTGGCTGAAACAGATGAAATTTATTCTTGGAGTAGGCTGGACTAGACACAGGGGCTTGAACGTATCAGCACTCAGACTCTCGCTGGCTCCCAGCTCTGACTTGCTCTATGCTGATTTTAATCTCGGGAAGCTCTCTCTGTTCCAGGCATACATCCCACTGCTTCAAGCACAGGAGTTTCTCAACCCAGTATCCCAACTGAAGACTGCATTTTAATGCATTGATGAGTTGTGTGACCATCCCCAGAGCAGGAAGATGGAGCTTGCTGGTCTGTCAGCGCCTTGTTGTGTACTCACCCATGGCTGTAGGGAGAGAGGGACAGATAGTCTCAGCAACCACATGACTGATGTGAGGAGAATTCCCCCAGTGACAGAGAAACACCATTACAAAATAAAGGGGAATGGATGTGGAGCACAGGGCAAAAGGTGCTCACTTGATTTGTTTTCTTACAGCTTTGTATAAAATTGCTCCCTTAGAAAGACATAGGGAGTCCTGGAGCATCCCGTTGTCTCTATTCACTCTTTCATTATTCTCTTATGCATGGACAAATGACCAGAATTTCGAAGATTGTAAGCAAGATGATTCTACACTTCCAACATTGGGATCCCATGATCTCTCACTCAAGGATGTCGAAGATCCTAATCAAAGTGAGATAACGCTGCAGTGGGAATTTGTATATTAGAGTCTGGGGCACTTGGCTTCCTTAAGGACTCACTTGCCTCACATGTGCAATGGGATAAATATTTCTGTGCTTTCCAGGTATGGGGGTGGGTGTTCAATCAGATACTCCCTGGAAGTCTCGCCTTTCTCTGATGCTGTGCATAATTTCACGTGCACTGGCAGGTTGATATAATAGATGACTCAAAATTAAAGAATTTCACTCTAATGAAAAGTGGCAGATGGCCACATAGGAAGTGGACATTATTCGTGCCTTGAGCATCTTTCATATACTACCGCACTTTCCCACCTGTGACTTCTGCTGTTTCCTAAATGGAAGCTGGAAATGTTGTTTCTGAACTTTCCCTGCAATCTAGGGCACAGTTATATGACCAGAACCTAGAATCAAACATACGTTTGTGAGATTTAAGTTTAGAAAATGTGATGTGAAGAAAAAAATGTTGAATAGATTCTACATTGGAGAGAGTGATGGAGAGGTGGTCATCTTTCAGAAGAAGGTGTTAGGGGTTGCAGCAGAGGTATCCTATGCCTGTATCAGCCAGGCAAGCTATAATACTGCACTAGCAGCAGGAACAGGAGAGTCTCCACTGGAGCAGCCTTGTGGTATCATCTAGATATTGTTTCTGGTTCCATTGGTTCTCTGTCTAATCTTCTGGCTCTCTGTGAACTGCTAAATATGTTTAACATATTACAAATCTGCATATACTAAAGTGGGGTGTGTTGTTTATAACTAAGAACCCCTCAACCAATACAGAAATTGATCTCAAGAGTGGTTTCAGGCCCCAAACACAAAGAAATTGGCATCTAGTATTGTTTTCTAGGTAAGAAGGCAGTGAAAAACCCACCCAGTAGTAAAGAATGGATACTAATAGAGTATTTTAAATATTCTGCTGTGGTTACCTATGAAAGTGAGGCTTGGGAGATACAGTGGCATGAGGAATTCAAACAATACAAATGACGTGAGTAATTCAAGGATTACTTCTAACTGCACTGGAGAGTTTGAATTCCCTGCTTAGGGCATGATCAGAGATAGAGGGACCACCTAGTTCTATGCTAAACCATCCCTTTCAGGCACATAGCTAAAACTTGAGTTTGCATCTGATGAAGTTGCCAAATTACGATGTCAGTGGAAATTATGGCATTATCAAGTCTGTTATGTCCCAGTTAGGGCTTTTATAGAAAAGAAAGGAATCTTGAGAATTTAAACTGAGGACATAAAAGAGCATTCAGCGATTTGGAAAATTCTGAATATTCTTATTGGTCCTAGTCCATTAGCAAGAAGCAAGTGGACTTGCAGAATGGTGAAAATAGTTCTTGAAACCTCAGTTGTGGCGCCAGCTGGAGGATAACACCTTACGAGTTTGTGGTTGTGTGTAAGATGTCATACATTTCTCTGAACCATGCAAAATTTATGCTGCTATTTGCTTTTCTATAATCAAAGTGCATGGAATTCAGAACCAAAGGGTGAAAGCAGGAGGGGCACTTCTCAATATTACATCTAACGGTCCTATTCCAAAAGTTTTGCTTTTGATCCCTGTAATTCTCAGCTCTGCCAACTTAAAGATCTTAGTGCCTAGAGGAATAATGATTCCACTAGGAAATAAAACTTCTTTTTGCCAACAAGAGGCTCTTTTGAATTCTTCCTGCCACTGGAAAATTAAGCTATAAAGGCGTTTTCAGTGTTGACTGGGGCAATTGATTCTGATTAACAAGACAAAATAGCATAGTTTATACCATTTTATACAGGGAGTACTTCTGGGCCCCAGGAGATCCTTCTGGGCACCTTTGTGTATTGCCATGTCCCTTGGTAAAGCTCAGTGGAAGATAACAGCAACCCCATAGAGAAAGGATCACAAAGAGATATCATCCCCTATAAACAAAGATTGTAAGAGTCACCTCATCAGGTAAAGAATCCTAACCTACTGATATGCTGGTTGTAAACGCAGAAAGAGAACAGCATGTGTATTAGTCCGTTCTCACACTGCTGTAAAGAACTACTTGAGACTGAGTAATTTATAAAGGAAAGAGGTTTAATTGATTCACAGTTCCACATGACTGGAGAGGCCTCAGGAAACTTACATGGTGGAAGGTGAAGGTGAAGCAAGGACCTTCTTCACATGGTGGCAGGAGAGAGAAGTGCCAATGTAGGAAAACCTACCATGTATGAAACCATCAGCTCTCATGAGAACTCACTCATAGTTGTGTGAGAACAGCATGGAGGAGACTGCCCCCATAACCCAATCACTTCACTCCTTTGACAGGTGGGGATTATAGGTCCCTCCTTCAACATGTGGGGGTTACAATTGGAAATGAGATTGGAGTGGGGACACAGAGCCAAATCATATCAGCATGTGTATTAGTCCATTATCACGCTGCTGTAAAGAACTACCAGAGACTGGATAATTTATGAAGAAAAGAGGTTTAATTGCCTCACAGTTCCACAGGCTGTACAAGAAGCATGGCTGGGAGAACTCAGGAAACTTACAGTCATGGCAGAAGGGCAAAAGGGAAGCAAGCATGTCTTCAAATGGCAGCAGAGGAGAGAGAGAGTGAAGAGGGAAGTGCCACACACTTTTAAACCATCAGATCTCATGAGGACTCTCTCATGAGATTGAGAGTTCTGTATCATGAGAACATCATGGGGGAAATCTGTCCACATGATCCAGTCACCTTCCACCAGGTCCCTTTCCCAGCATTGGGAATTAGAATTCAACATGAGAATTGGGTGGGGACACAGACCTAAGCCATATTAACATAGTTGTGGAGAAAGGATGTCATAAAAACCATCCACATCCACATGATCACCTGCAGAAACAATAGCGTAAACATTTTCTTCCTTGCTGTGTGTATATACAGACTATTCTCTTTTCCCCCTTTTCTGCTTCCTTTACAGTTGTATAGAATATGTGGGTAGGTCCAGGGTAGTAAATAACTGCATTTTAGTTCCTGGATCACAGACCATCAAGACAGCATTGTGGCTGAACTGAAGAAGGTGGACATCCTCTGGAATAAAAAACTGAGGAGGTTTCATCTTGTCCCCCCCTTTGAGAAGAGAGTGAGCATATTTTCAGTCGTACAAGAAATAACTGCATGATGTTAGGCAGAAGCATTTTGTTCTTGTGATTGTCATTGTTTAGAATTTCAGTATGGAAGAACGTTTTTAAGGCTGTTGGACAGCAAAACGCTAAATGTGTGGGTGTATTTTATGTTACGGATCACTGTTCACCCTTTGGACATCCTGCCAGTGTCTGGGAGATCTTCTACCTTCTCAAGGTGGAGGTTAGACACTTGCTTTCTCAGCCTCTGGCACAGCTAGAGTTGAACCATGGGAACAGATGTGCACCATGAGATTTCCTTTTAAAAGAGGTCATGAGGACAGTAATGCCACTACGAGTACATTCTTGTCAGGTGGCAGAGAGGCATCCAGCCCGGGGGCAGCAGGGTCAGAGGTGCTGGCCATGGAATCACAGGACAAGCAGGCAGGGAGGCGATGGTATCTGCCCCATGCCACAGTCTGGCAGTGCAGCTGGGGCACTGTTCCTATCTGTAGACCCTCCTAGCTTGATGCTATGACTTCTGAGAAATTCCTTCAACCACCAAAGTTTCTTCCCAAACTGCCTTTCCTGCTTCAGTTCTAGGTCGGTTTGTTGTTTGCAGCCAACGATATTCAGAGAAGCTTTTCCTGCCTATGGCAGTCAGTCCTAAAAAGCATGAAGAAAGAAATCTTCCTTTTCTGCAGATGTCACGTCCCAGTTGTTCCTGGCTCAAAACTCTGAATACGCATCAGGTAAAGGGAAGCGGTTCAACATACAATCCTTTACACAAAGGGACATTAGCGCAGCTCCGATTTGCCTAGAAAACTTAAGAGTGGCCCATAAAGGGAAAGCCCATCTGTTTAGGGACACTAAATCTGCTTGTAGTTCACAGGGTGTCACACACCCAAAGCAGGGACTCTAACTGCGAAGACTAATTCTATAGACAAATTGTATTTGCCCCTTATGGCAGCCTAGTGGGATGCATTCCTGTGTGCAGGGGACTGTTTATTGGATTAGTTGGTGGCTGTTATATGTTAACAGGTTTGCAAAGTAGTTTTACTAAATCTAAGTTTCATGCTAGCACTGAAGAAAATTCAGAAACAGCTTATCCCAAAAGAACACAATGTATTTTCATTTCAAAACTCAAGGAAAGTCCTTTAAAGGTACCTCAAGATTGCTGGCTGAGAAAAATGTTTCACAAGCCAGAATTCTAAACCTGCTGAATTAAGTTGTTGCCTATCAGGCATTCATAACAATTGTTATTTATTATAATGTGTGTTGAGAATAAGAACTGGATTGGTGTTGGTAAAGTTGTCCCCTCAAAACTCATGTCATCCTGGTTTAGTGAACTAAAAATGATGAGAATTATCAAAAGGATAGTTTGCCCTCTGACTACTCACGTGTACCAACTATCTTTCCTTTGTACCCATTTTAATACAAGTGCCTGACATCCCCCTGCTTTGCTGATACCATATGGTGTTGATGCAGGTTTATTTCAGCGCTGTGTTATCTGGGGAACTGAAAATTGACTGGGGGAGTTAGGCAAGCTCTTATCTCCTGCTGGCTTCTCCGCTTGCTTATGCTGCACTTTCAATAAATCACTCAACCCCTGAGCCTCCGTTTTCCCATTTAGAGAATGGGATCAGTGATGTCTACTTTGCAGGCTCTAGAGAAGCCAGAAAAGGCAAGGTTCTGTTGTTTCCTGGGAGGCAAGGAGCTATTGAATGTAAACGAAATAGCAGTGTTTGTGAGTAGGTAGCAAGTGCCTGCAAAAGAAAGATACTGGCTTTCCCTAGACTTATTATTCGGAGAACTGAAAAGCAGGTACCTCCTTTTTCACATTCCCCTCCAGAAAATTTCCTGTTATTTCCTTGGTATTAATTGATGGTGGGCACCCAAATCCTGAATTCTCAAAGGAAGGAAATGCTTCTACTCTTGACATTTCTTATTTTTGTTTTCATTTGTTTTGTTTGTTTCTTCAGGGGAGGTGAGAAAGAGGGAATGTGGCTTTTTGGGTTAATTGTGTGGATTACTATGTGCGTGCATGGAATGGTGAGACTAAGCTTTACCGGCTTGTTTTCTCTGCAGAGCTTTTCTTGCAGGAGACATTTTGGGCAAGAGATAGAGAACTCATTGCTGAGTCAGGCTCTTCTTCCTGACAAGTTTGCATAGGAGGCATGATGCCATTCATTTTAAAGTGGAGGTTAAATTTCTGTAACAGACCCAACCATACAGTGTCCTACTGTGAAATGTCTTTCTCTCTTAGGTGACAGTCCTGACAAGAGCAAGGGTGGCAGCTAGCTCTTCTCCAGTCTTTTCAAGACCTGTGTCCCTTCCGCCTTAGTGTTCTGTCATCCCTAGTGCAATCACTTAGGTCAATGTAGGATGCAGGAACTTTCATGTGTTGGAATGTTTGGAAGAAGCCTCCAAATTACAAGCATCTGGGGCGTAACAACAATCCAGTGCTCTTCTAAACAGCGCCGGGCCACTTCTTTTCAGTTTTCCAACTTGCATTCACTGCAAGAGCAAGATGATGGTGCAGAAATACTCAACAGCACTGGGCCTGCACCAGCATGACTGTTTTATCATGTCTCCTTGAGACTCCTGTCTATTTTGATGGGAGGAGTGGTTCCAGTGACGTCTGGTTCCTCTTACAGAGGGGGAGCTTGGGAAGCTGTCCTTCAGGTCCAGTTTTGCCTACCGTCCATTGCCCTGTCCCTTAACCCAACTCCCTGGAGGCCTGAAAATGACTGTATGATCCCTGCCACAAGGGGCTCTGGCTCTGGTGGGTGACACTGCACCTACAGGTGAAGGGTGGACACCACACCTGGTGAGAAGCACTCTCTGTGGGGGGCAGAGAGCTCTAAGCATGTAGAGGAGAGGCCCTTCCTTAGAAAAGAGTGACAAAGCTTCTGAAAGAGAAGAGATGTCTCGACTGACTGTAAGTTGGTCACAAAAAGACTGAGGGCAGAGAGAAGAGTTTCAGGTAGAGAGGGAGTAACACTCACAAAGCGTGAAAGAAAGTACAGCAGATCCTGACAGTAACTCAGAATGACTGAAGTGAAGAAGACAAGGGGACAGGTGATGAGAAACTGAGGCTGGAGAAATAAGTAAGGGCCAGTTCCTAATGAGCCCTCATTTGCCATCTAAGGAGTTTAGACCTCATCCTGCTGGCAAGAGAGACCATTAAATAATTTTCTGAAAAGTATACTATGAACCCATTTGTTCATAGTATACTTTATAGAAAGTATACTATGATCTTTATAGAAAGATCTTTATAGAAAGATCACCCACAGCCATAAGGAAAGGATGTTTCTAAATGTGTGAAATGTGTGGTTTCAGACCCATCAGAATCAGCTCCACCTGGAGTACCCATCAAACTTGCAGAATCCCAATCTTCATCTTATGTCTGCTGAATCAGAATCCCAAAGAGCGAACCCCACAAGACTCATGTGAAAGACGTTCTCCAAGTGATTCTGATTTAGGTAAATGTCAGTGGTGGCTGAGGGTCAGAAGGGACAACCAGTCCTAGGGACACAAAAAGAAACTAATATGATGACAGATACTGATGGGGAGGGGGGAGGAATCTTTAATCCTTGGCATGGGAAATTAAGAATCTCTGACTCGTTGAGAAAACTTTGATCCTAGAAAACAATTGTTGTGATTCCTTCCCCATAAAAGCAAACCCAGAAAAGTCTGGTAGATGAGAGAAGACATAGCTCTTCCTCGTCTGAGTGGACAACAAACACTCAAGGAGCTGGTTCAGTGTGGCTGTGACGGGACACCTGCTTTAAAACAATTATACTCCAGGCGAAAAGTCTGCCTCTGGGAGCACTGACTGGTGGCTTCCAGCAATATGCTGCACCTTCTGGCATTTTTTATTTGTTTGTCTTTTAGCTAAGTAAACTCAATATTCATCCTATGGCTTAGGAAGTTGACACTGACAAGGACGGAGACATTTTGATTGGTGCATCTGCAGTCTGCCTGCACCAAAGAAAGGTCAAAATGCTCCTCTCAGCTGGCCAGGCTTGGAATCAGTAAGCAGCTTCTGCAGGATTTGAAGTCATTGTGCATTAGGACTATTGAAGCCTGGACGAGTGGAGTCATAAGAGCGTTCATTATGCTCTCCTGTAGCAGAAATCATCATCACCTGCACTTCTGCTGGGGCAATTGTTTTCATTTTTATGTATTTTCCCCTTAGGTGGTTGTTTTAGCATTCATGCTGTAATTTTCCTTGGCTGGGAACCCAAAGTCAGTGAGAGACAGACCCAGAAATAGATCGTAATCTTCTCACCCTCAGCCTACGATGCCAAAACTGCCCAGCTGCCTCATACCACAAGTGACCTTTTTCTAAAAAATGGGAGGCCAGAGACAACAGGGAGGCTTGCCAGAATATAGCTCTGCCCTGTATGTAACATTCACCACACTCAGAACCTGGTTTGACCTGAGAAAATTCTACTGGGTCCTGGATTAGTTAGGGCGATGTTAGCTGTTATAAAATATAAATAAATAAGTAAACCCCCAAATTGCATTGATTTGCTGCAATGGAAGTTTTCTTCTTTATGTAACAGTTCAGTGCAGGTGTTCTTGGTTGGCAATTGATGGGGTGCGGGGGGAGGGCTCTACTTCAAGCAGTCACTTAAAGGTTCAGAATGACAGAGCCTCTGCTGCCTTCAACCCTTGGCTTCCAAATTCACTACAGGCATACCCCAGGCAGCAGAAAGGGAAATGTGGAGGATGGAGTACTGACGTTTTGAAGTTCAGACCTGGAAGTGGTACACATCCCTTCTTCTACGTCCCACTGCAATGAAAACATTCCATGGCCACATTAAACTAAAAGGACTATTGGAAAAGATAGGAGAAACAAGTTATAGTGAACAAATAATAAGAAATTCCTAGCAATCTGTAGACCAAGATGGGGGAGCTTCTGAGATTAGTTGTAGCAGAAGCCTGGGAAATCTGGCAAGGGCCTCTCTTCATTTATTACCTGCCATTTCTAATTCATTCATACACTATCTGTTCTTATATCTTATATTCAGTAAGAGCATCTATTAAGCTCTTACTGTATATAGGATACTGCACTAAATGCTTTGAGGGTATTTGAGGCATACTAGACTTGGGAGTTCACAGAATAATGGGAGAGATAGTCCGAAGCAATATCAAATAATGAAGTAAATGCTGTGATAAAGAAGTTTATAAACAATTACACAAGCATATAGTAAGAAGGTTCCCCTAGGTGAGGCTTCAAGGATAATGAAAGAACTTTCCAGATTGAAAAGGAAGGAAAGGGTGATTTCAGATATGGAATAGCATTGGCAAGGGCACAGAGTTATAAAGGCACAGGGAATATTTAGAAAATGGAATTTGGTGTCCATCATGGGTAAAGCATATGGTGAGGAAAGAGAAATGCCAGGGAGGCAAAAATGGAAAGATGGGCTAGTACTGGGTTTTGAAAAACCTTGTAAGCCTGCAAAATATTTATGGCATTTACCCCCTAAGCCAATGATTCTGCCTTTCTCTAATTATACGTTGTTTTTCTCCTAACTTTTTTTGATACCTGGTACAACTTTTTGTCTCATATTTGTGTAGTGTCCTGTCTCTGACTATTCTGGAATAAGGCTGCAGGTATGGCTGAATTTGGAACTCAAATTATGCCATCAGGACTCTCCCTCTCTAGGCTGTGCCTTCAGCTGCCTTTGCTGAGTTAGTATCTCAGGCTTTGCATGGTGGCAAGGTAGCAGCAGCAGACCCCACCCCCTGTATTCCCTCAGGTTCATGTGCAGCAGAAAGTTTCAGCAAAGTTCTCTTGGTGTGTCATTGGCATAGGGGGACTCACATCCCCATCCATAAACCAATATTTTGTCTTCTTTTCAGCCCAGGCCTCAGATTATGCTTCACTTCTGAGCTTGAGTAGTGGGAGGACGTTTGCTCAAAAGAAAACCCAGGTCCAGTTCCAAGATCATGAGTGAATGGATACTTAGGCAAGAAAAGAAGTCCACTACTCAGAATCCCACTGGACAGACTCTCCAGCCAACCTGTGCTTCTGCCAGGGCCCAAAATATGCCTTGGGCTTTTCTAACACATCTACCTTCTAGTAAACCACTTCCCTTTTTGAATCCTTCCTAATTATCTCATCTGGCTCAAATTCCATCTATCTTATGACATTAAGGACAAAATCTCAAATTCAGTTTATTCATGAAGCCTAGTGGGTTCACTGCTTCGTGCAAGCAATTATAACACTTCTTGTCTATACAACTCTTTAGGAAACAGATTTTCTCTACCTCCTGCAGGTTGCTAACTTTTAATGACTACAATTTTTCTATCCAACTTGACTCTAAATTCCTTTAGGGAAACTACTATACATGTCTTTGTCTTCCCTTGATATGTATTTTATATTTCACTTAATTTTCATATTTATATCCCACCTTGTTCTAAAGTGAATTTAAGGTAACTGACAAAAATGAATATGCATCACAAAGTAGAACAAAACTAAAAATAAGTGAGTGAGATTCTCTGAGAAATACACTTACTATAAGAAGTTTGATAACTCTGAGACTGCCATGCTGTGAGGAAGCCTAGACTAATCATATGGAGAGTGAGCTGCCAGTCATCCCCCAGCTGTTCTAGCTATTCTACTTCAGGAACCATGCATGTGAGTGAAGAAGTCATTTCAGACATTCCAGCCTAGGCAAAGGCCACATGGAGAACAGAGGAATTCAGCCAACAGCCAAAACTTGACTCAGATACATGACCATAAGACTCAGATACATGACCACAGCCAAGTGGTCCCTGAAATGTCCATCCATTTGAGCCACCCCTGCTGAGGTCCCAAACATTGGATATGTAAGTCCCCCCAGTATACCCTAATTGAATACTTAACTCACAAAATCTCATTCAAATTACTACACTAGGCCCAGAGGAAAATGCAGAGAAGAAAAGCCTTGCTTCCACCCCTCAAAAAGTATAGAAACCAGAGATCTAAAGGAATAGGAAAGGTAACATTTACATCTAATGGCTGTAGTTCTGGATAAGATGTAGTAAGCATACTCCATTCTGTCTCTCACAACTGTTAAAAAAATGGGTAGAATGAACTGAGGACTCTGAAAACTAAATAGGAGCAAGCATACTGGAAAGGAACACCAGAATTTAGAGCATCATATTTTTCCTACTGATATTTCTCAGACTGGATTCAATGCAGCCTGAAACCGGGAAATGGTATGCACAGACAGAGCTTCTGAAGCAACAAGCTAGTTCTAGCTTGTCGAGCAGGAAAAGGATCTCCTAATACTCAGATAGGAAGATATTCCCCCCTTTTTTTCTTGTCTCCATTTTCTTATACCATAGCCTCCAAGCAATCTCATGGTGGCAACAGCTCAGAGGCCTGCAGGAGCCTAAAATCGGATGTAGGGTTGCCTTCCTCTTTGGTCAGTGGATCTGCGACACCAGGAAGGTGTTAGAAAAACTACTGTTGCTTTTCTTTCTGTATCTGTCTGCCAGCCACTGGTCCGCGGACCTGGGCACAGTTGCAAGAAGTATAATGGGAGTGGGGTAAGTAAAGCTCTGTTATTCTTACTGAGAGAGGTGAAAAGGGGATCTGCAAGTCAATAGAAACTACTAGGGAGATTGTAGGGGGAAGAAGCTTAAAACATTATCTCACAAAGTTGTTTGTGAACTCCTGGGCTCACTCTTGAGTTGTAATGTGTGGATTTGACCCTAAACAGCATACCCTAAATAACTTGGGAGAACTGAATTATGAGACAGATATCACCCAGATCTCACATTGGAAAGTGCAATCAATAGATGTCAATGATGAGACAACAAAGATTTTAAGCAGCTATCATTAAAATGCTCCAATTCTCAAATGAATGAAAACTTCAGTAGCCCCAGCAAACAAATAGGAAACATAAGGAAAGATCAAATGGAAATTTTATAATTGAAAACATTATTGATATATAAAACTCACTGAATGGACTCAAGAGAAAAATGGAATTGAAGGAGGAAAGAGTCAATGAACTAAAATATATTACCCACCCTGAACAATGGTAATGAAAAGAAAGATTGGGATAAAAATAAACACAGACATAAAACTGTTGCATAATATTAAAAGGTGTAACATTTCTGTCATCATAGTCTCTGAAAGAAAGGAGAAAGAATATGGTGAAAAAAAATTTGAAGAAATATTTATTTGAAAACATCAAAATTTAGTGAAAGATATAAATCTATAGATTCAAGAGGCTCAGCAAATCCAAACAGGACAAATTTTAAAACCATACATACCTAGTCATCTCATAATAAAACCACTGAAAACAAAATACAAAAAGAAAATTTTCAGAGAGCCAGAGAAATCACTACAGATTTCTTATTGAAAATCCAGGAGGTCAGAAGGAAATGGAACAAATTTTTCAAGTGATGAAAACTATCAACTTTCAACAAATAATTATATATCCAGAAAAAAATGCATCAGGAATAAATATGAAATAAAGTTATTCTCAGATTTAAAAAACTGAAAGAATTTGTTGCGAGGAGACCTACTCTAAAAGAATTTCTAAAAGACATTTTTCAGAAAGAGGGGAAATGACACCACAAGAAAATTTGTAACAACAGAAATGAATAAATAGGAAAAGATATGGTAAATATCTAGATAAATATAATAGACTATTTTTATATTGGAGTCTTTATATGACTATGTAGATTATATATGACTCTAATACACAAGCAACAAATGTAAAGGGGTGGAGGTAAAAGGTCCTATATGGTGATAAGGTTTCTATATTCCACTTAAAGTGGTACTTCAAACTATACTACAAGGCTACAGTAATCAAAACAGCATGGTACTGGCACCAAAACAGAGATATAGACAAATGGAACAGAACAGAGGCCTCAGAAGCAATGCCACACATCTACAACCATCTAATCTTTGACAAACTGGACAAAAACAAGCAATGGGGAAAGGAGTCCCTGTTTAATTAATGGTGTTGGGAAAACTGACTAGCCATATTCAGGGAACTGAAACTGGACCCCTTCCTTACACCTTATACAAAAATTAACTCCAGGTGGATTAAAGATTTAAACATTAGAACTAATACCATAAAAACCCTAGAAGAAAACCTAGGCAAAACCATTCAGAACATAGGCACAGGCAAGGACTTCATGACTAAAACACCAAAAGCAACAGCAACAAAAGCCAAAATAGACAAATGGGATCTAATTAAACTTAGCTTCTGCACAGCAAAAGAAACAATCATTAGAATGAACCAGCAACCAACAGAATGGGAAAAAAATTTTGCAATCTATCCATCTGACAAAGGGCTAATATCTAGAATCTACAAAGAGCTAAAACAGATTTACGAGAAAAAAAACAACCATTCAAAATGGGCAAAGGATATGAACAGACAGTTTTCAAAAGAAGACATATATGCGGCCAACAAACATATGAAAAAGTGCTCGTCGCCACTGGTCATTAGAGAAATGCAAATCAAAACCACATTGAGATACCATCTTAAACCAGTTAGAATGGTGATCATTAAAAAATCTGGAGACAATGGATGCTGGAGAGGATGTGGAGAAAAAGGAACACTTTTACACTGTTGGTGGGAGTGTAAATTAGTTCAACCATTGTGGAAGACAGTGTGGCAATCCCTTGAGGATCTAGAAATAGAAATTCCATTTGACCCAGCAATCTCATTACTGGGTATATACCCAGAGGTTTATAAATCATTCTATTATAAGGACACATGCACACATATGTTCATTGCAGCGCTGTTTACAATAGCAAAGACCTGGAACCTACCCAAATGCCCATCAATGATAGACTGGACAAAGAAAATGTGGCACGTATACACCAGGGAATACTACACAGCCATAAAAAATGACAAGTTCATGTCCTTTGTAGAGACATGGATGAATCTAGAAACCATCATTCTCAGCAAACTGACAGAAGAACAGAAAACCAGACACCACGTTTTCAGTCATAGGTGAGTGTTGAACAATGAGAACACTTGGGCACAGGGAAGGGAACAACATTCACTGGGCTAGGTAGGGGGTGGAGGGAAGGGGAGGTGAGGGACAGCAGGGGAGGGAGGATGGGAGGGGATAACACTGGGAGAAAAACCTGATGTAGGCGACAGGGGTGAGGGGAGAGTGGAGGGATGGAAACAGCAAACCACCATGGCATGTATGTACCTATGTACAATCCTGCGGGATGCAGGATGTGCACATGTACCCCAGAGCCCAAAGTACAAAAAAAAAAAAAAAAAAAGTGGTAACATGCTCATTCTAAGTGGACTGTGAAAGATTAAGTATTGTAACCCCTGAAGCAATCATTAAAATATTGACACAAAGAAATATAGCCAAAATCACAGAATGTAAAACGTAAAACTAACACATGTTTAAATTAAACAAATTAGAAATTACTTAAAAATGAAAAGACACCTAAGTAAAACATATAAAATAACATTAAATGTAAGTGATCTAAAAACACCAAGAAAAGCAGTGATGATCAGAATGCATTAAAAAAGACCCAACAATATTCTGCCTACAAAAAAAAACCATTTTAACTTTAATGATAAAGGTATATTAAAAGGAAAAGTACAGAAAGGGAAAAATTATACATGCACTAATCAAAAGAACTCTGAAAGGGCAATATTAATATCAGACAAAGTAGACTTCAAAGCAAAAGTCTTACTAGAAATAAAAAATAACATTACATAATTATAATAGGATCAATTCACCAAGAAGATATACCATCTAACTAAATGCATTTGCATTTGACAATATAGTTTCAAAATAAATAAGCAAAAACTCACAAAACTGAAAAGAGAAATAGATAAATTCAAAATCGTAACTGGAGACTTCAACACTTTTTTTTCAACATCAATAGAACTAGTAGACATTTCATCAGCCAGAATATGGAAGAAATAAACAGCACCATTATATAGATCTGACATTTATAGACCACTCTACCAAAAGCAGCAAATACAAATATTTTCATGTGCACATGAAATGTTCATCAAAATAAATCATATCTTTTGTCACAAAGTGGAACAATAAAAATTTAAAAGAATTGAAGTCTTAAATAGTATGGAATTAGACTCAAAATCAATTACAGAATAAGAATAGGAAATTGTCCAGACAGTGAGAAATTAAACCACACACTTCAAAATTATTCATAATCCAAAGAAGAAGTCTCAAGAATAATTTTGAAATATTTTTAACTAAATATAAATAAAAATACAATATGTCAAAATTTGTCAATGCAACAAAACATTTAAAAGCCTATTAATACAATACATAGTCATATTTGAAAAGATCTCAAATCACTAATCTAAATGGTTATGTTGGAAAAGAGGAAAGATCTCAAATCACTAATCTAAGCTGATAATTTTTTAAAAACTTTTAGGTTTGGGGTACATGTGAAGGTTTGTTACATAGGTAAACTCATATCATGGGAGTTTGTTATACAGATTATTTCATCACCCAGATATTAAGCCCAGTACCCAGTAGTTATATTTTCTGCTTCTCTCCCCTCCTCCCACCCTTCACCCTCAAGTAAACCCCAGTATCTATTGTTCCCTTTGTGTTCATAAGTTCTCATCATTTAGCTCCTACTTATAAGTGAGAACATGTGGTATTTAGTTTTCTGTTCCTGAGAGTTTGCTAAAGATAATAGGCTCCAGCTCTATCCATGTTCCTGCAAAAGACATGATCTCATTCTTATTTATGGCTGCATAGTATTCCATAGTGTATATGTATCACATTTTCTTTAACCAGTCTACCATTATTGGGCATTTCGATCGATTCCATGACTTTGCCATTGTGAACAGTGCTGCAATGATCATTTGCGTGTCTGTCTCTTTATGGTAGAATGATTTACATTCCTCTAGGTAAATACCCAGGAATGGGGTTGTTGGGTTGAATGGGAGTTCTGCATTTAGCTCTTTAAGAAATTATCATACTGCTTTCCACAATGGTTGAACTAATTTACACTCCTACCAACAGTGTGTAAGTGTTCCCTTTTCTTTGTGAGTTTAAAACTGTAATTTAATCCACCATACTGAAAGTCTAAAGAAGAAAAAACATATGATCATACTAACTGAGGCAGAAAAAGCATTTTACAAAATTAAAAAACTTACAGCTAGTACTATACTCAATGGTGAAGCACTGAATGCCCTTGCCTTAAGACTGAATACAAGAGAAGGGGCTCCACTTACACTACTTCTATAACAAATTGTACTGGAAGTCCTAGCCAGTTCAATGCATCAAGAAGATAAAAAGAGGCATACAGATTAGAAAGGAAGAAATAAAACTGTCTCTAGTCCAGATAACATAATTGCTTATGTGGAAATTCCCAGAAAATCTAGAGGAAAACTTCTGAAACCAATAAACAGTGTCAAAACTATCGGGCAACTACATACAAAAAAGAAAAAAGAACCTTGAAATCTCACAACCTCACACCTTATTCAAAAACTAACTCAAAATGGATTATAGCTCTAAATGTAAAATTTAAAAAATAAAAATGTTAAAAGAAAATATAGGAAAAAGGGGCCTGTATTTTCCTATATTACAAACTTTTCCTATTAGAAACTGTCTTTAGGCAAAGTGTTCTTAGACATCTTACCAAAAGCATAATCAATAACATTAAAAATTAATAAATTGAACTTCATCAAAATTAAAAATTTCTGTTCTACAAAGACCTTGTTGAGAGAATGAAAAGACAAGCTACAGATTGGATGAAAATATTTGTAAATCATGTATCCGACACAGGACATGTGTTCAGAACACATAAATAAGTCTCAAAATTCAACAATTAGAAAACAAACAATTAAAAAGTATACACAGATTTGAACAAACACTTTACTTTGGAGGGAGATGCCAATTAAAACCATGACATACCACAGTGTGTCTATAATAATCGCTCAAAAAGCAAATGCAATACCAAGTGTTGGTGAGGATGAGGAGCAACTGGGATATCTCACACAATGCTTTTGGGAATTAAAATATTAAAGCCACTCTAGAAAACAGTTTGGCAGATTTTGGAAAGTTAAACATACATTTACCATAGCTGCCAGCAATCCCACTCCAAATGCCCTTCAACAGGTGAGTGAATAAACAGAGATACTTCCTTACAAAGGAATATGACTTGATAATAAAGAAAAATAGATTTGGATGAATCTCAAAGACATGTCAAGTAAAAACAAAAACAATTTCTAAAGGGTGCATACGGTATGATTGCAGGTGTGTGATATTCTGAAAAAGACAAAACTGTGATGGAGGACATATCAGTGATTGTCATTAGAGGGGGGTGGGGGTAGGGATGTGACTACAACGGGAAAGAACACAGGACTTTGCTGGGGGTGATGGAACTGCTCTGGGTCCTGATTGTGTTGGTGGCAGCTACATAAATTGACCCACGGGTTAAAATTCATGGAACTGTAAACCAGAAAAGACACTAATTTATGCTAATTTTTATTTAAAAGAGTGAGATGAAAAAACTACTCCTAGACAATTATCTATAAAAAAAAAAAAGTTATAAAACCAGAATGTATGAAGGGAAAAGAAACCTGCAAATTCTACTAGAGAAATAAATCTTGCCTTTGGGCTTTGACGTCTCCAGAGTGTGACTGTGAAGGGAGCCTGCAACCTAGACCAGGCAGTTCTCTCTGCCCAGAGCCTCTCCGGGCCATGACCATGGCATACTGAAGGAGCAGCTATTGGAATGAACAAAGGCTCTTTGTGTAGCTTGGTGTAGGTGTTAACTGTTTCTTGAGGAGGAAGTCAGAGGGATTGACTGATCTCCATCCCATGACAACACCATACATGTCAGCCATCACTTGTGAACCAGGTAATGAACACCACCTTGCCCTGTTCTTTATACACTTGAAAACACTTTCATAAGTGCTGTTTCTTTCAAATGTCAAAGCATGTCTGTGACAGCTGGGGTGGGTATAATCATCTTCATTTTATGAAGTAGTGAAGTGGAGTGACTTCACTAAGGTCAAGCAGCAGGGGGAAAGCTCACAGGTAGGGACACAGAGATTCTGGCTTGTACTCTTCATTCACTCACTCATTCATCTATATAAAAAATATTTATTGAGTGCCTACTATATGACAGGGAATGTAGTGTACAATTGTTTAAATTCCATCTGAAAGAAAAGACAAGTGTACATCTTCAAAGCAGGGCGTTAAATCATAATGACCATATATGTGGCAAGAACAATGAGTTGGAATGGGAATGCTAGTTGCTGAATGGTCAGGGCATACTTCATGAAAAGATGCGCTTGGATCTGATTACAGAAAGTAGCAGAGAAAGTGACAGAGTATGGAAAAAGTTAAGACTGAAGGAGGTGCATAGTTGAAATGCAAAGTCTGTGTGGTGGCCAGCCTCCCAAATCACCCCCAGTGATTTTTGCCTCCCGGTATTATACCCTGTATAGTCTCTTCCCACACTGAATCAAGGTTATTCACATGAACAGAAGAGTGTGGCAGAGGTGACAGTGAGGGACTTCTGAGGCCAGGTCATAAAGTGCATATGGCTTAACCTTGCCCCTTAAATCAAATCGTTCATTCTGGGAGAAGTCAGCCACCATTCCATAAAGTCACTCAAGCAGCCATGAAGAGAGGCCTACTTAGAGAGGTACTGAGACATCTTGCCAACAGCCAGTACCCAACTTGCCATCCACATGTATGCGCCACCTTGAGGCCCCAGTAAGTTTTCAGATGACTTCAAAGCCCAGCAGATATCTCAGTGCAACCCCATGAGAAATCCCAAACCAAAACCACCTAGCTAAGCTTCTCCCCAGATTCCTGGCCTCACAGAAACCATGAGAGATATAAAAAATTATTGCTGTTTTAAGCCACTGAGTTTTAGAATAAGTTTTTACACAGCACTGGGTAATAATAAAATATATGAGCCAACTTGCAGAAAAAAGCAAGCATGATACATGTTCACAAGATAATTCTCTCAGGCCAGGAAGGCGGAGGTTCCAGCAAGCTGGATATGAGGTAGGAAAGATGTGAGCAAAGGCAATGGCAGAAAAGACTAAGAAAAGGGACAAACAGAAGAGTGTCATTCAAGAGAGAATTCCTGGCTCACCCTAGCCCATGAAACTCCCTACATGATCCTTTATTGTCTCTCTTTACCCTTATGCTGATGCCATGCAGAAGATGGGAGGCCCTAGAGGATGGTAGATCAATCAGGTGAAAGACAGGAAGACAAATATCACAGGTTCCCACTCATATATAGGAGCTAAAAAGGTTGATCTCAGGGAGCTCGAGTACAATGATGGTTCCAGAATCTGAGAAGGGTGGTGGGGAGGGGCAATATAGAGGGACCGGTTAATGGGTACTGTTGGAAACAAATGCTTGCTTCTCAGTGCCGAAAAGAAGAACCAGTGCTCAAAAACTTTTCTCAGCAAGGCAATTTTACTTCCTGCAGAAAGGGTGCCCTGTTTCGAGGGCACATCAAACAAAGGAAAGCAGAAGTTTTTGTCCCTGACACATTGGGTCCTTACTGCTCTGTCCTGTCTCCATTGGCTGGTGTGGGACTGCACAATCTGGACTGATCCCGATTGGCTAAATCTTAAAACTTTTCTAAGTAGGTAAATGTGTGACGGAGAACAACGAAAGGAAGGGAGTCGTTTACCAGAAACTAGGAGAATAATAATATTTCCAAATAAGGAAGAGGCATAGGCTGTAAGCCGGGAAATGCCTGGGCATGTTTGGACATGTCTGAGCATGCTACAGGTCAGAACAAATAACCTGGTTAAAGTATAAGGACATAGAATGTACTTATTCCCTTTCTATATTTAACAGCTACATATGGCTTAACAAAGAGTTATTAGCAAAAAGCAAGGAAGCTTGAAGGAAGCTAGTTTTTAAAAGAAACTATCATTTCTAACACAT
Source organism: Ateles fusciceps (assembly GCA_036589455.1). NCBI lineage: Eukaryota > Metazoa > Chordata > Mammalia > Primates > Atelidae > Ateles > Ateles fusciceps. The sequence continues at coordinate 3,592,439 of JAZHEH010000904.1, forward strand.
TATTCATTCTTTAACAAAAAAGGAAACTTTAAAGAGGAACTTTTTACTTTTCACAGGTACAAAAATACAAGTAGAGAGAAGAAATAAGACCTAGAGTTCAATAGCACAATAGAATTACTATAGTTAGCAATAATTTGTTGTATATTTCAAAGTAACTAGAAAAGTGGAATTGGAATTCCTAAAACAAAGAAATGATTAATGTTTTAGGTGACAGATGTCCCAGTTACCCTGACTTGATCATGACACATTGTATGCTTGTATCAAAATGTCACATGTACCTCACAAATATGTGCAACAGTTATGTATCCATAAATTTAAAATGTTAAAAAAAGGTAAAAGATTATGGGGCCCCAAATTACCTCACAGAATGTCACCTGCAAAATACCTGCATTCAGCAAATGTGCGAACCAGAAATAAATTTCTGTTAGATAAAATAATAAATACACTTGGAACAGTATAAAGTAAGTATAGGGAAAAATAGAATGGAGAATGAGTCTACACACACACACACACACACACACACACACACACACAACACACACCCCTTAAGGTCCTGGGTTAATGCTTGCTCGAGATGAGTCGTAATATTATGTTTTGAGCTTTCTAGTAGCCAATGCAAAAAGGAAAAATGATCAGTGACATGGTTCACAGAGACAAAGAAATTTTTAAAATGAAGAAAGAAAAAGATTGCTCAGGAAAAGTATGACTACTTCCAGTACTGAAATAAAACAGAAGTCCTCCCACTGAGTCCTCATAAAAATGACACAACATAATATCATGAACAATGTCCTCAACAACATCCTCACAGCCAGTAGAACAAGCTTAATAACTCCATTCCTTAGTCCTTCAGTGAAGGACAAAGTAAGTGGTAAACTGACACAGCAAAATCCAGTAAAATCAACTCTATAGATTTTGGGGAAAAGCACAAAGTTTAGTGGTTGAGTTCATCAGTTCTCTGTTCGTCTGGTTGTACTTAATAACAAATGGTAATAAATTGTGACTCTCTCGATAACCCCCCTCAACCAGTCCTAGATATCTGGGTTATGTAAATGAATTAATTCACTAGCAGTTACGTGTATGGTGTTGAGGGAGGGGGAAAGGAGAATAGGAGAACCAAACATCCCGGTGTAGCTGCCCTGTGACCCTGCATTACCTCCCAAATCCTATTTGTCTGCTTGCAGTTACCAGAGTGTTTCACCATCTCATGTGTTTTGCTGTATTTCTTCTCAGTGCATTTTCCTGGGGCAGTGCAATTAGGAACACTGACTAGACAATAAGAAAGGAAGAATAATAGAGTATAAGTACAATTGTAAAAAGCCATTATGATATACTTTCAAAGCCAGTAATTAGCACTCTTGCTTATCAGGCAAATCACTATTAGTATTTTTATTTGAACTACAACTGTGTCTTTTGAGAAAAACCTAACATCTGCCTACAATTGGATTCCTCTCCAAGTATTCCTTGGAGGAAAAGGAAAAGGATACATATTGTCAGGAGTGTAATTTAATGCTTGTAGTTAAAGTCTTGAAAAGGACCCATTGTAAGAGGGGAAGCTGAAAAGGATGAATTAAGAAACATGCTAAATAACTTCTAGTTGTCCTTGTAAAGCAAATCTGGAGTGTTTTTTGTTTTTTGTTTTTTGAGAGGGGAGTCTTGCTTTTGTTGCCCAGGTTGGAGTGCGATGCTGCGATCTCGGCTCACCACAACCTCCGCCTCCTGGGTTCCAGCAACTCTCCTGCCTCAGCCACCCAAGTAGCTAGGATTACAGGCATGTGCCACCATGCCTGGCTAATTTTTTGTATTTTTAGTAGAGACGTGGTTTCTCCATGTTGGTCAAGCTGGTCTCAAACTCCTGACCTCAGGTGATCCACCTGCCTTGGCCTCCCAAAATGCTGGGATTACAGGCATAAGCCACTACGCCTGACCAGAGATTTTTTTCTTTAAATTGAGAAGCTTCAAAACTGATCTTTTGCAAAATAAGAAGGTAATATGCCAATCTGGGAAATCAAGATTCATTTGGAGAACAGGAATGATTCGAGAGTGGTTAGGTGGGACGGTAAAGATGGAAGAAATGTGAAAATAGGGAAGAGCTCTTGGCCTAGAGACCTTGGGGACTGATTTAGTAACTGTGTTCAGTGAGTACTGTCAGTCATTTTAGTGAGCATTTAAAGAAAACTGGAGGAAAACTGATCTTTGGGGATGGTGGCACTTTCTAGAATGGGTGAAAGCAATATCGCAAGAGTAGTTTGGTAAGTCTTTAGATTTGGGGTGTGGCAGTGGGAGAATGTCTGGAATTAAGTGCATTTAAAATATAAGTTGCACACCATGTCTAGTGATAGTCATTTAGATTCCCCTAGAGTCAGGCAAACTAGCTGTGAATCTGACAACAAGATGGATAAATTATTATCCTGACAACTCCAAATCTGGCAAGAGCTGGAGAAATTATTCCGGCGGTAATGACAGAAACAGGTCAGGCTTGGATTGAGCCAGAGCTAAGTAACAAATATTTGTAGTATTTTATGCAAAACACCATTCAACCATTCTTCTTTCAGTTCAGTGAAGCTTAGAAACAAGAAGAAACAATATTTATGTGACTTCGGAAGAATTCAGGAAACTGGCAAGGATGCCTGAAATCAGGAGAATCAATGGGTGAAGATGGATTTATGTTAGTATTCTTTTAAGTGCTGCTGTAATCGTAGACTTCAGGTTCTGCCTTCAGAGTGACATAAACCTAATAATCCTTCCCAGCCTTGGAAATATTTCTTCTCCTCCAATCTCCAAGGTGACTTCTTCTTCTTCCTCTATCTCCTAAACTACTGTCCACTCCTAATACAGTACAGCATACTTCCTTGCTCCATAGATACAGCAGACACCACCTGGGTTGCACCCAACATACAATTTATCCTTTCTTTTTGTAAATAAACCCTCAAATTTGTTTGGCAAATCACCTTCTTTCACCTGGCCCTGTGCTTCACTGGACAAGTCATGGAAATTCTATTTCTCTAGCCAGTCCCTTGCATAGGAATAAGCTTGTGACACCATTTTATGCACTAAGGTATGAAGAGAAATGCATTGGGAGGTTTTTAGGAAAGGTTTCCTAGTTTTGAAAAAGAAATGCATAGGGGAAAATCATCATTTTGCTGCTGAATGCCATCATGGCTGTGTGTGCTTGGAACTGGAATAACAATCTTGCAAACATAAAGAAGAAAAGTCAATTGAGTAATAATGGCAGAGTAGAAAAACTGAGAGAATGAACTTCCTTGGTGTCATTAGGGCCACTGAATCAACAAAGCTAGGACCTTCCATTTTAGGACTTATAAATGTTCTCATTGTTTAAGCAATTTTGAATTGAGTTTTCTATTACTTACAGCTGAAATTATAACTGATAAAATACATATTTGTAGGCTTTTACTCCTTATTTCATAGTAAACATATTTGTGATTACCCACAGTAACTGCCATATACCAGGTGTCAAGGAATAATGGTTTCCTAAAGAGCCAAATGCATTGATGGATAGATAGATGTGCTACATCTTAATACCAGCTGCATTCCTTCACTCAGTGAACTGCGTTGCTATCCACCCAGGTGTGTAAGCCAGAAAGCTTTTCTACATACTTTTCTATTTCTCCCTCCTCATAGCCAATCAGTTTCCACGTTCTGTTCATTTTGCCTTCTAGACTCATTCCGAATCCACTTCTTTAATCTCTCTCACCATTCGATTTCAAGCTATCATCTCTTAACGGCATTAGTATAGTAACCTTCTAACGAGCTTCGTGGGCCTTCCTAAATCTGTTCTCTATACAGCAGTCAAAGGGAATCTTTTCAAAATGCTAAATTTCCCATCTCTCCCGCCTCCATTTTTGATTAAATGATTAAGAGGAAAATTCCAAAATTCATAAGATGCCCACAAGACCTGAATGGTCTGGGCCTTCTACCCCTGTGGGATACCTCTTGCCTGTGATACCCTAGCAATTCCTTGAATGTGCCTTGCTTTGCACCTGCTGTTCTCTATGGCTGTCAGGGTGTCCCCCACTGGCACTCCTACACAATCACATACCCCATGTGTTCCATTCTCCATTTTTCAGCTCAGTCTTGCCTTTCCCGAAGAAGCATTTCTTCTTCTGAGTAGGCAGCTTTCCCTTTTTTACACTTTGCCAACACCACGTATCTCTCAGTCATAGCCAAGATGATCATCCAACTGGGATACGTTCTAGAGTGAATGAGGATGCTATTAATAATTATACTGAGATGATAGGTATAAACAGAGATTGTTCTGGGATAACAGAAGATTTGGTCGTTCTGTTATTTTTATGTTCATTAGTATATTTATTTAAGGTCTGCCTCCCCTGACATTTCTACATGGGTGGGGATATGTCCTTCTTTTTGCTGGCCATCATATTCCCCATGCAAGAGTCAATAATAGATAACCAATAAAAATTTGTTAGAGTAATATAGGAACAAATAAATATGATAATTTAATTACCATTTATTATTTTTATTGTTCTCCTTAATATCTGGTCATTTGGCACAGCTCTGCTTTATTGCTGATTCATTCAGTCAGCACAGTATCTACTGAGCATTTACTATGTGCTAAGTATGATTCTAGGGATTCAAGGGACACAGCAGCAAAATAAGACGCAGTTTCTGCCCTCAAGAACTCACAGTCCCATCGGGGAGATAAATGAAGGCCACTAGGATTCTAGATCAATTTCTATCAGATGAGTACCTGGCCAATCAGGGCCTGTCCTGGGAATGAAAGGGATAGTTTCTATTTCTTTCATTTCCTTCTTAGTCTGTTACTTCTCCTACTTCAGTTCCAAGGTCAGTATTTTCACGATTTCCATTCCTTGCTAAAACCTAGCTCAAGGAAACATTCAGCTACTTTGCAGTAATTTCAGATTCTGGCAATATGTTAAAAATGATATTAATGCATATCAACTTGCAAGAAATAAATGGAAATCTCAAGATGCCTGAAATTAAGAGCTATAAGCTTAGAATCTGATCCTGAAGCTTCCCCATGGGTGGTTATCAAATTCAGTAATAGCTAGTAGTTTGGGCTTTAACATACAATCAGGCCAGGATATGAGGATGTGGGTCCTAAGAGACACTGACTGGGAACTAATACCCCTTCATGAAGCTGGGATGCTCAAAGGGATGTAGCCTCAGTAATTAGGGGCATAGGGAGAAAAATCCGCCCACCTTAACAGGAAGATGATGAAATTTGGTGTTCTGAACTATGGAAAAGGAAAAAATTTATTCCCAGAGAAATAAAAATCTCACGCCTTCGCCTCATGCTGTGTTAAAGTTAGAATGTATACTTCTGTAGTGATTTAGAAACTGTCAAGATGAGAAATTTACATAAAAATTAATCCTGGGACAGTGATATCATGGAGTACCTGGTAGAAGTGAATAGGAAATCACTGTGAAGTGACAATTCCACGGTCTGGACCACAAATAATTTTTTTAGGAAGGTTTCCATTGAAGGTTAGCTTATAATCCAAGATATAGGCAAATAATAATAATAACAACCTAGAAGGATAGAAACCCAGTAATCTACACTAAAAGAAATATTATCTAGAAAAGATGACGTCTTGAGTAGAATCTCTTGGAAACAGATTCTGAGATAGAGATTTGCATGTAGGAGGTTTATTGGAGAGTGATTTAAGGCACAACATCTCGAGGGGCGCGAAAGAAGTGGGATTAGTAACAAGAAAATACAGGGATACAGTTGCAACAGAGGCCTCAGTTGCATAGATACTTCAAGGATCTGTGGGCTTTTATGCCCCAACATTAGCCAGTCATTGAATGCAAGTTGCCCTGGAAAGAGGTCAAAACTTGGGAAAGATAGCCCCTTTGGCCAAAGACAATTTCCTGAGGGAGGCAGAAGTGGACCATCAGCAGCCAATGCACACAGCAGTAGGGAAATGAGTGCCTTGGTCCTGAAAGGGGTCTAGGAGGTGAGGACTCCAAGCAGCATGCAACAACCTCCACTACAGTCCGCCCTCTTGAACTAGCCAGATCTATTTACATTTGCGAACCATCTGGGAAGAGCATCATCAGGTTTCTGGTTGGTCTCAATTCCTGAGGAATCTTATGTAAGGAGTTAGTGGAGAAAGTTAGCTGTTCCTGCTGTTGCAACTACTATTGACTCTTGAACAACACAGGTTTGAACTGTGCAGGGCCACTTATGTGTGGATTTTTCTCCACTTCTGTCACCACCAAGACAGCAAGATCAACTCCTCGTCTTTCTTCTCCTCCTCAGCTCACTTAGCATGAAGATGACAAGGCTGAAGGCCTTTATGATTATCCATTTCTACTTAATGAGTAGTAAATATATTTTCTTTTCTTTATGATTTTCTTAATAACATTTTATTTTCCCTAGCTTACTTTATTATAAGAATACAGTGCATACAACATATAAAATATGTGTTGATCAACTGTTTACATTATTGGTACGCCTTCTCCTTTATAGCAGGCTTTATGAGTAAACCTTATGAGTTAAGGTTTTGGAAAACCAAAAGTTATATGTGAATTTTTTACTACTCAGGGGTTGAGTGCTCCTAACTCTTAAGTCCTTCAGGATCAACTGTAGTTAGGTTTAAGAGCACAACTAGTTACCATGTTCTTCCTAGACATTCTGATTCTCTTCAGTCCTAGCAAGTACCTCTCATGGTCTCAGTAGCTTAACTATGGAAACTGAGGACTTAAGTCTCTGATTACCATGCCCTTCTGAGGCTGTGTCTATTGCACTTATTCATTAACCATCCAAATTAGGCAACAGTATCAAGAGACTCCCCAATGGTTCATTGAGGGTGAAACATCTTCTTCCTTTTCTTCATTATGTAACAGCAGCCGTACAAGCTCAATCTCCTCCAGATGATCATTGCAAATTATTCCTGCAAAGATGGTTTGTCCTTCCCTTGCCTGCTGGCTTCCTGAGATGAGGAGCCCTAAGAGACCTGTTAACAGCCACATAGTTTAAAGTAAAATGGGACTCTCATCATATCACCCAGTGGCAGTATTCATCCAGTGGGAATCAGAACTTTCACCACAGAGCCTAAAATTGTAAGAATGGGAAGCAAAAATTCCACAAGTGGGTCATTGTGAGTGATAGTAAGATACAATGACAGAAAATAAAATGATTAGTTAAGAAACATGGTGGATATACTGCAAAGATCCAGTACACATTATATGAAACAAATGTAACATGAAGACTTCGTGTGGTGGGAAATAAGCAAAATGAAATGTGGCAGGTTAAAAGTAGAAAATAATATGGTAGAAATAAAACCAAACGTATACAATCACAATAAATATAAATGAACTAAAGCCAATAATCAGATTACAGAGATGCTTAGGTGAGGTGTTAAAATCCAGTTGTGTAAAAGAGACATATCTAAAACATAATAGCACAGAAGATGAAAAGTTAAGGGATGAGAAAAATTTATTACAAAAATGATCATGAAAAGAAAGCTATTATGTTTATATTTATCAAACAAATTAATTTGTGTAGCAAAACATATTTTGATGGCTAAAAAGGGTCTTAGAAAAGCATTTACCAGGAA